>JAEOAD010000003.1:86770000-87370000 GCA_036365145.1 Orientallactaga sibirica
CTATGTCTCATTAGGATTCACTCAAGACAATGAAGGGCAGCAAACCCATGTGAGATGAGAAGCACATGATGCTGGAGAAGCCCTGAGCAATTAAGATTTTCTCTCTTCAAAAGTCCTTTTCAAAAAAAAACTTATGTTACCATACAACACGGTGATTCTGCAACTCAGCCACTACAATACCAGCTGCTAAAACTCCCAATAATTTAGTGTCAATAACTATGCAATCTTGTATTATTCAAGTTGTGTCACAAGAGCTACATGCTCTCCATTCATGTTCTTTCAGGAACTTTCTGTGGTTATTTGTTGGATAAGGAGTGTCATAGAAAATGTGGGTATAGAAACAGGATTTAATAGTACAGAAATGAGATTTTCTAGTCTAAGGATGTTGAATGAAAGAGATAGATATCCCAAAGCAATTCCAATCATTCTAATGTGTTAATGGTTGAGAGGAACAAATGGGGCTATTAAAAAATATTTAGGGCTGCAGAGATGGCTTAGTGGTTAAGGAGCTTGCCTGTGAAACCTAAGGATCCATTTTCAACTCTCCAGATCCCACCTAATGCCAAATGCACAAAGGTGAGACAAGCACAAGGTCACACATGCCCACTAGATGGCGCAAGCATCTGGAGTTCGATTGCAGAGGCTGAGGCTCTGGTGTGCCAATTCTCAATCTCTCTCTCTAAAATAATTTTTTAAAAGAAAGATTTATAAAGAATAGTCAGAATTTAGTAATAGATTAGAAATGTCTGAAAAAGGGAAAATAGTTGCATTTAATATTTAAAAGGTGCTTAAAAACCTATATATCTATTGGGTGTGTTAAAACACAATGGAAGTGGAAGACAAAGTAGAGGTGGACTGAAGGGGAAACGGGCTGAAAGAAATCAAGAAGGAAATAGTCTCAGGAAGCTTTCCAGAAAAACAGAGATTAAGTAAAAAGAACAAAAACAGTGACTGGAGGGCAGGAGAGACAGCTTAGCAGTTAAGGCACTTGCCTGCACAGCCTAAGAACCCATGTTTGAATCTCCAGATCCCATGTAAGGCAGATGCATAAGGTGGCACAAGTGTGCAAGGTCGCACATGAGTACAAGGTAGCACAAGTGCCTGGAGTTTGATTGCAGTGGTTGAAGTCCTGGCAAGCCAATTCTCTGCCCCCCTCTTCCTTAACTCTCTCTAAAATTAAAAAGAAAAAGGAAAAAGTTTAAATTTTTTTAAGTGACTGGAATTGCCATAAAACAGTGCATTACCCCTTTCTCACTTATCTCAAAGGTTGCATTCCAAGACCTCAAGAGATGCCCACATCTAAAGATAATACTAAAACCCATATATGCTACATCTCCCTATCCACACATTCACAGAGTTAACACTTCTTCATCCATTTTTTGCATGATATGACCACAGCTTTTGCCGTTTGAGGTGCAACAACAAAACTAGTACAAATGGGAGCTGGAGAGATGGCTCAGCAGTTAAAGGCACTTGTTTACAAAGTCTTCCAACCTGAATTTGATTCTCCAGAACTCGCGTATCCCAGATTCACAAAGTGACACATGTGTCTGCAGGTTGTTGGCAGTGGCCCTGTTGTCCTATTGTATTCTCTCTCTCTCTCTCCCTCTCCTCAAAAATAAATAAATAAAAATACATTTAAAATATTAGTACAAATACTTCATCCCAATTTCACAAACAGCAAATTCGTTCTTATCACTGATTTCAGAAACTTTAGTATGCAATTTGTGTTTCTTTTC
Source organism: Orientallactaga sibirica (assembly GCA_036365145.1). Classification (NCBI taxonomy): domain Eukaryota; kingdom Metazoa; phylum Chordata; class Mammalia; order Rodentia; family Dipodidae; genus Orientallactaga; species Orientallactaga sibirica. The sequence goes on from JAEOAD010000003.1 coordinate 86,771,740, forward strand.
TTACCACTTCCAGACAGTACCATGCAGCTTCTCTTTGTAATATCCAAATTCCCAGTTCGGTGGTTAGAATCGGTTGTCCCACATCAACTCATGAGTTCTGAATGCTCTGTCCTTAGCTAATCGCAATTTGAGAGGTGTAGGCCTGCTGAGGGTGGTGTATTATTGGGGGCAGACTTTGGAGTATTACAGCCACTTCTCCCTCACTAGGGTTTAGCTCATTCTCCTGCTGCTATTTTCCACCTGCTGAGGCAAAGTGATGTCCAGCCTCTGCCCATGCCATGCTTTCCCAGCTACACTGAAGCTTCCCTCAAGACTGCAAGCCAACTTTTCTTCCATCAGCTGCTCTTCTTCAGGTGCTTGGTTTCAGCAAAAAGAAGCCAGTATCCTTAACTTGATGCTTTGGAGCAATTATAAAGTAAATTAGTAGGTACATGAACACAAGCAGTGTGATACTGTGACAGTCAGTATGATGACACGAAAGCTGCTGAATGGACAGTGGGCAGATAGTGGTGCGCAAAGTACAGGCATGCTGTACGAAGGGGTTGTTAATGTCCCGAGTGGGGCAGAGTGAGAAATCACATAGCTTTATCACATTATTCAGAGTAGCATGTGATTTAAGAATTATGAACTATCTATTTTTGGAATTTTCCACTTAAAATTTCTGGATGTTAGTTTACCATGAGTAACTGAGATGACACCAAGTGAACCTGCAGGTCAGGAGGGGCTACAGAAATAACTGCTATAATGTAAACAGGGTCTAAGCATTTTATGGGTGGTTCTAGTTTAATCCTTAAGTCAATAATATATGACCCAAACTATTATTGCCTCTATTTTACATAGGGGAGATTGAGTTGCAGAGGATGAGTAACATTCCAAAGTCACCTTGGTGAGATTTTAACACACTAGTTAAACTCCCTCTTCCATTGTTAAATTGCACCATTCACTTTCACCATGTGATAATGGCATATTTGGAAGGATTAGAGTTTATGCGGTAGCTTTGCTATACATGTTCTATGTGACTTCTTTCAACTTTCCTAAGCTTATGATTTGCATGTATGGCACATCTATTTATGGATATATGGGGGAAGAAAAAAATGTAGGCAAACATTCCTACTTCATGACATCTCCATCAGTCATGGATAAACTTGAAACTTCAGAGTATTGCATCCATTCCTCAAAAGGAACAAATAGATATTTCAAGAATTCTGAAGATTATTATTTTTCCTGTCCCTCAAAAGGCAAGTAGAAATACAGCCTCACATAAAGGAAATGATTTTAATAGAGATAGAGTGTTCCGAGGGGATCTGGTTGAAAACACTTAACGTCAGACATGATAAAGTTCCTGAAAAGAATCTGAGAGGCAACTGCTCTGACAGGGAGGGGGAAGATGATGTATTGGGGCCCCCTGGGCTATAGCAATACAATGCTGGAGTGGAATGTGACAGAAAGATGAAGAGCACAGGGAGTTGTGAGTGCTGCAAGATTTGTGGGGTCACAGTGGTGCAGACATTCTGCCCTTTGTTTGGGATTGTATAAATTGATCGTAGCCAAAACACTGAGAAGTCATCCTTTGTTTGGGAATTCTGAAAATCACCCCGTTCTCTTAATGGAGAAGTCGAATCTTTGAATAGAACCCTCACCAGTCTACAATGGCTCCTACTTCTTATTTCTGTGATGTATTAAGTGGTATGCACTGCTTTCATCTAATGAATGGAATTACACTTCAATCATTATATGATTTTCTCATTTTGATACCTGTTTAGTCATAGATGACTTAGCTATATTCCTATCTCTTCATCTAACAGACCTCGAATCAAGCTATGAATTCATAACATACTATAGCACCTATCTTTTGATGAATAAATGGTCTTTATAACATGGTCTCTTCCTACAATCTTACCCTAACAATTTGCCTTCCTCTGTGAGATGCTTTGATTCGGGTGTCCCCCATAAACTTAAGTGTTCTCAATTCTAGGTCCCCAGCTGGTGGCAACTTGGTAACTGGAGCTTCCTGGAGGTAATGTATTGTTGGGTCTGGCTTATGGGTGTTTTAGACAGCTTCCCCCTTGCCAGTGTTTGGTAATATTCTTCTGCTGCTGTTGTCCACCTGATGTTGACCAGAAGGTGATATCCACCTCTGCTCATGCCATTGTTTTCCCCTGCCATCATGGAACTCCCCTTTGAGTCTATGAGCCAAAATAAACCCTTTCCTCCCACAAGCTGCTCTTAGTCTGATGCTTTTTACCAGCAATGAGAAGAAGCTGATGACAACACCTTGCTAGGTACACACTTTCAAACTTATGTACGAGCAGTTTTCACACTATGATTTGTGCTTACTAACTTTGAGCATCATTCCCCATTGTGAGATGTCATTATAACAAAATATCATTAAGTTATGTGGTTCATAAGAACAATATACATTTACTTCTTATAGTCTTTAAGGCTGTGAAGCCAAAATCAAGATACCTATAGATTCAATGTCTCTTGAGAGTTCAATTCTTACCTCTCAGATGGATGGCTTCTCATGGCACCACATTCATCTTTTTAACACAAAAGTCAAAGCAAAGTGTCCAGGACATAAAAAGTAATCAATTTATGTTAGCTCAAAAACTATCACTTACAAGCTGGTCATGGTGGCGCACGCCTTTAATCCCAGCACTCGGGAGGCAGAGGTAGGAGGATCGCCGAGAGTTCGAGGCCACCCTGAGACTACATAGTTAGTTAATTCCAGGTCAGCCTGGACCAGAGTGAGACCCTACCTTGCAAAAAAAAAAAAAAACTATCACTTACGATATGAAATCCAGCATAGAACTCAAGGTCTCCTGGTGCCCCTTGATCCTGTTTTGTGTAAGATACTACTTTAATAACTAAGCTAAAGATGGCCCATGTAAATGAAGTAATTGGGTTTAGTAAAGAAGGGCTGGAGAGATGGCTTAGAGGTTAAGGCACTTGCCTGCAAAGCATACCCAGCACCCAAGTAAGCCAGATGTACAAGGTGGTACATGCATCTGGAGTTCGTCCGCAGTGGCTGGAGGCCCTGGCATGCCCATTCTCTCTTTCTATCTGCTTCTTCCTCTCTCTCTCTCACCCAAATAAATAATAATAAAATTTTAAACATTAGTAAAGGAGAATTGTTTACAAAGGTGTGAACAGGGTTAAGAGAAATAATCAAGGGACAATGATGATATAGGGAACTAAAAGTCTGTGCAATTAATGGGCAGTGGTCTTGAAGGAAAGACAACTTCCAGACCCGGAGAAAGGTCCATGTAAGAGCTACCTGGCATACTCTCTGGGAGGTAGGAAAATAGCCTGCTTCCAATCAAAGAGGAAAGCCAATAGCTCATCAGCTGACTTGCATCTTTTTTTTAAAAAAAAACATTTATATTTTTTTAAATTTTCAAGCAGAGAGAGAGAGAGAGAGAAAGAGAGAGAGAGAGAATGGGCTTGCTAGAGCCACTAGCCACTGCAAACAAATTCCAGATGCATGTGCCACTTTGCACATCTGGCTTTAGGTGGGCACTGGGGAATCAAACCCAGGTTGTTAGGCTTTGCAGGCAAGTTCTTTAACTGCTGAGCCATCTCTCCAGTCCCCTGACTTGCATCCTGTACTATTCTGTTTTTCTACACATCTTCACCAATCCCAACCACAAGCCAGGAGGTAAAAGATCCATTTGTTGTAGTTGTTGAATTCTGAACAGTTTGGGTTGAAGGACAAATCAAACACCAAGCATAGAAAGCAAAGTCCAATCTCATGTCTTCAGAAAACTGAGACTAATGGTTGCCTGTTATGGATTCTAGGAAATCAGGATAACATGAGGAGATTGGAAGAGCTTCAAAATTAGAAGAGCAGAAGTAGTGAACAATTAGGATTAATATGGATGGTCCTAATAAGGCTTTGGAGTTAGAATCTGGGCAGAGTGGTCAACACTAGATTTGGTACATTATAACATGAACCCATCTTGAGCAGAAAAGTTTTCACGAAGAACAGAATAGGTGTGGTCATTCTAGAAGGCAATAAAGTCAATTAAACTCACAAAACTTCTATAGATTTATTCATAAGTGAAGACTCAATTCTTCTAAGTTGATTTTAACAGATACAAAAAGACTAAGATATAATTTTTAACTGTAGGGACTGTCTTAATTGCTAAAGCAAAAAAGGTGGGAAAAGGAGCCAGATAGAGTGAGCCAGATATAGTTTGAGTACAGCTCAGCCATTGGCAGGTCTTAGCATCTTGGTTACCAGAATTCTTCTGTGATACAATGTAAGTGCTTGTGAATCACTTTGGAAACATTCCAGCAATCAGAACTTGATTCTTCAACACTAGAAACATTATGATTATTATATATACATATATAATATGTGTATTATGTATGTATATATGTATATAATGATGCTAGAAAGGTTACTGGTCAGTTGGTTGCTATAGATTTAACTTTTAATCAAATCTCTACACATAGGGCATGACATGAAATTATGTTTTGAATGACTCTGCTCAATCAAGAAAAAGGTCATTTATGTAAGACATGATTACTATGCAAACAGCCTCCCACCCCCTCCATTCTAGTCTTGCAGGTCTCCTGTAATACTGCTTCACTCTAGAGTGTCCCAAAGGCAAACGACAGAAACCCAACTCAGACAATGAAGCCAGGTAGAAAAGTCAAAATTACAGGGGAATCTGCCTTTCCTGGGTTATTCCCTTACTCTTTGTTTGGCCTCATTCTTCAGCTTTTCAACCCATGATAGGAAAGATGATCACCTGCAAGGCTAGACTCTGATCCGACAACATCATTAGCATCAGGGAAAATAGTGCCCAGTGAGCTGTGACACGATGTCCTGTGGCAGATGCAGAGACGTGATGGGGAACGAGGGTTCCATTAGCTCATGAGACTTGATCTTTCTCTGTGTCTCTCTCTGTATCATCTGCCTGCCTCCCATGTATCCATCTGTCTATCATTTATACAACGGTCTATCCTGCATCAGTGTGGAGATGCCTAGTCTCTGTATGAAGTACGAACGTTTTGAATTGTGCTGATTTGAATTCCAATGAAAGGGTTGAAAGGAAGTAAAGGAGAAAAATGGATAAACGGTGAAGGTATTTGCCATGATTCCACCATCATGATGACTGAAGGCATTCTGTCTTAGGGATCATCATCTTGTTGCTCTATTCGGTGTCCTGAAATCAGTGGGATTATATATATAAATATCACAAGCCATCACTACCCAGCTTGTTAAATTGTAAAATGCCTCCTACACTCCCTCTTTCCTTCTGTTCCCTAACACCTCCCAATTTCTCAGTTAACTTAGGCATGAAAACTTGCTCTGCCAAGTGATTCAGCCCAGGGAAGCTGGCATATATCAATGCTGCAAGCAGGAATTTATTTGCAGTTACATACCGTATCTAAAAAAAAAAAAAAAAAAAAAAAAATCATCGAAATGTTGTAATCTACTCCCCAGTGTAGTCTGTTTATTTTCATATAAAATGACGGGTCCATTCAGCCTCAAGGTAAAGCTGATGGTAAAGAAAGACAGGCTTCACGTTCTGCCCCTCCTTGGCACACCAGTCTGAACCTCAATCCAACAGCAAGACTGTGCTGTGTCACATAGAAGCCAAGCACGAATGAGACCATAAGGATGTAACTGCTGGCCAGAAATCAATCTTATTGTGCCATGATCACTTTCAAACTCACTGAAATTTCAGTTTCCCTGAGTGTTATGAAAGTTGCTGGAAGTTTCCCAAATGGGGAACTAGCAATTACACTCTTCCAAGAAGCGAAGGCCATGAGGGATTTCAAATTGTTACAATGCCCCTGGTGATCTGATTTCCTATTTAGGTTTCATCAAGTTGACACTTTCTGAGAGGAAAAAAAAATTGTTTCTATTACTTAAAAGAACATTTTGCTGGTAAAGTGGCTCATTATACCTGGAAATTTGACAACACTGTCAGACAATTTGAGACCAGGAGGTTGTTTGGAGCACCAATACAAGTGCACATGTGTACTTTTAGTTGGCTGACCCCGTCATCACCCTGACTCTGGTTCCGGGGAGCAATTCCTCTGTCCATTGTACTCTGCCCCTCCCCCCTTCCTTCTTCTCCATGGTCCACCTCTGCCACATCTGATGTGGGGACTGGAACCATGTTCTCTCTCCTGAGACTAATGGCCCTCTAAACAGAGTTCTTCAGCACACCCTCCACTCCACTCCCCAACCCTTTGGGCATTAAGGGAACTTCTAGGTATCCTAAAATCAAAGGATTTTTCTAAAAAAAAAAAAATATTTATTTGAGAGATAGAGAGAGACAGAGAGAGAGAGAATGGGTTCACCAGGGCATTCAGACACTGCAAAGGAACTCCAGACGTGTGCACCGCATTGTCCACCTGGCTTACATGGGTCCTGCAGAATGGAACTGAGTCTTTTGGCTTCACAGGCAAATGTCCTAAAGGCTAAGCCATGTCTTCAGCCCAAATTAAAGGATTTTTAAAGATCTGACTTGTGGTCTCTTAGCAATGCAAGTTCTTCAGACATTAGTAGGCTTCTGAGCTTACTCTTATTTCTGTGTGCCAGAAACCACACTCCACGTTCTTTGGTAAGAAGCGTTCTCCAGCCCTGCCGCCCACTTCCCTCCTTCCTTCAGTACATGCCCGCCAGCCTCCCACGCCACCTTAACTTCATCTTTGGAGTCATTTACTATTTCTTTGAAAGTATCTGGAACTATAGGTGAGAAATCCACAATACTTTTCTGATCTTTGCCCCAAATCATCTTCTTATATCCTACAGCATCTCACCATTAGAGATTTGGTGCCTACGAACATGGTAAGCAGAACTTCTCTCTGTTTCTCTCTCAGTTCAGCTTATACACTGGCCAGTTCCTTGCTGAGACTTGTACGTGCCAAGGGCGGCCAATAACAGCCAGAACACACTAAGGCTCCTGTCCTATTCTGTCCTTTCCCCAAAACTACAACTTGAAGGCATCTATTCTTCCTGTCATGTTACCAATGGCAACAGTCTTACTAGCTACTCTCCACAAAGTGGATAACTAGCTTCTCATATATTGCAGCTTCTAAAATAGACCTCCATGATGCTTAACAATAAAGAGAATAGCATTTTCAAACTTTATTTTAAAGTAGCCAGAGTCAAGATACAAATTACTGCTTTGTCAGGATATGCCATGTGATGTCTAAATAAATTCACCCTAAGATCATAATGGCTGGACACAGTAAAAGTTTATTGTGGGTCCCTGTCCATTCGGGTGCATTGCACACAGGCACCCAGAGACATCCAGGTTGCTGGGGATCAGGGTCTTGAGTGGCTGTGAGTGCAACAGGAGGAAACACCCTGGAGACTGCATCAGAGGACAGCTCATGTATTTGCCAGGGGAGTGGGCTTATGAGTGTTCATGTAGTAGTGGAAAGAGGTACAGAGTACAGGTCACAGGGGAATTGGCTGTGTGAAGGCTGCTGGCTGATACTGCATCAACATATAGGGACCTTCTAGGTGAGTGGTAAAAGATCATATGGCCACAGGGAAACTGAACCTTAGTCTTATTAGGACATCCAGGTGCCCAAGGCGAAGGGAGGGAACAGCCCCACTCCTGCCAATCCCAAGGCAAGATTATCCAGAACTAGGCCTGCTACAGCCTCCTGCAGTCTGGGGCCCTTAACCATGCCTGACATTTCAGGCCTACTTTATCTCCCAGTGGCCTGGGGCCTATGACTGTACCCAACAGTTTATTTCTCATCTATTTTACAGTTGAAAAAGAAGTTGGATTCTCTTTTCTATCTCATAGGGATGTAATGTTGGAGGTCCTGGCTTCCTAGGTTGTCACAGAAAAAGAAGAAAGAATTGGAAATATACACAGGACAGTTTCAAAGTCCAGTCCTGGAAAAGGGTTATAGTTCTGTTCATTGCCTCATTTATTCTAGCTGGCATTCAGCTATTGGGCCCAATGAAAGGACATTTGTTGAATAATAATTAGATTAAGCCTCTAAGTTTTATCAAGTTGCCACCTTTTTGCATGTATATATGTGTATATATTTATTTTTTTCTCATATATCCAAATGTGGGCTCACCTGTGCATACAGGTATGCATGCACATGTATTCATTGAAGGCAAGAGGTCACCATAAGATGTCTTCAATTGCTCTCTACCTTATTTTTTTAAATAAGGTCATTTCACTGAACCTTTATCTCAACAATGCAGCTAGAATGCTAGCCAGCTAGCAAGCCCTAGGGATCCTGTCATCTCTGGTTCCCCATAACTGAGATTGTGGACATACACCACCATGCCCAGTTTTTACATGAGTTTTGGGCATCTGAACTCATGTTCTCATGCTTCATGACAAGCCCTATATCCATTGAGCTATTCCAAGTTCAAAGTTCAAACTTTTTGAGATGTGAAAAATATTCCTCTTTTCTAAAACAACATACTGTTTTAAGTGATCCATCATTTCTGGCAAGTGGAAGAACTTATTCATCTCTCTTCCCATTGACTTAGAAGAATCTAAAGTGAATCAGGAGAACTTTAAATAAGCTAAAATAAAATGGCACACAATTAGTTATAGGACAGTCTAGAAAATGTAGTCTTGCTGGGGATTCTGTAGGAAGGAAATGTACTCAGCAGTGAACAACCTAACAAAGACTGTTGCTGGCCAGTGCAGGCTCAGAGATATTAAATAGCCTGATTTTACCACTTTTGAGGCATGGAATCTCCAACAAATTATTTAACTTCTGCGCTTCAGTCTCCTTCCCTTAAAATGCAAATAATCAAATAGTTGCCACATTAGATGGTCATGTTTTACACATATAATGTAATCAGAAAAAGAAACTAGCATGCAATGAATGCTATTTAAGACTTTAACCATATCACATGGAAAAATGTTGGAGGGTCAGTACAGAGCATAGCAAATGCACATTTCCCATTGTATGAAGAAGTCATGTTTGTGTGTAAAATCCTAGCTCACACAATTTTAATATCAAAATAATGTGCATTTTTAAATACACAATGTTTTAGGAAGTAGAAATTTTGTGTGGACACATCATATGTTGGTACCATTATTTCCTTTCCTCCATCCCCCCATTCCACTGAGGGCCCTCCTTAATGCGATTGCTGGTATTTACCCTGGGGTTGTGGGTGACAGGTTGTCTGTCATTGTTGGGGGAGGGGGCAATGCTTCTAGACATTCCCTTCCACTGTGTGCTTTTACTCTTTCTACTCCTCTTCCACAAAATTCCCTGAGCCTTTGTGGGTGTGTTTTAAGTTTACTTTAGTACTGAACTCTGAGCAGCTTCTGCATTTCTGCTTTGGTACGTTTTGAGTATCTTCATTGTCTATCTCCATCACCATGGCATTTTTTTAATTATATATTTTTTTAATTTTTATTTTTGGAGAGAGACACAGAGAGAGAGAGAGAGGGAGAAGGAGACAGAGCCAGAAGTCTGTCAGCTGCTGTGAATAAAATCCAGATGTGTGCACCCCCTTGTGGTCAAGTGCAGCATTGCATCCTTGTGTCACTTCGCATCTGGCTAAAAGTGGGACCTGGAGATTGGAACCACCATTGTTAGGCTTAGGAGGCAGGCCCCTTAACCACTAAGCCATCTCTCCAGCCCCACCATGGCATTTTAATGATTCATCATTTAAATTTTACATGCTTTACTATAAATTTTGTACTAAATCAATGGGAAGAACTATTAATGAAACTTCTTTATATGGGTTTGATCTGGTTGTGCCTAATGAATATTCTTCTAAAACACTTTGGAGAAATTATCTTATTAGTGACTGCCAGATTTATCCAGAAGTGCATCTCTATGAGGAAAAAAAGTGTCTTGTAGTCACAAACAGTCACTGTTTTCACCAAGATTTAATAAGTACTTAGCATGTGCTAGACACCAACCCAAAGGGGGCTATAAATAACTGATTTGCCTGGTGGCAATAAGAGCAGATTGTGTACCTGTGAAGAAAAATTTATTATTATCCACATTTTTATGAATAAAAAACTTTAGAATTTAGTAAAAAGCTCCTCAGACACTTGACTTTCTTCACTCAGCATAGGAAGTGATGGAGCTAAACTTTACACCCAGGACACTTAAAGTCATATTTTTTTACCCTCCACAAGGTACTGGGAGGAAACAGCAGGGATACTCAGAATAGGTAAGCTCAAACAAAGGATGAGTAATAACACGTAGGCAAAGGTGGAGCACCACAGAGATCACAGGATGGTAAAAATGAAACACCAATTCCACTTTTAAGCCCCCAAAGACAGAAGAAGACATGCTCACAAAAATCAGAGAGAGAAGACTGCCTATCAGGAAGAGTGAACTTTGGCCTAGGGTGTAGGCTAGTGTGACCCCCCCAGGGAAGGTATGAGATGCAAATATGTACTCAAAACTTCTTCCACCACAGCCCGGCTAAATAAACACTACTTCTCTTTTGAACTCCAATCACTGTTTCTCATTGACAAAAACAAATGGAAGTACAGAGGGCAAGTGGTCTTGTTGGGAAATTCTTCAGAGTTTAGCCTCCTGAAGAACAAAAGAGAGTGAGAACGGGAAAAAAAAAAAAAAGAGCAAATTGCTAGGTGGCGGTGGGGGTGGACATTAAAATATATCCCAGATGAAAATGGACTCTGAGGTAGTCCTATGGACATCTAGCTTTAATAAACATTTCAGTGGAATATGTACTCAATGCAACAATGAATATGTGAAACATATATTGGAGCTCACAATGGATTTGACTTAAATTTTCCCAGAAACAGCTCTCCTTTAGGATAAATATTACTTCCACCTATTACCACTTATTAGAGGTGAACTAACATACGCAGGTTCAGGAACACACACGACAGCTGTGTCAGGACACGCATTGGTGGATGATGGCAGAAGCTTGCAGGTGGAACACAGATACCCACCCTCTGAAAGAATTCCATGGCCACTGTAAAGGCTCACTGTGATTTAGCAAGTGGTGAGACACATCGGTGAAGTAGACAGGCAGATTTAAGGGCAGAGAAGACAGCTTCTCATACAGTTGTATGCTGGGCAGGGATCAAAAATGGAGAAACATTTGTCTGGCTGAAATATTTTAGGTTTTAGGTCATGTTTTTAATATTTTCTACCATATAGTTTCAACAAGCCTTTGGTTTCTTGCTGAAGCTGTCACTGGTGGGTGACATCGGTATGGTCCTCCTGTCTGAAAGTCTTGTGGATCAGCATCTCCTCCACCACATGTTCGGTACATGTTCACAGACTGGTTTCTCAGTCAACATTAATGATTCATGGATCCTATGTGATGACCTAGCAGCCTGTTTTGTGCTTCCTACCTGATTATTTTAAAACTCATTAATGGTGTCTACCGAAGCACTTCTTTTTTTTTAGTTATTAATTTTTATTGACACCTTCTATATTTACATACAAAAAACATATGATATTTCCCTCCTCTCCCCTCCCCCCATTCCACTTTAGAACACCAGTCTCCATCATATCCCCTTCCTCTCTCCATTAGTCTTTCTTTTAATTTGATGTCATCATCTTTTTCTTCTATTTTGAGGGTCTTGTGATGGTATTGCTAGGCACTGCAAGGTCATGGATATCAAGGCCAATTTCTGTCTGGGCAGTTGCATTGTAAGGAGTCGTACCCTTCCTTTGGCTCTTCCATTCTATCCACCCCCTCTTCCGCAATGGTCCCTGAACCTTGGAGGGTGTGACAGAGATGTTTCAGTGCTGGGCACTCCTCCATCCCTTCTTCTCAGCACTAAACAGTTGCCTTTTGGGTCATCCCAGTGGTCATGGCCATCTGAAAAGAGAAGCTTCTCTAACCACAAGTGAGAGTAGCATTAATATGTGAACATGAACCCAAAGCACTTCTAATGGACTTAAAATGGATTTCACTGTGCTTAGCATGGTTCTGCTCTTATTCAACCTTGATTTGCATGTTCCCTGTTCAGGTGTTGTTACTCATCATTTTTAGGCAACATCATGAGACATATATATTTATTTATTTTTAAAAGTCAATTTGTGTTTAGTATGAGAAATTATTATGGTTATTTTAAAGAAGAAAGGCATTAGTACAAAGTGTCATGTCTACACAGAGGTCTTTAAATACACGTAAGCACCTTTTCTAAACATAGAACTTATGGATTCAATAGTATAAATGAAACTAGGGGCTTGATAAAGCACTTGCCTAGAAAGTACAAGGCTCAAGGTTCAATCCCCATCACAAAGATAAATAAATAAACCAAGTACAGTCTAAAATATTGCCTTGTATTTCTCCCAATGAGCATTGCTGCTGTTGAACATATTTGTTTCCCTGTGGTTATAAGAAAGTTGGCAAATACTCTGCTCATCTTTTCTTCCTTCACAGGCAAGGACTAGCCAATCAGATCAACATCTTTCCCTAATTATTGTGATTGGTTCATGACTCAAGCACAAGGGCAATTGCCTTGTTGCCAAGGTTTAATATATAGATGATAGGAGGGACCATCTGTCTTTCTTCCTTTAGAATTACTAACAATGAGGAGATAGAGCTGTTACAGCCACCTCCTTCTGACTAGGTTGAAGTCATTTGCATTGAGAATAACTCATAAAGGTCATCTCTTAGCACAGAGAGAGAAAAAAAGTCTATTTTCACTCCTTTCTCTACTGCATAGATAGTATAAAGGCTGGAATTCCTTAAGATACCATTTATGCTAATTTCATATCAGTCTTTTGGGGATTCAGACATCTCCTACTTTAGAAATTCCAGGCAACCCTCATGGACATCTCAAGATTGCATTTTACAGAGGAAGAAAATTGAGGTGAGCAGAAGGAGGAGAGATAAATGTGAATGACAAGGAAGAAATCAAAATATAGGCTGAAAGAAAAAAAATGAAAATTTAAAGCCATAAGTGATAAGTCACCATATCTAAATGGAAAACTCAATTCTAATTATAATTGGTATTTGCTTATATGATTAAAACAGATGAAAACAGACATTTTTTTTTAATCTAAAGACTTATGCAGTCATATTTTTAAGTTTCAGGATTCTAGAAGGACTAATGACACCAAGGTCAAGAAGCTCTATACAGGGTCATGAAGAGAGACTGGACGCATTAACAAACAACAAACGAGTCTGGAAATAGTAAAATTAAATCATCCACTGAAAGGGGAAAGCTATGATACAGCAGTGGAGTGACTTTGAAAGCACAGTGTTTATCGTGAGCATTCCAAAGACTTTGTTTCCATAGGGGAAAGAATATGGAAAACAAGAAAATCCTATTACTAAGAGAGGCAGATTAAATGGAAGTTCCAAACAGAAACAAATACATGAAATCAGATCTTAGCAAAAGTCCACGATTGTCTTAGTCAACCAGTTACAAGGAGTAAAGTATTTCGCTGAATTGTGTCTAGATGGAATTTTCTTTCATCAATGACAGCTATTGTGGAGGAAATTTTTATAAACCTAATTATTATAATTACACTCAATCCTCCAAATAAATATGTGAAATAGAAAAGGCATTTTGATAGCTGAAGTGTTCTTATGATATGAAGTATTGCACCATGGCGTAAAACAGGAAAGTCATGGGATCTGGTAGAGTTTCAATGATCTCGGATTCCTGTGCTTTCAGAATTTGATTTTTTGATTTTATTATTTTTCCTACATACTGGGTTGCCACTCATTGCTTCATATTATTGCTCTAGTGTTTTTAGAATTGTAAGAGCTGATCACTGAATTTTACAAACCTTATTTGCCAAGATGAAAGAAATGTATGCAAAGTGGAACCAATGAGTAAAAGCTAAAAATCACTCTGTAGTCAAGTTCATTGTCCACTGGTGTTGCTAATGCATCTTACTGTGCCTGAGTACAGAAAGTCCCATGTTTGATGCTAAAACATATATTGAATATAGTGTGTGTAGGCATGTATGCATATTGTGTTAGTCGGATTTTTCTGTCAGAGTTACAGATGCCTGAAAGCTAACAAATTAAAGGAGGAAGATATGTTTTGGCTTGTGCTTTCAGCAGAGGTTTTGGTCCAAGTTTGACTGGCACCATTACTTGGACTAAAGATGATGTAGACTATCATGATAGCAGAAGCATGCACCACATGGTGGCCAGGAGTAAAAGGAGGAAGAGGGCAGGGACAACATAGGTCCATTGAAGAAAATTCCCCCAAGTGTCCAACTTCCTTTAGCTAGACCCCACTCCTAAAATTTTCAGAATCTTCCAAAATAGCCCAACCAGAGAACAAGCTCTCAACGTATAAGCCCATACACATATGCAAACCATAGCACATGAAAATACAGTATACACACACATTGTGCCTGTATGCATATGTATAAGCTACAAAGTTTATATACTATCCATTCTCTCTCTCTCTGCCTCTTTCTGTCTCTGATTGTCATTCTCAAATAAATAAATAAGAATAAACAAAAAATATTTTTAAAATGGGGCTGGAGAGAAGGCTGAGTGGTTAAGAGCTTGCCTGTGAAGCCTAAGGACCCCAGTTCGAGGCTCAATTCCCCAGTCCCTATGTAAGCCAGATGCACAAGGTGTCACATGCATCTTGAGTTCGTTTGCAGTGGCTGGGGGCCCTGGTGCACCCATTCTCTCTCTCTCTGCCTCCTTCTCTCTCTGTCTGTCACTCTCAAATAAATAAATAAAAATAAAAAAGGTTGTATACTATCATGAATAAAGGATGGAGTTTTAGTTTATTAGTTAAAAATAGAAAAGTATAACTATATTCGTATACTTGAAGATGTATCAAAATGAAAGTGAGAAATATCAAAAAAGAGGTTTCATTTCAGAAACTGTAGATAGCAGAACTAAAATGATAAAATGAAACTTGAACTTCAGCCACAGTAGAATTTATAGGTAAAATTTATTATATATATAGAAACTTTGTATCGATGCATCATGTGTTGGTACCACCATTTCCTTCCTCCCTTCCCCCAACTCCATGAAGGCCCTCCTCAGTGGGATTGCTGGTATTCACCATGGGGTTGTGGGGTATGAGTTGTGAGAGCAGCAGTCAGGCAAGGGGGAAAGGGGGGGACAACAACTCTTGCTATTCCTTCCCACCCTGTGGCTCTTACATTCTTTCCGCACTCTCTTCCACAAAATTCCCTGAGCCTTGGTGGGTGTGTTTTAAGTCAAATTTTTAATTGTGTAAAACAACTTGTCCCATACTCTATACTATAGTACTTCACAAGTCACAATCCTGAAAGCTGGTTACTTCTGAGCAATTGAATGATGAATATACCTTGTAATACTCAGGGAATTATAATTAGGTAATCACTGTTACTCACTCTATGCAGGGACCAGTCTCATTCATTTTTGCCTCTCTTCCCATGCCTGTGTAGTACTGCACATAGCAGATGTCTCAGACCAGGCTTGTTGAAAGAATGACTGTCAACCTTGCAAAACTTCAAGCACACAGCTGGATGCCTGGCTAGACAGATAAATATCTGTGATGAGATGTAGATGAAAATATAGGAAAATCCTTTCTCAGCTATCCAGTGAATTAAAAGCCAAAACACTTCATTCCATTCAAAGATATTTGCTGAGTCTTCAAGATGCATGCCTCACTAAGAGAATCTATGGCCTCAAAAGGATTGGAGCGCACTTGAAGAATGCAGTGAAATTATGACATCTAAGGTTTTGTTTCTTCT
This sequence comes from Orientallactaga sibirica, assembly GCA_036365145.1. Classification (NCBI taxonomy): domain Eukaryota; kingdom Metazoa; phylum Chordata; class Mammalia; order Rodentia; family Dipodidae; genus Orientallactaga; species Orientallactaga sibirica. The sequence goes on from JAEOAD010000003.1 coordinate 86,787,370, forward strand.
ATATTTGGCAGCACAGCTATATAAAATGACAAAATAAACTGAAATTTTAAATATTCCTATAACATTATTTCACACATTAATCTCTTGCTTTCATTAACTATAGTGATATCTTTTGTAACCTCCAAGGCTTACACACAGTCCTGGATGATTTTATTTATGACCAAATGGTCTTTACAGCAGAATGAAATTGATATGCATCCAGTAGTATCCATTATTCAAATTGAAAATGTTAATTTTCCCTAGGTTAGCAATATGTAGTGTGGTGCTGGGCTGCAGAGGCGAGCTACAGTTCTTGGTCAGCTACAAGATCAGGAGGGTAAACAAGCAAGACGTTGTCATGTACACGTCTAACATATAACATTCACTAAGTGCATGTGTCAAATGCATTTTTAGCTCACAATATTTTCAGCTTAAGTGGGGTTTATCAGGATGTCTTTCCATTGTAAAATGAGGGGTATCACTACACCTTGTTACTTCTCATAATGATTTCATTTTTTAATTTTTTTAATTTTTAAAATTTTTTTGGAGAGAGCCAAAGAGAGAGAGACATGTAGAAAATAAGTGCACCAGCATCCTCTCAGCCACTGCAAATGAACTCCAGACACATGTGCCCCCTTGTGGGCAAGTGCAGCATTGTGCCCTTTAGTCACTTTGTGTATGGCTAAACATGGGACCTGGAGAAGCAAACAGGAGTTCTTAGACTTAGCAAGCACGTGCCTTAACTGCTAACCCATTTTTCCAGCCCTGCTTTTTTACTTTTTATTTATTTACTTGCAAGCAGAGAGAGAGCGGGGGCGAGGGGGGTGGGTACACTGTGGCCTCTTGGCACTGCAAACTCCAGATGCATGCACCACTTTCTGCATAAGCATTTATGTGGGTACTGAGGAATCAGACCCAAGCCAGAAGGCCTTGCAAGCAAGTGCCTTTAATTGCTGAACCATCTCCCCAGCCCTATTTTTATTTAAAAAGAACAAAACCTTAGTCAAAGAAAAAAAAAATTTGCCTTTGTAGATATTATAAAGTCAATGCATGGTGGGCTAAAAGTAAAGAATATTTTAGTGTTTTGCACTCAGAATTAAACTTTTATACTGCTTGTTTCCTCTGCAGTTACATATTTTTTTGTTGTTGTTATTTTTTTAGGTAGGTCTTGCTCTGTAGTCCCATCCAACTCATGGCAACCCACCTACTTCTGCCTCCCAAGTGCTGGGAGTAAAGCATAAGTCACTTTATCCTGCTTGTTAAATTCACATATCCATCATTAAGGACACTGAAAATTCCAGAATACTACTTAGTGCTAATGAATTTGTACCAAAGTTTATTTCATTGATTTGTGTGTGTGTGCACGTGCAAAAGGACAGCATCCCTTCTACCCATTCTAACTTGAGCCAGAGCCTCTTACTGACACCTGAGCTTGCCTTTTTTTTTTCATGAGCCCCAGTGATCATTTGGTCTGTGTGCTCCATGAGCCTGGGGCTACAGACTTGTGTTGGCATGCCTCGATGTTTATGTGGGGGCTAGCCATCAAACTTGAGTGGACTCTCAAGCCTCCTCAGGCCTTCACCCTTGCACAGGAAGTGTTCTTAACTGCTGCACACCTCTTCAGCCCTCCTGATTTTGTGACTAGCTTGTTCAAGATCTTGGTTATTTTTTTTCCAAGCTGGTAACTGTCTGATAAGGAGGATAAGTTCAATTTTCAAAGGTTATCTAATCCCAGGTCTAAGGAGGCCGAGGCACAAGGATCACATATTCAAGACTATTTGTGCTAAAGAATGAGACCCTGCCTCAAAAATAAAAAGTCAAGGCAAGGCTGGGACTGTACAGAACATTTATTTGCCTTCTTTGGGGAGGCTCAGGGCTCAATTGCTGATAAATAAATAAATAAATAAATAAATAAATAAATAAATAAATAACTTGAGCAACAAATACTTAAAGTTTACCTCTTTGGTATGTATAATTTAATAAAACTGTTGTTAAAGTAAATTTTAAGTAACTTATTTTACATATAGTTTAAAAATTCGGGCAGGAGAGATGGCTTAGCAGTTAAGGCATTTGCCTGCAAAGGTAAAGGATCCCAGTTCAATTCTCCAGGTCCCACATAAGCCAGATGCACAAGGGGGTGCATGCATCTGTGGTTCATTTGCAGTGTCTGGAGGCCCTGGCTTGCCCATTCTCTGTCTGCCTCTCTTCTATCTCTCTCCCTATCTCTCTCTGCTTGCAAATAAATAAATATATTTTTTAAATCATAAATTAATAGGTGACTGTATACTTTCTTACAGTACTATATATTTTCCCAAATATAGCATTAATAAAAATTTAATATCTTATATATGTATTTATTTACTTTTTACTATCTGGGGAATTGAACTGAGAACCTTGCAAATACTAGGCAAGCATTCTACCATTGAGCTGTGTCCCTAGCCCTCATTTTATTTTTCTGCTTTGAGACAAAGAATACACTAAGTTGTCTCAGCTGGCCTTGAACTCATTTGAACTCAGTAGTCCAGGCAGACACTGAATTTGCAATCCTCCTGCTTCAGCCTTCAGAGTAGCTAGGATGATTATAGGCCTGAACCACAAGGCTGGACATGATTAGACTCGAAGCCCCACAGCAGTAGAGCTGTCTCAGCACTATTTGCCATTTTATACCCACTGCTGTCAGAAAGTGTCTGTAGTCACTCTCAACAAAGTAGCTAACTCAACACATATGGACTAGAACAAAATGGAGCAAGTGAAATAGCACAAAAGTCCTTCAGACATTTGACTAACTGCAACCTTTGATATATCTTCAAATATAATATCACAGAGTTTGAGTATTGAGAGTGTCACAATAATAATGGCAGTAATAAAATAATTAGGTATTGAGTTCTTATGGTGCAAAAAGTATATTAGTCATTTTTTCCCATGACTGTAAATAAATTAGAGATAAATCTACCTTATTAGAATGTGTTTGAGCCACAGTCTGGTGGCGTCAGTCCATAATCAGTTGGCCTGTGACTTGGGCCTCTGACAAGGCAGCAAACTATGGCTGGGAGCACGTGGTAGAGCAAGCAAGCAAGCTTCTCACCTCAAGGTAACATCAAGCAAAGAGACAGAAAGAGGAGGGCCAGGCTCCCTGCACCCGTTCTGTGGTATGTTCTAGTTCCCATGACCTAACTTCCCCCTGTCGGGACAGATGATTTCAACCACCTTGCAGCACTGACATGAACTGGGGACCGAGCCTTTTACACCTTGACTTTTGGGAACATTTAAGATCTAAACAATGGCAGCCAGGAGTTAGATGCTTTTTATATATTTCAATTCTCACAATTGCCATACTATTGTTCCTATTTTACAGATTAGAAAGTAGTTCAATTCTGTAGATAACTATAAAGTAACTAGGAAGCAATGTTGCCTTTACAGTTTAACCAGCTTCTAGAAAGAAAGAAGAAAGAAAGAAGAAAGAAAGAAAGAAAGAAAGAAAGAAAGAAAAAGAAAGAAAAAGAAAGAAAGAAAGAAAGAAAGAAAGAAAGAAAGAAAGAAAGAAAGAAAGAAAGAAAGAAAGAAAGAGAAGGAAGGAAGGAAGGAAGGATGGAAGGAAGGAAGGAAGGAAGGAAGAAAGGGCAGAGGAAGAAGAAAGAAGGAAGGAAGTGTTGGAAAGGAAGGAAGGAAGGAAGGAAGGAAGAAAGAAAGAAAGAAAGAAAAGAAAGAAAGAAAGAAAAAAAGAAAGTTTTTCTTGATAAGAGAGTCACTAAAGAAAGGAGGGAGGGAGGGAAGTGGCTTGAAAGGAAGAATCCTGAGGAGGGGATATTTAAATATTATAGGAAGTTGAGAAGGAACCAAGGGAAGAGACAGAACATGTCTAGCCATAATTTGTTCAGCACACACCAGGAACCCTCATTTAGAAATTCGGTCATACCACCTGTTACAGGAAGAAAGGGCAGAGGAGTCGGGTGGGGTTCCATAGCACATGAGAATGAAATCTCACACTGACTGATATCAAGCTTTCAGTGTTGGAAAGATTCTGGAAACAGATTTCAGTATCTCTCTTAAGACAGAAAATGTTGTTGGCAGGTGGTAAATAAAGTATGCTAGAATCCAGAGAGAGACTGAGAAAGAGAAAAAGATATTAATTTTGTGGACCTGTCCATTGCCCTTTATGGAATAAAAACTCAAAAGTTTTTCTTGATAGCCAATGGAAATCATGTCCCAAAGGTCACTAAATATAAGCTAAACACATCCGGGTCATCAGAAGAGTGGCATTCCCACCAACAGTGTAGAAAGAGCTTTTTGTACCATCCTGACTTATTGAGTTTTCTTGATAGCCATTTAAATGAAATGGAATTGTATTTTAATTTGCATAAGGTGTGGAACATTTGCAGATATTTATATTTATATTTACACAATAGTTTTATTAGCGGTAAAGAAAAATATTTTATTATAATTACTGCATTAAAATAAAGTAATATGATTCATTGAATGCCTCAAAAAAAAAAAAAGCCATGCAGGATGTGGGGCACTTTTCACTGCTAGTCATTCAAAGAGAATGCATAACAGCATTATAATTTCAAAAGTCTTATCATTAAAACTACTTTTTGAATAATGGTACATCTAGAAGGGAAATGAAAATTTTCAGTACCTGGGATGGGATACCTTCCAAGTTGTCAAGCAGGTCCCAGTAGCCTCCAAAAATGTCATCTGCCAAAGCCCTTGTGGTCTGAGAAACAGATAGTAAGACCCTATTGCTGAAGACATCTCTTATTGAGAGGCAAGGTCACTGAGAAAGCAAGCTGGATGAGCAGAAAACCTTCTCCCTGTAGACCAGCCAACCAAGCTGGAAAAAGCTGCACTGCATGCAGAGTATGGGAGACAGAAGTCATCAGCAGTGAAGGTCAGTGATCAGAGACAAGCAGCAGGCCAGTTACTGACATTCATGGTCATGAGCTAGTGAGAGGTTGAGTTTCCGCTGGGTCAAAGCTGCTCTAGGAGACTGAATGGCCTTATCTAAACATATACTATTCCCACCAAGCTGCCCAGAAAGGTGTATTCACATATTAATGCTAGAAAGGGAGAAGAAAGACCAGGGAATCCAAAAGGGTTATATGCTGAGAAGAAGGGATGGCAACTGTGTGTTCTGGAAATGGTTGAAGATTTGGAGAGTAGGGCACGACTCTCAATTACTGCCTAGACAGAAAATGTTGTTCCATGACCCAGGTGACTAGCATTCAGCTAGAAGGATGACATCAAATTAAAAGACTAATGGAGAGAGGAGGGGATATGATGCATAGTTCTAAAGGGGAAGGGACTGTCACCTGTATGTTTTGTTGTCAATAAATATTTTAAAAAAAGATATTAAGAGTTGTTAATTTCGAATGGGAAACAGATTAGCCAACAGAAGTAACTGCATAGAGGGAGAGGTAGAACTCATCAAGCAAGAAAACTACAGCACAGGAGAGGAACCTATTTATAAATATCTTATTTTTATTGAATTCCAATTTAATTCCATTGGGTTTATGAAGCACATCACACTTGGTACATAAAACATAGTCTTCTATATTTTGGTTCTATGACTCCATTGATATTTGTTGCCATATGATCTGGGTGGTATATTTCCCCATGTGCTCTGATGGGTGTGGTGTTCCATAAATGTCAGTCAAGTCAAGGGTTTAAGACTGCTTTATGAATCTTGCATATCTTTATGGTTTTCACCTGTTTGTTATAATAATTAGGGGAGAAGAGTGTGAAACAATCTTTTCCAATCTCCCCTGAGCTTATGGACTTTTGTTTGTTTTATTATTATGGAAAAGAAGTGATTAAAAATCAACAATAGTTTTGTATGTTTTGCCCTTTTTTTCCATTTTTGAGTTGTGTATTTTGGAGCTCTGCTATTGCATATGTACACATCTAAAATTGTTTAGTCTTTTTTATGAGTTAACACTTTCTCATTTCTAGTGAACTGGTAACTTCCTTATCTAAAAGTCTAGCTTTGTCATGGCTCTTTAGAGATATATTTGCTTTCCAAACCTGATCTTCATGTACTTTTGTATGTTCATGGCTTTTTTGTATCATCTTCCTTCCAGCTACTCTTACTTTATATTCAAAATGGTCTTTCATTTTCTTTTTTATTTTTGGAGAGAGAGACAGACAGAGAGAGAGGGAGAGGAAGACAGAGAATGGACGCACCAGCAGTCTCTCAGCTGCTGTGGAATGAAATCCAGATATGTGCGCCCCCTTGTGGGCAAGTCTGGCATTTCGCCCTTGCATCACTGCATCTGGCTAAATGTGTGACCTGGAGATTGGAACCGGGTTCTTTAGGCTTAGCAGGCAGGTGCCTTAACCGCTAAGCCATCTCTCCAGCCCCATTTTTTAATCTACTCTGATAATTCCTGCCTTTTGGTTAAAACATAATTATTGGTAAGATTGGATTAAGTCCTGCCATCTCCTGTTAACACGTTTTCCTCTTTTATGGAATTTCATTTGTGATCCAGCATTACTTAGCACCCCATTCCCATTCCTTCTTTTCTGTTGGCTTTATAACTCTGCCTTCTTGGATTACTGTACAGTAGTTATGGAAAGTAACACAATACATTTTTTTTTTTTTTTTTTTTTTTGGTTTTTCGAGGTAGGGTCTCACTTTAGCTCAGGCTCACCTGGAATTCACTATGTAGTCTTAGGGTGGCCTCGAACTCACAGCAATCCTCCTACCTCTGCCTCCCGAGTGCTGGAATTAAAGGCATGTGCCACCATGCTTGGCATAATACATTTCTTTACCAGTTTCCTTTTAATTAATAGTTTAGCCCTTTACATATATTGTAAGGGCCATATACAGGATTAGTTTCTTTACAGTGCCCTATACTTTGTGTGATTGTGTCAGAAGTTTTACACCTACACTGTCATTGGCCCCAAAGTCTCTTGCTAGTAATACTTTACAGAGTTGATCGATTTTTAAAGGCCTTAGAAAATTAAGGAGAAATGTGCTTTTTATTTATTCAAAGTAATTAGACATTGGCTATCATCTAGGAAGATGACTTTCATTTGCAACGAAGCAGATGTTTGTAATTCAGGTGATCTATGAAGCTTGCTGACATCTGATGGCTCAGTACTAGTAGTGATTCTTCTAGCAATGCGGTAGTGAGTCTTTCATCACTAGAAGCCCAATACCTATCCATTGTGCCACAGAGCCCCCGGTAGTGAGTAATTAAAAGTTCCTTATTCATGTACTACAAAATGCATACCACAAGGACTTGGAAATGCTCAATTTAATGAGGAAAGGAGGAAGAGCCATGAGCCCTGGGCCCACCTGGAGTACACAAGCTCTAGAAAGGAGACAAGACAGGCTGGAGATTTTCATCTGGAGCTTTCTGAAGCAGCACAGCAATACCTGGAATGTAGCCCAGGGAAACCCATTTAGAATTTTTTAAATGTATTCTGTGAATTTATTTACTTTAGGGAGAGACATAGGGAGGAAGAGGCAGATAGAGAAAGAGAGAATGGGTACACAAGGGCCTCCAGCCACTGTAAATGAATTCCAGGCACATGCACCACCATGTGCATATGGCTTCTATGTGGGTTCTGGGGAATGGAACCTGGGTTCATAGGCTTCTCAAGGAAGCACTTTAATGACTAAGTCATCTCTCCAGGCCCCATTTTGACTTTTGAACTGGAAGCTACATAGTTGGTGCTGTTTTATTTCACTGAATTTGTTGTGAGAAGGTACAGTAGCACATGGAAACTAGTACATTTTCCATTTTCTTCCATTATCTTCAGAATTGGCTCATTTTATTATTTACTAGTTATGTACATATTCAGTGTGTAAACAGCACATGTTGGTACCATTTTTAGCCTCCTCCATGTCCTCCCCCATATGAAGGATTCCCCTCCTCATTGGGGATGCCAGTTATCCCCATGTGGATTATGGATCATGCATAGTGGGGGTATTGATCAGTGATGGGGAAGAGGCAATGTCTCTATGTATAATGTCCCAACTTGTGGCTCTAACAATCTTTCTGCCCCCTCTTCTGCAAATTTCCCTGAGCCTTGTTGGGTTTATTTAGGTCTACTTCAGTGATGCAGTCTTGGGAGCCTCTGTGTCTCTGGATCTCTGCTTTGGTAGGAGTTGAATGTTCTTTGTGTCTATCTCCTTCACCCTTGCTGATACCAGGTTCACCAAGAAAGCAGCACTCTTGCTCATTTCCTCAATTACTCTATGGTTTTAGTTGGGGCCCTGGTGAGGTGTGATGGGCTGATTCTCTCCTCCAGTTCTGTGTCCATCTGAAAAGAGAAGCAAATTCTCCAATGGGGAATGAAGTCAGCACCAGATAAATGGGATAATTATTATTAATTTAGAGAGAACTTAATAGGTGTAGGCCCTCTTGTAGCCCAAGATTGGTGAGAGCTTGATATTAGAGAGTGAAATCATTTTCTGGATATGATTTTTACTTTTTTCCCAGTTCTAGCTATGGATGCCATTCCACTGAGAGGATCTGTTAGCCAATTCAAGAGCAGGTGTTTACCCACCATGGCTCTGTGCCACTACTGCACTTGTGTGAGCATCATGTCAGGTTGTTTGCTGCTGAGCAGTTTTGACCATGCATTGCTTGGACAGATGTTGGCCATTTTCCCCCAGTAGCTCATTTAGCACCTTCTGGCACTAGACAAGCTAACTGTCTGGGGCCTGACTCTCTTCCAGATTCCAGCCAGGTCACTCCATGTTCCATACCAACAGCATATGGTGTCTTCGGCAGTAGGGTCTTACCAATAACCTTTGGTGGGTAATCAAGTACTCTGACAGAAGTCTGTCTTCTTATGGGAGACCTTGTAGGTCTCTCTGATCAACAGCTCATTGTGGATGATAACTGCATCCTGGTAATGGGAGTTACAGGCCAGTACCAAGGGAAAAAAAGGATGAAAAAGATAGGTAATATAAAAGAGAAAGTGAGAAAAGAGAGAGAGAAAAAAACAGAAGAAGATTAAAGTTATTCTTCATCATACCCTCTCCAGGGCTCTTTGATTCAGATGTTCCCTCTAAGGACCTGGTGATGGTTCAACCTTTTAGTCTGCTTTCAGGATATAGAATTTCATGGTACCAGTTCCATTTGGGTCCACTTTTGTGTCCCCTCCATCCTTACTCTCCCCTCCTGCCCCATCCTCCTAATTGTCCCATCCTTGAGTTGCCTATTAGGTATGTCAGCATCTCAGGCAGGTACAAGTTAGGAGCCACAGATAAGTGAGACCATGCATCGATTGTCTTTCTGTGATTGGGAGAGTTTGCTGAGAATGATCTGTTCCAAGTTGGACCATTTTTCTTAAAATTTTGTTGTGTCATTTTTCCTTACTGCTGTGTAGAATTCCATAGTGTAGATACACCACATCTTGATTATCCATTCATCTAATGATGGACATCTGGGTTGATTCCAGTTCTTAGCTATTATGAATTGAGCAGCTATAAACATGGATAAGCACTCTCTCTGAACTGAGGCTTGGAGCTTTTAGTGTAAATGTCCAGTAAGGGAATAACTGGGTCTGTTGATAACTCTATAGTCATCATTTTTATGAGTCTCCATATTGCTTTCCATAGTGGTTGTACCATCTTGCATTCCCACCAACAGTGAATGAGGGTTCCTATTTCTTCCCATCCTCACCAGCATTTGTTGTCCTTTGATTTTTTAATGGTTGCTATCCTTACTGAGGTAAGGTGGAATCTCATAATTGTTTTAATTTGCATTTCCCTGATGATTAGGGATGTTGAACATTTTCTTAAGTGTGTGTTTGCCATTTATATTTCTTTCTCTGAGACCTCCCTGTTCAGTTCTCTGCCCCATTTTGTGAGTGGGTTGTTTGATTTTTTTATTGTTTAGGGTTTTGAGTTCTTTTAGATTCTAGAAATTAGGCCTCTGTCAGTTGTATAGCCAGAAAAAATTATCTTCCATTCTGTGGGTAATCTATTGACTCTGCTTATTATATTGTCTGTGAAAACACTTTTCAGGTTCCTGAGATCCCAATGGTTGAGTGATTGTTTAATTTCCTGAGCTACTGGGGTTTTGTTCAGGAAGTCTTTTCCCACTTCTATATTGTGGGAAGTTCCTCCTATTTTTTCTTCTAGTAGTAGCAGAGTTTCCGGTCTTATATTGAGGTCTTTGATCCATTTGGACTTGATTTTTGTGCATGGCAAGATATGTGGATCGAGTTTCATTTTCCTGCATAAGTTCATCCAGTTTGTCCAGCACCATTTGTTGAAGATGCTGTCTTTTTTACAGTCTACATTGTTAAGGCCTTTGTCAAATATCAAGTAGCTGTAGTTACTTGACCCAAAGTCCGGGTCCTCTATTCTGTTCCATTGGTCTATAATCCTGTTTTTAGGCAAGTACCATGTATTTTTGTTATTATGGCTTTGTAATATAGCTTGAGACCAAGTAAAGTAATGCCTCCAGAGGTGTTTCTTTTGCTGAGAATGTGCTTGGATATCTGAGGCCTTCTGCCATACCATATGAATTTTGAGATAATTTTTTCTATCTCTGTGAAGAAAAATGCTGGGATTTTTTATTGGTATTACATTGAATCTGTATGTTGCTTTTGGAAGATTGCCATTTTCACTGTTTATTCAGCCTATCCAAGAGCATGGGAGATCTTTCCATTTTCTCAAGACTTCCTCTATTTCTTTCTTGAGTGTTTTTATGTTTTCATTATATAAGTCTTTAACATCCTTGGTTAATTTTATTCCAAGGTATTTTATTTTTATTTATTTGTTGCTATTGAAAATGGGACAGGGTCACTAATTTCTTCCTCTGTATCTTTGTCTTTTGCATATAAAAAGGCTAGTAATATTTGTGCATTGATTTTGTATTCTGCTACTTTGCTGAAGGTATTAATTAACTTTAAGAGTGTTGAGATGGAGGTTCTTGGGTCACTTATATATGGAATCATGTCATCTGCTGAGGCAGACAGCTTCAGGTTCACTGAGATGAACTTCCAGACCAAGCACAGTTATGGAGGAAGGGATATTTATTGAAGCTTACAGGTTCAGGGGAAGTTCCATCATGGCAGAAGAAGCTGTTCTGCCTTCATAGGACCAAACACAGAGAGCAAAACCACAAGCCAAAAGCCACACAGCACAGCACACCTCAGGAACTCCAACTAGGCACACTTTGCATATCTTTAGATTGAAATTTTAAACCCACCACCACACCTTAAGATCTACCCAGAGACACTGCCTCCAGCAAGGTGGCAAGCTATAAATTAATAAAACACTATATATATAAATATTGGGGGGCATCTATTCAAACTACTACATCTGCAAATAGGGCTAACTTGACTTCTCCCCATTAATTATTATTTGGGATTTAGGAGCTTTATAAGGAGCTTTATATATAGCCTTTATTATGTTGAGATATAAACAATCCATGCCTTTCTCTCTAATGTTTCCATCATGAAGTGATATTGTATTTTGTCAAAGGCCTTTTCTGCATCAATTGAAGTGATCATGTGGCTTTTGTGTTTAAGCTTATTTATGTGGTGTATTACATTGCTAGATTTCCATATGTTGAACCAACCCTGTGTTTCCAGGATAAAGCCTACTTGATCAAGGTGGATAATGCTTTTCATGCGTTGTTGAATTCAGTTTGCGAGGATTTTGTTCTGGTTCTTTGTGTCTAAGTTCATCAGGGAAATAGGCCTATAGTTTTCTTTTCTTGTAGCATCTCTGCCTGGTTTTGGTATTCAGGTGATACTAGCTTCATAGAAGGAGTTGGGGAGGTTTCCCTGTTCTCCGATTATGTGGCACAGTTTGAGAAAAATTGGTTTCACTTCTTCCATAAAGGTTTGGTAGAATTCAGCTGAGAAGCCATCTGGTCCTGGACTCTTCTTTTGGGGGAGATTTTTTATTACCTTTTCAATTTTGGGGGTATGATAGGTTTGTTTAGGAGATTAATCTGCTCTGAGTTTAGCTTTGGTAGGTGGTATGTATCCAAGAATTCATCCATTTCCTCCATATTATCCAGTTTTGTGGAGTAGAGGTTTTTGAAATAAGTCCTGATGATTCTCCCAATTTCACTTATGTCTGTTGTGATCTCTCCTTTTTCATTTTTAATTTTGTTAATTTGAAGTGTCTCTTTTTTTGCTTGATCAAATTGGCCAGGGGTTTATTAATCTTATTTATTTTTTTCAAAGAACTAGCAGCTCTTTGTTTCATCATCATCATTATTATTATTATTTTTTTTTGAGGTAGGGTCTAACTCTAGTCCAGACTGACCTGGAATTCACTGTGTAATCTCAGGGTGGCCTCGAATTCATGGTGATCTACCTACTTCTGCCTCTCAAGTGCTGGTATTAAAGGCATGTGCCACCACACCCAGCTCATCAATTTTCTTAATTGTTTTCTTAGTTTCCTATTCATTAATTTCTGCACTGATCTTAATTATTTCTTTTCATCTGGAGCTTTTTGGGTTGGATTCTTCTTGTTTTTCCAGTGCCTTTAGGTGGATGGTTAGGTTATTGATTTGGGATCTCTCTATCTTTGTTATGAAGGCATTTAGTGCTATGAATTTTCCCCTAAGGACTGCCTTCATTGTGTCCCATAAGTTTTGGTATGACCTGCTCTCATTGTCATTCAATTATAGAAATTTTGCAATTTCATCCACTACCCATTTATTGTTTAGAGGTATGTTGTTCAGTTTCCAGGAGCTGGTGGGATTCCTGGTGTATCTTTTGTTGTTAATTTCTAGCATTACTGTATTGTGATCTGATATCATGCAGGAAATTATGTCAATTTTCCTAAAAATATGTAGACAGGCTTTATGGCCTAGCATATGATCTTTTTTAGAGAATAAGGTTCCATGGGCTTCTGAGAAGAAAATGTACTCTGTGAATTTGGTGTAGATGTCTTACTTCCCTGTTAATTTTCTGCTTGGATGATTTATCTATTGCTGATAGTGGAATACTGAACTTCTCAACTTTGATGGTGTTGGTGGTTATTTCTGTTATGTTGTCAAGTAAGTTTTGTTTTATGAATTGTGGTGTACCTATGTTTGGTGCATAAAGATTGATGATTGTGATACCCTCTTGTTGGATCATTCCCTTTTGATGAGCAAGTAGTGACCTTCTTCTGATATTAGTATAGCAACACCTGCTTTTTTCTTATTTCCATTTGCTTGGAATATCATTTTTCACCCTTTTACCTGGAGGAGGTATCTGTCTTTAGTGGTGAGGTTTCTTGAATACGTCAGATTGAGGGGTCTAATTTTCTGATCCACCCTATTAGCTTATGTCTCTTGATGGGTGAATTAAGGCCATTATTATTTTGAGTAATAACTGTGAGGTTTGTATTAATCCCTGCCATATTGTGGTGGTTTATGTGGTTTGGTGTTTTCTTGGACATTGTAGTTTTTTGTGCCTTCTCTGAGTTTGGTTATTGTGATCTACTTCTTGTAGGCACTTGAGGTTGGTTATTTGACTCTTCTGTGTGGAGAATTCCCTAGAGTACTCCCTATAGGTTTTGCTTTGTGTTCATATAGTTGTAAAGCTGACTTTTATCATGGAAAGTTTTTCTTTCACCATCCATTATGAAGGATACTTTTGCTGGGTAAAGTAGTTTGGGTTGGAAGCTATAAGTTCTTAGACTTTTTCGTGTTCCATTCCAGGCCCTTCTGGCTATTGGGGTTTCCATTGAGAAGTGTGAAGTAATTCTGATGGGGTTTCCTTTATATGTAATTTGTTGTTTCTCCCTAGCTGCTTTTAGGACTTTCTCTTTGTTATCAATGTTTAGAGTCTTAATTATAATATGTCTTGGAGAACTTCTCCTTTGGTTCAGTCTGTTTGGAGTTCTGTTAGCTTCTTGTAACTTGATGGGACTTTCTTTTAAGCAGGTAGGAAAGTTTTCTTCGATAAATTTATTGAATAAGTTCTTGATGCCTTTGGTCTGAATTTCTTCCCCTTCTGGTATTCTCACGATTCAAATGTTGGGATGTTGAAAGGTATCCCACAGTTCCCTCATATTCTGCTCACAAAAAGTTTTGAACTTATTGAAACTTTTGGACTCATGGACTGTTTCTTCTGTTTTGTCTTCCAGTTCTGAGTTTCTATCCTCCACTGGGCTGACTCTATTCTTGAGAGCTTCTGTAGAGTTTTGGACTTGCTCAATTTGGTTTATATTTTCTACTGCCTTTTTATGTATAGTATCCATCCCTCTATTGAGTTCACTTTTCACATCATTTTCTGATTTTCTTAATGCTTTTTAGAATGCATCCTAAACTTCATGGAGCTTAGCCAGCTGATTTTTGAGGGGTTTTTTTGTTTGTTTGTTTGCTTGCTTGTTTGTTTTCGCTCTCCTTCAGATCATTTAACTGTCTTTGGAACCCTTCCTGGTTCTTTTCTATTAGGTCTAATCTAGCGAGGATAGCATTCATTCAATTACTGGACCTTTGTTGGTTTTCTGCAAGTTCTGCTAATTGCTTGACCAGGGTTGCATAGATTGACTCTTCATTTTGGGATTCTGATCCTGTTGTCTCTTCTATGTTTTGATGAGAGACTTCCATTGTGGGACTAGGTGACCTTGTTGGATTTACTTGTATTTGATTTTCATGTTATTCCGTTTGTGCTATGGTCTGCCTAACACAGTGTAGGGATCTTATTTAATTTAGGAGGAAACTGTAGTTTACCCTTGAAGTGTTTTCAGTGATTATTCCCTTTTATTTATATTTCCCTTGATTAGACTTATGATGGCAATGGGGCCTATCTGCTCAGGCAGAAAGAGCCTGGGAGGCTCTGGTGGGGCCCCAAGGACCTGATGAAGGGGCTTGTTGGCTGCTGGTTGGGGTATGGGCCTATGTGGTCAGTCAGGTGGCCTGAGGGGACAGAGGGTAGAGGGGGAATGGGACAAAGCAGACTGGGAAATGATGGTAGCAGGGAGATCTCAGTGGTGGGAAAACAGAGGGAGGAACCTGGTCCACAGAAGGTGGTGGCTGGGATGGTGATATGATGGCAAGAAAGCCCAGGGAGTGAGCGGGAACACTAGCCTGCTGGTCTGGGTCCAGTTAGTCACAGCTGGGATGCCATCTTGACCAGAAGTGCCCTTATTATTAACATTCTTATAACCATTTGGTAGACATGACATTCTAAAACCTCTTTAAACTCAATCCAGATTGCCAGAGAATTTTTTCTTTATTTAATTATAAGCCCCAACTACAATGTTGTAAGGCAGAAATCTCTTACATGAAATTAAAAAGCATGTGTAAAAGGCAAAAAAGTTGTGTGTTTGCATGTGTTTTGGGAGATTGGCACAAACAATTACTAACAAGTATAATTTTCCTTAAAATGAACATTTATAATGGATACACTTTCCAATTACCTGAGGGTATCTATCATTATCAAACTTGTTCAATTCTTTGGAATTAGGATATGATAGACATGGTGAGATAGTTGTCTTGTTATTCTAACCACTCTGCAAAAAAGTCCAGGCAACCAGAAGCTTCCCTTTGACTGGCATGAAGGTATAATACATTATCTGTTCTCTCCATATCATACCCCTAATTTCCCTGGGCCCCAGCCTGCAGCTACTCCTGTTCTCAAAGGCTATTAAGGGTAGCTCATTTACATGTCTGCATTGTTCCTTCTTCTACTCTACACTAAACTTTTACCTGTCTTCACAGTGTTAATAACATCTCTCTCATTGACTAAGTCTCGTAGCTGAAAAGGAATTTGTAGGAAGAAGCATACTTTCTAAATCTTTAGTCTCAAAGACAACATAAGCAGTAAAGTACATGGCTTGATCTAGCATGTCTATATATATGTTGTGTCTTTTTTACTTCCTTGTGTCAAGAAACAGGTAATGCTTTACCAAGAATGTGGACTAACTGGTTCGATTTGTTTTATGTACTTTATTAAAAAAAAAAAAAAAAACAATGAAAAGGAATAGAAATCAAAGGTTTTCTTTGATTTCAGTTTTACTAAAACCTGTGTGATGCTTTAGTTAAACATTTAGGTATACATTAAAAAACACTTGTTTCACTTGGAAGAAAAAAAGAGAAAAGGTAGAGAGTAAAGTAAGTCTATGTCAGAATAACATGAACTCTACTCAGTCAGAAAATATTTATATTACCATGCTATTTCATTTGGCATGTGTAACTTTCTGTATCACTTCAGTTTTGGAACTAAAAATTTCTCACACATTTCTGCCCCAAGAATATTGAATAAAGTACACATTATAAAGATTTTTCATTTTCATGTAAATATGAGAAGTGGGTATCAAAGAAATAAAATGCCTTATGATTGCTGCTGCTCCTTTTTAACTCTTGGCAAATCACTAGCTTTTATACCAATTTGTATAAAGGGTCTATGATTTGCATTCTGGCATACCATTCATATCAAAATAATAAGACATAGCCCTGCTTGAAACACTTAAAATATATTATAGATGTAATATTAAATACAGATTAAGTGTTTTTCAGATCTTGGAATCAATCTATTCAATTTATTTGTTTTGTTTTTATTTTTGAAATATTGTCTCACTGAGTGGCCAACATTGATCTCAAGCTTGTGCTCATCCTACTTTTGCCTCCCAAGTAGAAATATTTGATTTTTAAATTATTTTTTGGTTATTAAGACAGTGTCTTACTGCATAGCCCAGGCTGGCCTCGTCATCTTACCATATCCTCTTAGGCACTCTGGTTATAAGTGTGTGGTTCCTCACTCAGCTCAATTTTTAAGTGACTTTTAGGAAGACTTATTAAATTTTTTAAAAATCCTAGCCAGCTGGGCCTGGTGGCCAAGCCTTTAATCCCAGCACTCAGGAGGTAGAGGTAGGAGGATTGCTGTGAGTTCAAAGCCACCCTGAGACTACATAGTGAATTTTAGGTCAGCCTGAGCTACAGAGAGACCCTACCTGGAAAAAAAAAAAAATCCTAGCCAGGCATGGTGGTGTACACCTTTAACACCAGCACTTGTGAAGCAGAGGATCACTATGAGTTTGAAGCCAGCCTGAGACTACATAGTGATTTCCAGGTCAGCCTGGATTAGAGCAAGACTCTACCTCTAAAAACAAAAACAAAAAAAAAAAAAGAAAGAAAGAAAAAAAAAGAAAGAAAGAAAGAAAGAAAGAAAAGAAGAAGGAAGGAAAAGGAAAGAAAAGAAAAAAAATCCTCCTCAAGACAACACATTCCCCTGCTTAAAGATCATAATTAATTCCAACTCACTTTAGCAATGGGAAAACACACATTTGCTCAAAAATGTGCTATTTTTTTAAAGTCACAATCCCATATCCTAAAATCAACATCAATCCCACACAAACTGAAGGAGAAGGTCACCGTCCCTACAAGTGACGAGAATTGAAATAAGTTCAGTTTTTAAACATGCTTAAGGACTTGCTCACACATATGTTATAGATACTCTTGTAGGAATAACAGGTACTAAAATGAGAAGTTATCATTTTTCAAATAAATACCTTGATATTTTGACAGTATCATTAGTTATTTGACAATACAGATAGATACTTTACATGACTAAATATTGTGTTTTTCTTGTCTCTTTATTTGAAAAAGCAAGAGAAAATTTAATGACATATGCTAACTGTCAAATCAACTGTTTTATAGGCATAATCCCTCCCCTCCAGCAGTCATTTCCACCTTGCACCACCCTCTAGCTGAATCACAATAGAAATATCAGCTGAACACAAGTGAGGAAACCATAACTTTTAATTATTTCACTTTGGATTTTGTGTCTGTATTTTTAAGCCACAATGTGAGTTCATATCTATCTTATACTGACTTGGAATAACTGTTTCAAGACACAGAGGAAAGGCATTATTTACTCTTTCCTTTTTTTTTTTTTTTTGTTTTGGTTTTCCGAGGCAGGGTCTCGGTCTAGCCCAAGCTGACCTGGAATTCACTATGTAGTCTCAGGGTGGCCTCCAACTCTCAGTGATCCTCCTACCTCTGCCTCCCAAGTGTTGGAATTAAAGGTGTGCACTACCTCACCCAGCACTCTTTACTTTTTAAATAATTCTGTTGAAGTAATTTTGAATCTAATACAAATATAGTCCAAATACAATCCAAGAATGGCACTGAATTTGCAAGAAAATGTTTAGTCTAAAGAGAATCCTCAAATATTGAATGATAATGATTTAATATCCTCAGTGAAGAATTACTAAAGAAATACTCCAACCAAAATAATTTCATTTACCAATGTTTATAATAACATTATAAACATTCTATTCACTCTCATTCTGGGATAGAGTAACTACATTTTAGAAATATCAAACTTGACATGTTCTAAAAACTACCGGTTCAATTTTACTTTTTCTCAAACTTACACCTCTCCTACCATCCTACCTCACTAAGGATCCAGATGTCTAGGACACAATTATGATTCTTACATTCTCCCCAACTTTCTTCAGACAAGTTTCTACAAACTCCTCTTTATTTTATCACAACTACACCAGCAATCCATGCCCTGATTATCTTCACTCACATCACCTTAAAACAAATTATTACTTTTCATTTCTACAAAACAGCCTCCTAACCCCACACACTCCACACCAGTCCATTCTAAATTCACACCATGATAAGCTTCTACTAAAAACACAAACTGTGGAGCTGGAGAGATGGCTTAGGGGTTAAGGCACCTGCCTCCTAAGCCTAAGAATCTCCAGTGGTTCCAATCTCCAGGTCCCACGTTTAGCCAGATGCAAAGGGACACAAAGGCGCAATGCTGCACTTGACCACAAGGGGGCTCACGCATCTGGATTTCATTCTCAGCAGCTGAGACACTCATCTCTGTCTTCCGCCCTCCCTCTCTCTTTCTCTCTCTCTCTCTCTCTCTCTCTCTGTGTGTGTGTGTCCCTCTCAAAAAAAAAAAAAAAAAAAAAAAAAAAAAAACCACAAATTGTGATCACTTAGCTGTTTTAAGAACCCTGTAATGATTTCCTAATGTATTTGGAACAATATCCAAATTTCTAACACTGGTCAATAGTAACCTTTATGATCTAGATGTGCCCTCTGTTCAGGTTTACTTTCTTGTTCTCTGTTTACACATTGGCTTCAATCTCATGGATTCTGCTAAGAAGACAAAGCTCTTCCCGGAGCTTCTCACAAATGCTCCTCTCTGAGAAAAGTTTTGAGCGGGAGCCAGGTGGCTTTATTAGACAGTCTAGAACGACTGGGCCCCAAAACTAAAAAACAGAAATATCCTTAAGTCTTCACCACTTTACTAGAGATCAGAGAAGGATCTCTCCCCTCCTTATCTCTTGACCAAAGGAGCTCCCTAGATCTGCTTTTCCATAAACAACCCAAGTCCTTCCTGGGAGGGAGTTCTCCTTTCCTAGAATTTAAATCTGATCCTGGCATTGTGGTTGGTTAAGCTCAGCCTCAAAACTTGGCTTCATGACAGGCCTCTTCTTGAGCCAGCCGCTAGCCCAGACCAATCAGCCTTCACTCTGGCTCACCTGAGCCTGAAGGTAAGTAAGGCCCACCACAATAAATTTATACAATGGATGTTTACCAGGTGGGCAGGCCCCTCTTTTTGCTGGCTGGTCATCTCTCCTGAACTTCCAGGTCCTGCTAATCCTCCCCTCATCTCAGCCTCTCTCAACTGGGTTTAGAGGAGGGGATGACCCTGACCCCTGCTCCCACATGGACTCTCTACCGCCCTCCACAAGGCAGAAGCTGTACTTCATCCTCTTTCCTTCTCTTAATCTAATGAAGTCTTTCTGAACCTTACCCTCTGGTCTATGGATATTAGTTCTTTAAATTCATAAGACAATACCCTAAATTTACTGGGGCATTGGCATATTGGTGTATTGACAAGGAACCCCAAAATTCCCATTTCATGTTTCTCCCTCTTTCTGCATTGATTAAATGTCATCTTCCTAGAAATGCCTTTCTGGATCACTCTACCCAAACAGGACTGTGAATTTCTTTCTGGCATTCATTACAACTTCTAATAATTTGCCTTTGTATTGTTTTGAGTTTAATTCACCATTGGGGTACTGTGGCTTTGTTGAAGCCACAGTCTGTGTGTCCTGTAGACATTTCTGTTTTCACTTCCCTGAGCCAGGTCTCTTAAGAAAATGAGTGTTAAATTAGTACTTGTCAGAGGAGAGGTATTTTTAAAATGTTTCAATGAAAATTAAATGGATTATTCCTTATACTATTTGATCTCTTGTTAGAGACAGGTACTATTAATAGCACCATTTAATACAGTATAAAAATGACAAAGCGGTTATGTCAATTTCTTGTGATTACAATTCCTATGGTTCCAGAACTTAATCACAGCTTCCTGCTGCAGAGTCCAGCTTCATATTAGCTCTGAGACTCTATAGGGCCACAGCATCCATAGGTGCTAGACCCATCTGCATGTGAGCCTCAAAAGGACTCTTCTGCCTAATCAGGGATTATAAAATTGTAATTTCTCTAATTTTACCATTATTGAAAATGTTCTTTATATGTAAGTTTCATAGGCTTCTTATTTATAGTAAATTGAAGTTAGTGAGTAGTTCAGAAGGCAGGAGTTCTGAACAGATGTGACAAAAAATACTCTGGAAGTAACAGGGGAAAATCTGGATACTTCATGTTTCACCCTCTTCCCACTGTTAATCAAGACTCATCTTCTTGTTTAGGCAATATGATAATTAAATTTATATTGATCCAATAGTGAAAAAAAACTATGCTTTGTCTATTAAAATAGTAGACCTTTTAGAAAGATAGGTAAATACTTCCACATAGATATTATATTGAATATCACACATTCTCCTGTTTAAGTCTTGTGATTCAGGTGATTTTAGTGATTACTGAATCACCATAAGCTAAAATTTCCTAAAACACAAAGCACAGTTTACTTTCTCATCCATAGCCTACCTTTTTCTCCTTTATGTTCTTTATAAAAAAAAAAGTAAAAGGAAAAAATTAACAATAATATTAGAGAGAGAATTAAAGGGAAGGATTCCTTTCTTGCCTAATCCCCTGCTTGGAGCTTAGCTATCTTATCTCTCCTTCCCATTGTCAGCTTCAGAGAGTTTTCTCCATTTACTCCTTCACATTCCTCTTTTCTTACATCCCTTTAACATTCTACTGTTACATTTCCACCAACATTGTTCTTTTCAAATCCTTGACACCATAAATATTACCGAGAAGTACTTTTCTAAAGTAAACCATACTAAGGGTTCCATTCTTCGTTTCCTTCTATCGTGTACACTCATTCAATTGGATTTGTTTGTTCTTGAAATGGACAATTCACTTGGAATTCTTGACACCTCTGCTTCTGATTTTTCTTTTCTATCTCTCTCCCCAAACTAGTCCTGTACTGTCTCGCCCACTCTCTTCCAAAAGTCCACTTACATTCTTAGTTTTCATTCATGTATACCTCGCTAGCGCAGCCCTACATCTGAGTCCCTGAGCTAGAGGTCCAAGTGTGTTGCCATTCAGATTTACCAGAAATACCTGAAACTCTATTTTGCTTAGGAATTCTTGTTCTTTCTCTTTCTCTCACATGCTTGTATAATAATGTGTACGCTTCCTCCATCTCTCCCTTCCCTGTATGGCCTCACAGAGCCAGGCACCCTGTCCTACCAGTGCTATCTCAGAAGTGTCTCTTGATTTAATCTTCTTCTCCATCTTCTTTCTGTAATGTTGCAGTGAAAATATAATAACCTCCCAACAGAGCTTCTGCATTTAGTAGAAGCTCTCTAGTATCAGCTATGATTTTCTCTCTTTGTAGTAGTTGGTAGGAAATCTTTAAAACTGTAACTGCGATAGTGAAGCCCCTTTATGACACTTTTTAATAACATCTTATTTCTTTTCTTTAGGAACCACTGGAATTGTGATCCCAAAAATTGACATAACCTCCTTGTCATTTTCTTTAGGGTCAAACCCAAAATTCTCAGTATTAAGGCCTTGCATGAATAGCCCTAGAGTTACTTCCGATTCCTCCTCATCACTTGTCTTCTAGTCAGTCTTATTAAGTTTTCTTGAGATCCTTCAACACCCTCTTTTCTTCTTGAATCATCAATCTACAAGGCTCTTTCTCTTTTCCCTACCCCTGTGCTCTTTGTGATCCAGATTAATGAGCTCCTCCTAGAGGGAGTTTCCCTCACCATCTTTGTTCCATTCACTTGGAGCAGGGTTCCATAAGCCCTGGCATTGTAGTTCCCTGTGTTATCCTGGTATTTCATAAAAGCTCAAAAATATTTGTTCATTGACATTATATATTCACTCCTGACTCATGCTTTAACCTGAAATCTACTAAAGACTGGAGGAGTGGAGGAATAATATTCACCTTAACATTTGCGTCAGTCAGTCTTACTCAAAGAAGATGGGTGAAAATAGAAAACTCTCTACCACCCAGCTGTCAACAGAGACCCTGGAAATTTTCTATGTGGCTAAATGCTGTCAAAATTCTCAGTTTCTTCTCCATTGAAGTATGGTAGCTAGGCAACTTCAATAACATTTGGAACCCAACCCACATGAGCCTCATTCCAAGACAGAATAAAGAGCCAAAACTGGATGGTTTCCCTTAAGAGACATCCTCCTTAAAGCAATGAAGAAGGGCCAAATGTCTGTGAAGAAATTATTCAGTCTGTATATTAAACATATATTGCTACGATGTCTTATTGACTTAATTATGACAGTGGGAGCATGTGTTTTGATAGGTGAAAGACTTGGAATTTCCTATGATAGCATGAAGTAAGAAGAATTATTATCTTGGCAATATGGAATTTATTTGAAATGTTGACTACATATTGTAACACTGTAAATTAAACAAAAAAAGCAGTCATTTTGGGAGGACTCCATTCTCCATCATATCCCCTCCCTCTCTCCATTAGTCTTCTTTTAATTTGATGTCATCATCTTTTTCTCCTATTATGAGGTCTAGTGAAGGCACTGCGAGGTCATGGATCTTGAAGCCAATTTCTGTCTGGACAGTTGTATTGTAAAGAGTCGTGCCCTTCCTTTGGCTCTTACATTCTTTCAGCCCCCTCTTCCACAATGGACCCTGAGCCTTGGAGGGTGTGATAGAAATGTTTCAGTCCTGGACATTCCTCCGTCCCTTCTTCTCAGCACTATGTTGCCTTTTGGGTCATCCCAGTGGTCATCACCATCTGAAAAGAGAAGCTTCTCTAACCAGAAGTGAGAGTAGCATTAATATGTGAATATGAATATTAACTGTAGTGCTTTCAGGACAGTTTGGTGGGAATAGTATATACATTTAGCTAGACAAGAGCAGGTGTTATACTCCTAAAGCTCATGACCTTCCCTGCCATAGATTTTTGATTTAGGTTTTTCAGTACCAGGCAGCATGTATTCCCTCCCATAGAGCAGGCCTTCAGTCCAATTAGAGAGCAGTTGGTTTCTCCCTGAACAGATATGCCACTATTGCAACCATTAGGTCATTTAGCCTGTCTGGCCAAACTTGAGGCTTCCAATGTCCACTGTTTTCACCGCTGATTTCTGTCTCCCATATGGCTGCATGCAGTGCAGCCTTTTCCATCTTTCAGTTGGCTGGTCTGCAAGGAGGTTTTCTGCTCAGCACCAGCTTGATTTCTCAGTGATCTTGCTGCTCAGGCAAGTGAGGTCTTCAGCAATAGGGTCTTACTATCTGTTTCTCAAGGGAAACCAAGGGCCTTGGCAATAGCCTGTAATGTTTTAGAAACAACAGAGACCTCCCTAGCCAACAACTCACTGGAAGGTATCCCAACCCTGGCACTGAAATTTTTCAAGTAATAATCTATAGCTTCTGGATGTGCCATTACTCAAAAAAGTAGGTTTCTATAAGTTTTATTCAGAATATCTTGAATCTTGATTGACCCACTCCCCTGCCCTTCTTTTACACATTCTCTTCCCCTGCCTGTAATCTGTTCTACTTTTTCATATATACCATACCATCCCCTTAAGTACTTCCCTCTCCTCTCTCCCCTAAAGCTTTTTCTAGCTTCTTGTATTGTGTGATTTTCCTTAGTCTCTGGTCTCTGGTGTATTTTTAGCCTAGATTTGCTCAATAAAGAAGACATACTATGAAAATAATGACTGTATATTAGATACACACACACACACACACATAATGACATAATGACAATCTCTAAAAATGAAATAAAATACCCAAGCACTTAAATAAGGACATAACTTTAAAAAAACCCTTCTCTAACTTACTCATGCAAAATAAAACCCAACAGTTCTACTCAAGCTTTCATATACTTTGTCTAGTTGTAAAAAATAAGCATATTGTGTCAAATCAGTTTAAAAGACAAATAACAAGATTTAATTTACAAGATAAAAATTGGGGTATGTCTGTCACTTATTTGACAACAGGATCAGGTCCAAGAAAAGTTTTATGCCAAGTGATTGAGAAACTGAATGAATTTTGAGCTTTGATTTTTGAACAATTTTCAAGTGCAAATATAGGCCAATTATGCTTGGAAAACAGCAAAGAGAAACTTGTTACTGTCATTTATAAAATACTCGGACAGCTCATTCCAGGACAGATATGGTGCTTGGCTGTGAAACAGTTGTATTGCATTGAAAAGCAAAATATTCATATGGATGTAATACGGGATCCTGCCTCCCTGATATTTCATTTCCATGAATATCCTTGGGCAAGTTATTTAATGTCCCTATCTCCATTTTCATCAGCCTTAAAAAGACTCTCATAATATCTACTTCAAAGGATTCTGATAAGGCTTACATAAAATAGTAAATGGAAAAGTGCTATTATAAAGGATCCTTTTGATTCAAGAGGTAGCAGTTATTAATTTCCATACAATAGTCTTTGCTATGGTGTTAATGAATTTATGACCTTTGATGTTCAGTTTTAAAGACACCTCTAAAGAGTCTATAGCCTTTTAATCTTGATTGTAAGTGTGAGGAAAACTAACATAAAACATCTGAGAGCAGATTCGATGGTAAAGTAAATATATCTCCAGAATCAGATGAATCAGAATCAGTTCAACCCCTGAATTCTTACATACCATGTACAGTGAGCAAAACTTTGCAAGATTACATACATTAGACTATTTGTGCTTGTAGGTTTGGCTTTCTTCGTGTAAGAGATATTTCTTGAAATACAAGTATAAGTAGCTCTATTGGAGGGAGGTCACTACTTAGATAAAAGAGATGATGTGATAAGTCTTATGTAGAATGAAGTGTTAAACATTGGTCTCTCCAGGTGTGGTGGTGTACACCTCTAATTCCAGCACTCTGAAGGCAGAGGTAGGATGTTCAAGGCCACCCTGAGACTACGGAGTAAATTCCAGAATACCAGATCATCCTGGACTAGAGCAAGACCCTACTTGGAAAAACCAAAACAAATAATTTGTTTATAAATGTGGATTCACATATGTTTGATGTTCTAAAAATGGGGATTTAACTTAAGTAGGCTTTTTTTAAATCCTGTAAATTATATCAACTAGTGAATTATATCAACATAGGACCAAGAGACAATGCAAATGAAGAATAAAGATGTTATCATTTGACTGGGCTAATTGTCTTAGATAGCAAAGTATTTCATCTATACCATCATCACCAATTTACAACAACCTTTCCTTCTGCAAATAGTCATGGTCACCCATTCATTTGCTGCGAGCCTCTGTACAGCATCAGTACCTGAACATCTGCATCTGCATGATGGACACTACCTGTTAACTTCCTCTCCTAGCCTTAGTTACTAAGTTACTTCCCGTGGAAGACCAGTTGACTTTGACTCTTTTTGTCTGTGTGCTTATTACTTTTGAGGCTTATTCTCTGTCTCATATGAGTCACCAGCTTCATTTTGACTGCCTCTTAGTTCCCAAGTTTGCTTTTGTTCCTGACTTCAGTTCCTGCTAATCAAGTTCTGATTGAAGCCAGGCGAGGATACATCCACCCTGAAACAGCTCCAACCTCAGACTCTTCTATCTGTATGGATTCTAGAACCTCCTTTTGGCCTGAAGTAAAGGTTTATGGAGTCTTGACTCTTTTAAGGGATTTCTTAAGTCAATTTCATTTGTAATTGAAAGTGACAGCAAGCCAATAAGAAACTAGGTGAGCTAAAGGAAAAAAAGGAAAATTTTATTAGAATACGTGAAACCGCAGAAAGAACAAATACATTACCGGGTCCAACTGGAAATAAAAACTGCACTGACTCCAGAATGTGTTACATATCTTCTCTCCACGGGTTGAGTTATTTTGTTATGAAAGACTTTGCTGCCAACAGGAAGTGGAATCTTCAATTACTTAGTCCATTAAGAAATGACTGACTCTTGCTATCTTTTTCCATGAATTAAAAAAAATCCATGAGAATATTATTTAATTTTGCTGGGTTATATGAAGGACATCTTTCTATACTAATCACATAAGGTCAATCAGTTCACTTACTTTGGTTTTCTTTGCTCACTCTAGATTATTAAGTGTGAGGGAAAATCCATTTCCTAGAAAGACGAGGCAACAGAACACTGATCCGCAAGAAGGAAATGATACATACATGTTGGACGATGAGGAAACCCTTGTGTGTTGAGGTGGATATATTCCTGGCACCTTACCCTTGGTTCTCTTGATGTTTCTCTTTTACTCTGCTAGAATCCTTGCCATTTGTTTAGATCAAAGTTGACTTCTTAATAAAGTGAACAGTGGAGAGAAAAATAAAGAAATAAATCTGAAAGAAGCTTTGTAGGAGAATTCATACTTTGTGAGAACTATGCAGTTTTTAGAAGTTTTCTCTATTATTATTTATTTCCTTCCCCAATCTACCCTCATGTAAGAGAGCTTTATTTCCAGTTAAGCAAAAGGCTATTAAGAGGGAATAAACAACAGCATCACAATAACACAGCCTTCAAGGGCTGGGTTGGAACTAAAACCTGCATATATTTAATTGGAACAGAGGTGATATGGGGCAGACAGGATTCATGAGCACGGCTGGTAGGAAATGTGTAGTGTCCAAGGTTCATCTCTACTCTTCTACAGCACAAAAGAGATTTATTACTTTATAAGAATCAAGCCCAAGAAACTTGGGTCATATTGCTGAATAGTGCAAGAAGAATAAATAAATAAATGCTCCCCTTTCTTTTCTTTGGACCTATTTAACTCCCCATCTCGGTGTTAAGATGGAAAATTGAGATTAGGGCCTAGAGAAATGGGCCAAAGAGCTCGGTAGTCCTGCTGGGTATAGTTGATGCTAAAAGCATTCTCACGGCATCATATGGTATGAAGACACCCGAGAGGTTTGGTGGAACGTCTTTTAGAAATAAACAGAATGATTTTTCCAAGATTATCCCTCTGGCATAATGCCTTTTTAAAAATCCAGCAAGGGGAGTATTCCTGGATCATGATGCCTTGTCAAATGCCATTGTATTTCAGTAACAATTCCCCATACATGAAGAGAATGAAAGATGATAGGACACTTACTTTGCATTCACAGAAAAGTTGAAACCCTTCAGTTTATCTTCTTCCATTTAACACACATCCACTGTGTATAACATTGCACTTGAATTTGGGTATACAACCCTCTACTTTTTCTTCATACATATGGTGCATGATGTACTTTGATTCATTTTTTAATTAAAAACTTTAAATCAATTTTTGAGGGAATTCTATGATATAAGTACCAAATGTGGTGAGCACGTAGGTAGATTACAAGCTGGCTCTGATAGCAGGTTCATAAAGTAGCTAACATCAAACCCTATTGAAAATTACAAAAGACCCCTGCAGTGATTAAGTGATGGAGGAAGAGGTTAGGTACAGCTATAGGTTTTAGAATCCATACAAATGCCCCATTCCTCCATGTTACAGACTAAAACTACATTGGAGAAATCTTGTCTTCCTTTTTCTTCTTCTTGTCTAACACAGTTGGCTAGGACATGATAATGAATCAGGGAAAGGGCTCATTGATCCAAGCAGTGACACCCAACAATATTAATTTAAGCTTGAGATTGCTATTGATATTGACTCGTGCTTATGCTTAATTTATCATTAATACATAAAAGTATATGTCTATTAAAATGATAAAATTATAAAGTATTCCCCTATCTCATTCCCAAGTCCAGAATTTCAACCAGAATTAAAGAATAAATTTGGTTATTAAAAGTGTTCTGTGAAGGAAAAAATGTTTAGTTGCATAGTAGTGGGAAAATCAAATGACTCTGATGTAAGAAAAGTTACCTTGATTTAATTCTTTGACATGAGTACATTGTTTTAACAAAGAACTTCTCAAATTATATTGAGCAGTATTATATTGATCAATTTTTCATTTTACTTTCCCAGTATGGATGAGGCTTACAGTAGCTGAACCAACTTTTTATTTATTTATTTATTTATTTATTCTTATTATTTGATAGAGAGAGAGAGGGAGAGAGAGAGGGAGGCAGAGAGAGAATGGGCATGATGCCAGGGCCATTTCAGCAGCTGTGAATGAACTCCAGAAGCATGCGCCCCCTTGTGGGCATCCATGACATCATGCCATTGTGTCACTATTGTGTCTGGCTAAATGCAGGACCTGGAGATTTGAACCAGCATTCTTAGGCTTTTCAGGAAAACACCTTAACCGCTAAGCCATCTCTCCAGCCCTGAACCAACATTTTAAGGAGACTTGGCTTCTAGGTGGAGGCATAAGGATGTGAACTGAGAAAGATGTTATCTGGCTTTTTGAAAGGCAGTCATGTTATTTTCACTCATCTTTGTTTCATTGTTATTTTAGAGAGAGAGCAAAAGCACGAGTGTACACATGAGAAAGGGAATTGGTACACCAGGGCCTTAGTCACTGCTACTGGACTCCAGATGCTTGCACCACCTAGTGCACGTGTGACCTTGCACTTGTGTCACCTTTGTGCATCAGCTTACGTGGGATCTGGAGAGAGATTGAACGTGGGTCCTTAGGTTTCCCAAGCAAGTGCCTTAACCACTAAGCCATCTCTCCAGCCCCTTTTCTTTTTTTTTTCTTGAGAGAGTCAGAGAGAGAGAGAATGGGCGTGCCAGCAGTCTCTCAGCTGCTATGAATGAACTCCATACATGTGCTCCCCCTTGTGAGCAAGCACGGAATTGCACCCTTGTGTCACTTTGTGTCTAGCTAAACGCGAGACCTGGAGAATCAAACGGTTGTTCTTAGGCTTAACAGCAGGCCCCTTAACTGCTAAGCCATTTCTCCAGCCCCAGCCCCCATTCTTAATAAGAATGCTTCTTTTCACCCTCTGACAGTTATGCAATATTTTCAACAGTTCTTGATCATATGAACAATCAGGTACTGTTCAAATATCTATTTTATAAAAGGCATTATGCCAAGTAGTATTGACACCAGGGATTAACATGAACTGAACTCTCGTCTTATGCAATTTAAACTCTGGTCTGTGAATAAATATCTCAACATTTTGATGGCATGTACAGGAATAAGGACACCACAAAGTTAATAACAGTAGGCCAACCCTAAGTGCTTACATTAATTATTTTCCCCATTGCTGTGACCAAAATACCTGATGGAAACTGCTTAATGGAGGCAAGGCTTATCTTGGTTCACATTTTCACAGGATTTTAGTCTAACACAGCAGAGAAGGCATGACAGAGGGTTCCTGTCCATGGTGGCAGGAACATGAGGCAGCAACCTGTTCAAATCATGCCAGACAGGAAGCAGAGAGCACAAGCCTGACATAAAAGCAGGTATCACTTTCAAAGATTTGCACCTAGTGCTCTATGCCTGCCAGCCAGGCCACTTATCCAAAGTCCCACTGCTTTAAAATAGTGCCATAAGCTTGGACTGAGTATTCAAAACACGAACCTATGGGAGACATTCGTTATTCTAACTGTAACAGGTCTGAGGAGGTGAAAGAATGAAGCAGATATTGGAATTTGGAAACAGTATAGGCAGTGCTACCTACAAAGGAGCTGTTAAACTGGAGCTCAAGCATCCTATAGCGACATCCTGGGGAAGAAGTTGACCTCACTCTGTTCCTCTATGTTGAATCTCCTGCTGGAGCCCAGCAGACCACTGTGTGGTAGACTGAAGAGGTTTCCATTATGTTGTACCTACAGACCAGCCTCCAAGATGGCAGGGTCTGCGATCTTGGCTTTTCATCCCACCTCTAGAATGGAAGCAGAGACTGGTTTCCACTGTTCTACATTGAATACCCTGCAGGGAATATAGCACCTGGTACCTGGCAACAGCTCTATACCTGCACGTTGAATAATGACTGAAGAAATAATCTGCAGCTTGTGTTTAGAAATGACACAGAACCACAAACGCAATAAGCATTTAAGAAATTCACTCACTTGAGTGAATCCGTGAACACAGACCCTTGCTAAGGTGTGTGTGCAACCCAGCCTCTGGCCATGCTGCTCAGAAGGTAGCCCTTTCTATTTTGGATCCACTCCAAAGAATACATCCAGCATTAATGGCAAACAACCAGCAACTTTAGTTATTTGTGGTGGCTATCAATGTGTCTTGTAAGATATCTGGCTTTCAACAAATAACACTTTGGGGTAAATTGAATCAGAAAGTTCCATTTATTTTGTATAGTGTTTTCCATTTTGTACATGTAGACCCACATTATTCTTCCCCACCTATATTATTTCAGGAGTGATTACACAGGAAATTGCAAATGAGCATCGCCATGAGAGCCAGCTCATGGCTGGTTCCTGCAATAATAAGAAGGATATTACTCTGGGGCACAAGATGCCATGTGATACCTTTGGCATCTTTCATTTGTCATGTAAAGTTGATCTCTTGAAATATGGAAGTTCAGCTAAATACACAAGAGTGATCACTTTGGAAACTTAGGTCTTCAAGTGTTTACAATGACATATGTACCAGCATCTGCATATTGTCTCACAAGACTAAGTCGGCAGCCTCCATTATAATGAAAGTCTGTATTCTCTAAGTAGTCTCAGGCTGGCCTCGAACTCACAGCTCCTGCTACTTTGGCCTCCCCAGGGATTAAAGGCATGTGCCACCATAAACCCAGCAAAACCCTGCATTTTCCATGACTGCATTTGAGTTGCAAGTGTGGTGACTGATACACAAATTTTATTGTATTCAATAGCTACTTATTATATTTGCTCTCAACTGTTTGGGCTTTGCAAAACAGTAGAGTTCAGGAGAGTGTCTACAATATAACTATTAAAATTATTTACAATGAGGGCTGGAGAGATGGCTTAGCAGGTAAGGCACTTGCCTGAGAAGCCTAAGGACCCAGGTTTGATTCTCTAGGTCCCAGATGTGCATGGTGGCGCATGCTCTAGAGTTTGTTTGCAGTGGCTAGAGGCCCTGGTGCACCCATTCTCACTCTCTCTCCCTCTCTGTCTCTCATAAATAAATAAACATAAATCTTTAAAAAATATCTAGTTTAAAAAAATTATTTACAACAAGACAATGATATTTTAGATGTGTTTACTTTAATACAGTATTAGTGCTCCAAAAGAGGCATTGTGTATGATGATTTTATTTTCAAGCAACCCCAATATTTTTCTTTCTTGTATCCTATAGCCTTACAGTCCTTGTAACATTTCTGCGGTCCAGCAATAAGTTTTAGCTCCAATGCTTGCAGAAAATATGACTTGCTCCTTTTCAGGGAAAGGTTTTATCAGCAGAATTTGCTCATCTCACACAGAAAACGTAGAGCTTATCATGCACCATTTCACTAGGAAATAATTTTATGAATTTCAAGATATTAACTGTCCAGCTTGCCATATCTCAGAGACTTCCATCCCACCAAAGACAGGCAGACACAAGTTTCTTCTAACTTCACTTGTACTGCCGGTGTTTCTACCAGGATTGTGTTTTTTTCAAAGGCTATGGAGAGTGAAGTTCACAGTCATATTGAACTTGAATCTGGGCACCTCCACACTACTAAGAAATCTGACCCTGGCCAAGCTACTTAAACTCTGTCTTGATTTCCTGGTCTGTAAAATGAGAATAAAATTTGCATCTACTTGTGGGGCTCTTGAGAGGATTACTGAGCTAATTCTCGCAAAGAACTTTATAGAACGAGATCCATAGTCCTGTTTCCTCTTTCATAACGCTGGCTTTGGCCGTAGGTCAGGTGTGAGTGCATTTACAGGACAAGAAGTTACAGGAAAGATGGCTTTTAGCAGTGAGAATTCCTCACACATTTGATTTGCCTTACTTCCCTGATAAAGGACCTGCAAGGGGTAAAAACAAAAGTTCTAACAAGGTCCTACCACTTAAAATAGTTCTCCTTGCATGCTTGTGTTCAGTAGACCTTTAGTGAGAACCTGTTAGTTTAAATCACATGAAATTAACAATGGTCTCCTATGGACATTTCTACGTAATTGAATGTAATGCTATGCCCCAGGCAAAGAATAAAGCTGTCTAGATGAATAAGACAAAAGCAATACCTTCGCAAGACCCTCATAATAGAAGAAAAAGATGATGACATCAAATTAAAAGAGAGACTAATGGAGAGAGGGAGGGGATATGACGGAGAATGGAGTTCTGAAGGGGAGTGGGGGAGGGGAGGGAAATATCATTTTTTTTTTTTTGCCTGAAAGTATAGAAGTTGTCAATTTTTTTTTTTTAAAGGTAGGCGTTATCCTCACACAGCTGATGATCCCAATGAGAAGGCAGATGATTCGACCATGGGCTTTGAGGAAAGAGAACAAAGATGTGTCATAGAGACCACCAGCATCGCTTAAGGAGCCATATGCAAAGGGGTAAGGAGCGTCCAGAAGCACTCAAGGCAAACTCCTTTCCCCATGGAAACCAAATGTGTGGGTCACAATTGGCTCCAAATCGTATATTATCTTCCTGTGGCTGCTTTAACAACTCACTAGGAATGTAATCATTTTTCAGAGACACACATAAATTCTGCAGTCCTGGAGGTCAGAAGCCTAAAATCAGTTTCTCTGGGCACAACCACCTTAGAGGTGGGTTTGTGCTCCCTCCAGAGGCTCTAGAGGGAAATCCTGTCTCTCCCAGCTGCTCTCTTAGCTGCACTCTTAGCATTCCTTCCTGTACACACCCTTTCCTTCATTCTCCCAGGGAGCAGCATAGCATCTCCCTTTCTGTGGTCACATTACTCCATGTGTCTGGTCTCCCTCAGTCTCCTTGTCGTTAGCACACTGGAGCTGGGAAATAGCTCAGTCAGTAAAAGTGTTTAATTACAAAACTAAAGATTCTAGTTCAATCCCCAGTACCCATGTTAAAAAAAAAAAGCCAGTAATGTAACATGTGCTTGTAATGCCAGCTCTAGGAAGACAGAGACAAGAGGACCTCTGTGGCTTGCTGGATAGCTAGTTTAGCCTAACAGGAAAGCTCCAGAACAATGAGGGACCCTGCCTCAAGAAAAAGATGGATACACATACACACATCAAAACAAAATTAATTTAATTTTTAAAAGAACAGTGTTTCTGACTTGATCTACTGAGTTTAAAGGCAGTGTCATCCAGAAAACTAATACAGAAGCAGTCAAACATGAATTTTGTTTTGGAGAGTTCGAGTTTCAGATGCTCATGTGACAAGGACTAGACGTGAGCTATCCAAAGAAAGCTGCAGCTGCATGTTGGTGACTGTCCCCACAGTCAGGATGCTCCTGTGAGGATAAGCATTCTTGAAACTCCAGTTTAATTCTTCCCACTACCACAGAAACCCGGACACCGAGGGCTTTCCCAATTGCCACATATGCACATTCATGGAGGGTTTACATTGCTAAAAGACTCTAGTTTTGGGCTGGAGAGATGGCTTAGCAGTTAAGGCACATGCCTGCCAAGCCTAAGGACCCAGGTTCAATTCTCCAGGTCCCATATAAGTCAGATGCACATGGTGGCGCAGGCGCCTGGACTTCGTTTGCAGTGGCTAGAGGCCTCTCTCTCTGTCTGTCTCAAATAAATAAATAAAAATAAATAGTTTTTTTTAAAGACCCTAGTTTTATTACAATATCATGCACATCGTGGATCAGGTTCCCCCAACTTTGTGTGCTTTTTAAGGGAATCATGGGTAAACCCTAAAAAAAGAGATGGGATGTTACACTGCCTTTGACTTAGTCCATGCCAATCTTTCACTTGATTTACTAAATAAACTTCTGCTTAAATTTGTCTGTGTCTCTCAGCTGAATTCTTTCCTTTGAGAAAATAAGAACCCAGGAGAAACCTTGACCTAGCAACAAACACATGGAACAAACAAGTAGATCTATCTAGTGACAATGTGTTATACAGGGATTCATAACACACTCTGAGCTGGAAATATAAACTGAAATTATTTTTTAGGTGGGGTCAAGACAGTTAAAATTATGCAAATGAATGGGTTCCTTTATAATGTTAGACTGAAAAATACTAAGGGGCTTTAAGGGAGAAGAACTGAAACAATGAAATATGAAAATACAGTCCATTATGAAGGATCAAGCAGGGGAAGGAAGTTATAAAAATAAGCATGGGAGAGGTGGGAAAAGTGAAAAAAATGTTAGATATGATGATTGTAGAAATTAAGAAAAGCAGTGGGAGTCAGGGTACCTACAAACTTAACACTTGGAAGTCAGACATAGGAGGATGGCCTCAAATTCAAGGCCAACTTTCTCTGTGAAAGGAATTCCAGACTAGCCAGGACTACGGAGTGAGACCCTGTCTCAAAACATGATAGATAGATAGATGATGATAGAAGATAGATAGATGATAGACAGATAAGTAGATAGACAGATGATAGATAATAATAGAAAGAAAGCAGAGAATTGAAATATGTGGAGAATAAACATGAGAAAGTTACAATTGGCAACTCAAGCTTCCCTTTCTATCCATCAGTAGCGCTGTGTAGGAAAGAAACAGGAACAGCTCGAAGGACACCATGGCAGCGAGTTTGTTGCTTCGTGTTGAACATAGAAGAGACTTGAACAGGTTCACATACTAATGCAAAAGAGAACAGAGAGGATGAAATTCAACATGCAAGAGAAAAAAATAAGAGCTTGAAAGTAAATACAGTGGAAAGAAATAAAAAACAGAGAGAAGATAGTATAGCATTACAATCTCACATCTTTAGCTGGTCACTGAAAGAACTCACTTTTCAAGCCAGAATCGAACGTTTACTCACTGTATCACAAAGGAAACAACAGTTTAGTCATCACATAAACAATGCTCTGTGTGGCCAAGGGTACAGAGGGAGAGGCCTCCTTTAGGGAGGAGATTTTAGGTAGTTAGGGCGAGCCACTTTGCTTGCAATTGCTCAGCATGCAGTTCCTACCACGTACATGGAGGAAGTCCTGATTGGTCGGTGCTTGGTCCTGGGTAGATAGGGAGGTCCTGATTGGTTGGTGCTTGGTGCTGGGTGGATGGGGAAGTCGTGATTGGTCAGTGCTTGGTCCTGAGTGGACAGGAATGTCCTGATCTGTCAGGGCTTGGTCCTGGGTGGATAGAGAAGTCCTAGTTGGTTGGTGGTTGGTGCTGGGTGGATAGGGAGGTCCTGATTGGTTGGTGCTGGGTGGATAGGGAGGTCCTGATTGGTTGGTGGTTGGTGCTGGGTGGATAGGGCAAACCACTATGCATGCAATTTCCCAACATGCAGCTCTAGTCATGTCAATGGGCATCAAGTTGTGTCAAATTTTGTTTGGCCATGCTACTTTACTGTTCCTGTTTGGGCAAAATAGAAACACTTTTCTTTGTGTTATGGGGACATTTTTCTGAACTGGGCTCATGTTGGAAGACCCATTCATTTATCTCTAGATTGTGGTCTTCCTTCCATGGAGAGGCGAGCAAAGGGATGAACAGTACAGGTGAACTCCTGAAAGTTCATCTGTCATATTAAAGAGTTCAGATTTTATCCTTGTGGTGCCACTGTGAGAAGGTGTAGAGTCAAGGAGTGTAATAACCAACAGAGGGACATAGTTATAAATCACCTTCAGATCAATATTTGCAGCTATCACAGTTAGCTTCATGTTGCTGGCAGAAAACACCCAGCCAAGAGTAGCTGGTGGGAGGAATGGGTTTAATTTGGCTTACGGACTTGCAGGAAAGCTCCATGATGGCAGGAGAAAACAATGGCATGAGCAAGAGGGTGGACATCACCTCCTGGCCAACCTCAGGTGGACAACATCAACAGGAGAGTGTGCCAGACACTGGTAAGGGGAAGCTGGCTATCATACCTATAAGCCTGCCCCCCACTATACACTGCCTCCAGGAGGCTTCAATTCCCAAACTGCCACCAGCTGGGGGCCTAGCATTCTGAACACCTAAGTTTATGGGGGACGCCTGACTCAAACCATCACAGAGGTGGTAAGTTTTCTTTGTGGAATTCCACTCCAAATAACACATCATCTAAGTGAAAACCATATAGTTACTTTTCAAACAACAGCAAGTTGGTCCTCATCTCCCCATTCTGCCATAGCACCCACCTACACAATTCTATCAGACTGTGTCTCTTTTTACAAAGAAATTCATTGACAATGAAGGAAGGTTAAGGGAGAAACTGACAAGAATAAAAACAACAAGCTGGGGCTGGAGAGATGGCTTAGTGGTTAAGGCGCCTGCCTGCTAAGCCTAAGAACCCGGTTCCAATCTCCATGTCCCACGTTTAGCCAGATGCAAAGTGACACAAGGGTGCAATGCCAAACTTGCCCACAAGGGGGCGCACGCATCTGGATTTCGTTCACAGCAGCTGAGAGACTGCTGGTGCGCCCATTCTCTATCTGTCTCCCTCTCCCTCTCTCTCTGTCTCTCTGTATCTCTCTCTGTGTGTATGTCTCCAAAAATAAAAAAATAAAACAAGCAGCAAGGATTTTTAATTCCCAAGAAAGTAAACCTAGTCCCATCAGGAATTTCCACCTCAGGGAGTCTTCTAAAAGGTAGCTACAAGTTAGACATAGCAACTCCCCTGGCAAATGCCTTGCACCTGGGCTCATATGAGTCTTTCCTTCCTGCCTCTCATGTTCACATTTCTCAAACCACAGCCCCTTTACCTGTTTTCATCATTCCCCAGCTCCTGCTCCAGCTGAAATTGACTATGGAAGCTGATGTTGACAAGGAGAATGCGGAACTACCCTTGATGGAGCGCCTGCGATAAAGCACACTAGATATTTCCTGGTAGTGTTAACTGTATTCATTTTGATCCTTACAACATGAGGAAGGTAAAAATCTCCATTCTGTGCGGAGGTGGTGGACCTCACAGGGATCGTTTCCCCTTTCTCTATGCGCCAGGCAATGGGCTAGGGGCTGAGCCACTGAAACCTGCCCTGGGTCACAGAGCCTGCTGGGGAAGGGATCTGAGGACAGATTCTTCACCTCATACCTTTCACACAACGTCATAAACAGGGCTTGGTCTCTGTTATCAAGCACTTTTGTGACTGGGACCTGTGTGCATGAAGCTTGGCCAGTTTCTGGTTCCCTTGGCTGTCCCTGCCTTTCCCTCCCTGTGGCATTCTCACTTTATGGCTGCCTGCCCAGTTAGACTTTGGAGTCCTCATATTACTATGCCCTTGGGTGTCTGCAGCCACCTGATTTCCTGACTGCCCACCTGGGTACACTTCCTCTTTGCTTTGTGGCCTGCTCTGAACTGCTCACTTGGTTTCAACATCTTAACTCCATCCTGTCCCACCACACACCACCATCACCAATCCCAATCCCCTGTCTATCAAATACCACCCAGACAGGATGCAGAGCACTCTTTCTAAGCTCCTCTACTGCCCTCCAGTCCAAGGCCTGCCAGACATTCTCAGACCTTCAGTGAGAGAGATGTGTAGTGACTGCTCTATTTTCTCCTCCTCTACATTAAGTATTTCAAGAACTCTTTCTGAATTAAATCATAAAAAGCTTCATGAGGAAGTATTAAATGCTCTCAGGTTTTAGTAAAGTAGTGGGATCCACTTAAGTTTGTTTATTTATTTATTTATTTATTTATTTATTTATTTATTTGCAAATTGAGTGCAGGCAGTAAAACCAGGCTTATTAGTAACTTTGGGTCCATAAACTTAGTCAGAGAATCAGAAGTCTAGGGCCTTTCTTTACCTTGTCTTTTCCCTTTCAGGCAGGAACATAATTAAAGATGGAGAGGATGGGGAGCTTTTATATTCCTTTTAAATTTCAGGAGACAATCTGTTTAGGCTATCTTTCACCTAGGGCATTTCATACTAGTGTTTACCATGCTTAGGCAAAAAAGAGTTACAGCCTATAGAAGGCAAAGTTTGAATAATTTTTATAAAGGGAAACATAAAACATATGTTATACCTGTATACAATATATAGTTATACCTATATAAAATACAGATATGACCATAAGAATTTGATAAGAGGAGTCTTCACACTAGCAGGCACTCAATATGCAACAGCCCAAACTGGGAACAGTAATTCTAGTTTCGTACGTTTTAACATGGTTAACTTTTAAACTAATCATGATGTATTTCCCGGTCCCAGATAAGAATGATCAAATCTCATGTTTCAAACTAGAAAGTAATTACAGCAGAGAACAGGGTTCACCTGCCTATGAAGGGAAGAAGGGAGAGAGGAAGGGAGAGAGAGGACCAGGAAGGAAGAAGGGCAAAAGAGTAGATAGTAAGAGACAAAATGGAACCTAGAGAAGCAAGAGATTAATTCTAAGCCTTTCAATGAATAGAAGAGGAGAAACTAAAGAACAGAAATTTATAACCTGGGGACAGTTGTTGGGCTCGAGCGTCTCAGTACCTTCTATCCTGACACCTGTGTGTGTGTGTGTGTGTGTGTGTGTGTGTGTGTTTGGAGAGATCATCCTTAATAAGTTTCTAAGAAAAATGTGACAGTTCTCACAAGGAAATGAGATAGGCTTGACAGCATAATAGCATCTATGATGGATACTCTAATCAAATTTGCAGATTTTAAAAACAAAACTCATAAGCTCAACAAAGTACAAATAGTCAATGAAACTCGAGGTTTATTGAACACATTTATATGCAGTCAGCCATCTGAAGTTTTATATTAGTTAACACTCACAAGAATCTTATGAGATAGGCATTCTTTACTCTATGTGGCAGGTATAACAAATAAATGGGCATATGAAGGTGCAGGAACTCACTGAGGACATATAATTAGCAAGTAGCCAATTTTGCAGCCCAGCAGTTCATGTAAGGAATGAAGCCTTTCTGGAAAGTGATATAAACAGGAAATAGACTGGGTGGGGCACATGGTGAATAAAGGAGCTTAAGAATACATTACAAGGGAGCAGTTAGTCATTGCTTACTTAATAGCCCATTTTTATAAAGTTTTTTCTTGAAGAAACTATAAACCAATATGGTAAATAAAATATCACCCATTTTAAAAATGACAGCTTATTTTAAATATCGCCTGGCAAACCTATCTTTAAGCAGTGTGTAACCTCCTCACTAATGGAACTCAGAGGTTGCTATTATGCAAGAGAAAAAGATTAGATATCCATAATATGAAGC
The DNA here is from genome assembly GCA_036365145.1 of Orientallactaga sibirica. Lineage (NCBI taxonomy): Eukaryota > Metazoa > Chordata > Mammalia > Rodentia > Dipodidae > Orientallactaga > Orientallactaga sibirica. The sequence goes on from JAEOAD010000003.1 coordinate 86,826,628, forward strand.
ATGGAGGGCTGAGGGTACGCTCAGTGGTCAGGTGCTTGCCTAGCATGGCATGACTACCTGAGTTCAATCCCCAAAATGAGAGAAAGAAGGACGGGGAGAAGAAAAGAAAAGGAGGAAGAAGAGGAGCTAGAAGATAAAGAAGTTTTACATATGTGAAAGTGGCATGTTAAACAGAGAAAGAAGACAGACTCAGAATACAAGCAATCTAACAGATATGGATCAGAAAAAACAATTGTTGAAAATAACCCAATGAGAAAAGAAGAAAGATGCTATTGTCATCTAGAGGGGCAAATGGAGGGAGCTTTCTTCAGCAAAGATATATGTGATCTAGAGAAATAAATCTTGCATAAGACCAGTTGTATACAGTGAGACATTAATAAATAAGTGACCAACCCATACCTCACAAGGTCAATGGAAGAATGAAAGAACATGTAGGTGTAGGGCCGATATATCTAGTACAGAGAGGTATGGCTTAAGCACATTTGCACCCCCCACTTTGATTAATTAATAACTCAAAAATTGTGTTTGCGTCTCTCCCAAGCAGATACAGCTGAGAAATGTAAGTGGTTCTAGAAATCTTTAACTCTGTTTCTTAAATGTCAGTGTAATTTCTCATTTTTATTACTAGTAAGATTAGATATTTTTCATCGGTTTGTAAACTGTTTCCTTTCACCTTTTGCCTATTTATTTCTTTAAAATATCACCATAACTGTAAAAGTTGGTGATTTTTAAAATGGTATCTGGTTTGGATAGGAAGTAGCCCCCCTCAAAAGGCCCATGTGGTGGCGCATACCTTTAATCCCAGCACTGGGGAGCCAGAGGTAGGAGGATCGCCATAAGTTCAAGGCCACCCTGAGACTACATAGTGAATTCCCGGTCAGCCTGAGCTAGAGTGAAACCCTACCTTGAAAAACCAAAAAAAAAAAAAAAAGCTCATGTGTTGAAAGCTTTTTTTTTCCCCTGGTGCAATGGTCAGAGATAGAGCTTTTGAGGAGTGACTGGATCATGGTGTCTATGACCTAGTCAATGCTGACCAAAAATGACCACAGGCTCAGGTTGCCATATTTAGGAAATTAAAATATATGAATATTCTGGGCTACAGAGATGGATGAGTGATTAAAAAAAGATCCTGTACAATGAGGACCAGAGTCCACCCAAATTTCAGTCTGAAGAACCCACGTTAAACAGCTGGGCATGGCCACTTACATCTATAACCCCAAGTCCCACACAGAATCACAGACAGAGTATCACGCCTTTCATCTCAGCACAAGGGAGGCTGAAAGAGGAGCATTGCTGTGAGTTTGAAACCAGGCTGGGCTAGAGTGAAGCCCAGCCTCAAAACAAAAACAAAAACAACAAAAAAACAAAGAAAATGAAAATAAAAAGTGATGGAGAAAGAACAGCCACCTGATGGTCCCCTCAGCCCACCAGAGGTAAGTGAACTTCACCACAGGAGAGCAGATGGGTATGAACGTGCACACATGCCTACACCACACATACACACACACACACACACACACACACACACACACACACACACAGGCTAAAAAATTAAATTTAAAAATTTAGCTAAATTTGAAATTCAATTACCATTAAAACATAATACACCCATGCACTATTTGGAAGATGATTATAACAACAGATTATGAATTGTTCATCTGAAATTCACGTTTTCCCACTTACCCACCTTATGAGTAACCTTCCCACATCAGATACACCTCAAGGTATTTCCCTGGGAACTCACTGAGGCAGCAGCTACAAAAAGCCCATTGCCTTCCATGGCTTTCTACAGTACCTGGCTCTTCCAAGCTTTAGAAACTACCCACTCATTCCCCCATGCCAGGCTCAATAACAACTTTGAGTAATCTTTTTCAGAACTTTTCTTCCCTGTGTTCCTCCCACAGTTGTATAAATTTGAATGCCTAAAGTACATTCTTTATTCCATAGGCATCATAAGGTTTCTACTTTTCTGATTAAATAGTAACTAATACTTATATGACCTTTACAGTAAATTGCCCTTACTATTGCCACACACAGGAAAAGAAACTGCAGTGGTATGATGGAAAGAGGCACTTGCCCAAAGTCACACATCTGATGGAACAAGGATTCAAACTTAGGAATTCTAATTTAATACACCACAGTGTATTGCCAAAACAGCACATCTCTCTTTTCTCACTCTCTCTCTGTGTGTGTGTGTGTGTGTGTGTGTGTGTGTGTGTATATATATATACACACACATACACATACATATATATGCATATACACATATATATATACACATATATGTATACATATATTTATACCTTGTAAATACATGTGCATACATTATTCATATATAAAATATATCATGTATGTCGTGCATATGCATATTATATCCATAATAATATTTCTAGAAGTATGAATGAAATATATCATATATACTTCATATATATATATATATATATATATATGCACAGCATTTCATAAGTAGAATGTATCATACATAAACTATATAGATGATTAGTTATTAATGTAAATGTTGATAAATTTAACTCCAGGGGCTAGAGAAGTAGCTTAGTGGTTAAGGCACTTGTCTGTGAAGCCTAAGGACCTCGGTTCAATGCCCCAGAACCCACATAAGCCCAAGATAACACATTCATCTGGCGTTTGTTTTGTAGTGTGGCTAAATGCCCTGGTACACCTATTCTCTCTCCTTGTCTCTCTCACTCTCTCTAATAAATAAATAAATAAGAAACATTCTTTTAAAAACATGTAGCTCCAAAATTTCACTGAAATTCATTAAATTGTTTTATCTAGTGGATATCAAAATAAATATTTGGTGTAACTGAGAATATAAATGCACACATTCTCAAATATAAGCAGTAGGTATTTTGATATCCCTTAGTGATAAGTTGAAAATCCAGTTTCCATAAAAACTGGAGCTAGGGCTGGAGAGATGGCTTAGCAGTTAAGGCTCTTACCTAAAAAGCCAAAGGACCTCAGTTCAATTCCCTAGGACCCACAAAAGCCAGATGCACAAGGTGGCACATGCATCTGGAGGTCATTTGCAGTGTCTGGAGGCCCTGGTATGCCCATTCTCTCTCTCTGTCTCCCTCTTATTTCTCGCTCTCTCAAATAAATAAATAAATAAATAAAACTGGAGCTAAATTTTCATATGAATGTAAGGAATAGGTGGAACTTCTTCTCTAGATAATATGTGTGCAATAGGGGAAAGACGGGAAGGAAATGAAGACAGCTCACCAATGTTCAGACTAGGGTTTGAAGACAAGAGGCTAATGAGCATTCTGCATGGGAGGAGTCCTGAGCTGGTTTAAAGCAGTGAAACAAATGCAATGTTTAGAAGGAAATGACAGGTAGTTCCACTTAATGAGTACATAACACACTAATTATTGTAATGAAATATGGTTAATTAAAAAGAAGTTTGCTTTCTAATAATTATATAGACCATGAACCCATTTGTTGCATGCTGAAGAGAGCTAAAGACAGCACACATAAAGGAAAGACCTACTTCTTATTGTTATCAGTTAATGTCAGCACTCCAACAGTCCTAGCCCCTCTAAAAGGAATGCTCAGTTAAACAGAGGAAAAAACAGTCCTTCAAAATAAAGACTTAGGTAAGTCATTTTAATATGAATTTGGTAGAAATATATTTTCATATAAATTTATGTTTTAAAATGTGAATCAGTGATCAGTGGTGAAATGAAATCAAAATATCAGCCAAGCCTATCCGGCTGCAGCTTGTGGAGGGGCTTGGGAATGGTGTACAAAGCATCGTTTCACATATCTTTATTTCTGCTTCACACCCGTCAGCACATGCATCACAGCTGATCAGGAACATTTCAAGTGGGGAGAGGGAGATGGCTCTGTGGGGTCAGAGCGCCTGCTGCACACACCTGAGGACCTGAGTCTAATCCTCTGCACCCTTGCATAAAGCCAGACGTATGAGTATGTGCATGCCACCCCAGCACCGAGAGGACCACAGACAAGAGGATCACTGGGCCTCACTGGTCAACCAGTCTAACCGAAAAACAGGAAGCTCTCAGGGAAGTAAGGCAGAAGAGCTATGGATGACAGCTGCTATTTTCCTCTGGCCTCTGCACACATGCAACTGGGGCACATGCATACAACACACACACATATGTACATACCACATACTAAATCCCTGTTGCTGAAGATACTGCACACATGTTGGTTGCAGAACTAAGGAACTAAGCTGAAACTGAGCTAGAAGCTTCCTTTCTCCTAGTAGCTTTCTTCATACCAGAAAGTTCTAAGCCCGCTGTTGAGGGAGAAAAACCATCAGTAGTCCTGTCCAGATGTGGATCCTGTGTTTTCTACAAATGACCTGCCAGGAAAGATAAGCCCACTGGTACAATAATGTCCTGAATGTTATGGGAGTAACTAATGGCGTCCTGATGGGATATGAGGCCCATTCCGTGGGAGGGAATCCATGGCTGATGTTGTCAACCTTGCCAAAAGCTTAAGGCTGGGAACATAGGCCCTAAGCGGGAACCTATTTCTGTGGTTATGCTAAACATGCAGCATGTCAAACTGCTTTCCAAACACCTATATTTATTCCCATAGATGAATACTACTTGAGGAATCAATTGCAGAAGTTTCATACTGCAATGGGCAGTGGTTAAGGCAGAGATGCGTAGCTGGCAAGATTGCCAAGAATATATGTCTCCTGTGTGTTCAGCTTCAGAAAGGACATCCACCAAACCATTCTCTCCAAGACTCAGTGACCCTCACAGAAGAAGAAATATAAGAGCAGTAGGATGGGAAGGAGATATGTGAAAAATGTGTTTTGGCCAGAACATGGCCATTATGCTCACGAACTCACAGCAGTGTTTTCCAGTACATGATTGAGGCTGTCAAGACCTCACCATTGATGGGGGAGGATAATGAGACCCTAGACTTCCCAGATAAGCCATAGCAGCCAATAGTTTCTGGGAGATGGGGAGTCAGGTTCATCAGTGGTGTAGCCACTGGTAGGTTGTCCAATTGACAGCAAATAACCTTCCACTCGTGATGATGCAGGCAACCCTAATTTAAATCAGTGGGTCAAAAAAAAAACATGAAAGTAAGATTGAGAGTAATGGAGAGAAGGGTGTTAATGGGAGGGAAAGTGGGTAATTGGAAATAAAATGAAAAATTACATATATATATATATATATATATATATAATCAAAAACATATTCAAAAAAGAAGACAGTGCAATGGGAGAAGTGCAGAATTTGGAACTTCAGTTCAGGGCTATCAAAACCTGGCTCCTTCTGCCTCTGTTTTCTGTACATATAATAGTGTCTTTCCCCATCCCTCATTAGGTGTGGGGTGTGTAGGTGTCTGTGAGGGAGATGTTGATGGCTTTAATTTGTTTTCAAGTATTCTCAGACTATCTTCAAGAAAATTTCAATCTGGAGAAAATCTATAATGATTCAATTCTTCCCTTGATCCACCCACTTCTTATGCCTCATCCCAGAAAAATGATGGGTCATCCAGAAACCCACTCATAAGAGCTTATTAATAAATTTTAAGTAATTTACAGAATGACTATTGTACATAACCATTACTAAAATTTAAATCCTACAGACTTATGAATGGACATAGTTTATTAGAAATGGAGAAAACAGACACTCAAAAATTTCTAAGCTTTTTTAGTTATTGTATCTAGGCATTAGAGCGCATCAATGGCTATCATATATGTGGAGCAGATATACTATACAGCACAATACCTAACTCCTTCATAGTTTCCACTGCAAGGCCTTCCCATTGGTCAATTGAAATTGACCATGGTAGAAATGTTTGCACCACAGAAGTCAGTGTGTGCTACAAACTAGAGCTCCATTTCACCCTAGATCATTATTAAACAATGGCCAGCACATATCTGGGCAGAGGTCAGTATGGGGAACTGAGCCATGTTAAGTGGATCCCATGATTGAAAGATGATACCTGAGTTCTGGCTGTTAGAACAAAGTGATCAGAGGTGAGTCTGCAGAAGAGAACACACAGATGTGATCCCAGTGGTTTGTCATTCTGAAGAAATGAGGCAGAGAGAAACCCTGACTAGGACTTTGAGCTGAAACTTTAACAAGTCAGCAAGTGCAGAAAAACAAATTTTGTTGTAGACAAGTTGGAAAATCACAGGAAAATTATTCAACTCGGTAGCCAACAAGTTGTATAGGATGATTAATAGCATTGAAGAGAATAAGCATTAGAAAAGAGAAGCAATTCCATATTTACCCTTGCTTCCTCCAAGCATCATTTGCTCCAAGGAAGAGTGCTATACTTAATTACTGATATATGTTATAGATATGATAGTAAAACTAATGTGACACATGCTACATATTTGTCATTTCACCTAACTTTTCAGTATATGCTCCCCACTTAAAAACTGTAGTTTTAGGCAACTGTTTTCTTAAAAAACCTCTATCTTGACAAAAACATTACTCAGCATTAGAAAGAAATGCACCATTAAGCTATGAAAAGATATGAAGGAAACTAAAATGCACTTTACTAAAATAAAGAAGCCACTCTGTAAAGATTGTATAATGGTATCACATGACAGAAAAGGCAAAACTGTAGAAACACAGAAAGACTATTATTTGCAGGGACATGGGTGGGAAGGGATAATATTTGCCAGAGGGGAGCAAATGGGGGAAGAAGGGATGACTATGTGGACCACAGAGGCTTTACCATGAAGTTCGTTCCTTTGTACACTACTATACTACTGGATATAAATTATCATACAGCTTGTCCAAATCTACTGACTGTACGACACCAAGAGTGAGTTCTGGAGTAAAGGGCAGTATGACGGTGATAGCAATGTGTGTAAGAGCAGCATTTGTAACAGGTGACTTTCTCTGAATGGGATGTCAGTAATGGATGAAGTTATGTATGTGTAAAGGTAGACAGATATGTGCAAAATCTTAGTTAATTTTACTCTTTTGTTGTACACCTAAAACAGCTCTCAAAGAGAAAGTCTGAAGTTACCAGAAGGTTCTCAGCTCTGCTACGATCTTGCCAATGACTATAGACTTTCATATACAATATAACTAGAAGCAAAATAGCTTAACAAGCCATCTCGACCCATGGGTGGTTATGCGGTAAGGTCAAGTCTGGTTCTGCCTAAATCTTGAAGAACATTGGTGGTACTCATTCCCTAGGAAAGCATTTCTTTCTCTCTTTTGGTGTGACTTACTGCAGAATATAAGTCTGCTCACTTGGAACACCTTTTCTCCTGCAAAGATCCTGGCAACAACTTTCTTTGGCCTTGTAAACAATACCTTTCTTTATTTTATGGATACTAAGGTCACTGTCTGTTTGATAAATTTAAGGAAACACCAAGATAGAAAGCCAACGTTGCATTTTTCAGGAATGATTTCTATGATGTGTTACTACTAATGAACTGTGCTGTGGTTAAGTGCTGTGGTAAGTCCTCTGGATACACTAAAGCAGTCTGCATGCAGAGTGGCATTGCCTCCTAACAGGGATATAATTTAAAGTATAAAAAGTAGAGGCCCATGAGAATAAATGGTCTCTCTGAATATGAAACTATCATAACTCCACACAAGTCCATTTTGTACCCTCTGCTATGCTTAGAAAAATAATTAAACACTCATTAAATATTTACTGCACCATATTTGCAAGCATTCTATAATTAAAATCTTGTGTCCTATTACATTTCACTTTATTACCTCAAAGAAGGATAAAAATGGAAAAAGTTTACTTTATGGATAAGGAATGAGCCTCAGGGAAGTTAAATGATTTATCCAAATGGAGCAATCTGTTTCCTCCAAAGTTTGTAAATTTTCCCTCTCACTATCCTGTTTTCCCGGGCATTGTTGGATCATTTCAACATTTGACTGGAAGTTTATCCTCTACACAGCACCCTGCGTAACCTCTAGACAGTGTTTGCTTCATAAGTTCACTCTCTTCTCAAACTTTGCACTGCTCTTACATAGTTCTAAAGAAAGAAATTACCATCTTAACCATAAACTGCAAGAGTCAAGGCTCTGGAGACCAGCTCTTCACTTGGCAGCCTGGTTTCTTCTTAGAGGACAGGGAGTTCCCTCAGTTCTCATCAGCAGACTTTCACATACGCCCTTCCTTGTGTTCACAACACCTCCTCCTCCTCCTCCATCCTTCAAAATCCTTTCCTTTGGATCTATAATTAAGTCATTTATCCATTAAATATTTGTCCAACATCCTACATGGAAGACATTATGCTAACAACTGATGCACTCTCAAAAACTTCTCAAAGGTCTTTTTGTGGCCTAGCCTACAGACCAAGTTGCCCAATTTTCCAGCATATAAGAAGAAGTAGCTGATGGAAGAGACGTTTTTATTTTTGCTTGTAGTCTCAAGGGGAAGCTCTGTGATGGCAGGGGAAAGCATGGCATGAGCAGAGGCTGGACATCACTTCTACCACAGCAGGTGGAAAATAGCAGCAAGCGAGTGAGCCAAACTAGCAAAGGGGAGCTGGCTATGACACTCCTTATCCCACCTCCTCCAGCAAGGCTCCACCTCCCATATTGTCACCTCATTTCAAACAACCACACCTGGAATTCCTGCTTTCCTTTCAGGTAGAGTGCAGATGATTGAACTAGGCTTAGCTACCTGGATACACTTGCTTCCAGCTTTGAAGGAAAACACATGACTGAAAGAGGCACAGATGGAGGACGATTTATTCTGAGGTGGTCCACAGGGGCTGCACCAACATATAATTTTAAAGAATCACAGGTAGCGGTTGCATTGTGTTGATGGGAAGAATTAGTAAGCTAGTTATGACAAGACACAGAGAAAGTAAAGAATTTTGGTGATGAGTAAAGTTGAAAGCAATGACCTTGCTAGGTGTCATGTCTGTGTCTCACACTTGTAATGCCAGTATTGAAGAAGCTGAGGCTAGATGATCACTTTGAGTATGCATAGTGAGTTCTAAGGCCAGACAGGACTATGAGTAAGAACTTATGTAAAAACAAAAACATAAATACAGAGAGAGAGAAGAGAAGAAGAAGGAGGAAGAGGAGAAGAAAGAGAGGGTGGGAAGAAGGAAGGAAAAAAGGAAGGAAGGAAGGAAGGAAGGAAGGAAGGAAGGAAGGAAGGAAGGAAGGGAAGGGAAGGAGGCCTTTACTAGGCTAGTTCTGAAGCTAAATTTTGTGTGTGAGTTTTGCTAAGCATCTGTTCTTTCCTGACCACTTTCTGAGCTTGGTTTCCCACCTCTTGCTAATTCTATGTGCTACTAGTTGTAGTCTCAATAAAATGTATTTCTATTTAAATCACCCAGATTCAGGGTTTTTTTTCTTTTACTTCCCAATTTAGAAACTTGACTGATATCCTTTATAACATTTTTACCAGACTTTAAAATAATTGTTTCACATATGACTTCTTCCCCCACTAACTAGAAACTTGAATAAGAGTAGGCCTCTGTCTACCATATGTGCCACAGTTTCTCTAGTGCCTGGAACAGATTGGTCATATATTCAATACAAAACAAATCTGCTGAATGACTGCATTACTTAAGGCAAGCATGGTGGCAGAAGCCTGAAATCTCAACTACTCTGGAGTCTAAAGCAGGGAGATCATAACTTCAAGCCTGAGCTACAGAGTGAGTTCAAGGCCAATTTGGATGACTTAGTGAGCTCCTGTCTCAAACAAAAAGTAAGTAAAAGGAAAGAGACATGGATATAGTTCAGTGGTAAGTGCTTGCTGCTTGCCTAGTATGAGAGAGGTCTTAGGTTCAAACCCCAATGAGAGAGGAGAGGAGGGAGAGAGACAGACAGACTAATAGAGAGAGGAAGAGGAGGAGAGAAAGAGAAAATACATTAACATGGAAAAGCACCATGACTAAACAATGGAGTGATGTGGGACTAATACGGAACACGATCCTCAGTGGAAAGGGGATGTTTGTAATATATTGATATGTGTGTGCATACATACATACATGTATGTGTTTGTGTGAGAGTGTGCATGTGCATAAATTTATATATACATCTATGTATGTAGGTGGAGTAATGGACAGAACATAGAAACTGTCAAAAAGATAGAAAAGTTCACATGCAATGTGTTTTCAGACACAAGAAGAGATCAAATTTGTATATTCAGAAGGTGAAGGAAGACTTGCTCAAGGGATTAGAACAAATGAAGGGATGAACAGAGGTGGGACTGGGGAGAAGGTGGGAGGCAGAGCAAGTTGTTCTGTTTGTTTAGGATGTAACAGGTAGCCATCAAAAGATATTAGGAAGAAAAATAACATGTCAAGGCCTTGCTTTGATAAAGCCAATGTCATAGAACTATTTGAAATTTACCAGAGATAGAAAGAATAGACATAACAAAAACAGATATTTTGAAACTCAATTCAAAGGAGAGGAGATAGGGCTTTTGGGGGGGAGGAATAAAGGAGTGGAGTTACATTCTTTTTCAATTTTTATTGACAACTTCCATACAAATACAGAACATACCCAAATCTTGATTACAAAGCCTGATGGCCTGGGTTCAATTCCCCAGTACCCACGTGTGGTAGTTTGAATATATGTCCCCCAATATATTCAGTGTTTTACTAGGTATAGTTTGCATCTGCAATCACCTTGCTAGAGGCAATGTCACTGGGGGCCGGTCTTAAGGTGTTAATGGTGGGTTTGAGATTCCATTGTAAAGATATGCAAATGTGCCTAGCAGGTGTTCCTGAAGTGTGCTGTGTGACCTTTTGGCTGTAGTTTTGCTCTGTGTGCTGTGGTGGCTGGTTGGCTTTTTCTCTCTCTGTTTGGCCCTGTGAAGAGCAGGCTGCTTTTCCTGCCTTTATGGAACTTCCCCTGGATCTGTAAGTTTCAATAAATAATATCCCTTCCTCCATAACTGTGCCTGGTCTGGAAGTTCATCTCAGCGAACCCGAAGCTGTCTGCAACAGTAAAGTTAAGCCAGATGCACAAAGTAGCACATACATCTAGAGCTCATTTGCAGTAGTGAGAGGTCCCAACACATCCATTCTCTCTCTCTTTCTCTCTCTCTCTCCTTGCAAATAAATAAATATTTTTTTAAAAAAATTGAAGATTGACTAAGATATAGGAAATAAAATAGAAGAAAGGTTTTTTTTTTTTTTTTTTTTGAAAAAACTGAATAAATATCTGGGAAAGCAGAGGGAAACCTGAAGTGTTCTGGGGTTTCTCGTATCACATGCCACACATCAAGTACAACAGCATCTGAACAGACAATTGGAAGCAGAAGTCTGAAATTCGAGAGAAAAATCAGAGTTTGACATGTGCATTAGGTAGTGAAACAAATTATGTCATTTCATTCCTAGGTCCCTTAAATCTCACTATTAGCCATTTTTTGTAACACCTTCTGTCATGATCCCCTGGGATTGATGTTCTGAATACAATGTAGACTTTCTGAAAGTGCACTGCTGAGCGTGTGTCCCAAAGGTTATCAAGTGAAGTAGGAAGGACTGACCTTACCTTGGGCAACACTGAGCAGGAACTTCCGTTCCAGTTTTCCTGCAGAATCTGCCTGACTGTGGCCTGAGTTCTCACATCCTTTCCTGGCCCCCCACCCCACCCCACTTCCCTATCTTGCTATCTCCCATTCCTATTCCAGGCTCTCCTAAGACGAGTTTTGAACGAAGTGTTTGCACAGGGTCAGGTTTTGCACAGAGACTGAAAACATGGAATCATCGGTCATATTGATCGCGTCTTCCCTATTATGATTCATCTTCTGTGTATGTATTTGATCAGTGTTTGAGAGAGAGGTGATGAGATCTCTGACTTAAGTTATGGATTTCTGTACTTCTTTCTACATTCATAAATACTACATCTGCACCCTTCACTGTTAAAACTAGTATATGATGCAACAAATATTTGGAAATTTTAAGTCTTCTTGATGCAATGACCCTATTTATTCTGGATAGCTTTCTTAGCACTGAAAAATATTGAGTCTAATAGAAACACATCCCGTCAGGCTTTATAAAATGATTCTTCTCATGGCATAGCATTTTATATCCTTTTCCTTTTTTTTCCTTTTACTTTTATTATGCTTTTATTTTTGCATGTAGACTTTACATCCTTCACTTTTAATATGTTTTAATCTTCACATGTGGACTTTATATCTCACTTTTACTATGTTTTTATCTTCACATGTAGACCTTATAGCCTTTCACTGTTACTATGCTTTTATCTTTGCATGTAGAGTTTATATCCTTTCACTTTTAATATGTTTATGTTTAATATGTTTAATATATTTTTATTTGTTTTTGTTTTTTTGAGGTAGGGTGTCACTCTAGCCCAGGCTGACCTGGAATTCACTATGTAGTCTCAGGTTGGCCTCCAACTCATGGCGATCCTCCTACCTCTGCCTCCCAAGTGCTGGGATTAAAGACGTGTGCCACCATGCCTGGCACTTTTAATATGCTTTATTTTCACATGTAGACTTTATACATTTTGATCCTCTTTTCTTACCTCTTTTGGATTCTTTATATATCTTTTTTGATTTGTACATAACTCCTTTGTTGATTAGCTGTCATTGCTTTTCATTTCTTTAGAGTTCATAGAACACATCTTTAATTTTTCACAATTTAACTTGTATTCAACCACTCTAAATGACATGTAAGAACTTTAGGACTCTACATGTGACATTTCCAACTCAAGACCTCATTGATACTGTACTCATATCTTTTAGTTTCACATCTATGATAAATCCTATATTATTTTAATGTTTTTAAAATCTTTTATTTTTATTTATTTATTCATTTAAGAGAGAGAGAGGAAGAGGCACATAGAGAGAGAATGGGCATGCCAGGGCCTCAAACCACTGCAAACAAAGTCCAGATGCATGTGCCACCTTGTGCATCTGGCTTATATGGGTACAGGGGAATCAAACCTGGGTCCTTAGGCTTTGCAGGAAAGCAATTTAACCACTAAGAATCTCTCTGGCCCTGACGTTTTCTTTTAAGCAATTATAATTTATTTTTTAATAATTGTGTTTTTCCTCATTGTTTTCCTTTCTGACCATTTTCTTTGCATTGAAATAGATTTTCAGGTGCATCTGCTTTCCTCCGCCTGAAAGACTGTCCTTACCATTCCCTGTAGAACAATGATTACTACCAGTTTCTTTTTTTTTTTTAAGCTTTGCCATATCTGAAAAAAATAGTTTTACCTTCAGATTTGAAAAATACTTCTGGTCTGTATAGAACTGTAGGTCAACTGTGTTTCTTTCTCTGTCTCTTGGTAGCTGAAAAATGCCATTCTGCTCTCCACTGTCTTCATGCTTGGATTGCTTCCTATGTGAAGTCTGTGGCTGTTCTTAATCTATGTTGCTATGCATGTGATATGTCTTTATTGCTAATTACTGCAACTATACCACTGCTTTAAGCAAGTTGCTTATGATGTGTCTTAGTTTAGATTGCTTCATATGTCTAATCCTAGGATTTGTTGAATTGGTTAAATAAATGAGCATAATTTACAAAAAAGAAAAACACAAAGCATCTCAAGCTGAGGATACTGCTCAGTTGGTAGGATGGAGTTCCTGAGTGGCACACATAAAGCTCTGAGTTTGATCCCCAGCACCACATAAACCTGACAGAGTGGCCCACATCTCTCATATCAGCACTCAGAAGATGGAGGTAGGAGGATCAAAAGTTCAAGATCATCCTCAACTACATAGTTAAGTTCAAAGGGCAACCTGGGCTACCTGAGATCCTGTCACAAAAGAAAGATCACTGGGCTGGAGAGGTGGCTTAGCAGTTAAGGCATATGCCTGCGAAGCCTAAGGACCCCAGTTCAATTTTCCAGGTCCTGCATAAGCCAAATGCACATGGTGGCACATGTGTCTGGAGTTCACTTATAGTGGCTAGAGGCCCTGGTGTGCCCATTCTCTCCCTCTCTCCCTCTCTCTCTCTCTTTCTCTCTCTCTCTCACACACACACACACACATAAATAAATAAATAAATTCTTTTAAAAAAGAAAGATCACAATTCTTCATTACCTGTTATGAAAACTATTATTTCACTTCTTTTCTCACAAATATCAGCTTTTTTTCCCTGCAAAGAGTAAACTTACAATAACACATTTTGGTTATTCTGTTGAAGGCAGAAACCAGGTGATACTGTTTGGGGTAATAAGGGAAACTTGTATATATTTATATAGGAAGAAAAACTAAGTGCAAAGTTAAAACTGAAAAACAGAAATTGAGACATGACAAAGAAAAAGGAAAATTAAGATTAATTTCCTAAAGAAAATATAGAGTGGAAATAATGAAAAGTTGAAATGGGGCTCAACTTCACATATGAAAAGAACTATGAAACAGGAGAAAAGAAAGGGTTATAACACAGTAAAATTTAAATGCAGAGTTCATTTAGCCAAGCTGATCATACTTGATCTTGTATCATGTAATGTGAATAAAGTTCAACTACTTCCTGCAATGAGAAAGAAGGGATGGAAAGGGGAGATTAAACTAAGATTATTTCACCTTTCCTCCCAAATGTTATTTTCTTTTTTTAATGTATAATTTTTATTGACAACTTATATACTTACAGACAATAAACCATGATCATTCCCTCCCCTCCCCCACTTTCCCTTCACAACTGCACTCTCATCATATCCCTTCCCTCTCTCCATTAGTCTCCCTTATTTTGACGTCATCATCTTTTTCTCCTATTATGAGGGTCTTGTGAAGATACTGCCAGGCACTGTGGGGTTGTGGATATCAAGGCCAATTTCTGTCTGGACGGTTGCATTGTAAGGAGCCGTACCCTTCCTTTGGCTCTTACATTCTTTCTGCCCCCTCTTCCGCAATGGGCCCTGAGCCTTGGAGGGTGTGATAGAGATGTTTCAGTGTTGGACCCTCCACCATCCCTTCTTCTCAGCATTGTGTTGCCTTTTGGGTCATCCCAGTGGTCACTGCCACCTGAAAAGAGAAGCTTCTCTAACCAGAAGTGAGAGTAGCACCTAACGCTCTTTTCAAATCCTCTCATTACTGAGACATAAATATTCTTGACAGAAGTGTATATGGGGGGGAATAGATTATCTAATGAGTTTGTATTTGACTCCATTTTAAAACTGATTATTGGAGCCATAGCTCACATTTGTATCCAATAGCCATCATTTATTGGTATCCACTGAACTTTTGAAATTAATATCCTGTTACATAAGAAGCAGTAGGAACAATTCAGCAAGTGGAGTGAGCATGACAGGTCTGGACACTCACAGGACAGAAGGAACCCTATGTCATCTTGAATGGCCAGAAACATCCAGGTATGAAGGAACACCCCCATAATTCAAGCTACTTGACAGGAAGAGTCAGGAGAATACCACATGTAAAAGCTAGCCTTGGCCATTTAGCAAAACCTTGTCTCAAAGCATTTTTTTAAGTTTAAATAAAAAATATATTAGGTTCTAGAGATGGCTCAGTGGCTAATCACACTTGCTTGCAAAGCCTGCCAGCCTGAGTTGGCCCAGGTTGAATGCTCTAGCATCCATGTAAAGCCAGATGCACAAAGTGGAGCATGAGTTTGAAATTTGTTTGTAGCTGTAAGAGCGTAAGAGGCCATGGCACGCTCTCGTTCTCTCTCTCTCTCTCTCTCTCTCTCTCTCTCTCTCTCTCTCTCTCTGTTTGCAAATATAATATACATAGATAAGTATTTTTTAAAAAGGAGAGAGTTTGGAAAGACATACCCTGTGGGGGGGGTATAAATGCTATGCCCAGAACACAGAAAATGTCTTCATCATGATACCACTCAGTTTGGTGTTGATCAGCAAGGAACTTGAGGGCCCCCAAAATCTATAAAACTATTACCAAGGCTCTTGGTTGCCCAGCAGAACTATGTGCTAAGACTATTGTTGAAGATGGCATGTGCTTTAGTTTCTTGACACCCTGAAAGGAAGCTAGAAGTGAAATGGAAGCCTTTTCTCTGCTGACTAGAAGCCATCGTGTTGGAAGGTACTGTACTGGCTTCTGGAGAAGAAAAATCATCAACAGTCTCAGCAAGCAATGGACCCTGCAAGCTGTATAAATGACCACCCAAGCAGGAAGCAAGGTGTGCCCATCAGAACCATAGTGGCATGTCTGTTATGGGGGTAACAAACTGCTCTCTAATTTGACTTGAGGCCCCTGCTCCATGCCAGGAAAAATTCATGCCTAATACTAAAACCTTAGTCAAAAGCCTATGGCTGAGAGACTCACAAACCATACAGGGGAAGTTAATTTCTGTTGCTTGATTACATGGATATAGTATATCCACCAAATTGCCCCATAAATACTTACGTTTATGCATTATATGTTAGTGCTTTTCTTACTTTTGTTTAGAGACTTTTTTGAAAAGTCTCTCTTTTCAGACTGCAGTAACTGCTGTGACGATTCAAAATTCATAAAGAGCTGAGGGAAGAAATGACAGTTGAGTGTTTAGCACTTAATGAAGTAGCTCTGTCATATCATCCAGTGGCTCAGGGTCTTAGCAGAAGTGGTGGGAAGAATGGAAGAGCCAGAGTTTGGGGAGGAGTGATTTGGAATGTGATATCCCAGTCTTATCCCAGTATAAGTGGTTGTTATATTCATGATGTCACAGTGGCTGTCATTATCTACACATAACCTGCTTAATATCGGGCCCACTAACAAGTTGTCATGGATGACAGAGAAGGGCAAAAAGAAAAAAAGAAAATAACTTCAGTGTCAAAGAGGGAACAGTAGGCAAAAAGTGAGGATTCAGTGGAGGAGGGTGGGGAAGGGGAGACAAATGAAACTGGTGAGAGGGGATTATATAAGTATTTTATTTTAAAAAGGAAAAATATAGGATTCAATAGAAAAGGGTTTTTATATTTAAAAAAGGAAAAATGGGAATGGGAAACTACTGATATTAGCCTGGAGACAAAGGATTTGCCTAGCATGTACAGGCCCTGGATTCAATACCTACTGCTGCTAATTAATTAATTGATCATTAATTAATTAAAATAAACAAACATTGAATGCGAATTCAAAGGAACTCACTGTATTAGCAAACCACACTGGTCACAAGTAACCACAGAAATGGGTGAGAAAAGGGCGGAAAGCTGGAACTTACTGTTAAATATCCATGACCAATTTTTGTGGAGAAAACAATAGTTGGAATAAAGGCAGGAGAAACGCTTTTCTTCCCCTGTTTCCAGTGGTATTACCAAATGAGAACTGGTATTGGTGATGACTTTAAGAAGGGAACTGTAGCAGCCATCTTCTTGTTGCTGGGACCAAACACCTCCCCAGAAGCAGCTCATGGAAGGAAGGTGGAAGCTTCACAGGATGGAGAAAGTATGGCAGGAGCAGGAAGTGGTTCACATCATCACATATCAGCAGGGAAGTAGTAGAGAGAGTAAGTTCTAGCACTGGCAAGAAGGGCTGGACTATAAAATCACAAGGCCCACCCCCCAGTGACATACCTCCTCCAGCAAGGCTTCACCTCCCAAAGGCTCCACCAGCCTTGGGTTTCAATCTGAGGCTTAATCACAATCACATGAGGCTGCATTCTACACTCAAACCATCAGAACTTCCAGGGGAACAAAATGCTCATTTTTCAAGCAGATAGTCTACAATAGGATCTGTGCCCATCCTTTTCATTGCACTGCTCATTCATGAAACAGGTAGGAGAGGCAAGTATGATCAGTGGGGGGGGGGGAAGGGATCCTGAAAGAGATAGTCTGACATGCTTTCTCGCTGGTGACAATTTTTAAATAACTCATTTGAGTTTCTTGAGTCATTAATAACATCCGGCAACTCCAAGGTCATATCAAGTTCAGTCACTGGAACACTTTGGACACCTTGTATGTGGTTACTGAGCATCTCCAGAACCAATTCTTTGAAGCGGTGTCCCCTTTGAACATTCTGAAGTGCTTCTTGAGAACTTTGGGGAGGAAAAAAACATTAAATAAACCATAAACATCCCCTGCCAACAGGATCAGGCCGAGAAAAGGTCCATTGATTAATCAATGTGAAGAACTTAAAATCCCTCACTAAATGGACAGCACACACTAAACACCACAGTGTAATGAGTAATAGAACAGGTGGAGAGGGTAGGGTGTACAAAAAGTTTCACCCACACCCTGCTTTGTGGTTTTCACACTGATGCCACCACACCTTGAGTTTTGCTTATTAAAACAATAAAGATATGGAACTGGAACCTGCTGACAAGTCACCCAAAGGTGACGCACAGTTCCTCAAAGGCCAAACTTGGTGGATCAGAACAGGATTCCACTGGAAGAACACCTGATATTAGCAAAGATGGTAGGTAGATAGATAGATAGATAGATAGATAGATGGATAGATAGATAGATAATAGACAGATATAGATATACATATTTGGTTTTATTAGAGATAAGTTTGTGCAATATTAACCCTAGCTCTTCTGTTATTCACTATGCAACCTAGACTGGCCTTGTCCTGTCCATAATCCTCCTTAGTGCTGGATTTGTAGTCATATGCCACCCTAACTTAGTATTTTCCAACGTGATCTACACTGTGTTGATCTTTGAGAAAATTAATGTCCTCTTATTTAATCCATGTTGAATTTGAAAAGAAGAATAAAACGGGGATGCATAGGGGTAAATTGGGGTACAGGATCCAAATCATATATAGAAACAAAACAACAACAACAACAACAAAAACCTTTTAAAGTGTTTAAGAGGTAATGGCAAAAAGTAAATTCCTGGCAGGTGAGATTAACACTTAAAAGTTCTCTGTGGCAAACCGTCTTGGTAACATCGTGCGTCCACAAAGCAGCCATGCGCCTGTGAAGATCAGAAAAGAAGCGGGTGACCACAGCAGCTGCAGTTAAAGAGAGCTTACTGTGCGCCCAACTCGTCCTTCATCCATAAGTGACAGACACCCTCTCGTCCCCACTTCACCCAGCAGACACCTCAGGGCTCAAAGCTGTTCGCACCCCGCCACGACCCACTGTCATAAAGTGCTGGACCTGAGCATCTTGAAAATCCCAGTAGGGTCCTCTGGAACACGAACGCACCCACACTTCCTAGGCGTGACAGGCAGGCGGCCTCAAGTTTACCTTCTGAGTCACAGCCTCCGGGCTGTCCCAGTGTGGAAAGTGGGTGACGACAGGCTGTGAGAGTGAGGTGAGGGTGGCGACTTACGGGGAGAGCCCAGGTGGCAAGTGACAGCAGGCACAGCAGGGTACATCCAGAGCTGGGCACCGCGGAGCGCCCGCCCGAACAGCCTGACGGGGCAGTACCTGTGCCAAGGCGCGCTCACCTGAGCCCACGTGACGGGGCGGGGCCTCGCAGGCTGGAGGGCTCTGAGGCCACGCCCCCACTCAGAGGCCACGCCCCCTGTTCCGAGGCCCCGCCCTTGCCCGGAGGAACCGGCGGCGGCGGAGACGTAGCAGCTGCAGCGGCAGTGGCAGCATGTCGGCCGGCGGAGCGCCAGTCCCGCCGCCCCCGTACCCTGCGCCCCGGGTCACCCTGCCCGCCGGCCCCATCATCCTGAGGACCTACTCGGGTGCATTCGTCTGCTTGGAAATTGTAAGTGGGGCAGCCTCGGAGAGGGTGGCACCTGCCAGCCAGGACCCGCAGCATCCTTGTTCCTGGGCTGGCGGGTTGGGGATTGGATCCCGATGCGCTCTCCCTCAGCCTCCTGGCCTCGGCCGTGGCCTTGGCCTGCGCCCCCTCTCGGGATCCTCTCCAGCCGGCCCCTCCTGCCTGGCACCTGTTACGCGGGCACCTGCTCAGCGGGCTGCCCAGGAAAGGGCCCTTGGGGAGCTATCACGAGTCCCGGTGGAAGCTGAGGATTCGAGATTTGGATTTAAAAAAAAAAAAAAAAAACGGCACGGGGCGCGGGGGTGTGGGGTGCTTGCGCTTGGAGGAGTCAGGGACTCTGGGTATGGCCAGGAGCCACGCTTGGCTAGAGGAAGAACCAGTGCCCTCCGGCCTCTCCTGTTGCTAACCTGCCATTTTGTTGGGTGGTGCAAAGGTGTATCTATGTCCGGGTGTCCAGGAGGCTGCCAAGGTGTGGAAAGCGAGGGCGGGAGGCGACAGGAAGGAAGCTGAAGACCTGGGCATGGTTTTATTCCCTCGCCCACCCTTGCCATCACTAGTGCCCTTTGGATTGGGAAGGGAACAGGGTGCAGGAGGAAGGGCAGGAAGAAAGGTGAGGCGTGCATGATGCCTTTGGCAATGGCTAATCTAATGGGTGTGAGAAGTGTGGGGGAAAGGTGGAAGCGTGGCTGTCACCTACGTCTCTGCCTGTGCACCTTGTCCTTTCCTTTCCTGGCTTACCTACAAATTCCAAACCTTTGCTGGGCTCGAGGCCCCATCGTGCCACCTCGTTGAGCTAGGCACTTGAACTTTTTCAGAGGAATTTTATGGAGTTGGAAGCGTTTTAAGCTCCCTGTGGACAAGAGGGAAGTGTGCAAATATTAATTGGGCAACGAACATTGCATCATGCCCTGAGAATGGCAAACAGAGTGCAATGTTAGCAAGGCAGGGCCTTTTCTTGCAGCCTGGTTTTGTTTGCTCGGTTTGCAGTTTTCGTTTCTCCCCATCCTCTCCTGTGAGTTTGCGTGACCTGAATTTGGGTCATTTGGCCTTTGCTTTTGTACCATGGGGCTTGGATACCTTGTGAGCATTGGTTTTCTGCCCTGTAATGCTAACTGGGGTGGCCGACCTTGGTAAGTTAAGTTTAGCTCCGATTTAAGTCTGAAAGGAGAGATGCAGGTGAGTTACAAGCTGTGGCATTGGTGGTCAGAGTGATGATGCGGCTGAAAGATGCTGGTTAAAACTTGAAAGCTTGAGCCCAGTTCAACAGCATCCCAATGACTGGGGTTAGGCGGAGGCATACAGGTAAGAACTGAGAAGATGGCACTGGGCCAGTCATGCAGCTGTGGGAGGGACACTTGTTTGAAACAGGAAAATCAGGAGAGAAAGCATTCATGGAGTCTGACCTCATTTTATTCCGTGCTCCTCAAATTCCAGATGCTCGCCTCCTCCTTTTAGAAGTGTTTCCCCATGTACATACTCACTTTCCACCTGCCCTGAAGTTCGCAGTGTTCCTGTCCATAGACTCATGTTCTAAACTTTGATTAGAATGTAGCCTCATCCTCTGCAGAAATAAACATGAAGTGTCAAGGATGATATGTTGCATGTTTCTAATATTGTTTCAAATCCATTTACATATGTATCTATGTGGAGATGCGTGTGTGTGGAAAATATATGCAGAAGACTTAGCCACATGCTATGACAGACACTGAACAGCATCTCAAGACCCACGTGTGGGTGTGTCGCACTGCTGGGAACACTGTCTAGTTCTGAGGGTGAATAAACACAAGAAGGGGATTTGTTCAATTTCTCTCAGTCCCATATCACTTTTTTCCATCTACTTCAGTGGTTATTTCTCAACTCTTTCTGTACTTAATAACTCAGAAGCTTTAAAAATTACTGCTGCTGGGTCAAGCTAATTAAATCAGAATCTCTTGGGGAATACCCAGAGTCAGCGAGATTTTTTTTTTTTTTTCTTGAAGGTTCCCTGAAGAGTCCAAAACACAGGTATAGCTAGGAAGTGCTAATAGAGCCATTCACCCAGCCTTTGGAAAGTGTGATTTTTTTATTTATTTTTTTAATTTTTTGTCTGTTAGAACAGACTGGATGGCTGGGTCCTAGACACTTGGAAGTTTCTAAACCAATTCTCTTATATCTTCATTTCCTCTAGCACCTTATCTAACTCCAAAGTGTGCTCAGATTTATCAAGATAGAAGAGCATCACTTCAAAGGCATTCAGCTTGCACTTTCACTTTTTATGGCCAGACATCTTTCTAAGTTGACTTGTACATGAACCTTCCTCTACCTCTTCCCCATAGGGAGGATCAAAATACACTAATGAAACCAGTGACCTCGGGAAAATAAGAGACCACTCTAGAGACATATCAACAGGTCCTTTTTGACTCTCGTCCTTCTGGAATACTAAGAGATACCAAATCATAAGTTTAAGCAAAACAGCTGTCAGGTAATTGTATTCCTTTATCTAGATTACCCAACTTGGGCTGGCATGATGGCTTAGTGGATAAGCCATTTGCCATGCACATGTGAGTTTAAATCCTAAGAACCCAGGTAAATCTGCACACTATTGTGCCAGCGTCTGCAATTCCCCCATGCCTAGGATGAGAAGGGAGGTGATGTCAGAATCATCTGGAAGCTCGTGGGTCAGCTAGCCTAGCTTTTGCAGGGATGAACAAGAAGTCCCTGCCTCAAGCAGATTCTCTCTCGTTCTATTTTTTTTTTTTTTTTTTTTTTTTTTTGAGGTAGAGTCTCACTTTAGTCCAGGCTGACCTGGAATTTACTATGTACTCTCAGGGTGGCCTCAAACTCATGGCAATCCTCCTACCTCTGCCTCCCAAGTGCTGGGATTAAAGGCGTGTGCCACCACGCTGAGCTGGGTTCTCTTTGTTTTAACAAAGTAGTGGGAAAGGAGAAGTTGTCCAATGAGCTCCACCTGCATAATTGGTATGCACATGCTTTCATTCATCCACATGCATGCACACATACACACGCATCAAAAAAATAAAACCACTCAAGCCGGGCGTGGTGGCGCACGCCTTTAATCCCAGCACTCAGGAGACAGAGGTAGGAGGATCGCAGAGAGTTCGAGGCCACCCTGAGACTACATAGTTAATTCCAGGTCAGCCTGGACCAAAAAAATAAATAAATAAAATAAAATAAATAAAACCAAAATAGAATGCCCTTTGCTTTCCCAATGTCCCCCTAATGTTTGGCTCTTCTTCAGAAATTCTCCCTGCAATTAAACATGAGAATTCTTCAAACATGGTGTCAAATGCTAGTCTCCGTCCTGAGGATCTGGGGACAAATACTTGAGCTGCTGGATGCTTCTGGAAGTCTCTATTTCTTAGTTTTTACCTTCCATCCAGATCCATTTAGCCCCAGGATGTTTTCCCTTTATGTCTGATTGCCCTACAAAACTCTGAAAACTATTTCCAGTGATGATGATTTTGGCTACCAATAGGAGACTCAGCTAATGAGACTATGATGTTGGAGTTCAGTTCTCAGACCTTGCTCAAAGAATTTAATCCCAGCCCTCACTGCACTACATTTACAACCTCTCACAGATTTAACAGAAGATAAAAATAGTGCATGCCTACCAGACCAGGTAAAACAGTTTACAGCACTGGCTTTATGAGAACATTTCAACCTTGCATGCATGGTATGTGCTTTTGAGATAGTGTGTTCTACTTAGGAACACCTACCTGGCTGGCCCTTTTGTTTAGGGCCTCAAGCCACCCTGACCAGTGCATACTTGCCACGGAGTTTAATACTGAGTTAACATTGCACAGCCAAACCTTTTAGTTCAGGCTGAAAAGCATCACCCTCAAAAGTTATCATTTTCAAATTCTCTCAGTCTTTCCTGAACAAATGTTTATTAACTACCTACTGAGCACAAGGCACTGGGAGCAAAGGTGTTTGGATCCCTCCTCACCTGAAGCCCTTTTGTCCAGTTGACAGAATATGTACAAAAATACCATTTATGGAAGCACAACTTACATATGAAAGGTGAGCTACAGTTAAAGCATTTTGTATACTGGTCTAGCTATAGGAAATGACATTGGAGCATCTTTACTGTTGGGCTTAGCAGGATATTTAGGGTCCAGTTCCTAATGATGTTACTTTATAAAATGCATATGGTCAAATGTAAAAGTATTAATCACAAAAAGAGTAAAATTCAGGCCTGGTGGCACACGCCTTTAATCTCAGCACTTTGGGAGGCAGAGGTAGGAGGATTGCTGTGAGTTCGAGGCCACCCTGAGACTACATAGTGAATTCCAGGTCAGTCTGAGCTAGAGTGAGACCCTATCTAGAAAAAAAAAAAAAAAAAGAGTAAAATTCCACATTTTAGTGCATTTCAATTTTAGCCACAGTGTTTAGGAAATAGCATTCCTCGAGTTATTCATTTGCCTCTCTTTGTATGGGTGGAATTATAGGCTTTACCTACAAGTTTCTAACTGTAATCTTTTGATGCCACAATGATGATCATTTATCTAACATAATTAAGAACACAGTGTGCATTGGGCCTTCTTTTATGCCCTAGGTGTAGGATAATTACCATGGTTCTTGTCCTTGAAAGAAGTTGTATAGCAGAATATAAGTGCCAAAAAAGAATTACGACAGTGTATATGAAGTGTTGAAATCAGGTCATGAAAATATTGTAGGAAAGCACAGTAAAGAGCATGCGACTACTGGAGAGCTAAGACAAACGGCTTCACAGGGAGGTGATGTTTGAGTCTAGCCTCAAATGTTAAGCACGAGTTCAATCAACAGAAAAATTGGGAAAGAAAGTTCCAGGCAGAAAGAGAAGGGCACATGTATACCTAAGAGACGAAAAAAGACCAGCCACACATTCTCTAGTATGTGTTAGGTTTTTGATATGACTGGTGAGAAGGTGGGGACAAAATTAAGGAATAGCTCAGGGTGTGGTTTGCTAAGAGATGTTAAGCCAGGTTTAAATCTGTTTTGTGATAGACAGTTGCTGAAGGACAGTTTATATCTGATAAGCCTGCTTGTAAAATCCACAGAGTAATGTTAGAGAGATCTACTTATTACTATAGCTAAGCTAAGATATAATAGGAACCTGAAATAAGACCAGAGACAGGATGGAAAAAGAGAGAGAGAGAGAGAAGTCTGAGGTGAAGTTTGACATGCATTCAGATGGCACTAGACTAGGCTGAAATATAAGGTATAACTGAAATGAACTGTGCCAGGAAAGTGAATGCTAAGGGAAGTATGGTGGGAGGGCAAGGGCTGTTTAAGAGGCATGCACCATCATGCAGATGAAACTCTGAAAGAATTTCAGGTTATTTTGATTAAAAATCTTTTGAGTCAAATCTGACTAACATAAATGTTCTGATATGTTGAATTTTATTTCCCTTGGCCAGGAAATAGATTTTGATTCCAAAGAATCACTGTGTCTGAAGTCTGTCAGTGAGTGTGTATGCTTCCTTAAATGGGCTTTTCCCCTGTCACTAAGATTTTTCTTTTGCCTATGGGTTGAAAATCTCCATCGACTTGAAAAGATCTGTTAAATTTTCATAAGGGAAAATAAACCAATGCCCTGTCAGAGAGCATTGTTCAGCATTCATTCTCCCTGACTCAGAGCCCTGCAGGAAGTATGAAGAACTAACACTTGAAAGACTTTGAACAAAGTTGCTCAAAAGATTGACCTTGAGCTACAGAGGGAAAGTTCAAGAGGAAACTGTTTGGTTTGAACTGCTAGGTAGACATGGACCTAGTAGTAAGGTCTATGTGCATGGCCCTTCTCCCTTCAATATGGCTGGATAATAGGGTCCTATCATGACAAAGCATGGAAACCAGGCTGACATATGCAATACTGCCACATGCAGTACTTGGGAAATACTGCTACATGATTGTCCTATTGCACAAACTGAATAATGTGTGAGAATGTTCTGGAAGAACTGGCTGACATGGAGATGCACAGTTTTGAAGTAAATCCATTCTTTAATGCTTGTCCAACTGAAAGTAAAAGTACCATCATTCTTCACAGGGAAGCTATACAGTTTGACCTGAATTTCCTATTTGGCTTATTTTATAGAAGAAGGACAAGTCCTCTCAGCCGTTCTGCATGGTACTCATAAATTTTATGTAATGACTTTCAGAAAGAAGCAGGTAACAAGGAAAGAAAAGAGATTTGACCCATTCTTACCAGAGTCAGTCATACAGGAACATTTTTCAACACTCATGGTAACTAGGAGGATTCTGGAAAGCAAGAGAAATTATAAATTTCCTGTTGTTGAACATCCATCTTGTACCAGGAAGGGACTGGACTCCACACAGCCATGTGTTCCAACCATCAAAAGCTGCCCTTCTGAAGCAGCTTCTTGGAGCCATTCATTGAACACTCATTGGCGTCTGTTCATTTTGAGGGATGTGGGTCTTTACCGTTACCGTTACCATTCCGGGAGTTGTTGGCCACCAACGGGAGAGGGAGAGAGGAGTTGGGAGGGAAGCAGCAGGGTCCTTCCTGGAACAGCGGGTGAGTGCGGTGACAAACATGACGAGCAATGAACACCTGGGAGACCGTCTGATGGACAGCACTCATTTATTCAAAAGGGGAGTGGGTTTATAAACACTTGGGGAAGGTTGAGATGGCACATACAGACTATATGGCAATCGGATGCATAGTTTATGGGCTGTTATCTAGGTGGCAGAAGAACTAGTAACTTCAAAGCTATGGGGGAAGGATAAGGGAAGGGGAAGGGTGGAAGAGGAGATAACAAAAGGCTGTGACTTCAAAACTGTGGGGGGTGAGAAGGCTACATGATTTCAGCCACATGAGGGTCTCTTGGGCAGCTAGCCACAAGGTCAAGAACTATGGGGGGCAAAGTCTGACTTATGGAATGGTCAGAGCCTTTTGGGCTTTGGGGGAAGGGCCTCGCCAGTTCTGGCCATTCTGGGCGATGACAGCACACTACAGCCTACAATGTAGAGAAGGCCAGTCACCATCACCAGGGACTCCCTGACAATAGGGCCAGCTGCAACCCCACAGCCCAGGGTTCCTGGTCATGTCCAGTAGTTCAGGCCAGCCTCCTCTTAGTTCCAGCCCGTTTCTAACAAGGCCCAACAAGGGAGACAGGACTGAATACCTTGTGTGGAAAACACTCTTCTGGTTGCTGAACATCCAGAGACATTAAAAGCAGTGTCTCCAATTCTGACCTCACAATCCAGTGGGCGAAAGGTATGTAAGTGCATGATTTCAATCTACATGTTGTAAATGAGCTGAAGGATACATGCATCAGTAACCACACAGGCCCCAAGGATGGCACCAAGCCAGGGAAATTGTTCTGGAAGATGTGATACAGCAGGTGAGTTCTACAGCAACTGATTTGGTACTCGTTGGGCAGAAGCCTGGGCCAGTGTAACTAATTATGTGTGTGCCAGGGGTGATAGGCTGAGGCTGCAGCGCAGAGGAAGGGTAGGGGGAAAAGAAGCATTACAAAGAAATTTGAGGTTAGGGATGGATAGGCAACCAGATTTTCTAGTATTGCGATCACTGGGTGAAGCTGCATCATGACTGAACTTACATTATATCAGCCTGCCTTGTATACATACCTACCATTGTGTCTTTGTTTTAAAAAATTACTTTATTTATTTGCAAGCAAAGAGAGAAAGAGAGAGGGAATGTGTGTGCTAGGGCCTCCAGCCACTGTAAATGAACTCCAGATGCATGTGTCGCTGAGCATCTGGCTTTATGTGTGTACTGGGTAATTGAACCTTGGTTCTTAGGCTTTATAGGCAAGTGCCTTAACCACTGAGCCATCTCTCTAGGCCTATTGTGTCTTCTGACTGAAGTATGTTTCTGGTTTAATAAGAAAACTTGGAGAACAAAATTAGTGTATAACCTGGAATTGACTTTAGATAATCCTTGTTTCTAGGTGATAAATTTTGGATATCTTAAATATTTCTCTAATTGTGTTTCATGGAGAGGCTTCTAATGAGAAACAGAAGGACCTGGAGCTGAGGAAATGATTCAGTTAGTAGAGAGCCTGCTGCTCAGGCATGAAGACCTGAGTTTCAATCCCCAGCACCTGTGTAAGAGCTGGGCATGGTCGCATACTACTGTCGCCACAGTGCTGAGAAAGCAGAGCTAGGAGAACCTTTGGGGCCAAGCTGGCCATCTAGTATAGTCAATTAATTGAGCTCTGGCTTCAGTGCAACTCTGTCTCAAAAAATAAGATATAGAGGGCTGAAGAGATGACTTAGCAGTTAAAGCATTCACCTGTAAAGCCTAACGACCTGGGTTTGATTCCCCAGTCCCCAGGTAAAGCCAGATGCACAAAGTGGTGCAGTGACTAGAGGCCCTAGTGTGTCTGTTCCTGTTCTCTCTGCCTGTCTCTCTTCTCTTTATCTCTCTCTGTTTGGACATAAATAAAAAAAGTATTTAACAAAAATAAGGTAGAAGGCAGTTGAGACACCCCATGTTGACTTCTGGCCTCCACATGCACTCACACTTAAGTGCATGTACCCTCTCAACACATATAAACACACACACACATACACACACATTCTAAAACAGGCTTAATACGTAGATAAGGTGTTTTAAAGTTTTGAAGGCCTACAAAAGATTTTTTGAGATTTGGGTGAAAATTGTGAACTGTGTCCTCAGGGGGAAAAATGCTTATGTTCCTGTCTACCCAGTTTTCCATGACTTTGGGGCATTGTTTGGAAATTTGATAAAGACCCAGTTCCAGAATGAGATCTCAAATTCAAAGAGGAACATAATGTTGAAGCATCAGCTCAGGAAGCCAATTACCAGGCTCAATTCCCACATCTAACATTTGTTAACTGTAACTTCTAGAAAAGTTATTAATAGCTCTGTACCTCATTGAACTCCTCTGTCAAATGGGATGTAATAACATTCCTCCAGCTCTGAGGCACAAATTCTTACAATAGTGATAGAAGCATAAGAGCTTGGTAAATGTTAGCTAATATTTCTGTTATCATACTACCTTCAAACACCTTCTCAGGCTTTCTCTGTAAGCCACCCTGGGAGACGCTTTTTTTTTTTCTCTTTGCTGTTTGTTCATTCTCCTTGCGATAAACCACATGTCCAAGGGTTAGATACCATGACAATGAGAGTGGTTATACATTATACACAAAAATTCTGAATACTGAAATATTTTCTAAAAACATTAACTGAAAATAGATCAAAGTAGGAATTAGCCTGTTCACTTAATACAATAGCAAAGGTATACAGAGATGAAGGTGTCCGATTTGGTTTGAAAATTAGTCAGAATGCGTGTTTAAAGTAGGCTGTTAGGAAATAACTGATAGAACATAAAAAAGGGTATTTGTAAAAGGAATCCATTGGGAGCAAAGGAAGGATGTCCAAATAGGAGATGAGTTGAGAAGTCTGTAGTCCACATAGCCAGGATCATGTGTCCCTTCCTTCTGGCACCATGTTTGCCCAGGGGGCCATATATGTTTTCACCACAATTTCCAGTGAAGAAATGCTTCAACTCCAAATTTGAGGGCTCAGTTCAGTGTGACTTTAGATGAATCCATCCTTGGTTTTCTCCTGGTAGGGGTTCAGCCTAGTCATATTCCTCTGCTCAACAGAGGCCAAGCTTAAATGAGAAAATTTATTTTAAACCACAATAGGACTATTGTTTTAGAAATGAATAGTATTGATTACTTTTATAATGGCTGTGCTAAATACCTGGGTAGACCAACTTAAGGGAGGAAAGTTTTTTGGCAGAGGGGTGGGGAGACACAGTCTGAAAGGGTTTGGCCTATCATAATGAGAAATGGCATAGTGGAGTTCAGAGTATGTCATAGGACTTCTCACATCTCCTCTGATCAAGGAGAGAAAGAGAAAGAGAGGAAGGAAAGAAGGAAGGAAGGAAGGAAGGAAGGAAGGAAGGAAGGGAGGGAGGGAGGGAGGGAGGGAGGGAGGGAGGAAGGGAGAGAGAGAACATTCAAGCCAAATGGACATCTGGGCTGTAATTCTCAAAGCCCACCCAACAGTGACCCACACACTGCCAAGACACCACCCCCAAAACATTCCACAATCTCCCATGTGGGGTTTTACATTGAAACCATAACAAGTATCACTCGAATAACTGCAGCTCAGAACACAGTTGAACACATGTGCAGTGTTAGCCAGCTACCCCTAAGTTGAGCCAAGAAGGTCAGGGCAACCAGCAGCAGGAAAAGCTAAAACCCACTGCTGTGGCTCTTCTCCCTTTGGGTTACCTAGAAGAGCGTGGCCTGTGGCCTTTTTGTTAGAGTTTGGGGCTTAGAGCTATGAGCAATGACTTAGGTCCTTAAAGAAATTTCAAAGTAAGGTGCATTTACCTATTTCACATATGATTATTGTGCTTTTTCAAACACCAGGGAGTGGTGGCAGGCAGGGGTGGACAGGAGGTCAGAATGTGGACTCAGATCCAAGATGAGAACAAAACAACGTGGGTGCAGCGTGGCATTTTGAACACCTTTCTTCACAGTGTGCACACTGCAGTTGCCAAGCTACTTTATCAACCATTCTCCCTTAGCTTTTAACCATTTCAGCACTCTGCTTTGCAGGCCTTACAACAGGACTCCTTCCTACTAACCAGAAACACTGCTATTACCGTCTGTCTGGGAAATGCTGTGAGCTTATTCAAACCTAGAATTGGAAGAACATATGTTTGAATATGGGCAGTCTTACTAAAAGGTCAAGGGTTTTGGGGTTGTTGTTGTTTGTTTTTGGAGGTAGAGTCTCACTGTAGCCCAGACTGACCTGGAATTCTCTATGAAGTCCCAGGCTGGCCTTGAACTCACAGAAGGTTGGTTTTTAATGTTAGGGCAAGGTTGGAAAGCTTGGGAGGAAAAGAAGTAAATCACACACACACACAAAAAGGGAAGACAGTACTCCCTATAGCAGCAGGACTCTGTGTGTGGGAGCAGGGCCTTGCCCATGATAGTCAAACCCACAGGAAATAGGGAAGCTGGTTCTCCAAAGTGGGCTTCATGTCATCCACTCAAGCCCTTTGCCCAAAGCTAGCCCATGAGCAGGATGTACACAGGCGTCGTAGAATCTCGACCTAGGCTTGGTGAGTGGGTTTATGTGAGGGAGGGAAACAGCCTTCATGCTTTCTCTTATCCCTCTCCTTGCCTCACTGACCACACATCACAAAGGAGGAGGTCAATTCAGACCTCTTATCCTGTGAGCACCCAGTTTCCTTGCCAAGGCTTAAGGAGTAGGAGCGCGATCATGTTGGATGAGAAGGAGCAGATCATGCAAACTCTGCACATAATAGCCTCCTGCCCCAGCCTGGATCTGTCTTGAGAGCTGCCTTCAACTCTGCCCCCCTTTCCGGATCCTTCTGCTCCATTTCTCCTCCCCTCTCACCGAGTGCACTGTGCTGATCTCTTTTTATAGCACTCGCCTCAATCTGCTCCTGAATCAGATTTAATGGTATCTATTTCTCCCCTAGATAGGGCTCCTGGAAACAGAACTTCACCCCTTTGCTGGGTTTTTTGCCCCCCTTGAATGTTCTTTTGCAATGCCTAGTGGTAGTTTTGGGGCTGGCTTGAGGTTTAGTTCAGGTTTATTAAATACTGTGTTTCATTCCAAAGAAGTATTTATAGATGTGAGTGTATCCCAGCACCCAAGCTGCTCATCTGTTTAGTCCCACTGACCCTGAGAAATGATGACCAGTTGTTCTCCCCTTACACGCACACACAGGTTCTCAGTAAATGATCCTACAATTAGTTGAAATTTAATAATGTCCTAAATTTCCTAAGCTATATTTAAAGTAATGTGTGTTCTTCATAAATGGAAGAGGAAAAGTCCACTACAAAGAAGAATCCTGGAAGAAAAAAATTGGCCTGTAGAAAATATTCTTATTTCCTTCAGATATTCATAAAAGAATAGATAAAAGATAATCTTTTACCAGGAGTAAGTTTCTTCCTTTCAAAAACATTGAGAAATCAAAGCGGTAGTTAAAATTTTAATATGTATTAGTATTCATTATTTAATTTTATTTGACAAAAACTTGGGGCTGTTAACTTTTTCTTTGAAAGTAGGGATCTAGGTATATTACTATAGCTATTAAGTTGTTGCCCTAATTATTTAATTGTTAATTATTACTCAAGTGATAATTTATGTTTTCAAAACAAGCCACCAAATCCCAGCACTCGGGAGGCAAGTGAGGTAGGAGGAACGTGATAACATAGTTAATTCCAGGTCAGCCTTGAGACCCTACCTCGAAAAAAAAAAAAAAAAAAAAAAAAAATACAACAAATTATAACTGTATTTCAAAAATACAACAAATTATGTGAACGAGCATCCTTTGAAATTTGAATTAAAACTAGTGTTTTAAACTTTCAGTGATTTACGCAATTTGGGTATTACTGAAATACAAATAATGATTGGTGTTGCATATTTGGAGCAGGGCTCAAACTGATCTCAGATGAGCACTAGTCTGTTCATTCTCTAACCAAATATTTGAGAGCATCCTGGGTGTTGACAGTGTGTCCCACATACCCAAGGCATCTTAGGGCCAATGTATAGGCTGGGTTTTATGATGCCAAATCTAGTGCTAGTGCCCAAATGGCAGATAGGAAAAGATTATTATGAGATTAGTAGATGGCATGGGATGTAGAGACATAAAAGCACTGTGCTGCTAAGAAGGTCTGGTAGTGAAGATGGAGCGAAAGCCAAGGGTATTCAGTTACCATGTGTCTCTTTGCTGTAACAGATATCCCCACTGGGCACGGTACCCAGGTAGTGCATAACTGAGCATGAAAGGACCTCGGGAGAGACATTTTTATTTATTTATTTATTTATTTATTTATTTATTTATTTATTTATTTATTTATTTTTGACAATTTTATACTTATAGACAATAAACCATGATATTTCCCTCCCTCCCCCATTCCCCTTTAGAACTCCAGTCTCCATCATATCCCCTACCTCTCTCCATTAGTCTCTCTTTTAATTTGATGTTATCATCTTTTTCTTCTATTATGAGGGTCTTGTTAAGGTATTGCTGGGCACTGCAAGGTCATGGATATCAAGGCCAATTTCTGTCTGGACAGTTGCATTGTAAGGAGTAGTTCCCTTCCTTTGGCTCTTACATTCTTTCCACCACCTCTTCCGCAATGGACCCTGAGCCTTGGAGGGGTGATAGAGATGTTTCAGTGCTGGACACTCCTCCTTCCCTTCTTCTCATCACTATGTTGCCTTTTGGGTCATCCCAGTGGTCATCACCATCTGAAAAGAGAGCTTCTCTAACCAGAAGTGAGAGTAGCGTTAATATGTGAATATGAACATTAAGTGTAGTGCTTTCAGGGCAGTTTGGTGGGAATAATATATGCATTTAACTGACAAGCAGGCTTTATACCCCTAAGATGAGGTATGAGTGATAGTTAATCAAACACTTGAATGGCATTCTGGGCCACTCAGTTGTGAAAGAGCTTTGTTTACAAGCTGTGTGTTTTATTTTTTCTGTAATAGAAAATGTGAAGGACTTAGTGGTGTAAAACAAAGATGAAAGAGGCAGACAGGTCACAAAAGGCCTGTGGCACCATGCACAGGGCGCATAGCCTTTATTACTTGAGGATAGGATGCACACGACTGTTGGTGTTCGATTCTTAACGACCATTCATATCACTCTTATTTCTCCTCCTTTTCTCTTAGTCCTAGTTCCCCAAGCCAGAAATCTGGGAATTTTCAGTCTTTGTTTTTCTTGTAATTTCCTACACCATATCAATCACTATCATCTTGCCACTTGTAAATTTCTCTGTGAGGTCTGGAAAGGTATCTCAGTGGTTAAGGTACTTGCCTGCAAAGCCTAATGACCTGGGTCCCATTCCCCAGTACCCACAATAAGCCAGATATGCAAAGTGGCACATGTATCTGGACTTCGTTTGCAGTGGCTGGAGACCCTGGTGCACTTATCCTGTTTGTCTTTGTTCTATTTCTCTCTGCTTGCAAATAAATAAAATAAATAAAATAAAATAAAATAAAATAAAATAAAATAAAATAAAATAAATTTCTAGCTGACTTGTTTAGGTCTCTCTGGCTTCAGTGCCCAGATGCTAAATTACTTGTTGCTTATATTGGTCCCCTAGGTGTCCCCAGCCCTGCATCCTTTCCTGTCCAGTGTGTTCTAGCCAGAAAAACCTATACATGCAAATCATGACTATGATTTCATGTTCAAGACAATCATGGTCTCCCTGTTGCCCTTGGCTGGCCTCCATCTCCTCAGCCTGTCCTCGGTCTCCGTCAGCTTTTCTTTGTTCACTTGGACGAGGTGCTTATGTCCACTTGAGCTGTCTTACAGTCCTGGCCAGGTCATCTGAGACTCATCACCTGGAGAATCTGTACTGTCCCTCAGGTCCACCTCATCCTGTCCTTGGCATTGTACCTTCTAGAATGTGTTTCCTCGTTTTTACATCTGGATCAGTAGCCCCTGTTCTGTGGGTGTGCAGAGCCCAGTATGTCCTCCATCATGACATTTGCAGAGCAGCACTGGGATCCCTTGCTCAGCTGTCCCTTTCTCATAATAGAGTGACTTCTGTGATGACAGAGACCCATGCAGCTTTGTTTCTATTTTTTATTATTATTTATTTTATTTGGTGGGGAGAGAAAGAAATATTATAGAGAGACCAAATGGGTACGCCAGGGTCTCTAGCTGCTGCAAACCATCTCCAGATGCATGTACCACCTTTTGCATTTGGCTTAAGTGGGTCCTGGGGCATTGAACTTAGGTCCTTGGGCTTTGCAGGCAAGCACTGTAATTGCTAAGCAATCTCTCCAGTCTTCAGCTTTGTTACTATTTTATTCCCAGCACCCAGCAAGTACCAAGGTTGTACTGGTATTATTTTTAACTATTATAACCACCTAAAGTACATATTCAGATGTCCAGAACATAGTAGATAATAGATAATGGTGGCTTTGATTACTGTAGTGAGCAACAGCTGCATGTATGGTTATATATGTAGACACTCATCTTAGAAGTACAAACAGGTCATGATAAAGCTTGAACAAGAACAAACTGATGTGGGGGGGGCATTGAAAGAGATAGCTGTCCTTTGCTAATGCACTCTCTAAGAAGCAGTGAATGCAGAAGCCAGTAGTTGGAACAGTAACAAGGAGGGGAGGCAGAGGCCAATTGATGTGGAAAAATGGTGACTGGAAAGGAAAGTATGTCCACAGGGTGCTGGTTAGAGAGGGACTTGGCTCACAGGAAGGTAGTCCTAGATAGTGAGAGATTGCTGGGTGAGCATATGGGTTGAGGGAGTCTCTCCACCATGAGGTTCAGGTGCTGTCAGCTCTCCCTCCTGGTAGGACTGGTCTTACACCTAAGTGAATACAATATTTTATAATGATCCAGAAATAGTGATAATTGGGATATTTGGAATGTGTGCATGGGAGAAGGGAGATATAAGGATTTAAAGGTATCTTCTTTTTAAAAAATTTTATTCAGTTTATTAGTTATGTACATAATGTGAAAACATTCATATTTTTGCCATCTTTAGCCTCCTCCCTGAACTCCCCCCTCCAAAAGGACCCTCTTCATTGGGGAATGTGGGTCGTGTATTGTGGGGGTAGCCATCACTTATGGGGAAGAGGTAATGTCTCTGTGCATAATAATCCAACTTGTGGCTCTAACAATCTTTCTGCCCCCTCTTCTGTGAAATTCCCTGAGCCATGTTGGGTTTGTTTTAGGTCTATTTCAGTGATGAGGTCTTGGGAGCCTCTGCGTCTCTGGATATCTGCTCTGGAAGGAGTTGAGGGTTCTCTGTGTCTATCTCCTTCACACTTGTACCAGGTTCACTAAGAAAGCAGTGTGCTTGCTCATTTCCCCAATTACCCTATGGTTTCAGCCGGGGCCCTGGTGAGGTGCAATAGGCTGATCGTTTTCTCAGGTTCAGCGTCCATCCGAAAAAAGAGAGAGCAGCCAGCACCAGATATATAGGATAACTAGTATTATTTTAGAGAGAATTTTATAGGTGTAGGCCCTCTTGTAGCCCATGATTGGTGGGAGCTTGATATTGGAGAGAGGGCTCATTTTTTGGATATGGTTCTGACTTGTTTCCCAGTTCCATTCCAGTGAGCAGATCTGTTAACCAAATCAAGAGCAGTTGGTTACCCAGCATGGCTGTGTGCCGCTATTTGCACTTGTGTGAGCATCATGTCAGGTTGTTAGCTGCTGAGTAGCTTAGACCACGAGTTTCTTTGACAGATGTTGGTCATTTTCTCCCAGTCACTCATGTAGCACCTTCTAGCACTAGACAAGCTAACTGTCTGGGGACTGGCTCTCTTCCAGATTCCAGCCAGGTCACTCCATGCTACGTACCAATAACATATGGTGTCTTCGGCAGTAAGGTCTTACCATTAACCTTTGGTGGGTCATCAAGTCCTCTGACAGAAATCTGTCTTCTTTTGGGAAACCTTGTAGGTCTCACTGATCAACAGCTCATTGTGGAAGTTAACCACATGCTGGTACTAGGAGTTACAGGCCAGCACCAAGGGAAAAGAAGGAAGAAAAAGATAGGTAATATGAAAGAGAAAGAGAGAAGAGAGAGAGGTAGAGAGAGAGAGAGAAACAGGAGAAGATTAAGATTAGTCTTCATCATACCCTCTCCAGGGCCCAGTGATTCAGGTGTTCCCTCTAAGGACCTGACGAAGGTTCAACCTTTTAATCTGTCTTTCAGGATATAGAATGTTATGGTGCCATTTCCATTTGGGTCCAGTTTTGTGTCCCCCCACCTTTACCCTCCCCTCCCATCTCACCCTCCCCATTGTCCAGTCCTCAAGATGCTTATTAGGTATGTCAGCATCTCGGGCATCATATATATATATATGGCCTTGAACTCACAGCAATCCTCCTATCTCTGCCTCCCGAGTGCTGGAATTAAAGGCATGCCCCACCACTCCTGGCCAAAAGGTATCTTTGAAGCAAAGCTTTAACTCGTGTTATTTTTCTTTCAGCTGTTTGGGGGTCTCGTCTGGATTTTGGTGGCCTCCTCCAATGTTCCTCTACCTCTGCTACAAGGATGGGTCATGTTTGTGTCCGTGACGGCTTTCTTCTTTTCCCTCCTCTTCCTGGGCATCTTCCTCTCTGGGATGGTGACTCGAATTGATGCCAACTGGAACTTCCTGGTAAGGAACTTTTGTTGTAAGTGTACTGCAGGAAAATGCAAACAACTTACTTCTGTTGAGGAATGCCTGTGTCACTGTTCTGATTGTTGCCTCCTAAGGGGGAGAATATGTCAGGGCACAGGGGCTGCTGTGAGGCCCAGATATGGATATGGTAGATAGCGGGATGCATTTTGTAAAATTCCCACCTTGACAGAGCTGAGAAGTCTTGCTGTTACTCTTTTGTGATGGATGACTTTTATTCAAAAACAGTTTCATTTCATACAAATGAATAGCATTATAATTAGCAAGCAGCTGAACAGATGCCTTTGGGAACTGAATGTTGTCACATGTATCTTGAAATTTTCCATTGAGTTCTGCTTGAGATATTTCAATGTGTATAGTCATGTCTCAGTATTTGTGGGGCTTTCATTGCACCCACCTGGGATATTAAAATCTATAGATTCTCAGATCCCATGTGTGTGTGTGTGTGTGCACATGGGATTATATGAAATGGTACAATTCAGTAGTAGGAGGCTTAATAGATTTAATTAAAAATATAGCAAGTTTATTTTTTACATAAAACCTATACAAATTGCACTAATTATATTTTCAGTCATCTACAGGTTATTTGCAATATATAATGCAATGTAAATGCTATGCAAATGGCTTTTATACTGAATTGTTTATGGAATAAAGAGAAGAAAAAATATTCTGTACATGTCCAACACAGACATACTTTTTCCTGATTTTTTTTTTTGATGCATGATTGATTAATCAACAGATGGGAGACCCACAGATACAGAAAGGCAGACTGTATGTGCTTTACCCAAAACAATAAGCTGTATATTCTGTTCTTCAAATGCTTAAAACAATTATAATCAATTCATGTCCTAAATTAATTAATGTCAGTGGCCTTTAAAAACGTGAATTTATGGTTTTCTAGGATTAAAAAAAAAAACATAAGTTTATAATGAACACAGTGTTTAATGTAGGACACCATATTTGATTGGTGACTTGATCAGCCTTACAGTTTTTTTTTTTTCTTCTTCTGCAGACAAGCTGCTCTGTCCTGTTTGAGAAGTGTTCTTGGTTTATTGTTCTGAGTGCTTTGGCTCTGCTTTGAGGGTTACTCTTACTGCCTCCAGCCTGGTTTTATTATAGCTGTTTTTTTTTTTTTTTTTTTTAAAGTGAATCTCTCTCTCCAGCTACTAGAAATGGAAAATGGTTGTTAGGTTCATACTGTAATATTTTAGTATAGAGTCAAATGGTGGACAAAACTATGATTCAGTCAATTTTATTATTAGCATAAGTATTTTATTACAATAAAAACCAAATTAGCTTTAAAAATGAAGTAAAATAAAACACCAGCCAGTTGGGCCTACTTCCTTTCTGTTTTCCTAGGCAGTATACAGATCCTCATTTCCATGCTAGTGGTCATTAATTCTCTGGAACTACTTCAGAAAGGTCTACTTGGGGGGTCATTTCACCCACAGTGAACAGTGCTTAAAAGGAAGCCCGTGAAAAGCCCATCAGGTTCTAACCACACTTTTAAACATAAATTAGGCCAGCACAATGGCTCAGACCATAAGAGTGCTTGCTACTCAAACATGAGGACCTAAGAAGGCCTGATTCTGCCTAAGTTCAGGTTCCCAGCAGCACCGATGTTAATAGCTGGGCATGACCACACATGCCTGTAACTCCAGGCCAGGCCTGTGGGAAGCAGTCTGACCAAAAATGACAGCTCTCAGTTCAGTGAAAGACTCCACCTCAAGGAAGCATGCAGATGAACACATAGGAGGACATGTGACCTTCTTCTCTGGCCTCTGCACACACACACACTGGGCATGAGCATCGGCATATTGCCCACACATGAATACACTGCCCACGTAATATACACGCACTTAAATGTGCCATATACCGCCCCCCAACCACACACAAAATCAGACCTTCAGCCAGGCTTTGTATATATTCCCTTCAAGTAAAAATGCATTTTTGTTTTATTCATAAACACAAGGGGAAGTGTAATTCCAAATGTTTTCAGCAGCAGAGTCTAGCAAACGTGGTTGCCCTTTAAGACAGCCCAGGGGCAAATGACATGTTTTAGGGTAGAATGAAGAAGACAGAGGTGTGAGGTGGTCACAGGCTTTGAGTTTAGGGCTGGTTTGTTTAATGACTGTGTAGTCTTGGGCAAAATAGGTAACCTCATTGAATTATTATTTCTTCCTTTGTACAATATATACCTGCCTTACCAGCAGCCAAAAAAAAAAAAAAAAATGGCAGAGTGCTTAGCTTTGTGTCTGGGTTCTAGTAAATAGTAATAATTCTGATTCCTTAAACAAACTGAGGCTTATAGCTCAGGACTTTGAAAACCCTATTTCTGTGAGGTGATTCACCAGTATCTACTGACATTTTTCCTAGCTTTTCCTCAGTGATGAGAAGATATTTTATTATTTGCTCATATGATTAAAATCCAAGTTCCCTAATTAGGATACACATAGATGGTTCCTGTTTTCTTTAGAAATGGCCTGGCTTTCCCATAATAAGATCCAGGAGTCTATTCTCCAGTGTTGCTAAGGGAAACCAGGTTCTTTCAGACTCAGGCTTAAATATGTTATTAGGCACTCACATTTGTTCCACTGTGGCCCTACTGGTCCTTCTTAGTAACAATGCCCTGTATTGCTTCCTTTCCCCAAATGCTGAACCATGTGCCACCTTCCCTTGGAACCTTCTAGGATCTTGTAAAACCCTAGCAGGTAAAGTGTTAGCACACCTGGAAACAGTCTCCAGGGTTCTGCATGGTTCAGCAATCTTTCTAATTTGTTGATGTATCTGCCTTACAGATGTTTAAATGTGTTTTGGATATCATTCCTGATCTCACTAAATATATGTCTCTGCTATCTTTTCCTCCCTTTTCCTTGTATCGAATTTTATCTTTGGTATTGAGTATACATACTAATATTCTTAATAATTTATTAGTTTTCTTAACTTTGCATTTCTCATTGTTTGTGATGTTCAAACATAAAACTTATGACTGTTTATATACCAAAGTTCCCAATAATAGTGAAAAGTAAAAACTGTGTTTTTGTTTTAATTATACCACTGCATGAAAGTGACAAGTAAAACTGGAAAGTTGAGTGTAGTGGGACAAGTGTGTAATCCCAGCACTCTGGACCCAGAGGCAGGAGGGTCTCCACGTCAAAGCAACCTGGGCTACAGCAAGACTCTGTCTTATGACGTGTCTCGTGAAGATTATCTTGAGTCACTGGCTTGTCTGTCTGTGAGCTGGAATAGTCCACTTCTTCTTTTTTTTCTTTCTTTTTTTTTTTTTATTTTGAGAGAGAGAGAGAGAGAGAGAGAGAGAGAGGCACACCTGTGGCCTCTCAGTCACTGTGAACAAACTGCAGATGCATGCGCCACCTTGTGGTCAAGTGCGGCATTATGCCCTTGCATCACTTTTTGCGTCTGGCTAAACATGGGACATGGAGATTGGAACTGGTGTTCTTAGGCTTGGCAGGCAGGCACCTTAACCACCAAGCCATCTCTCCAGCCCTAGTCCACTATTTCTAAGAAAAAAAAAAAACAGTTATAGGCTGAGTATGTCTTATCCAAAATGCTTGGGAATAGGGTGTTTCAGATTTTGGAGATATTTTTCTTTGTTTGTTTTTTTTCTTGTTGTTTGTTTTATTTCATTTTGGAGTTTTTGTATAGACTTGACTACTCACAAAGTTTCAGGGTTTGGGGAAATGGTTCAGCAGGTGGGAGCACTTGCCACGCAAGCATGTGGACCTGAGGAGGATCTGAGTTCGATTCCTCAGCACCCATGTAAACAGCTGGGCATGGCTACACACACCTGTAACCCTAGTCCTGTGGGAAGTGGAGGCAAGAGAACCAAAATCCACTCATCAGCCAGTCTGACTGAAGCACTGGCAATGCCTGGTCAGTGCAATCTCAAGGAAACAAGTGGAGGAGGACGTCTTATGTTCTCCTCTGTCCCCTACATGCGGGCACAGCGTGGGAATGGATGTACATGTCTATATACAACACATATACATTACATACACATGTAAAAAACATTTCAGATTTGGAAACATTTCAAATGTTCTGTTTTCAAATGACTCCTGTCCAACCTGTAATAGTGACACACAGAACATGGTACCATGGTTTCCATGGCAATGGGACTCTTCCCATGGTAGTCCTACTTCCATAGAGCCAGCTTCTGCCTTCACAGACTCTAGTGAATGCTTCTCCTATTTTGAGAGGTTCATTTTCACCCCCTTCTTGTGTGATCTCTTCATATGGATTCACACAGATCACACAGCTAGCATGAGAGGTTTTGTAAGGCTTCCTGTACATTCTCAAGCTAGGAAATGTTTGATCCATGCTTATCATAGAATTATCACATGACACTAACAAGTTTTAATTTATGCATTCTGGAGCTGTTAAACACTAATTGCTCAAAAATAATTATTTTCCCTTCTGATAATAGTTTAATGCTATGTGCCATAGTCAACGGAAGTAGGAATGCATTTTATAAATAATTTATTTTCTACAATGATTTTATATAAGATACTAACTACAATATTTTCTACTTTTTTAAAAGATTTTTTATTTTTATTTATTTATTTGTGAAAAAAAGAGACAGAGAGAGGAAGAGAGGGAGAGAGAGAGAAAGGGTGTGTCAGGGCATCCAGTCACTGCCAACAAACACCAGATGCATCTGGCTTACATGGGTCCTAGAGAATCAAACCTGAGTCCTTTGGCTTTGCAGGCAAGCACCTTAACTACTAGGCAATCTCCCCAGCCCTATTATTTCTACTTTTTGGTCATGCAATTCAATTCACATTCAGAGTATTAGATATGTTTAGTGTATTCCCCATACATCTTAGCTTTGCTAAAGTGGTTATAATAAAAACATATTAAACAATAAAAAATAAATCCAATTCTAATCGAGGGAAAGGAAGGAGTTTGTTTTTGTGTGGTACTAACTAGGGGTTGAACTGAGGGTCTTAAACATGCTAGGCAAGCTCCCTCCCACTGAGCTACATTTATTTATTTTTCCTTTTATTTGAAGGCTGGTCTTTCT
Source organism: Orientallactaga sibirica (assembly GCA_036365145.1). NCBI lineage: Eukaryota > Metazoa > Chordata > Mammalia > Rodentia > Dipodidae > Orientallactaga > Orientallactaga sibirica. Next base: position 86,868,326 of record JAEOAD010000003.1, read on the forward strand.
AAGTTGTCCAGCCTTGACTTGAACTTATTCTATACCCTAGAAAGACCTTGAATTTGCTAACCTTCTGACTCAACTTTCCAAGTAGCTACAACTACAGACCTGCTGCAAGAAGGGTATTTTGATGGGCCGAAGAGATGACTCAGCAGTAAAACACTTGCCTGCAAAGTCTTACAACCTAGGTTCAATTCCCCAGTCCCAAGTAAAGCCAGATGCACAAAGTGGCACATGCATCTGGAGTCTGTTAGCAGTAGTAAGAGGCCATAGTGTGCCCATTATCTATCTCTGTCTAACTACCTCTTTCTCTCTCTCAAATAAATAAAAATATATATAGAAGAAGGGGATTTTGTTTTTGAAATAGCTATTGTTCAGTGTGCGGTGTGTGTGTGTGTGTGTGTGTGTGAGAGAGAGAGAGAGAGAGAGAGAAAATAATACCATTGTTGTCTAACTTTTAGAAAGGACTCCATAGTGATGTTTTCACTTTTTAGATAAAATGTGCTAAGGAAAAAATTATATTTTTTGTTGGTTTTGTTTTTTTTCAAGGGAGAGTCTCACTCTAGTCCAGGCTAACCTAGACTTCAGTTCCTCCTACCTCAGCCTCCTGAGTGCTGGGATTAAAGGCATACACCACCACACTCAGCTATATGCTAGAAAACTAAGAAAGGTTTTCAAAATCCTTTACAGTTAAAATATATGTCCCTTTAGTTTCCAAATGTGAACTGGCTATATTCTATATGCCATGCTCAAATCCATATTTACTTTGAATTTCTAGACAAATTGACTTTATGGGTGGGGGATGATGAGAAAGTCTTGTTATATATAGGTAACTTAAATATATTACGTATTTTCTTAATGTTGTGAGCAAATCCCTGACCAAAAGCAAAGGAAGAAGAATAGGGTATATTTTGTCATACAGTTTCAGGGGGAAGTTTCATGGAAGGGAAGCCTTGGAAATAGGAGCATGCAGCAGAGCTGGTCAGGAAACATAATGTGAACAGGAAGTAGAGACTGGGCTGTAAAAATCTCAAGACCGGGCTGTAGTCATCGCTTCCTCCAGCAAGGCTCCACCTCTTGAAGTTTCTACAACCTTCCCAAATGGTACCACCAGTACCAAGTGTTGAAACACATGAGCCTGTGGGGCACATTTTACACTCAAGTCTCAACACTAGACTAGCCCCAGGTTCAAGATCCAGTCAACCTCTGAGTGTTGGGAATATGGACACGGTCTTTACTCAGGTAGTTCTTTTTGAATGACAGATATCAGTGCCTTCAGCTGCACAGGAGAAGAAGTGGAACTTTCAATGGCTGCATGCCTTTTTGCCTGCTGCAAACAAAATCACTTTTATTCAGTGGAAAATCTATTTTTCTTCTGTTTTTTAAATGGTTAGTGAAAATTGGCACTAAAATTATGCTCAAGATAAAAATATGAGAAATACTCACCTTGTGCTAAAAAAGAAACTCTGTTTAAGACTGATGATTTTTTAAAAACAAAAGAAAGAAAAAAATGAAGAATGTAGTTTTCTGGGGTAGGTGAGTGCTAGCAAGATTGAATATAAGTAAAACCATCCCTTTAAAAAGACTTGAAATGCGGAGCCAGGCGTGGTGGCGCACGCCTTTAATCCCAGCACTCGGAAGGCAGAGGTAGGAAGATCACCGAGTTTGAGGCCAACCTCAGACTACAAAGTGATTTCCAGTTCAGCCTGGGCTAGAATAGTGAGATCCTACCTTGAAAAACCAAAAAATTGGATTGTCCCCACCTCCTATGGAAGAAATGTAAGGATGGGTTTTCACAAATGATGCTCCCAGACCAGAACACCAGTATCCCCTGGATATGGTCAGAAATATTTCTCCCAGAATACTAAAAGCTAAGATCTGGTGGTGAGGCCCACTCATCTGTGCTTGAATGGTTCTAGGTGGTTCTGATGTGTTCTAGTGTGAATGAGGACGTCCAGCTCGGCCCTTGAGACCTGGTGTCCACAATAACAAGCAAACCTTGCAGAACTCCCCTATTCAAGGCAGAAATTGAAATAAGACATCCTGTGTGGCCACATATCAATGTTGTATAGCTTCCCTGGGCTCAGGAATATTTACTGGAGTCCACAAAGAAAATAGTTCACAGGCCTGGAAAGGGACTCTCAGAAAGTTTGCTGTAATAGACATGGGAGTACAGGAATCAAGACACAAAATAATGCCTAGTTAAAAGTATGTCATGGCCAAACAGGAAAGGCATACCAGAAAAAAAAATATCTAGTCTTCTCAAAGCCACCAAGGAGAAGCACACTCTAAGATGGGTTCAGAAATGGAAGGGTTTTGTTTTTGTTTTGTTTTGTTTTGTTTGCTTGTTTCGATGCTAGGAGAATAGAACTATAGAAGATAAGGCAGAAGAAGTGGAAAGAGGCACAGAAGCCTCAGACTCTGTTGCAGTCTTGGCTGTGCCATTAAATGTTCCCTACTGTGGCCTGACCATTAAGATCTTGTGGTGGCCACAAGTGACCAGGCACAACCCACTGTGCTGTGCTGTGTGAAGGAAGAATGTGGTCTTGGCTCAAATAGTGAAACATATCCCAAGTCTGCTGAAGCTTGAGGGACAGAGAACATCCTCAGAACCAAAACGAGGCCACAGGGGCTGATGCTTATCGAGGTGTGAGTTAGGACTAGATCTCATAGATGCAGCAGACCATGTCATCAAACCATATATTTCCCTTTTAGAGATCAAACAAGTCATTTCTGAGAACCTAAAAATGAGGATCCTCAGCAAGTTACATGAATGCTTCGTAATGCCAAGCAATTTCTCAGGCTGAAGACATAGCTCAATGGTTAAAGAAGCTTGCTCCCCAAAACAGCTGGGTTTGATTTCCCAGTGAACCTGTGTAAAGCCAGATGCACAAAGTGGTACATGCAACTGTAGTTTGTACTAACAAGAGGCTCTGATCTGCCTGTTCTCCTCTCTCTCTCTTTCTCTCTCTCTGTCTCTTGTTCTCCCCCTCATTCTCTCTCTCTCTTCTTGAAGATCAATAAAAATATGTTTTAAATATACTTCCCCAATTTTATAACTAATGAATAATATGCTCAGGTATTGAACAAACCTGTAAGTACACTGACATTTAAACATACATATTAAATAACCATGTTTCTGAGTATCTATTATGGCTCAAGCATATGACCAATATTGATATTTTTCATAAGTCTTTTAAAAGCATGTGAGTGACTTTGTAATGAGAAGTGTTCTGTAGAAAGCATTTTTAGCATTATACCTTGCGGCTTTTGCCACTGGTTAGTTAAAGCTAACCTAGCAGCATGAGCTAGGCATCACAAGAACAATTTTATGCACAATTCTGTTTGTTACGTGGACATTACAGAGGCATTGCAATATTCCCTCTTGTGATTTTCTTATAATCAATAACACCATTTGAGAGAAAGTAGACTTTGAATTGAACCTCAGACACGGTTACTGGGAACATAGATTAGTTATAATCGAAAATGATATGGAAGTTTCTCAAAAACTTAAAAATAGAACTACCATAAGATCCAGCAGTCCTAGCACTGCACGTACAAAGGCAATGAAATTAGTATGTCAGAGATATCCATGCTCTGTGCCCTTTTGCACTATCATTTGTAATAGCTAAGATATAGAATCAACTTTAGTCTCCATCAGTGGATCAAAAGATAAAGTGTGGTGTGCATATACACAATGGAATATTATTTGATTTTAAAATGAAGGAAACCTTGTCATTTGTAACAATATAGATGAGCATAGAGAAGTTAAGTGGAAGAAGCCAGGCACCAGATGACACACGTTTGAGGATCTCACAGAAGCAGAGAGTAAAATGGTGGTTACCAGGGTTGGTGGAGGGGTACTAGAAAGATGTAGATCAGAGGATACAAAACCTTATGTGGGAGGCATATGTTCAAGGGGTTTATTATATAACATGAGGGCTGTAGTTAATGACAATGTGTACTGGAACAGTGTTAAAAGTAGATTTTAATTTCTCCTGCCGCAAATATAAGTATGTGGGATAATACACATATTTAGTAACTCAGTTTAGCTATTCAATAATGTGTGTAGGGGCTGGAGAGATGGCTCCATGGTTAAGGTGCTTGCCTGCAAAGTCTAAGGACCCAAGTTCAATTCCTCAGTACCCACATAAAGCTAGATACACAAATTGGCACATGCGTCTGGAATTTGTTTGCAGTGGCTAGAGGTCATGACATTCCTATTCTCCCCAGCCTCCCTCCCTCTCTCTCTCTCTAAGTAAATAAAATATTTTTTAAATGATGTATGCACATTTAAAGACATTTTTACATAATATGTATATGTTATTTGTCAATTTAATTTTTTTGAGAGAGAGAGAGAGACAGAGAGAGAAAGGAAGAGGCAGAGAATGGGCATGCCAGGGCCTCTCAGCCACTGTGAATGAATTCCAGATGCGTGCACCCCCTTGTGCACATGTGCAACATTGCGCTCTTGTGTCACTTTTGAGTCTGGCTAAATGTGGGACCTGAAGATCTGAACAAGTTCTTAGGCTTCATAGGCAGGTACCTTAACCACTAAGCCATCTCTCCAGCCCTAAATATTTTAAATAAAGTAGAGGTTAGAGTCAGTTAGGTATGATAGTAAGAGTCCCTCCAAAAGTTAATCTTCGTGAGGTTTTGATCTGAAAGGAAAGAAGAAATTCTGTTTTAAAACAGAGATAAATGATGGTTGTAAGAATTCAACCTGTTTTAATGAAATATAGGGATGCCTGTCATTGAATTCTATGATTTACTAAGTCTTCTGTATCATTTGGTATGTAAGATGATATATAATGATATAAGTAATAATTGCTCAAATATATGTGTAACTAATAAAAGGATATTACATTGCCATTTTACTGAATTTTAAAGACAGCCTGCTATTTCTTTATGTCTTACGTAATATTGGCATCTGTGTACATTCACTATATCAGAAAGTTTGCCATCTACACCAAATAAAATCACTCAGTTGATTTTTATTTGGATTCTAATAACCTGACATTTTTAATGCAGCCAAAATAAACTCTGAATATACTTATGTTAATTCAATTGCATGTTTTCAACTTTTCCAGACTTAAACTGCATCTTTTGAAACAAGGAACAGGAAATAAAAAAAAAAAAAAAACTTTGTGATTATTTTTAACTGTAGATGTCTTTTTCCTCCCCTTCCAGGACTTTGTCTACCATTTTATAGTGTTTGTCTTCTACTTTGGAGCTTTCTTGTTAGAAGCAGCGGCCACCTCCCTGCATGACCTGCAGTGCAACACAACCATGACAGTGAAACCACTCCTAAATGACAACCAGTACAACATCAACGTGGCAGCCACAGTAAGTGCCCTGGAGGACAGCTTACCATCATTGCCCTTCTATCGTTAAGTCTCCAAGAAATTCCTGAAGCAGCATGGTCTTTTTAATCATAGGCATTAGAATTGACCATGCAGGGCTGGAAAGCTGGCTTAGTGGTTAAGGCGTCTGCCTGCCAAGCCTAAGAACGCCCATTCGATTCTCCAGGTCCCATGTTTAGCCAGATGCAAAAGTGATGCAAGCACACAATGCCACACTTGCCCACAAGGGGGAACCGACGTCTGGAGTTCATTCACAGCGGCTGAAATGGCCCTGGTGTACCCAATCTCTCTCTGTGTCTCTTCCTCTCTCTCTCTCTGTTTTTCTCTGTCTCTTTATCTCTCAAAAAGAAGCCGGGCGTGGTGGCGCACGACTTTAATCCCAGCACTCGGGAAGCAGAGGTAGGAGGATCGCCATGAGTTCAAGGCCACTCTGAGATTGCATAGTTAATTCCAGGTCAGCCTGGGCCAGAGTGAGACCCTACTTTGAAATAAATAAATAAATAAATAAATAAATAGGGAGGGAAAGAAAGAAAGGGAAAGGGAAAGAAGGGAAGGAGGAAGAAAGGAAGGAAGGAAGGAAGGAAGGAAGGAAGGAAGGAAGGAAGGAAGGAAGGAAGGAAGGAAGGAAGGGAGGAAGGAAAAAAGAAAGGAAGAAAGGGGGAAAGAAAGAATTGACTATGCAATAGCAATTTGTCTAACAGCCTATGCACAAAACACTGTTATCACCCCCAGTGTCGGGGGAGTCACCTGAAGCAAGAGGCCATTGATGGTCATATAAGGTGAGAGACAGTAGTGCTTCCTGTCCTCCTACAGCCATCTCTACTCGAAGAATTGTGCTGTTCACCTTTGTACAAAAACTTGAGACTTGGTATGGGAGGTTTGTTTGTGGCTTTGCTCCTTGAATTCTAAACCTATTTCTAGTTCGTTTGAGTGGGGTGAGCATTTACAGTGGACCAGCCATGTTGCAGGCACGTGGCTGGATTGGGATGAGTACATTGCAGTTCCTGCTCCAGGTTGGGGAGAGCACAGGTGAGCAGGGCAGGAAGATACACCAGCCATCCAAATAGATGGGACATTGGCAAAAAGCATTCTATGGGGAACTTTAAAAAGAACAAAACCTCTTTTGTGAAGACTGGTTTTGTTTTCATAGATAATTATTAAAACTATCACAGGTTGGAACTATTTTCTGCCTGAAATCTGAAATGGCTTTCTTCATGTTTAATAGTAAACCTCGTGTTTCCTGTTTTACCCTTGTCCACTAGGGCTCAGGTTTCAGAGTTCTCCCTAGAGTCATTCTTTTCTGAATGTGCTTGTCTTGTGCAAAATTTGTCTTTCTCTCTTTCCCTCTCTTCATTCTTCCCTTTCTCCTTCCTTCCCTTTTCTCCTTTCTCTCTCTGTCACCCTCTTTGTCTCTGTGTCACACACACACACACACACACACACACACACACACACACACACACACACACCATTTCTCTCTGCCAAAGTGAAGCTTCCTCAATAAATATACATGTGCCTCAAGTTCCCCCTGAGGCTCCCATCCATCCACACACCCAAGTGTGCTTCCCATGAATAATAAACACAGTTATTCTTATTCAGAGGACAAAGTCTCCACTTGTATCAGAGGAACAACCTGCAGTAGGAGTGTAGGGGGAATAGCAGAATGGAAATTACACTGTGCAAATGTTCTGTGGGTGAATCTGATATTTGTTCTCAGAGCTACCAGTTTCTACACTCAATCATAGTATGTTATCATATTGAATTATGTTGTGTTACAGCTTTCTGTGGGTCATAAGCCTCAAAAGGTCCCATGGGAATAACATCTCCTATTTGCTTATCTGCACCAAATGCAGTGACGCACACATAGCTGGTGCTAAGGAGCTCCTTGGTGACATTGAAGACAGCAGCACAGAGCAGGGTGTGGACCTGGGCCTGAGGACCATCTCCTAAAGTCATAGAAAAGATTTGCTACATCCTTGGGTTTTGATCGTTATTGTCTTTCATGGTTGTGAAGCCACTAGACAAGTAGATAGCTCATACTAAAATGTTCAACCTGGTGCTTGGAATTTCATAAACAATAAGTGAGCCCAGTGTTAAAACAGATGTTGAACATAAGGCTGTCTGCACATGGAAGTTCTTAAGAGATAGAATGTATAACAGGAGGATCAATGCTGTGAAGGTGCAAAACAGAAGTTCAAGTCATAAAAAAAAAAAAATGAGGTAAAAACTACCCAGGTTCAAAACACCAGTACCCATGTAAGCCAGATGCACAAAGTCAAAGTGGCACATGCATCTGGAATTCCTTTGCAGTAGCTGTAGGCCCTGGTGCATCTATACTCTCTCTTTCTCTCTCTCTCTCTCTCTCTCTCTCTGCTTGCAAATAAATAAACAAAATCTTTTAAAATTGAAAAAAAGAGGTCCGAATAAAATATTTTCCTGAAGTGTTGAAGCGTCTTGAGGTTTGGTCAGTTTCATAGCGTTGTCTGCTAGGGGAGCATTTGCTGAAAGTCAGTGTTATGAATCTCATACCAGGTTGCCTTTCTCTTTCCTTAGATTTTCGCCTTTGTGACGACGGCTTGTTATGGTTGCAGTTTGATTCTAGCTTTCCGAAGATGGCGACCGTAACACTCCTTGGAAACTCAGTTGTGTGTCTAATTTATATGTCTGGTCACTTTGGATACCATCACATTCCATATTTTGCTTTGTATAGAGAGAAAAATAAGTGAAAGTTTTGGTTTATTTCAGGGGTTGAATTATAATATTGTTATGCTGTTAGAGAAATAGCCTTTCATTTTACATTTGTCTCTGTCTTCTTTTTAAAGAAAGCTGCCATGTACTTCATAAAGTACACGAGACACTATTCATGAAGGGACAGTATTCCTTTTGTTTGCTTGTAAATTCACCTGAACCTTAGTAGGTAAATAAAACAACACATTTCAAACAGCCTTCCCACTAAACTCTATCCTTTAAGATAAAACAGTCATTGGTACACATTTTCTACAAAAGGGTCAGATGGTACACATACAGTCAATTCTGCTGTGGCGGCACAGAAGCGGTCATAGACAACAATTAAATAAATGAGAGTGGCTATATTCTAATAAAGCTTTATTTACAAAAAGGGATTAAAACTGGATTTGGCCCACCAGCTGCAGTTTGTCAATGACTGCCATTAAACCTTTAGTTAGGTATTTTGCATTTTATTGAACTAATCATGAAAGTTTATGAATGTCACTAGACAAGGCACATAGTATATTTCGTCTCATTATGCAATAACCATGTTGCCTTTTGTTCATGTTCAAATACTTACCCTTGTAAGGGCATGAAGTTTCTCAAGATAACTCCATCAAAGCCTTGGGTGTGAGGAAGGTAAAGAACAAAGTCAACCCTACTTGCTTAAGCAAACTATTGGTCTCCCAACAGCAAGACTCTCACCTGAGAGTTTTCCCCAGAGACGGTCATTCCTGGAACTGGTGTCGAGCTACGTATGTCTTACTTTGGTGTATTTATGTTTCAGAATATGGTTGTTTGCTCTGTGCATGAGTATATAAATATTTATGTATGTTAAGCTTTTCCAAGTAGCTCTAGGAAGAGTCCTTTTGTTTTTACTTTCTGTTTTTGCATTATTTTGGGGTCAGATTTAAGTAGCATATTACATATCACATAGAGCTACGGATTCACATGTTTTGATCATAGCCCGAGTGTCTATGTTGTTACTGCATTAGTGACTGACACACAAAGTCAGCTTTAAAATAGTTTTTACCACAAAAGTTGGCTCTGGCTAATAGTACAGGAGACAATCCTAACCAACCTGTAGAGACTGTGGCTATGGCGAGTTACCAAATGGCTTGAATGGGAGAACCAGTTAGGGGTAGACAATAATTCTCTCTATATTTCTCCATACAAGGTACTTGCCTGTTGCTTTAACAGAGCTAGCTCTGGGAAGGGGGTGGGTCTTGGGATTGCTTTCTTCTTTCAGCCATTGCTGTCTAGCTGACTCATCACCTAGGAGTGCCATGTGAGAGCTGGAGTATCAGAATTCACGGGACATAGGCACGCCGTGAAGAAGCGCATGACCAGTGCCTGGTGATCGAATGCTGCTCACCTGACACTCCCTAGAAGAAGAAGCTCGTTAGAGCTCTGCAATACACTTCTAATGACGAGACGTGTCTCAATATGAGACTTGAAGAAATCAGTCCTGTGACTTTATACTCACACCACACCTTTTCTAAACCTGTATTATGAATAATATATATATTTTAAAGTCATAAATGTGCCATAAAGATATATTATGCATTCTACTCAGAATCACTAAAAAAGATAGTATTCTAGATTTAGTTGTAAGATTTTATTTTTTCCAAATATGTAACAGGCCATGCTTGGTGGCATTAAAGTAGATGATTTCTTCAAAATGTCTTGGTGGCACTTTTGTAAATGGATTGCTTCTAAATCATTAAGAACTAAAGCTAATGCTCACTAACTGTGAATCCCTAGATTTTAGATTTATTATGTTCTAGATTTGTGAGTTGAGTGGCAAAGCACTTGAACAAAACCTATGGCATTTAAGAATTTCTTTACACATCTTAGCTGTAAAAATGAGAAAGTGTTTGTTGGTCTTAAAATCTGATAACTCCATGATGAAAAGAAATTTATTTTATAAGTGTTATGACTCTAATAAAGTATTCATTTGATAATCTTTTTGGTCATCATTTTTTTATACCCTTCATTTTGGAATTTAGTTAACAGTTTAAACCTGACAGAATTTCCAGACTCACATAAAACAGTTCTGTTTTGAACTGTTCCATGTTGAAGAGAGTTTCTCAAGAAAGGTCACTAAATCTTCATTCTGTGATGAATGTGAAGAAGTTACATTTGGAAAAGTAATATTGCAAAGGAAATTTAAATTAGATGTATACTCTATTTAAAAACTATGTATCCAGGGCTGGAGAAGTGGCTTAGCATTTAAGGTGTTTGCTCCAAAGCCAAAGGATCCCAGTTCAATTCTCCAGGACCCACATAAGCCAGATTCACAAGGGGGCACATGCATCTGGAGTTCATTTGCAGTAGCTGGAGGCCCTGGTTGCCCATTCTCTCTCTCTCTCTCCCTTTTTCTCTCTCTCAAATAAGTAAATAAATAAAATATATTTTTAAAAGTATGTATCCAGTATTTCATATATGCTGGAATTCTGTCTTCATTTTAGAATAGTTCACCCTGTCCTCATCATAGCAACCTGAAGTAAAAGATGCTGTTGTCTTAATTCAAAGATTAAGGTACTAAAAGCCCTTCAAAAGATACCCAGGGACACCTACTTAGCAAGGGAGAAAGCCGGCCTGTAAACTCAAGCACACTGTCTCCAAAGTGTCTGTATGAACAGTCTCAGCTCTTAATTTATGTGTATGCCTCACTTCTCCCAGGTTCTATGTGTATTGGCCTTTTCTTTCCTTAATAAATTTTGAGCATTATGTTAAGCAACATAATTGTTTATGGTACCTGTCTTCTATTAGGATGTTTTCGTCCTAACCAAGAACCATGACTTTAGCTGTTAAGAATTTACGCCGAATGTGCATAAAGGGAAAGTGTTGGGCAGCTGTGGTCTACAAAGGTGCCCCCAAGGAGCATGGCTGCCTGTGTCTCTAGTCTGCTAATCCTGGCATGCACTGCAGGGCTGCAGTCAGCTTCATTACCTCATGTTGAGTCAGCCTGTCTCTAGATTATCCTGGCTTTCTAGTCTGCAATACATATAGATTTCACACACATGCTTCACGTTTCCACCTCTGCATATTCCTGAAATAGGACCCGAAATTCTCCGTCATTTGTCACAAAAGTTCTAACCTTAACTTTCATTTCTCAGTGACTCACTTGTAACAAAATATATTCATGGGAGGAAACATCACAGTTTGGGAATGACGACTGTCTTTCGCATATGCATATTTTTTGTTGTTCAGCTTTGTAGAAAGAGCATGTTGCTTAGGTATTTATAAAGCCACACTCCTCACAAAAGATCGGTTCTCTTGGGAGCTGGAGAGATGGCTTAGATATTAAGGTGTTTGCCTGCGAAGCCTAAGGACCCAGGTCTGATTCCCTGGTATCCACATAAGCCAGATGCAAAAGGCAGCACATGCATCTGGACCTTGTTTGCAGTGGCTAAAGGCCCTGGTGTGCCCATTCTCAGTCTATCTCTCTCTTTCTCTTTCTCTCTCTTTCTCTAAAATAAATACATAGATGATGGATGGATGGATAGATAGATAGATAGATAGATAGATAGATAGATAGATAGATAGATAGACAGATAGATAGATAGATAGATAAAATATTAAAGGGAAAGATCCGTTCTATCTCTAGAGGATTCTCTAAGGCCTTGCTTCCTCACTCTTCTTGGGTCTTTGTTAGCTGTCACCTTTGGAGTGAAGCCCTATGGAGAATCTCACACTTCTGCTCCATGTTCTCCTTCCAGCATTTTCCTACAAGATACTGATGATACAACTTATATGCAATGTAGATGTATAGAGCATAAGTTAATTGACTTTTTTTTTGTCTTCTTCACTAGAATATAAAGTTCCTAGAGGGGAGTTCCTTGTTCATTTAATTAGTGCATCCCCCAATGCAAACAGCAGGTCCTCAGTCAGTGTCTATTGAATTGATGATGGTTGAATGCCAATGGAAATTCCTTACTTTTTACAGTCGGTAAAACTGATCTATTTGACTTTTTAAAACTTCTGTAATAAAGTGAGTAGGAATTTTTGAATTTTTTTTTAATTGAGAACTTTACTATATGAACACATTGCCTGTTGGTCATATCCTTTTGGGTTATACTCCTATATTCCATCTCTCATCCCCATTCCAGTGATGGTCCTCCTCCTTAGGGTTATCTATATTCATTGTGTAGTCATGAATCATTCATTAGTCTCTGAAGTAGGGCGTGGGCAGTAGACAATACCTTAGGATATTCCTCCTCACCCTGGGACCAGGTGTTGTTAACATAGGTTAGCACGTATTTAGCCTTGCAGAGTCTCTCATCCTTAAATCTGCCGTAACAATGCTGAGTAGTCAATTGTCTATATCAAGGGAGTGTGCATGTAAGAGCTGAACATCCCACCAAAACTTACTAGTTCTCTGTCTTCAGCCTTCTCATGACTGAAGATCTGACTGCAGAATCAGCTGACCTAAATAGTCAATATGAGAATGAACAAATCCTGGTTGGTTAGAGCCTGCCACTTCCTAGGCATGGAGTGGAGGCATGTGGCTAATAATGTGACCAGAAAGGGTAAAAGACTTGTTCTCAACCTGAAATAAGGCACAGGTCATTAATGTGACATTTCTATTTTTTTGTCTCCCAACTCTGAGCTTTGTCCTTGCATACGTATGCCAGGTAGCCCATGTGAAGCATGCTATTGAATCCCATGTCTGTAGGTTAGATGTATCTAGTGCTGTTGATATCCTGAGTCAGAATGAGGTTGACCTGAAGCACTGAAGGTTGAATATGTCACTAGATGTAGCTGCTGGTGTCTCCATGAAGTTATGAATGTCATTGGCAGCTAAATATACTATCTCACTGGTTATACCAAACTTTCTGTGGACAATTTTGGAGCAGAATCTTGTTTATTTATATGCACAAATATTTAGAAATATTTTACAGTGATTGGCTAATGATTTGTTTCTTGGAGACAGTTCCTTAATTTTTAGGCATACTTATTATTCTATATAAACATGTGTGATATACAAATTAATGTCAACTTATTTTTATTAGCAGCAAAGTATTTTATAAGACTACAAAATATTCTTTTTATCACCCTGTGTAATTGAATGTTTTACTGTGCTTGGGGTTCCCAAGGAGTACTCTGTTCTTTTTTAAAGTATTGTATTTATTTATTTATTTATTTGAGAAGGGGCGGGAAAGAGGCAGAGAGAGAGAATGGGTGTGCCAGGACCTCCAGCCACTGCAAAGGAACTCGAGATGCATGTGCCACCTTGTTCATTGAGCCTGCATGGGTCCTGGGGAATCAAACCTGGGTTCTTAGGCTTCACAGGCAAGCACCTTAACTGCTAAGCCATCTCTCCAGCCCCCTCCCTTTCTTTAGCATGACAAAATTATACTTAAATCCCCCAAATTAGCATTTGGACAGATATACTTGTATGGAGAAAATAAATTTTCAGAAAGGTAAATACAATACTATATTCTTTCCCAACTTAATATGATGTCATGACAGTTTTGCTTTTGTTGTATTTCTTTTGACTTAACAGCTATACTTTCAATGTTAATTTGGAAATAGTAACTCACATACAAAGACACTGGTTTCCTAGATATATTCCTTATGATAAACATTAATGTTGTATTTTTTTTTAAAGATTTTATTTGTATTCATTTATTTATTTATTATTAGAGACAGAGAGAGGGAAAGACAGAGAGTGAGAATGGGCACGCCAGGGCCTTAGCCACTGCAAACGAACTCCACACACATGAGCCCCCTTGTGCATCTGGCTTATGTGGGAGCTGGAGAATCGAACCGGGGTCCTTAGGTTTCACAGGCATGTGCCTTAAGTGCTAAAACATCTCCCCAGCCCAACATTGTATTTTTAACAGCATTGTGATTGAGGCAAAGCTACTTAATTTATATCTTCATCCAGTCAGTGATCACACAATCTTCTGGACTGGTCCTTTGAGAAGAATCAAGATGGGAGTTGAAGTTCATGATGCTTTTTGAAGGTAATGATTATGAGAGAGAAAGAGGTAAAGGAAATGTGTAAGGAAGAAAAGGTACCTGTCCTTGATGCTGGACTGACTGGCTCTCGTATAAGGGAATGGAGAAAATTAGTAAGATTAGTTAGAAAAAGCCTCAGACTCATCTCCCCTTTGAGAAAGTTTCATGAAGCCAGCAGTGAGCTCCCCGCAGGAGTCCCAGGATGATAAACAGGATGCTCCTGCACCACCATTGTGGAAAAGCATTGGCTGGGGATTTCCTAAACTGAATGCTACCTCAGTTCATTGGCTCAGACACTGAGCAGAAACCCCAAAGGCATCTGCAGCTCGAGGCCATCAGACAAGTAGACATCCTGTGAATGAGCCTCTTAGAATTCTGAACAACACACACCATGACTTCTTTTTGTTCCCTGTGCCATGTAAATACACTCCTTCATATATATTCTTCATATATATTCTTCATATATATCTATGCTTCATATACATCCTCTTGTCGGGAGGATAACATTTAGAACAATGAGCTGAGTGGATAGACAGGTGGCTACACCGCCACAGGTGATCACAGGGCCCACAACTGTGCCACTTTGTGCAGCTAGCTTTATGTGGATACTGGGGAATGAAACCTGGGCTGGCAGGCTTGGCACATAAGCACTTTTAACTATCTCTCCAGCCCCCTGTCCTGCATAAATTCTAAGAGGACACAAATAAACAAACAAAGAACTAGGTGAAACGAGTAAGTGGGATATGACAATGGAACTCAATAAAGAGAAATCCTGAAGAAAATTGAAATAAAGCTGGAAATAAAAAATGCAAGAAGTCAAACAAAAGCTTTGTGGAAACTGCAAGCAGAATGGATCCCGCAGGAGATACAGTCTCGAGCCTAGAAGACCTGAAGAGGAATTTGATCCATCAGTCAAACACAGAAGTCCATTATCCGGGAGGGCACTGGGGAGGCTAGTCACCAGCTTTTGTTCTTTGGCATTCAATATACCACTAAGGCCTGTGTCATGACCCTCACCAGAGCTGTGTCTCCATGTTGATGTTTCCCTGTTAGAGTGGTTGTACTTTTACCCCACCAGGGTAGATGAGCAGTTTTTTTTTTTTTAAATCTTATCCATCATACTGACAATAATTATGAAACATAAAGTGGGCTTACTATTGCCCCCCAAAATTAATTCACCCTAGAGCATCATGCAAAATTTGCCAAGTTTCCAATAACTAATCATAGTACTTTTCATTCCAGGGAGGTTTGAGTGGATTTGCCTTCCAGATGTAGAAAAGAAATCCAGAGGACTAGGTAAAACAGTGTGGCCATATTGTTAGGGAGTCCTTCACATTAGCACCGGCAGATTTCCTTAGGTTAATGCATGGCATCTGACCCACTCAATCCCCACTGGGACTTGAATCTCTTACAGAGTGTATCGATTTGTGTTTTGAAGTGTGAGCACTTTTAACAGAGAGATCTTACAAACCCTCTTCCATTTGGTTGCTTCTTTTACTTTTGTCTCTCTTGGTTATTACAAGTAAATTGGAAATAAATAATTAAATTGCTTAAAATGTTGATCTGGATAAGTGGAGGAGTGAGTTTGGAGTGCTCCCTTTTTAAAAATATTTTATGTATTTGAGAGAGAGAGGAGAAAGAGAGAACGGATATGCCAGAGCCTCTAGCCACTGCAGATGAACTTCAGACGCACGTGCCACCTTGTGCATCTGGCTTTAGATGGGTTATGGGAAATCCAACCTGCATCCTTAGGCTTTTCAGGCAAGTGCCTTAACCACTAAGTAATCTCTCCAGCCCTTCCTTCTCATTTAAAGGCTTCATAGTTCAATCACTTGTTTTGAATCATACTTTTCACATTTGTATATAATGAAAAAGTGAAGACTGTAGTTAAAAGAACTTTCATTCCTCCACTTACTGAATAAATACTTTTGAGATCGTATGGATACTAGAGTTGGGTTCTGAACACTGCATCCGTGTTTAGGGTTGCAGTAACAGACTGCCACATGTGGGTGTATCATCATGGCTGTGTTTTAAATGTGTCAGAGACAGTCAGTGAATAAAATGATGCCCTGTCCTCATAGGGCTTCCATTTGGATGTAAGGAGGCAGTAAGAAAATGCTAAGTATAGCTGGTCCTTTATGACTAGGGCTGCACCTCTGCACATCAATGGACCACAGTGGGGAATATTTTTTAATTAATTGCTTCTGTACTAAACTAGTGCAGACTTTTTCTTGCTACTATTGTTAAACAAAATAAAATAACAAGTATTTGCATAGTATTTACATGATATTAAGTAGTGTAGATTGAGTGTAAGAAATGTAAAGATGATTTAAAGTGCACAGGAAGATGTGTGTGGATTATGTACAATATGTCTTTTCTGTTAAACTATGAACTTAAGCATCTGCAGATTTAAGTTCCCATGGAGTATTCTGGGACCATTATCCCATGGACCCTGAGAGATGACTGTACAAGTATGTAATACTAGATACTCATGATTACTACGGAAAAACATAAGAGTGAGTATAGGAGTGCCAGGGACAGTAAACTTGCACTTTCCACTAAGCTGGCGAGGGAAAGCTTACCTCAAGAGAAGGAGTGCAGTCCTGCAGCTGAGGAGGGAGTCATGTGCCAGCCTAGGGGCGAAAGCTCTTCATGTAGAAAGGACAATTCCACAAAAAGGACTGAAATTTGGCTGGAGAAGTGGCTCAGTGGGTAAGTGCTTGCTACTCAAGCCTGAGGACCTGAGTTCGAAACCCCAGCACCCATATAAAAGCTGAGCATGGCAGCATGTGCCTGTAATCCCAGCACTGGGGAGGCAGAGGCAGGGAGAGCCTCAGGGCTCACGAACCAGCCAGTCTAGCCAAAAATGAGATGAGAAAGCAATTAAGGAAGACACCTGTTGTTGGTCTCTGGCCACGTACACACAAATACGCACAATGCCCCCCCCACACACACGTGTCCACACATATATGGACAACACATACACGATAAAGGAAAGAAAAGAAAGAAAGACACATTTGGTCCAACCAAGGTTCACCAAGAGGGATCAAGGTCATGGATCCACCGAGAAGTAAGTGGGAGAGGAGTGGGTGAAATGTGGTAGTCCAGTTCATGTTGGGTTGCAGCTTTAAGAAAGTCTTGTTATCAAATGCCAAGATTCTACCTGTTTCTGAACTGGTGGGTGAGCCAGTGAAGAATGCTGTGATCAGACTTCAGGATTAATGGGGCAAATGTTTGGCTGGGAATATAGCTCAGTGGTAGAGTGCTTGCCTAGCATAAGGCTGCCCCAGTGTTGCCAAAAAAAAGAAAAATAAAGGATAACACTGAGTTGCTAGGTTAGAGACAGACTGTAGGGGATCAAGGTCAAGAAGCAAGGCACTCACACAGTAGCTATGGAAGACAGCCAGTTAAGATGTATGATGCACGCGTCATAGACAAAGCCTTGAAAGTGGGGCACAGGTTGCAGTCAGGGGATTTTGTGAAGATAAAGCCAACAGAATGGACCAATGGATTGAGTGTGGAATGTGAGAAAGAGGAAACAAGTTAAGGTCAAGCATGAAGCCACTAGTTACCCTTTGTGCGAGAAGGGCGGTCTAAGCACTGCATCCGTGTTTAGGGTTGCAGTAACAGACTGCCACATGTGGGTGTATCATCATGGCTGATATATAATATATACATAACTAATAAAAAATATTTTAAAAAATAATGGAAATGGGGCTGGAGAAATGGCTTGGCGGTTAAGGCACCTGCCTGCCAAGCCTAAGAACGCCAGTTCCAATGTCCAGGACCCACGTTTAGCCAGACGCAAAAAGTGACACAAGGGCGCGATGCTGCACTTACCGGCAAGGGAGTGCACAAGTCTGGATTTCGTTCCCAGCTGCTGAGAGGCTGCTGGTGCGCCCATTCTCTCTCTGTCTCTCTGGCTCTCTCTCTAGCTCTATCTCACTTTCAAAACAACAACAACAACAAAACCGGAAATGGATCCCCACAGGATGCAGGGTAGACGTATTAAATCAAGATCGGATCCCCACAGGAGCAGGCTGCCTCTGAGATTCAGCACCCTTCCTTGCCACTTGCTAGTTTCTGGTGGAGCCAGCAGTCCTTGCAATCTCAGCGCAGCTGCATCACCCAGTCTATTCTGCTATTGCCGTGTGAGCTTTGTCCTGCGGGGCTCCAGCGCGCTCTCATGGTCCCCTGATCAAGTTCCAAAGTGTTCTGTGACTGGTGCTGTAACACGAAAGTCTCCTGGATCACGATGATTTCTTCTGTAAAATGAAGGCCAGAAGTCCCTTTTTGTGCTCTGTATTTGCTTATCTTATGGATGGTATAGCGTGCACTTTGTGAGTTAGAACTACCGAATTAATGCTAGATGAAAGGCAAGCAAACATGGGAGCCAGCTTGTTGTGCCTCTGTAGTGAGTGAAGCTGGTAGGGTATGAGTCATGGCTTGGCCATTTGGAGTTCATGTTTTTTCCTTCCATCTGAATAATGAAGCTGTCTTTTCCTATCTATCGGAGGCTAAAAGGTATGTTTATGTTATTTATGTCTTTCTCAGAATTTCCCATTAGCCTGTATCATCCAAATCCAATCTGGTATTTTGAGCTATCTGTTGCAGACTTGATCGGAAAGCATCATAATGAAGAATTTCCTTCAGAGAGTAATGTGCTGACCACCAGAGGCTGGGGATACGGGGGGGGTGGGGGTGGGGGTTGGGGGAGGTTGGTCAGTGGGAATAAAGAAACCACTCGATGAGTTAGTAAGTTCTAGTGGTCTCTTGCTCAGTAAAGGACTCTAGATAACAATGCATTATGTATTTTGAAATGGCTAAAAAGATTTGGTCTTAAATGTCCCATGACAAAGAAATGATGAACGATTGGAGTGATGGATGGACTGATTCCCCTGATTTGAACATCAGACCTTACAGCTGTATGTTGAAATATTACACTATACCCCCTACATGTGTATAATTGTGTGACAAAAGTAAAGCTTAAGAAAGAATTTACTTCAACACCTCCATTTGTATGTTTTGTGAGTCCTAAAAAAGAAGGTATCAGGCAGATCTGAGACGAGCAACCAAGAGTTATAGTGTTTGAAATGATTGTAGTTCTACTGCCGAACATTACACCTGTCTATAGTGAAGAGTGTTTTTCTGTTTTCTCTGGTGAGTGGAGGCTGGCCTTCTCTTTCCACTGTACAGACACAGTCACAGTCACAGCTAACATTTATGGAGCATTTTACATGCATCAGGTTTAGTCTTCACAATGGCCAGGATATACGCTCTGATCATGTGATGTGGATGTGGAAATTAGGCTCACATTAGAGGATCTGTGCAAGGCAGTGCCTTTGGGACTCTAGTTGCATGTTCAAACCTGCAGTGTTGTCCAAGAAGCCAGCACTAGTGATACCCGTAGCTTTGTTGATTTTTTTATACTTTATTATTTTCTTTATTTATTTGAAAGAGAGCGAGATAGAGAAAGAGGCAGATAGAGAAAATGGGCACACCAGGGCCTCTAGCTACTGTAAATGAACTCCAGATGCATGTGCCACCTTGTGCATCTGGCTTTATGTGGGTTCTGGGGAACCGGACCTGGATGGATAGGCTTTGCAGGCAAGCCTCTTAACCTCTAGGCCATCTCAACCCCTCCAGTTCTGAACCAGAGGCAAAGAGCCTAGTGGATATACGTTCTACAGTGTTTGCATCCCAGCCAGGAATTGAGGCCACGAATGATTTTACAGTGAAAATGAAGTCCTTTCCCTTCATCGCCAGCTTCTTCCATGTAATCCTGATCATCGTTTCACCCTAATGATGTACATTTTAAAATGCTACATTGATGTCCAAAGCTTACCTCAGGTTCTGGTCTTCCAATTTATGAGGACCAAGCCAACCCTACCTAGAATTCAGATAGGAGCTGGTCTCTTCCAGTAGATAGCATGTGGTGAGTTTGATCAACTAGCAGATGGCCAAAGCAAGACCTCAGGCCAACATCAGGTTGCTTTTTTATGGCACCCATTTAGTCAGGATTTGTTATCTGCATCACAATGTCACATGTGAGAATTCTTTTTGTGTCTCATTGTTTTTCTCTTTTGATCACTTGATAATTTCCATTTCTTTTCTTTTTTTCTTTTCTTTTTTCTTTTCCTTTCTTTTCTTTTCTTTCTTTTATTTTTTTTCTTTTATTATTATTTTTTTGGGGGGGGGGTTCGAGGTAGAGTCTCACTCTAGCAAGGCTGATCTGGAATTCACTCTGTAGTCTCAGAGTGGCCTTGAACTTATGGTTTCCCTCTTACCTCTGCCTCCCTAGAGCTGGGATTGAAGGCATGCGCCACCACACCAGGCGATAATTTCCATTTCTACTAAATGCGAATTAGTCAAAGCCCAGGCAACGCTGAAACAGATGTTCCCTGGTCTTCTGGCTGTTCTAACAACTAACCAGTAGAGGGCGATCTGGGTACATTTTAGAGACTATAAGCAGCTGCTCAAGGGTGGGAAACCTCAGAAATATTTTCCATTATAATATGATGTATTCTTGAGTCTCTTTCCTCAGGGTAACAAGAAAACCCAAATTTTAAGGCCATATGTAGCATGGTGTTTTAAGTATGAGCCTTAGAACCTTTTAAGGCACTAGCCAGAGCTTGTTTAAATTTAAAAAAAAAATTTAAGCCTTGAATATAATCAGAAAGCCTTTTACAGGACAGTCCAAGAGTGGCATGGGTGGGTAGAGAAGCATTGGAGGATAAAAAAATCTGTGTTTTTCGTGTCCTTGAGATACAGTTTGTGTTGCAACTGACAGTTGTCTTTTCAATACTTTTCAATATTTTTCACAGTGACCCTAGATTACTATTTGGAGCACATGCACCAACCTTCTTGCAAAACTTGTCCTGCCCTGCTACTAAAGTTAGTCACTGCTGTTTCATCCTTGCATAAAAGCTTTTACAATGATTGAGTGATTACTAACAGTACACATTTAAGGTCATCCTACATTCCATGAATGAAGCAAGTGCAAAAGGAAAATGCTGCATTTTGTAATAAACTTCCAATTTCACTTTAACTTCTTTTTCTTAATTTTTTTTATTTTATTTTTGAGTGAGATACAGAGACAGAAAAAGAGGCAGGGAGAGAGAGCAAGAATGGGTGTGCCAGGACCCTTCAGCCACCATGAACGAACATGTACGCCTCCTTTGGCTTGTGCGTAACATTGTATGCTTGTGTCACTGTGTGACTGGCTACATGGGACCTGGAGATTCAAACATGCATTCTTAGGCTTTGTAGGCAAGCGCCTTAACTGCTCAGCCATCTCTCTAGCCCCACTTTACTTTCTCGACTGAAGTCATAGTTATTCTCCCAATCAGCTCTGTCTGGTGATTCCAGCAAGGGAACACAGGTTGGGTGGCAGATAGAACTTGCTTCACTTTGGCTCCGTGATGAGATTTGGAGCAAGTTTCTTAGCTTCTGGCTTAGGTTTCTATGCAGTCTGCACAATGAATTGTGCTGATCTTCCTGAACAGCAAGAACGCTGCAAAAGCCATAGTTACAGCTGCTACTTGTCTTGTTAGTTTGAGCAAAGTAGCAAGACTGACCAGACTGACCAGGGACTCCCTCCACTGTTAGTCAACTTAGTCTTTGCTGTGATCTGCTGATCTACATAGTAGCTCAGATCTTTCTGGCTTTTCTTCCAGTTAGCAATAGGAGTGAAGAAAATAAAATTTTATACTCACTCACCCCTAAAATTGTCAGTCTTCAAATTTCCTTTTTTGTATAAAATCCCATTCTTCTTGTTATAGAACTCTGTTCTCCCTGTGTTTCCTTCGTCTTGCTGGCAGAAAGCACTTCACCAAGAGCAGCTGATGGGAGGAAAGGGTTTGTTCTGGCTTACAGACTCGAGAGGAAGCTCCATGATGGCAGGGGAATATGATGGCATGAGCAGAGGGTGGACATCATCCCCTGGCCAACATAAAGACAACAGCAGCAGGACAGGGTGCTGAACACTGGCAGGGGTTAGATGAATATAACATGCATAAGCTGGCCCCCAACAAAGCAGCACCTGCAGGAGGCTCCAGTTCCCAAATTGCCACCAGCTGGGGAATAAGTACCGTGAACGCATAAGTTTATGGAAGAAACCTCATTCAGACCACAGCATTCCACCCATAGCCCCACAAACTCATGACCATCCATGATGTAAAATGCAATACATTCAGTCTAACTTTAAAAGTCCCAAAGTTGTTTTTATCAATCCCAGCACTATTGAAACATCCCCATAGTCCAAGGTCTCTTAACAGTTAACCTATAAAACCAAAAAGAAAGAAAGAAGAAAGAAAGGAAGAAAGAAAGAAAGAAAGAAAGAAAGAAAAAGAAAGAGAGAGAGAGAGAAAGAAAGGAAGGAAGGAAGAAATGGCACAGAATAAACATTCACACTGTGAAAGATAGCACTGGGCATTGCAGAGAAAGACTGAACCAATACAAGATTTAAAACAATAAGGCAAACATCACACTCTATAGCTCCAAGTCTGATATCTCTAACTGCTCTAACCAGTGATGAGTCTCTGGAGTTCCAATTCCACCTCTCCATCTGGGTTGCTCATAGTCCAAAGTATACTCCATCCCAAGCTGGCAGCTCTCCTTGGCAGCCAACTGATAATCCTAGCATTTCCACTGGGTCTCCACTGCAACTTACAGTTCATTCTCATGGCTCCATTGGGCCTCCACATAGGGACTTCCAACAACCCTGCTTCACATTGCACATGGCCATTTCCAAAAACACAACACCTCCTTACAAATCCAATGACCCTCTTTTTCCTGCATTTGTTATACTCCATAGTGCCAGGTAGACTGCTAACCTGTTAATCCAGTGGGTAATAAAGTCTATTTTGAAGAACAGAACACTCCTTCAATATTTCAGGCCCCTTCGTTTTGAAAGAGGGAGCATTCTTCCTGCTATCTCAATGCAGAACAGCTGGCTCCATCTCAATAGTTGTAATATCTCAAACAATTGTAGCTGAACCAAGTTGTAGTTTTTAGTTCAAAGCTTTCACTTCTTTCTGCACCATATCTAGCAGCTCACACCAGTCCCTTTCTATGTAACGCAACCCCGCACTAGTTCTCAGGATACAGGCAAACAGAACACAGTTCACCTCTCATACAAAATGTTTCTAAGCCCAGTCCCTACAGAGTTCTTCCCCTCATTAGCCAAGCCTTAGAGTCCATAGTTCTTACTGCATTCGGGTCTTTCAATTCTTACCATGATGGTCCAGGAAACTGTCTTCAACACTGCAAGGCATCTCTTAAAACAAATCTTTCCACATTCCTCCTACAAATTAGCTCCAAAAGGCCAAAAGCAACACAGACAGGTTTCTAGCAGCAATGACCCCACTCTTGGCAATGTTCTGTTGCAGCTTCCTTCCCATTGCTGGCAGCTAATGGGAGGAAAGGGTTTATTTTGCCTTACAGACTCAAGGAATTGCTCCATGATGGCAAGGAAAAATGTGGTATGAGCAAAAACTGGACATCACCTCCTGGCCAACATCAGGAGATCAATGGCAGCAGCAGAGTGTGCTGAATACTGGCAAGTGGAAGCTGGCTACAGCACCCATGAACCAGACCGCAACAACACAACCCTGCTAGGAGGCGTCAATTCCCAAACTGCTATCAGCTTGAAGACTCAGTGCTCAGAACATGAGTTCATGGGGGACACGTGAATCAAACCATTATACCTCGCATAACCTTGCCATTGCCATATTAATGTCAGAGCAATTGTGATTAGCCACCCAAAGCCCTCACAAGATTGGACTCGCTTGTATTCCCTCCTGAAAGTGAAAGTTTCTAAGATGCATGAGGTCCCACCTCTCCCCAAGAATATTTCCACAAGCTAACAGTTGCTGGGAGGGCAACCTCTTCTTGGAGGTAGAACAGTCTATATGACGCCTGTGTGTAACTTCTCACCCATATTCCTGTATATAATTCCAAGTAAACTTATTGGTTTACCAAGCTAGAAGTGGGTAGAATCATTTTTTGATCTGTTGTTGTCCTCTCTGCCTGGGATGAATAGAAATAGACTCCCCAGGAAAAGTCACACAAAAAAAAACTATGAAAAACAGCAGAAAGTTTACTTTACATTACTTTAGTGATGGTTGACACAGAGTATATGTCTTAGAAAGGAACTTATTTTGGTTCTTAAAGAAACAGTGTTTTCAGAAAACACCATAAATGTAATAAAAGTCCATCTTATTAGTAAAGCAATGCATTTTCCATGTTTAAAATATACACAGAAATGAAAGTATCAATTTATATAAGATGCTTTCACTAATGGCATTTGTTATTTATAATAATCTTTTTATTAGGCAGGCATTAATTTATAATCTACTATCTTTAATGAATCATACCATTAGTTCTAAGTACATCTCAGAGTCCAGGCCTCTAAACTCCAAGTTCAGTACTTTTTAAATAGTATGACATCATTTTATAGCCCCATTACAAGCAATTTAAATAACAGTGCATTCAAGAGGGATGAGCAGTGATGCCAGCTTTGTTCCCAGCAAGTGTGTCCATTATGGGGTAATACCTTTGAGAAACTGCACCACCCCATTCAAAACTGACCAAAGTCTTTGCAAAGTTGCTAATTCTCACGTTAAACAGCAGCTCATGAAGAGGCCTGACTACAACAATGGCAGATTCTTCCAACTTCAAGCTGTTGACACCTTGAAGCGGCTGCTTCACATTGGCAGTCACGGTGAGGCTTAGCAAGCAAGCAGCTTTAACCACCATGCCTTCTCCCCAGCCCCCAAGTGAAACTTGGCAAAACTAATGAATATAAGAGCAAGATACCATTGGGAGGCTCAGAATTGGGGATATTTGTCTCAAGGAATTGAGTTCTAGCTATTTATCTAGCTTTTCAGTATGAATGTTTGCTATCTGTGTGTCTGTTACTAAGCTATTTTCAGCAATGCCTAGAGAATTAAAGATAATGCCTGTATGTTGCATGGATACTGGCAATATGAGAGGGACTGCTAATGGAAGTGTCAGCAACATGTAATTGTATTTCTAATAGCACAACACAGTAACATCAAGGGCAAGCTCTGTGTCGTAGCTATGTGACAGGGGCTTTTCATATATTATTTCATTCAGTCCTCAAAACAACCATCATGGACAGTAACTGTCACTACTATTTGGGTACAGAAAAGAGAGAGAAGGCTCAGGAAAGGTCCAGTGCATAAGCCAAAGGATTTTACACAGAGACAATCAGAAATTAATGTCACGATGGAGGTGAAAAACAAATTGTAACAGGCTATGGGTTTAGTATTTTATTCTGTACACTTCTGAGATACTGAGTAAGGATGATTTTAGTAGAATTAGTCCAGATGCAAAATATCAGATGAATGAGAAGAAACTGTGAATGGCAGCAAGCTAGGTACACCTTGCAGACAAGGGGATGGTACTAATGAATGAGACCAGGAGGGGAGGGGAGCAGTCTGTGATGGTGAACTACATGAATCAGGATGGTTCAAGCTTGGGCTGGAGAGATAGCTTAGTGGTTAAGGCGCTTACTTGTGAAGCCTAATGACCCATGTTTGACTCTCCAGATCCCACATAAGCCAGACACACAAAGGTGAGGTAGGTGCAAAGTTGCACATGCCCACTAGGTGGCCCAAGCGTCTGGAGTTCTATTGCAGTGGCTGAGGCCCTGGAGCTCCAATTCACTCTTTCTCTCTCTCTCTAAAAAAAAAAAAAAAAAAAAAAAATGGAGCCGGGCGTGGTGGCGCACGCCTTTAATCCCAGCACTCGGGAGGCAGAGGTAGGAGGATCGCCGAGAGTTGGAGGCCACCCTGAGACTACATAGTGAATTCCAGGTCAGCCTGGACCAGAGTGAGACCCTACCTTGCAAAACCAAAAAAAAAAAAAAAAAAGGGGAATGCTTACAGACTGAGGTGAGTTGAATAATAGATGAAAACACACAGATGGAATGAATAACTTCTAGTGTTCTACACAGTGGGGTTATTATAAGTCACAAAACTATATTTTTATGGCTGACTACAGAGGGGCTAAAAGTATGCACAAAATAATGATAAGAAGATGGAAATGTCAGCCATCCTGTTTTGATCAGTACATGCTACACATGTGTGGAGTTATCACACCAGAAACAGCAAGTAAGTACCATCACCACATTAGCAAGTTTTTAAAGTTTGGAAGATGAAAGTCCTAGTCGTTCTGATTTGATCATGGCACACTATGGACACGCATTCAGTTTTCATACTGCCCCAAAGAAATTCATATCTTTAAATAGTTTTTTCAGAAGCGCTTAAAGGCCCAAGGAATTAGGGTGTTAAGATGCTGATATAGAAGAAGAAAAATAAAATAAATTCACATTGATCTAGAAACTGCTTTTCCAGCTTCAGCATGTGATGCTAAGCAGTGTACTTTCCTCACAAACTTGAAGTTCAATATAGGAGGAAAAACAGAGTCTTCAGATGGAAAATTCCATTGCTGTCATGTACTACACACGTCTCATAACTCTTGACACATAGTAGGCTTGTCCTCGCTGGGACGCCTGGGATGAATTGAGGCACATAACCTCTGAGATGAGGCATTGCTACCACAAAAGAACACCACTCATCCTGAGTGACAGCTAGTCGTTTGAATGAAAAAAACCAAACGGGTGTTTTCTAGATTTAGTGGTCCAATAGCTAACATTTTAAGCAATTTGAGCACATTGAGTGCTATATCTAAGCCTTAGTGTTTGAGAGGTGTGTGTATACATGTGTACGCATGTACACACATTCATTTGTCCCATCACTGAACACACGTTTATCAAGGGAAAGTGTGGGTCAGGCACTGTTCTAGGGGATGCGGACATGGACTTCCTGGCCTTGGCTAACAATGAGCTAGAATCTTGTAAAAGAAAATAAACATAAACTGTAATACAATAGGGTCATAAACACAGTTCTGTGGGTGTGCAGAGGAAGACACTGGTCTTTCATAGGGATCTGCATGCTGCTTTTTAAAGATTAACTGGACATGATCTGTAAAACTTCCTGGAACAGCAGATGTCGAAGCTGCCTGAATCATACATATAAATTAATTAATTATTTGGAGGTTGAATAGTTTTAGGAAATGAGAATAACAAGTGCAAATGAACAAGGCAAAGATGGCTGGAGCAGGTTTGGAGAATTATAAATAGCTGTGATTAAGCTACAAAGTGGAACCAAAAGTTATTCAACGATTTATCGTCAAGGAGCCTGGAGCATAGTATCTGTATAAGGAGTTTGGCCTCAATCTTAAGGGTGAGGAGATTTACAGATTGATGCAGAGGCATAACTTTCTCAGACTTTTATTTCAGAAGGACTTCTCTAGCTGCAGTGACAAGAATGGATTATGCAGTGGCAGCTGGGACCAGAGAAGGGAGATAGGGGGTTCATGAATGACACAGACAGATGATGAAGTTATAAATTCAGTTGGTGGCAGAGTAAAAGATGGGGAAGAAAGATATAGAAGACAGGTAAAAATCAAGTATAAGTGATAAAACAAACTGAGGTGTGTGTGTGTGTGTGTGTGTGTGTGTGTGTGTGTGTGTGTGTGTGTGTGTGTATAAGAGAGGGGAAGAAGAAGAAAAAGGGGATTATCATAAAGTTCACTTAAAGTCATTAGTATGGTTGATAAATGTCTTGTCATCCCCTGGTTCATATCAGGAAATCCATGTGCACTAGAGATACGTGTTGGAGATGTGAGCCCACAGATGGCAGGTGACACTGAGGGAGAGGCTATAGTTTGTTTGCATCTTGAGTGTCCTCTGAGGCCCATATAGTAAAGGTTTGTCCCTCAGCCTATAGCACTATTGGGAGCTGGTAGACTGTAGGGCCTAGTGGAAGGAACTTTAGTCATTAGACACATAGCCATTCAGGGATTTGAGGGCTCTTATCCCCCTCTTCTTCCTCCTTGGTTCTCAGCCAGCATGGGGAATTTCCTCTGCCAAGCACTCCCATCATGGTACACACCACAGGCTCAACCCCAACCATGGAACCAAAACCTTTCAAATTTGAGCAGCACCAGGGTGAAGGAGACAGACCCTGAGGACACTCAACACCTACCAAAGCAGAGATCCAGAGGCTCCTAAGAGCTCATCACTGAAGCAGACTTAAAACTCACCCACCGTGGCTCAGGGAATTTTGCAGAAGAGGGGGCAGACAGTTTGTAAGAGCCACAGGTTGGGCCATCATGCTCAGAAGTATTCCCTCCCAGAAAAATAACTGACTACTGTTCCCACAACACATAAACTACAACCCCGTAAGGAATACCTGCAACCCCACTGAGGAGGGTCCCCAGAGGAGGGGACAGGGGCAAAGGATAAGAGAGTACCAACACATGATGAATCCATACAAAATATGTTGTTAATAATAATAAAATAAAAAGGAAGAAAATAGTAAAAAAAAAAAAAAAAAACTGAGCTGCAATAAAGCCTTTGTTTATTTGTTTGTTTTTTTGGTTTGTTGGTTTTTCGAGGTAGGGTCTCACTCTTGTCCAGGCCAACCTGCAATTCACTCTGTAGTCTCAGGGTGGCCTCGAACTCACGGCGATCCTCCTAACCTCTGCCTCCCGAGTGCTGGGATTAAAGGCGTGTGCCACCACGCTTCGGTAAAGCTTTCTTTTTTAAAAAAAAAATTTTAATAATCTTGGATATTTTGCTACTGTAATGGAAAGCTGATAAACAGTTGACGAGGCATGTATCTTGTCAACAAGGGAAGAAGATCACTAACATAAAAGGAGCAGGAGGAGACCTGAGAAAACTGAAGAGGGGTCATTGCAGAGCTTCAGAATCCATGTGGCTTGCAGAACATCAGTGAAAGACAGAGCAGAGGAGAACACCTGGCTCACCAAATGGACTATGGCAGGCTGCTCAGGCAAAGAAGCTGAGCCACGAGATGAGAACCAGTGTTCCAAAATGGAGACCATGGACTTTTCTCACAAATCTTTTTTATTTTTAATTTTATTTTTATTTATTTATTTATTTATTTGACAGAGAAAGAGAAAGGGAGGGTGAATGGGCACACAAGGGCCTCCAGCTACTGCAAACTAACTCCAGATGCATGTGCCCCCTTGTGCATCTGGCTAACATGGATCCTGGGGTATTGAACCTCAGTCCTTTGGCTTTGCAGCTTTGCAGGCAAATGCCTTAACCGCAAAGCCATCCCTCCAACCCTCTCACAAATCTTTATAGACTTGCAGAGAGGAAAAAGACAAGGAGGTAAACTCTGTGTATATAGACATTAATAAAGATAAATAATTCATTAATAAAGAAAACTAAGTGACATTCTACATTCCATCTTCGTCTCTCTTTTTTTCCCTTTATCTGGAATGATCTCAATTAAATTGAGACTCTAAAAGTACATAGTTTTTAATCAATTAATGAAAAATTCTAA
Source organism: Orientallactaga sibirica (assembly GCA_036365145.1). NCBI lineage: Eukaryota > Metazoa > Chordata > Mammalia > Rodentia > Dipodidae > Orientallactaga > Orientallactaga sibirica. The sequence goes on from JAEOAD010000003.1 coordinate 86,897,781, forward strand.
AAGCTCTTAAATACTTTTTTTAAAGTATTTTATTTTTATTTGTTTATTCAAGAGAGAGAGAGAGAAAGAGGCAGAGAGAGGGAGAAAGAGAGAGAGAAAGAGAATGGGAACAACAGGGCCTCCAGCCATTGCAAACAAACTCCAGACACATGAACCACCTTAGACATCTGGTTTACACGGGTCTTGAGGAACTGAACCTGGGTCCTTTGGCTTTGCAGGCAAGTGCCTTAACCACTAAGCCATCTCTCCAGCCCCCACCTTTTTGTTACAAATCTGACCTGAACTAAAGCGTGACCATTTGTATTCCTTTTCTCTCAATGAAACACTTAATTTTAATATTTTAAGGCAGAAATTTTGGTAACAATATGTAAGTAGAAGACACTACATCGCACCCCAGTTTTGGTAACTTGATATGTATTTTATATTTGTTTCTTAGAATCCAATCAAAATTTCAATTCCAAAATGCCTTTGGTTTCAAGGGTTCCACATTGACAGTGTGCACATGACATGTCAAATTATTATATTTCTAACACCTCAGAAAATATACTGTATATGTTTTCCTTTCTGGATTAGGCACCACTGATGAGAGCCATATATAATATTTATTTTGAGAGTATCGTTTTCTGGCAGAATCCAAGCAACTGCAGCAAACAACAGTCTATTTGTCCCTCTCTATGGCAACTATCTCCACTGTTGCAGAGCCCTCGTGCTGTTCCTCAGAGCCATGAGGGGCCTGGAGGGTGCTCCGCAGCTCACAGAGATGTCCTGTCCTGGGGTTGACCTCGCTCCCGGGAGCATTCTCCTTGCTTCCTTCACTTTATGGCCCAGGGGCTCTGGCTGTCTTTTCTGCCCTGCACCTGGGCCCGCTTCCGTTTTCTTTTCCATGAAATCCTAGGCCAGGGGAATCTTCCCATTCTCATTTGGCAAGCTTGGGGTCATTACCATTGCAGAGCCGGGGGAAAAGAAAAAAAAATTAAACTTGGAAAGAACATTGAGTTCAATCCCCTCCTTTTAGAAATAAGGACACTGAGGCGCAGAGAAGTGAAGGCACTTGGCCACATTAGCTAAGTGATTTATGTCAGAGCTGGGACTTCAATGCAGGCTGCTTTTGCACTGTCCTCAATCAAGGGATTCAAAAAGGTGAAGGGGGTCAGTGAGCACATTTATTTAATAAATTATTTATTTACGGCTAATTAAACATGAACATTTTTAGGTCACTTTGCTGGAGTATTTCCTATACAACATTTAATGTCTTCTAGGAATAATACCTCAACTTTCCTATGAAAGGTCCCCGTCTCCATCTTCATCATGGTGGTTGAAGCAAGGATCACTAAAGGCCCTAATTCTGAGCTATCACTGGGGACACGCCAGAGAACCCCAGGCTTTCAGCACACTGATTGGATCAGAAATGTTACTTGTCCTAGTCACAGGTCTGGGGACTCTCAATGGAGTTATAGACAAAGTGGGCTGGAGATAGGGCTTAGCCGTTAAGGCGCATGCCTATAAAGCCTAAGGAAACCAGGTCAATTCTCCAGGTCCCACGTAAGCCAGATGCATATGGTAGTCATGCATCTGGAGTTCGTTTGCAGTAGCTAGAGGCCCTGGCATGCCCAATCTCACTCTCTGTCTCTTTCTCTCTCTATCTCTCTGTCTCAAATAAATAAAAATAATTAAAAAATAAAGAATTATAAAGTACCACGTGTGTAGATATGTTTTTAGTCTCCCACTGGACTCCAGTGGAACCTGGTATTAACTGGCCTCAAGTTACTTAAAAGAACCATTTGGGGCTGGAGAGATAGCTTAGCGGTTAAGCCTCCTGCCTGCAAAGAAGCCTAAGAATGCCCATTGGAATCTCCACGTCCTACGTTTAGCCAGACGCAAAAGTGACTCAAGCACGTAATGTTGTACATGTGCACAAGGGGGCACACACATCTGGAGTTCATTCACAGCGGCTGAGAGACCACTGGTACTGCCCACTCTCTCTCTGTCTGTCTCTCTCAAATAAAAAAAATATATAACCATTTTGTCATTGCATAAAGGAAAATAAAAAGATGATCTTAGCACTAGAAAGACAGAGTTCTAGTCTAAATTAAAGACTCTTGTTTGAGTCTCTAAATTCTCCCATATGTGAGCCACCCTCTCCCTCTAACTTCCAGTCACATAAAGCAGTCAACCAGATAATCTACCACGTGCAACCAGAAGTGCATTAACCAGTAAAATGAATTTTATAAATCTATTCAGTGTCGCTTTATGATTTTTTTCCCCCTAAAGTTCTAGTATTTTTGGAATCTCTGATTCTCCAAGTGGTACACTGAAGTAAAGTGAGGAAACAAGCGGGCTAATACATTTGTCTCAAAGTAATCAGCTGTAGTTTACAGAAATGATGCCATTTGTTATATTTCCAAAGTTGATTTTCCTATATCATGGATGTGTGGCTCTAAGTGGCCAATTCAACACTTAGACAAACATCATAAATTTTTATGCTGCAAACTTGAGCTCTAGAAGTAGGCTTTTTCATTTATTTATGTTTATGAAATAATAATTTCCTGCTCTTAAGAAGAAAAAGTTAAAAGGACCTTTTAAAGTTAAATAGGTTTTTCAAGTAAATAAATCTCAAGAGGTTTCTTAAACTTCAAAGAACCGCTGTGAAAGAATGACATGGAAATGAGTTAATTGCAGATGAATAAAATCATCAGATTGCCTTCTAATCTCCATGAGTTTAGGAAACAAGGGGAAAGATTTTTTTTTATTAAAAAAGAATCCCATAGGAAAATGGATTATGCATGTTTGTCTATTTGGAATTTGGCTGTTCTGTTGAATTATTACGTGATTTGCATATGGTATGTACCTTTCCAGGGTCTCCAAAGCAGTGAGTTGCCTGAGTTAAATAAGTGGAGGAAAATTAAGTAAATCAGCTCACATGCCATGGCAACCGCAGGTTACCAAAGCCTCTTCATTCTTAGGAGAAAGGACGAGGGCTCCTTAAAGAAGCCAACCATGACTGACAGTGCCCAACACCTTTTGAAGGGAAACTTCACTTTTTGTTGTTGTTGTTGTTAAATTTCCAAGTCCCCTGCAGGCTTATTTCTGTTTTCATTTCTATTTCTGGTTGACCACTGCTCTGACACGACCCCATGCCCTGCTCCTTGCTCTTACTCTTGTGTGGGCATATCTTACCCTTGTCTGTGTCAAGACTTGTCAGATATGAAGCTCCTTCCTTCATAGCTTAGAGCCTTTGAACAAACATTCCCTCTGCCTGGAAAGGTCTTCCGATGACTCTTGGCAAATTGGCCTAACCTGATACTCTCGGAGGGATCTTCCCTCCTCCTTCCATCTCCGATGGTCCACGTAGCGTCACTTTCTCATAGCACCCTGTTAACTTCCTCCACGGCTGTTGTAATGATCAAATGCATTTATTCACTACTGTCATTCATTCTCTTTCATTATGAGAAACTCAAGTACTTCTTATTCTTTGATATATCTTTTTAGTGTTTTAAAAATAACAAACAAATATTTGTGGGGTACATAAGAAAGGGAAGGAATAGTGTAATTGCATAAGCATGGTCCCATTTCGTATTTTTAGCCTAAGATTTTCCTTTAAGTAATAGATTATTTGTATAAAAGGAAAATCAGTGCGCTTAAATATTAGCTATTCTGCAGGCGTGGTAGCACACACCTTTAATCCCAGCACTTGGGAGGCAAAGGTAGGAGGATCGCCATGAGTTTGAGGCCACCCTGAGATTACATAGTGAATTCCAGGTCAGCCTGGGCTAGAGTGAGACCCTACCTTGAAAAACTGAAAAAACTGAAAAAAACAATATATATGCTATTCTGGATGATGGGTGGGAGAAGAGGACTAAATTTTATTGGTTTAGTGTCCACCGAGTTGCTTAGAGTAGCACACTGGTGAGATATAGAAGCCTTCCCACTAAGATCAGGAGTTGGGCAAGGTTGCCACTTCTCATTATCCATTTTCAATGTGACTACTCGTTTTGGATGATGAAATGAAACAAAATAAAATACAAAGTATGTAGATTGGGAAGCCAGAAATGAAGCTGATTTTGTTCACAGTGTCAGCTGTCAAAAAATAAGCCTAAGAAGTCCCAAGGGCTGAAAGATGCTCTGTGTATAAAATGCTTCCTGAGCAATCTAGAGAACCTGAGTCTTGATCCCTAGAACCATTTCCAGTGTTGATCGTGGCACACAGCTGTAACCCTAGCTGGGGAGAATGGGATGCAGAATCCCTGGCTAACTGCTCTATTCAAATCGGTGAGATCTACGTTCAGCAGGAGATCCTGTCTAAAGAATAAAAGTGGAGAACAGTTGAAGAAAACATCCAGCATCTACTCTGGCCTCCACATGCATGTACACACACACACACACACACACACACACAGTCACGTGTACACACATATGGACACACACAAGTATATACACAGAGTTCCTGAAATTACTAAGTGATTACACCAAAATGAAAGATACAAGGGTTAATATACAAAAGTCATATGCTTGCCATATGCTAACAATTTTGACATTAAAAATGCAATACCATTTTAATTAGCACTACAAAAATGAAACACCTGAGTATAAACTTAGCAATATATGATTTTTAAAAACCTATAAAATTTGGAAAAAGAGATTAAAGAATAACCAAATTGATGTAAAGATACTCCATGTTCATGGATAGAAAGACTCAATATTGTTGGTCTGGAGAGATGGCTTAGTTGTTAAGGCACATGCTTGCAAAGCCGAAGGATCCAGGTTTGATTCTCCAGGTCCCACGTAAGCCAGATGCACATGATGGCACATGCATCTGGAGATCGTTTGCAGTGGCTAGAGGCCCTGGCATTCTCATTCTCACTCTCTCTCTCTCTCTCTCTCTCTGTCTCTAATAAATAAATAGATAAAAATAAAATCTTTAAAAAATTTTTTAAAAGAAAGACAATATTGTCAAGATGTCAGTTTTTCTCTACTTGATCTCCAGATTCCATGCAATCCCAGACAAAGTCTTATAAAGTGATTTGGTGGATACTGACCAGTTTAAACTCTATAAGAAGTGGCAAAAGATAAAGAACTACCAACACAATGTTGAAAGAGAGGAACAAAGTTAGAGAGCTAACAGTACTGGGCTTCAAGGAGCATTAGAAAGCTACGATAATTAAGGTAGTATGCATTGCTGAAAACCAGACAAGCAAATCCGTAGAACAGAACATACAGACAGAAATAGATTCACATAAATATTGTCAAATGATCTTTAGCAAAGGAACAAAGTCAAGAAAGTGGAGAAAAGATATTCTTTTCAATAAGTGATAATGAAACAATACGGCATTCACCTGCAACTAAAGGTATTCAGTCATAAACATTATACTCTGCACAAATATTCATTCATGATAGATAATAAACCTAGTTAATCCATTTTTATTGGAAACCTAGACAAATACACTTTTTTGTTACTGTAGCAAGATACCTGAGGCTGGGTTCTTATAAAGAAAATAGATTAGGGCATGGAGAGATGACTCAGCAGTTAAGGTGCTTGCCTGCAAAGCCCAAGGACCCTAGGTCAATTCCCTGACCCCACATAAAACCAGATGCACAGTGGTGCATGCATTTGAAGTTTGTTTGCAGTGGCTAGAGGCCCCAGCAACCTATTCTTTCTTTTCCTCTCTCTCTCTCTCTCCCTCTTCCTCCTCTCTCTCTCTCTCCCTCTTCTTCTTCTCTCTCTCTCTCTGCTTGCAAATAAAAAAAAAAGTTGAAAATATCATTAAAGAAAGTAAATAGATTTACTAAATTTACAGTTTGAAAGGCTAGATGCCCAAAGCAGCCTTGTGCTAGCTCTACTGGTGGCCTTGGTCAATTACACCACAATGGCAGAGAGCAGAGGAGTCCAGTGGTCACTTGCTAGGCTCCACCTCCTAAAGATCTTCCCACTTCTACACCAACACACCAGTGGCCAAACCTCTAGCACATGAACCACTGGGAGATAAATAAAATCCAAACCATAGTAAGACTCTGATGTAAAAATAGGAGATAATCAGTGTGACCTTGGTTTTGGCAATGACCTTTTAGATACAATACCAAAGGTATAATCCAGGAGAGAAATAATTAAAAAGCTGAACTTCCTTAGAACTAGAAACTTCTGCTCTGTAAAAAAAAAAAAAAAAAAAAAAAAATGAGTCAAGAGAATGAGAAGATAGACCATACATGGCACAGCATTCTCAACAGAGAGCTGATGAGCTATAATCCAAGAACTCTCAACACTCAAACATAAGAAAAACAAGCCAGTGAACAAAGAGCTAAAGACCTTAAGAGCAATCTCAGAAGACACAGAGATTAGAAACGAACACATAGAAGGATGTCCCCCCATCATGTATCATCAGAGAAATGTGAGTTAAAAAATGGGATGCTGGGCTGGAGAGATGGCTTATCGGTTATGGAGCCTGCCTGCAAAGCCTCAGAACACCCGCTTAAATCTCCAGGTCCCACGTTTAACCAGATGCAAAAGTGACACAAGGGTGCAATGTTGCACATGGGCACAAGGGAGTGCCTGCATCTGGAGTTCGTTCGTAGCAACTGAGAAGCCCTGGTGTGCCCATTCTCTATCTGTCTGTCTGTGTCTCTCTCTCTCTCTCTCTGTTTGTATGTGTGTGTGTGTTTCTCTCTCTCTCTCTCAAAAAACAAAATGGGATGCCTGTTAGAATTGTGAAAATCCAAAACACAACCCTGGAGATCTCATCCATTGCTGGTGGGGATGCAAACAGTGGCATCTACTTTAGAAGACAATTTGGAAGTTTCTTATAAAATTCCCATACTCTTATGATGCAATAATTTTTTTCCTTGGTATTTATCCAAAGGAGTTGCAAACTTGAGTTGACACTAAAACCTTCCCACAGATATTTATGACAAGTTTATTCATAATTTCACAGTGGGAGCAAGCTTTTAACTCATCAGCCTACCCCTTCACCTTGCACAAATGGCTCATAGTCTTATAATGTTGAGCTACTAGAAATTTCCCCCGCATCATGGCATTTTTGTTTTCTTGTTTTGTGTGTGTGTGTGTGTGTGTGTGTTTTCATTTCTGGGGCTATGACAAAGACTTTTAAATAAGTCCATCCTTCTCTACTGTTTTCCCTCCTCCACCTGAGTAATTCTGATTAATTCCTCAGAATACAGATCAGACTTGCCTTCCTCTAAGAAGTCTTCTGCAATCTCTCAAGGCTGAGTGCAGTGTTATCGCTATAGATTGCATTTCTCCTAGATGTGCATGTTCAGAACAGCCCATGCCACTACTTTCTCTACATTTTCCCCACTGATTGGGTGTTTCTTTATGCCATGATTATGTTCTGCTATAATATAGAATTTTGGATGCATAATCACATAGAACTTATCCTATTGTTCCACTTGTGACACATAACAGGAATTTATATAGTGATTTAATTAACATATATTCAATAGGCAGATAAAGCAAAGATCAGTGAAATTTTGAATGAATAAAAGTTATTTTCCAAGACTGTGGGTCACTACTATAATTCAGCCTTCAAATCCTTCAAGGTAGCAGTTTCCATCGGTGGCTATGTGTTTAAATCACTAAACTGGATGTTGAATCACTAAGTTTTTGATTGCCATGCAATGCTAGCCTGATTGACCAGGAAGGATTTAAGAAGCCAAATTTCTGCAGAGATCATCTTACATGTTTTCTTCATTCCTGTATCCTTTGCTCTCATGGACAGAAATGTTAACTCTCTATTTGAAAATACAAGAAGGTTTGCTTTAGAATCATTAGGTTGAAATATCTCTAGTCTGAAAAAAGAATAACAAAACAAGAAAGGGATCCTTGGTACACTAAGCTCCATTTGCCCAATGAATATGAAAATAACGAAGGTCATCTACCCAGAGGTGTAACCCAGACATGGGTATCTATCCACTTCTTCAGTCTGGAGCTAGGTCCTGTTGGCTCACCCCTACAGTTCTCATTTTTATGGTAAGAAGGATTCTTTAGAGGAAGGGAGGTTAGGAGTGGGGAGGAAGCAAGAGTCTTCCTTATGGAGGACATTAACTGAATTTTTTCAATTGGCCACATTTCCTATCTTTAGTATTTGAAAACTACTGACTGTACCGAAAAGTTTTAAATGTATGACAGCTCACTAAAGATTTTCAGTGTCGAGCTATCCAACTGTTGCCTTTGAAGTAGTGCCTCAAATATAATGCACTTCACCAAAGAAGAGGAAAGAAGAATGGGCTGTCTCCTGGAGAATATCAACAAGCAGGCTGCAAGCATGGTTGCTAATCCCCTGTGAGAGCAGTGGCTCTGTGCTGCACAGTAAATGACCAGCAAACACATCAGCTATTTACACACTTCATACAGCTGTACCTGGGAAGCAGGTTACAGCCAAGACTTCTCCCTGTGACCTCAGAGACTCATCCACCTCCAGACCATCAACTTGACAATTAAAAAAAAAAAATCTCAAATACAGGAGAATGGTTTGCACCCTTAATAAAGGTGAGAGAATGGAGGCAGAAGACAGATCCCATCAACATCCCACTGCCAGTTTATTGTAAGTGTTGGATGAATTACCCAAGTTCAGGAATCAGAATGTTATCCCTTCATAAAAAAAAAAAAAAAAAGCCCTGCAGTATTTGCACAAAGTGCCAAGTCTAATTACCACAATCCATCTCCATAAAATGCTTTGAGTTCCTTGACGAAAGCTGCTACTGAAAAGGTCAGGATTCCAGTGTAGGTTTGCTTTGTTCTTGGGCACTTTATTGTAGAAGTTTAAATTTTTAGACTTATGATTATGAAACTTCTTATTCAAAACTAGAGTAAGATAAGCAGCTAAGGCTCTGGTGACTTAAGGTATAAGTATGTGGGTGCACCATGGATGACAGAGAGTGGTGTCAGGCTTTGTTGCTCTACATAGCAGGAAATTGGTTGTGAATAAGCCAAGAGTGCGCCCCCCTGTAGAAGATGAATTAGAAGACAATTGAAGAATGAAGATACCAAGGTCAGAAACAGCTTGGTTGAAAGGTACAAAAAGGTACAAAAAGGTGATTGTATTTAAGTAGAAAATCTAGAAAAGGCAAACAGAAATCTGATTTAGATAGCCTGAAAGGGACTGGGGCAAATTTGGAGATGTCAAGGTAAAATGATCCTTGTAGCAGACAGCTTCAGGTTGCTGGGATGAACTTTCAAACACAAGGCACAAGTTATGGGAAGAAGGGATTTATTGAAGCTTACAGATCCAGGGGAAGTTCTATAATGGCAGAAGAAGCTGGCCCCCTTTCCAGATCCAAGCAGAGAGACAGAAAGAGAGAAAAGCTACCAATAACACACAAGCAAGCACACTCCAGGAAAAGCAGATAAAGCTCCAGCACCTTGAATGCCTGTAGACTGGAATTCAGATCCACCTTAGGGCTGGACCTTAGCATCTGCCCACAGTGACACATCCTCCAGTCAGGCAGCTGGGGATCTAAATTACAAGCTTAAATAAACTCCTGAATCAATTGGGGTACATCCGCTCAAACTACCACAATCCTGTTCATCATTCTAGATTTTACAAAAAAAAAAAAAAAAAAAAAAAGAATATTGAACTACCACAATCCTGTTCATCATTCTAGATTTTACAAAAAAAAAAAAAAAAAAAAAAAAAAAAAAAGAATATTGAACAGACTGTTCTCAGAAGAAAATACAAATGATCAAATATATATTTCAAACAATGTTCTGCTTCTCACCCATCCATCAGACAAATTCAAATCAACACCATAATAGACAGGGCTGGAGAGATTGGTCAGTGGTTAAGGTGCTTGTTTGCAAAGGCTAATGGCCTGGATTTGATTCCCCAGTACCCATGTAAAGCCAGATGCACAAATTGACACATGTCTGGAGTCCATTTGTAGTGGCAAGAGGCCCTAGCAACCCGTTCTCATTCTCCCTCTCTCTCTTCTCTCCCTCTCTCTCTCTCTCTCTGTCTCTCTGTCTGTCTCTCTGTTTGCAAATAAATAAAAATATTTTAAACCCCTGAGGCTATAGGGGGCATAATTTAAAAAACATGTATTAGAGTCTGCTTCTCCCTAGTCAGAATGGCTACCATCAAGAAAACAAACCATAACAAATGCTGGTGAGGATGTGGGGAAAGAGGAACCCTTGCACATGGCTGGTATGAATGCAAAGTGGTACAGCCTCTATGGAACTCAGAATGGAGGGTCTTCCAAGAACTAAAAATTGAAAGCAGTTTTAGCAATTTCAAAAGCTTAGTAGTTATAATTATCATTCCAAGAGGTTTTGTGAAGGATAAGGCAAACATATGCCTGACATATGAAAAAAAAAAATCAATAAATGCTAATTTCCCTTTTCCTTTCTCTGAATGATAGACCCTGAAACAAATGTGTCTTCCTCACCAAATGCTGAGTTCATGGGCTGCCATAAGACGGACTCCAGAATCTAACTTACTATGATAAGGGCAGGCAGGAAAGACTGTAGTGATTTCCATGTAATGATGAAGAAAGATTTTCTTTCCTCTTCACCCCCAAATATGATTCCATATTTTTTACTTTTTATTTATTGACTTTTTTGCCCACAGAGAAAAGTTATTATGGTGAAGGTTAATGGAATGACTTGCTGAGACAAAAAGCTTATGTTTTGAAACAAAGCCTTCTAGCCTCTTAAAAAGGTATTTTCTATCCTTTACCTTACCCAAGGTTGTGGTTTATAGCCTTCCTTGTACTTGGTATAAACAGAATTCCCCATGTCCACTGAAGACTTAAGTGGAATTTTTATCTGAATGAGCAGATGCCTCATATTTTGAATGAGCGACTTGAAATTTAAATGATCAATGGCTTAGCCCCTCATTTATTCAACAGTTCAGAACTTAACCTTTTCCACATTCAGTGCTGGTTGTACCCCTTGCTATAATGGAGACTGTGGAAGATGTGTCCAGGCCCTCAAAGAACTGTAAGTCTATCAGACAAGGCAACTGATAATCTTATTAATTTAAAATGCCAATGAGTATCTAGAGAAGAAAGGATAGTTACTATGTAAATAAAAAGGGGAGAAACTAGTCTAGACACGTGTCTGACCTGATCTACAAGGGTATTTTAGGACATTAAAAGCTCAAAGGATTCGATGATACATCATTAAATATGGGGTGTGAGGAATTAGGCAATGGTGAGGCTTTAAAAAGTACTCAGAGGGCTGGAGAGATGGCTTAGCAGTTAAGGCGCCTGCCTCCTAAGCCTAAGAATGCTGGTTCCAATCTCCAGAGGTTCCAATCTCCAGGTCCCACGTTTAGCCAGATGCAAAGTGACACAAGGGCACAATGCTGCACTTGACCACAAGGGGGTGCATGCATCTGGATTTCATTTGCAGCAGCTGAGAGGCTGCTGGCGCACCCATCTCTATCTGTCTTCCTCTCCCTCTCTCTCTCTCTCTCTCTGTCTCTCTCTGTGTCTCTCTCCCAAAAAAAGGTACTCAGAAAATTTTGCATATGATTTAAAACATGTTAGAGCTGTTGATCTTGACTAGAGGAGCAACGGAAAGTTACTTGTTGATGTTTTAATATATAATATTTATTTATTTGAGAGAGAGAAAGAAAGAGGGAATGGTCACACCAAAGTCTTTTTTCATTGCAAAAGAACTACAGACACATGCAACACCTGTGCATCTTGCTTTACAAAGGTACTGGGGAATTGAACCTGGACTGACAGGTTTTGCAAGTAAATGCCATTAACTGCTGAGCCACCTCCCCAGCCAAACTTGCCAGTTTTTAGCAGGATGCACAACATTCATGTTTATAAGTTTAAAAGACCACTTTGGCAGTTCAGTTACCAGCTGGATTATAGCTGCATGACAGAGGATATAAAAAGGGAAAATTGAGCATTATTTTGGCAGATTAGGCAAGAAATAAAATATTTTACATTGAGATAGGAACAGTGGAAATATAGAAAAAAAAAGAGTTTGGGAAATTCTAGATGGCAAAATAAATCCTAACTTGGTAACTTCTTGGATGTAAAGGTTGAGAAAGACAAATAATTTGGGGAGTTCTAGTTTAGATAATCAAGTGCACAAGGGAACATTCACTAGTGTAAGAAAACAAGGCAGAAGCGGATACCTTTAATTTGGACATAAATAATTTCAGAGAACACACATGTAAACATCAAAGGGGGAATTGGACAGAGATATCTGCTGAGTATATGAATTTAAGAATGACAAATTACACATGTATGGCTTCAACCATGGGGACCCTGAGCTGCCTTTTCAAGGGAGCATCAGCAGGGCAGAAAACTGGACATTGATGCAGACATGGGGAGTCTCACCTGAAAATATGACATAGTAAGGAATAAGGAACAAAAGTGAGAATAAAAGAAGTCTATAGAAGTAGGAATAATACCCATAGAACGTCTGTTCCAGCTCTCCTGCCCCACCAGGGTACGACTATGTCTCTATTTCTATATGTCCGGTTACAAAATGGAATAGACGCTTCTAGTCAGGAATAATGCAAAAAAATAGTGTGCCAAGAGCCTTCTATAAAGTTAGCAACTCTCTCAGTTCCAATGACCTATTACTGGGTAATAAAGCATCCCAAAACTTCCTGTCTTAAAGCAACAACTTATTGTCTGCTCTACTTGTGGATTCACTAGGCTTAGCCAGAGATTTCTTGCTTAGAGTCTGTTACGCAGTTGTAGCCAGATGTCTGCTAAGGTTGAAGCCATTAAAAGCTTAACTGAAATAAATAACAAAATAAATCATTCATTATACACTTGGCAATATGAAACGACTTTCAGGAGGCGAGTTCAGAGTGCCTTACACATGGCCTCTTGTGCTTTTTGTAGCTTGTTGCGTCTCAGCTCCAAATCGACTGCTCCTCTGCCCTGTTTTGTGATACTGCAACTAGGCTTGTAAACACTTTGTCAAATGTTAGGCCATCCCAAAGAGGGCATGGAGATGACACTGAAAGCGGGTGATCCCAGGTGTAGAGTGGTAACAGCAGGAACAGAATTTTCTTTCTGGTTGTGGTCAATTAGCATGTCATGTGTGATCCTGGTGGCCCTTATGGGAAAGTTATAGCTATACTATCTGCCTATGTTCTCCCCAGTAGCAAACATGTCTTGGGAATTTAACCTGCTTCTGTTCAGGTATTAGAACAATAAGGAAGTGAGTGATACAATGACAAAAAATGGGCACCTTTATGAGCAAGATCACAATTATCTGAAGTCAGTTAAAGGGGGAAGGACGGTTGTTCAGTGGTGAAAGGCACTTGCCTGCAAAGTCTGCTGGCCTAAGTTCAATTCTCCAGCTACCACGTAAAGCTTATCAGGCACTGATTTGTAGCAGCAAGATACCCTGGTGTGTGTGTGCACATGCACGTGCACACACATGCACACACACACACATGCAAATAAATCAATAAAAATTTAGAATAAAATCCAGTTAAATGCATTAACATATGAAGAACTACATGAAATCAGACAAATAATTGGATTTTTTTCACCTAAAAATACAAGTCATAAAAGCAGAAATGCTGGAGGTAAATGACATAACACCTGAATTAAAAACTTCCTCAGAGAGCTTCACAGGAGACTCAATCAAGCGGGGTGGCGGGCAATGAGTGTAAAGACTCATCATTGGACAGTTTCTAACCAGAGAAACAAAAGATAAAAAGGTAAGAAAGTGTGAAGAAAGCATGCAGGAGATGACAAATCATCCCCAAACTAGTGCACATGACATAGGTGTACCAGAAGAAGCAAAACGTATAAAATCAAAGGACTTATTTAAAGAAATAATGACTGAAAAAAATCCTCAAATCTATATGAATATATAAATATCAAGGTATAAGAAGTTCAAATACCTCCAATCAATCTCAATCTTAACAAAATGTGTCATGGCGTGATAATCAAGCTACCAAAATTCAAAGGCAAAGAGAAGACTCAAAAGGAGTAATAATAATAATAATTAATAAAAAAGATGTAAACCACATACCGAAGAGCCCACAGTTGGGCATCGGCATATTCCCCAGCAGAATCCTTAAGTCAGGAAAGAGTGAGAGCGGAACGAGTTCATCACAACTAGGTTTTCCTAAAAGGGATGTTACGAGGGATTTCAGCTGAATGAGACAGACGTGAATGGATGTGAGGTGAGATCATAGAAAGTTAGCCCAGTGTAGCAGTGCATGCCTGTATTCCCAGCATGTAGGAGGCTCACGAAGGAGGATTGCTCCAAATTCAAGACCAGTCTGGGCTACAGTAGTGTGTTCAAGGTCAGCCAGGGCAACATAGCAAGACCACTTCTGAAGCAAATGAAACAAACAAATTAAATACAAAAAAAAAGTGATCCTTGGGCTAGAGAGCTGGTTCAGCTGTTAAAAGCAATGCCTGTGCATGAGGGCCTGACGAGGCCTAACAGACTTCTCAGTTTTCGACTCCAGAACCTACATAAACATCTGGGCATGGCTACACACATCTGTAGCCCAGGTGCCATAGAGGAGCAGAGACCAGAGAATTGTAGGAGATTGTGGAAAAAAAAAAAAAAGCAAAACAGCAAGCCTTGGCATCAGCATCAAGTGACTCCAACTCAAATAAAAATGGGCAGAAGAGTGACAGTTGGACAACCTATGTTCCTCTCTGACCAGCACAGGTGGCACATGGAGTACTTCATGGGCACACACATAAGCAGATACCAAAACACACACACACACAACACACACACACACACACACAATAAATAAATATATGAGCATAAACCATAATACACACACACTAAACAAATAAATAAATGAGCATGTACCACAACATACACACACATGCACACATACTAAATAAAGAAAATCTAATACTGCACTAGTAGCAAATAAATTTAAATAGATATAGATATCTATATATCTATATATATATAGAGAGAAAGATAAATAGATAGATAGATATGTAAAACTCTCCTTATTGTGAAGAGTTAAAGATAAAAGTATTACAATAATTTACTAAGGCATGTACAATATAAAAATCTAAAATTTTGACATCAAAACAAAATCCAGAGGAGAATAAAATGTAGAGATTTTAAAATCAAAGGTAGGCTATTATCAGCTTAAAATAATAAGTTATAGCTACAACATGTTTGTGCAACCCTCATAGTAATCATAAAGCAAAATCCTGAAGTATATCCATGAATGACAAAAAATGGTAAAAGTGGATCACTATTTAACAGTCATCTGATCACCAAAAATCAAAAAAAAAAAAAAAAGAACTTCAAAATCACCAAAGGACAAAAACATAACAAAAATTGTGAGCTTATCAATCACTAATGACTTTAAATAAAATGGATGAAATTATCTAATCAGAGGCTGAAGAGATGTCCCAGTGCTTAAGGTGCTTGCTGGCAAAACCTAAGAACCCAGATTTGATTCTCCAGCACTCACATAAAACCACATGCACAATGTGGCACCTGCATCTCTGATTCATTTCACAGTGACAAGAAGTCCTGGCAAGCCCATTCTTTCTTAGTCTTTTTCACACTGTCTCACTCTGCTTGTGAATTAATAAATAAAAACAAAAATAAATATTTATATTCTGTACTCAAACAACATAGAGTAATATGGAGAGATGGTTCAGCAGTAAGGGTACTTGCCTATAAACCCCAATTACATGGGTTTGATTACCCAGTACCCACATAAGCCAGATGCACAAAGTGGCATATGCATCTAGAATTTATTTGCAGTGGCTGCAGGCGCTGGCATGCCTATGTGCTCTCTCCCTCTCTCTCTTTCTGTCTTTCTTTATATCTCTCTGTTTGCAAATAAATAAAATATTGTTTAAAAAACAACATAGAGTGACTAAAAGAATTGAAAAAGAAAAGAAGACCCAAATGTATTCTACCTATGGAAGACTCCCTTCAACTTCAAGGACACATAGAATGAATGTGAAGAGAGAAAAACAGGTTCCATGCAAAACAAAAGAGAGGAGATAACTAATTATATCAGATAACATAGGTATTAAGTTAAACATTACAAAATGAGGAAAGTTTGTCATTACATAATGATAAAGGAGCCATAGAATATAGTAAGTAAAATCATGCCTGCACCCAAAATCAAGGACCTGAACACATTAATCAAATACTTGCATGTCTGAAGAGAGATAGGTCACATAACACAAGAACATGTCATGATCTAGACAGAAAATCAGTAAAATTGATTTCACCTGTTGGAGAGAACAAGTGGATATGCATTTCATCCTGTCCAGGAGACAACGGAAGATGAATTCTCCCCAAGTGCTCATTTTCCAAGAAGGGCAGTATGTCCTACTGCAACGTGAACACATTTCCCAGGAAGAGCGCAGTGACCTAGGACAACGCGAACACGTTTCCCAGGAAGGACGCCGTGACCTACCACAACGTGAACACGTTTCCCAGGAAGAGCGCAGTGACCTACAACAACGTGAACACGTTTCCCAGGAAGAGCGCAGTGACCTACAACAATGTGAACACGTTTCCCAGGAAGAGCGCAGTGACCTACCACAACGTGAACACGTTTCCCAGGAAGAGCGCAGTGACCTCCGACAACGTGAACACGTTTCCCAGGAAGAGCGCAGTGACCTCCGACAACGTGAACACGTTTCCCAGGAAGAGTGCAGCGACCTACCACATCGTGAACACGTTTCCCAGGAAGAGCGCAGTGACCTACCACAACGTGAACACGTTTCCCAGGAAGAGCGCAGTGACCTACCACATCGTAAACACGTTTCCCAGGAAGAGTGCAGCGACCTACCACAACGTGAACACGTTTCCCAGGAAGAGCGCAGTGACCTACCACATCGTAAACACGTTTCCCAGGAAGAGCGCAGCGACCTACCACATCGTGAACACGTTTCCCAGGAAGAGCGCAGCGACCTACCACATCGTGAACACGTTTCCCAGGAAGAGCGCAGTGTGACCTAGAACAACGTGAACCACAGTGACCTACAACAACGTGAACGTTTCCCAGGAAGAGCGGCGACCTCCCCGCAGCGACCTACCACAACGTGAACACGTTTCCCAGGAAGAGCGCAGCGACCTACCACAACGTGAATATGTTTCCCAGGAAGAGAGCAGTGACCTACCACAACGTGAACACTTTTCCCAGGAAGAGCGGCGCGGCGACCGTTTAGCCGGTGACCTACACACGTGAACACGTTTCCCAGGAAGAGCGCAGTGACCTACCACATCGTGAACACGTTTCCCAGGAAGAGCGCAGTGACCTACGACAACGTGAACACGTTTCCCAGAACACGTTTCCCAGGAAGAGCGCAGCGCCCCACCACAACGTGAACGCGTTTCCCAGGAAGGACACTGTGACATATGACAACGTGAAGATGTTTCCCAGGAAGAGCGCAGTGACTCTGACGTTTCCCAGGAAGAGCGCGTGACCTACAACAATGTAAACACATTTCCCAGGATGGGCGCTCTGACCGACCACAACATGAACATTTCCCAGGTAGGACGCTGTGACCTACCACAACATAAGCCTTGACAAATTAAGATATAAATTATATAAGTTATCTTTTCTGGCCACAATGTTATGAAACTAGACATCACTACCAAGAGGAATTGGAGAAATTCACAAATAGATGGAAATTAAACAACACACTACTAGAAAGCTACTGGGTCAAATAAGAAATTAGCAGAGTACTTTAAGAAGGAAGAGTTGTAGGTGTGGTTTAGTGGCTGAGAACTTGACTACCATTTGTTGGGCCTGGGTTTAATTGTCAGAACTGACATAAAAATATAAAGCTGTCAAATAAACACTATAACATCATACTAGAAAAAGGAGAATAAACCAAGGCCAAGGTTAGTATTAGGGATCAAAGGAGAAATAATTGAAATAAAAACTATAAAGCAATAGGAAAACTAAGCAAAACTAAGAGTTTCTTTTTTAAAGATAAATAAGGGGCTGGGAAATGACTCAGTATTTAAACCTGCTTACTTGCAAAGCGTGCTGACTTGGGTTCAATTCCCCTGCACCCATGTAAAGCTGGATGCACAAAATGGTACATGCCTGTTCAGTACCTTTGCAACAGAAAGAGGCCATGTCATGGCATTCCCATACCCTCTCTGTGTCTGTCTTTCTTTCTTTATCTCTTTCTCCCTCCTTCTAGTTGCTTCTAAATAAATAAGTAAAATATGTTTTAAAAAATAAATGAAATTGTTAAAATTTAAAGAAAAATGAGAAGGCAAATCAGAAATGAAAAAGGGAATATTAGAAATTATAATACAAAATATGAAGAATATTAGACTGAAATTAATACTTTCACACCACTAGTTTGGATAACTTAGAAGACATGGATAAGCTCATAGACATGTGCTAAGTATTAAAACCCAATCCTAAATAAAGAGATCATAACACACTAATATTTAGAAGAGATATTGAATCAGAAATGTCTCTCCTCAAAAATAAAAATAAAGGGGCTGGATGGGTGGCTTAATGGTTAAGGCATTTGCCTGCAAAGCCAAAGCACCCAGATTCAATTCCCCAGGACCCATATTAGCCTGATGCACAAGGGGTCTCACACATCTGGAGTTAGTTTGCAGTGGCTGGAGGCCCTGGTGCACCCATTCTCTCTCTCTTTCTCTTTCTCTCTTCCTCCCTCTTTCTCTGTCAAATAAATAAAAATAAAAATAACTAAAACTTAAATTAAAAAAACTAAGCCCAGGAGATGGCTCAGCTGTCAAAGGTGCTTGCTTGCAAAGTTTGTTGGTCTGAATTGGCCTGGGTTCATGATGGACTGACTACTGAATTTTACCAAATGTTTACATAACTAATATTAAAAGTTTTCCGGTGCTTACACAGAAATTTGAAGAGGGAATGCATTCAAACTTTTTTTTATAAGGCTAGAATTACTATGGTACTAAAGTCAGAGAAAGACCTTCTAGGGGAAAAAAAAGTACAAGCTGAAAAACATAGATATATAAATTCTCACCAAAATACTGGTGAGGTGAATTCAATAATTGAAAGTATTATTCATCATGACCAAATGGGCCCTTTTCCAAGAATGTGAGGTTAGTTCAAAAAACATATTCCATCACTGAGATATGTTAACAGAATTAAGGACAAAAATATAATTATCTCAATAGATGCAGAAAAATTATTTGACAAGATTAAACATCCTTTTACAGTTAAAAAAATAAAATAAAAACCTCCTAGTAAACAAAATAGGTATAGAAGGAAGGTCCCAATACAACAAATGCCAAAAATGATAAACATACAGCTAACATTTAATAATGGTGAAAGCTGAATGCTGTTTGCAAATATAAGAAGAATCATCATTTTTGCTGCTTCTATTCAGCACAGTGCTGGAAGTCCTTGGTAGAACAAGTAGACATGAGAAAGAACTAAAGGACATCAAAACTATAAAGAGAAGAATTAAATTGTCTATGCTTGCAAATCACATGCTTTTGTACATAAAAGTAACTCCAAAGTCTACACACACAGCTAAGCATAGTGGTGCACGCCTCTAATCCCACACTCAGGAGGCAAAGGTAGGAGGATCGTTGTGAGTTCAAGGCCCCCTTGAGACTACATAGTGAATTCCAGGTCAGCCTGAGCTAGAGCGATACCATTACCTCAGAAAACCAATATATATATTAGACACACATGCATGCGCACATACAAGTACACATGCACATTAACTCTTGGAGGTAAAAAAAGAAACTTAGTCCTGAATACATATGCAAAAATTCTCAACAAAATATTGGCAAAGAGAATACAAGAATATATCAGAAAATCATTCACCCTGACCAAGTAGGCTTATCCCAGAGATTCAGGGATGGTTCAACATACACAAATCAATAAATGTAATACATTATATAAATGGACTGAAGAAAAAACCACATGATCATCTCATTAGATGCAGAAAAAGCATTTGACAAAATCCTACATCCCTTTATGATAAAAGTCCTATAGAGAATGGCAATAAAAGGAACATATCTCAACATAATAAAGGCTATTTTATGACAAACCTACAGCCAATATAATACTAAATGGAGAAAAACTTGAAGCTTTTCCACTAAAATCAGAAAAGGGTGTCCACTGTACCCACTTTTATTTAATATAGTACTGAAAGTCTTAGCCATAAGCAATAAGGCAAGAGACACACATAAAAGGGATACAAATTGGAAAGGAAGAGATCAAGTTATCATTTTTGCAGATGATATGATTCTATACCTAAAGGACCCTAAAGACTCTACCAGCAAAAAGACGCTACTGTTAGAGCTGATAATGACTCTACTGTTGAGCTGATAAACACCTATAGCCGTGTAGCAGAATACAAAATAAACACACAGAAATCAGTAGCCTTCCTACATGCTAACAACAAACACACAAGATGAAATCAGAGAATCACTCCCATTCACAATTTCACCAATAAATAAATAAAGTACCTTGGGATAAACCTAATCAAGGAAGTAAAGGATCTCTACATTGAAAACTTTAAAACACTCAAGTGAGGAGTTTCAGAAGACAGTAGGAAATGGAAAGACATCCCTTGTTCTTGGATTTGAAGAATAAACATTGTGAAAAGAGCAATCTTACCAAAAGCAATCTACACATTTAATGCAATCCCCATCAAAATTCCAATGGCATTCTTCACAGAAATAGAAAAAAGAATCCAAAAATTCATTTGGAAGCACAAAAAACATGAAATATCTAAAACAATTTTGAGCAATAAAAATAAGGCTGGTGGTATCACCATACCTGATTTTAAGCTATATTACAGAGCCATAGTAACAAAAACAGCATGGTACTGGCACAAAAACAGATATATAGATCAATGGAACAGAATAGAGGACCCTGATGTAAGTCCAGGTAGCTATGGCCACCTGATCTTTGACAAAAATGTCAAAAATACTCATTGAAGAAAAGATAGCCTCTTCAACAAATGGTGCTGGGAAAACTGGATATGTATCTGTAGATGGATAAAAATAGATTCTTATCTCTCTCCATGCACAAGAATTAAGTCCAAATGGATCAAAGACCTTAATATCAGACCTGAAACTGCTAGAGGAAAAACTAGCAGAAACCCTTCAACATATTGGTCTTGACAAAGACTTTCTGAATATAACCCCAATTGCTTGGGAAATAAAACCACAGATCAACCACTGGGACCTCATGAAATTACGAAGCTTTTGTACAGCTAAGGACACTGTGAATAGAGCAAAGAGGCAACCTACAGAATGGGAGAAAACCTTTGCCAGCTATACATCTGACAGAAGATTAATATCTAGGATATAAAAATAACTCAAAAGATTAAATAATAAGAAATCAAACAACCCAATTTAAAAATGGGCTATGGAACTAAATAGAGAGTTCTCAGAAGAAGAAATACAGATGGCATATAAGCATCTAAAAAGATGTTCTACATCCCTAGTCATCAGGGAAATGCAGATTAAAACTACACTGAGATTTCATCTCACTCCTGTCAGATTGGCTACCATCACGAAAACAAATGACAATAAAGCTGGCGAGGCTGTGGAAAAAGAGGAACCCTTCTACATTGTTGGTGGCAATACAATCTGGTCCAGCCATTGTGGAAATCAGTGTGGTGGTTCCTGAGACAGCTAAAAACAGATCTACCATATGTCCCAGCTATACCATTCCTAGGCATATATCCTAATGACTTCATCTCACTACCTTAGAGATACTTTCTTGACCACGTTTAATTGCCACTCTATTCATAATAGCTAGGAAATGGAACCAGCCTAGATGTTCCTCAACTGATGAGTGGATAATGAAGATGTGGCACATTTACACAATGGAGTTCTACTCAGCAGTAAAGAAAAATGAAGTTATGAAATTTACTGGAAAATGGATGGATCTGGAAAGGATTATACTTAGTGAGGTAACCCAGGCCCAGAAAGCCAAACATCACATGTTCTCTCTCATATGTAGGCCCTAGTTACAAATGATTGGATGTCTATGTGAATAGGAATAAAACTTGGTAGCAGAAGCCAGTAAGCTAGAAAGGGGATATAAAGGGAATAGAAAGGGAGGGAGGGGGGACTTAATAGGATGGTATTGTATATATGTTAGTAGAAAAACAGATTAATGGGGGTGAAAAGGCCTAAGTGAGGTCAGGGGAAGAGATTGAGTAAAGGAAAGGTGGAGGAAAGGCTAATAAAAATCTAAGAAGATATAAATAAGTCATTTGGAAACCTGCTTTTCTGGACAATGGAACACTCAGAAGCAACAGTTTGTTACTAGAAAATTTTCAGTACCAGGGTTGGGATACCTTCCAGTGAGTTGTTGGCCAGGGAGGTCACAGATACCCCCAAAACATTATAGGCCATTGCTGAGGCCCTTGGTTTCCCACCAGTAATAGATGGTAAGACCCTATTGCTGAAGACTCCACACATTTGGGCTGCAAAGTCACTGAAAAATCCTGCTGGAGCTGAGCTGAAAGCCTCCTTCATGTGGGCCAGCTGACAGAATGCTGGAAAAAGCTATGCTGCATTCAGTTCAATGGGAGAGAGCGAAAACACCAGTGAAGATGCTCAACAGTGAACACTGCAAGCTTTAAATTTGGCCAGCCAGACCAGATGAGCCAATAGTGGCATGTCTGTTATGGGGGAACCAACCACTCTCTAATTGGACTAGAAGCCTGCTCCATGGGAGGCAATATATTCCTGATACTGAAAACCTACAACAGGGGTAGTCATGAGCCCTAGAGGTGTAATGTCTGCTGGTGTCTGGCTAAATGTATATACTATGCTGACCATACTGCCCATTAAGCACTTCTCTAAATGTCCATACCCATATATCAATGCTACCCTCACTTTTTGTTAAAGAAGCCTTCTTTTTTCAGATAGTGGTGACCTTGGGATGACTCAGAAGGCACCATGGTGCTGAGAAGAAGGGACAGAGGAGTGCTCAGCACTGAAACATCTCTAACACATCTTCCAAAGCTCAGGGTCCATTGCGGAAGAGGGGGTGGAAAGAATGTAAGACCAAAAGGAAGGGTAGGACTCCTTACAACATGGTCCTCCAGACATAAAATGGCCTGGATATCCATGACCTCACAGTGCCTGACACTACCTACGCAAGGCCATCATAATAGGAGGAAAAGATCATGACATCAAAATGAAAAGAGAGACAGATTGAGAGAGGGAGGGATATGATGGAGATTGGAGTTTCAAAGGGGAAAGTGGGGAGAGGAAGGGAAGAACCATGGATATTGTCTACAATTAAGGAAGCTGTCAATAAAAAAAAAAGTACCTAATAAAAAATTATTTAAAAGGGGCTGGAGGGATGGCTTAGCAGTTAAGGCACCTGCCTCCTAAGCCTAAGAATGCCCATTTGAAGGTCCCACATTTAACCAGACACAGTGATGCAAGGGTGCAATGCTGCACTTGCCCACAAGAGGGCAGACATGTCTGGAGTTTGTTCACAGTGGCTGAGAGGCTGCTGACGTGCCCATTCTCTATCTGTTTCTCTCTCTCTCTCTCTCTCTCTCTCTCTCTTCTCTCTGACTCTCTCCAAAAACAAATTATTAAAAGAAGGAACATAAATTTCCAGATATAAAATCAACATACTAAAATCAGTAGTTTCTACATAACACTGAACTATCCAGAAAGGAAATCAAGAAAATCATTCTATGTATCAGTTTGAATATAGTTTATATTTTATTTTACTTATAGTTAGAAATAAAACAGCCAAAGACGGAAGAAAACATCACATACTGAAAAGTATAAAACCATGGGGGAAAAGTTTAAGAAGGCACAAAAACAGAAATGTCTATGGCTTGGAAGATTTCATGTTATTAAAATGCCCATACTACCCCACATGACCTATGGGTTCAATGGAAGCCCTAACAAAACACAGATGATGTTTTTCACAGAACTTTGAACATGTAAGGCAGTGATGACATTTACTTGTTTTCTTTGGTTGTTCATCCTGTAGATTCATGTAGGTGTCTCTCCATCTGGAGCTTTATTTTAAATCTGTTTTGAATGCCAGGGAGAATTCGTAGAGCACTATGACGCTCTCTTATGGCAAGCCAATATAGAATGGTGGCGAGGATGGAAGGGTGGCTACCCAGACATTCATCCATGTAGATCTCAAACCCACAGAAGGTTCCAGAGAGCAAAGCAGATAGGCCGCAGGGGTGGGCACTGCACAGAGAACAACACATGAGCAAACACAAAACAAACTTGAACCTTGCTTAAATCAATGTAAGGTTACAATGTCCTAAATTTTTGAAGCCAAATTGCCTGTAGGTAATTACAAATTAACTATTTAGATTTTACCTATATAAAAGATTCACTTTCCCCAAATTAAAATGCAACATCCTGTTGTATTGACTCTTAGAATCATTGTACCAAAGAACGTCATAGATGATAGATAACAGTTAAAACTGTGAATCATGGGTTGAGCGTGTGGCACAGTGGTCAAACACTTGCAGCCTGTGTGAGGCCCTGGGTTCATTACATAGAACTGGGTGGTGGGGGGGGGTGAAGGTGTATGTCCTCTAGTTGGGAATGCTCCCTGTTCAAACTGTCCATGGATAGGAGGAAAACTCAGCCCAGAATGTGGCAGTCTGGTTTAGGTTGGAGGCTAGTCAAAGACTGATTGAAGGGAAAAATAGCCTTGGGCAGCAGTAAGACAAGTAGATCTTCCTGTATCAACTGTTTCACACAAGCAAAGGGAAAAGAACTATCAGATTGTGGTCTTAATCTATCCACGCACAGCCTAAGGGGATTGTTTGGGCTCCCACCTGATCAATATTCCTGAAACAATTAAATTGATCCTATGATGTCTGGGTCCTACAACTTAACTTTTGGGTAGCCTACCCAGAATGCATGTTTTTGGTATTTTTGAAACAGAGTCTCAAGATGTAGCTATGGCTGGTCTTGAACTTGCAGTGAGCCTCCTACCTTTGCCTCTCAAGTGCGGGGTGACAGGAATGTACTTCAATGATGGGGTCCTGTGGGGCTGGGGATCAGTCCTAGGGCCTTGTCCATGCTAGACAGTCATTCTACCAACTGAGCTACATAACCAGCTCCCCAGGAATACATTTTCACAGCACACTATACCATGTCCCTGTCACTTGTCTTCCAGATCATGTTTAGCTATCTACAGTGCCAAAGCATTCATTGCATTTTTCTCTTGAACACGTTAGGCTATTAAGACTGTTGCTTATGCAATCCAAGTGTCTCCTAAGTCTCTAATAGTCAATCTCCGTGATACTAATTTCCATCAATACAAAAGCAAAATGGCTCAAGCTCCATTCCATATGCTTAGAAAGTTATAGTCCCCCCCACCCACCCACCCAGTATTCCAGGGTGTGTTTGTAGGTCTCATGATCTCCTGGGTCCCTCATCTTAGGTATTTGCTCACACTGAGTATACAATGTTTTTCCTTCTATTTTGTTCATAAAAGCTGCTATTGACTGGCTACAATAATGATGTCATAGGTATGAATAGCTTTACCCACAACTTCATTTTCCCAAGCGCCAAGTACTGAATGCTTTTCATGAACATTTCACTGCAAATTGGCAGACAAGGCTGCAAGAGGGCAACTGGACAGCACAATTTTAAGGGTCCTTAATCAAATACACCTAGTGATTTAACTTTTCCCTGACCATTTTTCTCTCCAGTTGTGGTTCTACTACTGTCTCTTCCACCTACACTGAAAGGCCTTTTTCTCATATTCTCTCTCTTCCTTCCAAACTAGAATGTCCAGGACTGTCAACTCACAATGCTCAATCATCTTTACCACAAAGAACAATCCATTCTCTAGCATCTTCCACTCAGACTAGTTTGGGGATATATATTTGCATTATAATATCTTATTACTGGGTTTCGTACAAAAAAGAATGGATTTCTCACTCTGGTTAAATTCTCTTTTACCAACTCTTAAGGTGATCAGGTAAGACTGTCATTGGTTTTAAAGTAACAAAGTGTCCCGCCCAATATCCTCATATATTATCCCAAGTGGGTTTTTTTTTTTTTTTTCCCCTGCTGGCTTGAATTCATTCTTTAAATAGTATTTATTGCTTTTTTGTTCCAGCCACCATGTCAAGTATTGGGTATTATATGTACCCAATCCCAGCCTCCAATTAATCTATGGGCAAATAAAATGATGATTAAAATATGTTACAATTCTTCCCATGGTGATAAACAGAGTTCATTAATGGTACACAGGAGTACTTTATCTACATCTGACAAGGTGCCATGTTTTAACTGTGTCTTCTAAAAATGTATGCCCATGATCTAGGTCCTGTTATCTATGAACATATTTATCTTTATTTGGAAACAGGGTATTCATAAATATAAAGTTAAAGATTTTCACATAAAATATTCTCCATCAATTTGGAGTGCACCCCAAATCCAATAACCATAATTCTCATAACAAACAGGGCTAGAGAATTGGCTTAATGGTTAAGGCACTTGTTTACAAAGCCAAAGGACCCTGGTTTGATTCCCAGTACCCATGTAAACCCAGATGCACAAAGTGGCATCTGGAGTTTGTTTGCAGCAGCTAGATATCCAGGTGCACCATTCTCTTTGTCGGTCTCTCTTCTCTCTACCTCTCTGCTTGCAAATAAATAAAATAAAAATAAAATATTAAAAAAATATACACAACAAGGATGTAGGGAAGAGAGTTATGTGAAGATGGATGCAGAATTTGGAGTTTGTTTACCACAAGCCAAGGAACATCAGGAGCCACCAGAAAGTTTAAAGAAAAAATATAAAGGCAGTGTGTTTCCCATAATTTTGGAAGGGAATGTGGTTCTTCTGCCACCTTGATTTAGAATTTCTGTTTTCCATATGGTAACAGAATAAATTTCTGTTGTCTTAAGCTACCACATCTAGAGGAAACTGATATGGAAGGATGCCCAACTTTCTCTCAAAAATGGTGTCTACAGGGCGTGGTGGCGCACGCCTTTAATCCCAGCACTCGGGAGGCAGAGGTAGGAGGATCGCCATGAGTTCAAGGCCACCCTGAGACTACATAGTTAATTCCAGGTCAGCCTGGGCCAGAGTGAGACCCTACCTCGAAAAACCAAAAAAAAAAAAAAAATGGTGTCTACACTAAGAACACCTGTAGAGCTATCTAAACTCTCTTGATGGGTCACAAAGGATTTTCTATTTTCATTCAATGAGAACTTTTTTGTCATCCAGGCATGACACAGCCATAAAATTCATGATCTCTCAGTGATTGTCACATCTGGCACAAGATCTGCACAATACCAGGCACATCTACATTTCTTGATGAATGATGGACTTTTAGGCAATTGATTGTGGCTGGAAAATCAGGAATCATTTTTCTGCAGTGGTAAATCAACTGGTAGGAATTATGTGCTTAGATAAACAATCCTCCACCATGCCCATGCAGGCAATACTGATTATATCTGGTCCACGTGACCAGAGAGGGATCTGGGGGAAAAAGTGTGGAAAGAAAAGAGTAAAGAAAGTTCAAAGAGCTCTTGGACATGATAAAGGAGCTGGACATGATAAAGAACCCATGCGGAGAGTAAGGGTTAGGGGGCCCTCTAGGCTGGGCCTGGGTTCAGGCCTAGGCAGAACCCCTCCCAGCTGGGCCTAGGCCTGGGCTAGGAAAATCTCAACCACAGCTGGAAGTTCCTAAGTGATCAGAGAGCCAGAGAGCCTGCCCTCCCCTTGCAAAGGTATTTATAACCTTAGGGTGGTGAGCTGTCATTTGGTTAGGCCTAGGGGCTGTCTCAGGAAGAGATTAGCTCCAGGGGCTGAACTTGACCAACCAGAGTTTAAATCCTATGAAATACCTCCCTTCCAGAAGGAATACTGACTGTGGAAAAACAGTTCCTTGGAACTAGGCAAGAGGTAAGAAAAACTTTCCTGCATTTTTTTTTTACCTTCAGGGGTCCAGTCACCCTAACTCTACCCGCCTTCAATATGTACAAGAGGAATATGCCAGAATTTGATTCTGCTTTAGAAATTTACACAAAGGTTTCTTATGTTTCAGCCTTGTTCTTTAAAATGATCGTGTACTTCATTATCATTTCTGGAATCCTAAACTTGTTTATGGGACACCAAAATTACCATCTAGTCACCATGACAACATTAATCACTGAGTAAGTCGTGTCATCCAGCTTTAATATTGCTGCCTAAATGTTCCATTTCAATGATAAGCATTTAAAATAAGAATTGAAACAAAAATAAATAAGTAAATTACCTCTGTAGGTGCTTTATAGATGATGCTTTCTTCCCAGAAGGAAAAAATGAATGACTTGATGCTCATCAACAGCATAGCTGGCAGTGGTGGAACCCAGCACATGACTCTGTTGCACCTTTGGTCTGACTTGTGAGTGAAAATGTATTTCGTGTGATAAAGGCCAAGTCTGTCGATCTCATGTGAAAATGCTGAGAAATTTATCAATGTTTTTCCTATAATGCTGCAAATTGGACCCAGGACCCTGTACATTCTAAGCATGTACACAACAATACCAACATTTTACAAGCTTTTAATGTGTTTAATTAGTGCGCTAAGCATGCTATGATAACTGGAAACATATTTAAGAAAATAAAGTTGGGAAGAAGGAAAAAAAGAGTAGTCTAGAGAAAGTTTCTGTGTCTGTATTCTACTAAAAGAAGCACTTTTGTGAAAATCAGCAGGAAAAAATAAATGATAAATTTCCCTACATATGGGTATGGTGGCACATGCCTGTCATTCCAGCATTTTGTGAATCTGAGACAGTAGAAATTTTAGTTTGAGACAACCTGAGCTACATAACTCCACACTGACATAAAAAAGTAATTAATTTACTTAAAATCCCTCTAAATGGATAATACAGTGAGTGACTGAGAAAGAAGTATATTTTGTTTGGTTTTTAAACTTTTTTTGTGACTAGATATTGGTTTACTTAAAACAATGCAATACAAAAAAAAGGGGGGGGGCAATCCAGGAGAGCACAGAGATGATCTAGCTGTCTCATTTCTGACCTAGATGTATGTATATATGTAGGATAGCTTAGGAGGGAACTTAAAAAAAAAAAAAAAGAGGAAACAAGGAAGATCTCTCCATGACATGAAGCAGAATTCTCCATTGTGAAATTTCTTTTATATATATTTTTATTAGTTATGCATATAGTATATACACAACCATGATGGTACCATCGTTAGCCCTCTCCCTGTCCTCCCCATGGGTAATGTGGGTCTTGCCTTATGTGGGTAGCCATCAGTTATGTGGGAGAGACAATGACTCTGTTTATAATGACCCAAAGCTCTAACAATCTTTCTACCCTCTCTTCCACAAATTTCCCTCAGCCATGTTGGGTTCATTTTAGGTCTATTTCAGGGACGAGGTTTTGTGAGTCTCTGTGTCTCTGGATATTTGATTTGGTAGGGGCTGAGTGTTCTTTGTGTCTATCTCCTTCACCCTTGTTTTGGTACCAGGTTCACCAATAAAGCAGCACTCTTGCTCATTTCCCCTATAACTCCATGGCTTCAGCTGGTGTCCTGTTGAAATGTGTGATGGGCTGATTCTCTTCTCAGGTTCTGCATCCATCTGAAAGAGAGAAGCAGATTCTCCAACGGAGAGTGATGTCAGTACAAGATACATAGATAACCATTATTATTTTAGAGAGAATTTAATAGGTGTAGGCCCTTTTGTATCCCAGTATTAGTGGGCAGGGAAAGGGAGGGTGGGGGGACAAAAAACTGGACCCAAATGGAAATGGTACCATAAAACCCTATATCCTGAAGGACATACTAAAGGTCAAACCTTCATCACAGGGGCCTGGAAAGGGTATGATGAAGACTAACCTCAATCTTCTCCTGTTTCTCTCTGCATCACTCCCTCTTCTCTCTCTTCTCTCTTTCTATTTCATATTACCTATACTTTTTCTTCCTTCTCTTCCCTTGGCACTGACCTGTAACTCCCAATACCAGCATGTGGTTTACATCCACAATGAGCTGTTGATCAGTGAGACCTAAAAGTTTTCCCAAAAAAAGACAGATTTATGTCAGAGTACTTGATGACTCACCAAAGTATTGGTAAGACCCTATTGCTGACGACACCATATGCTGTGAGACCTGGCTGGAATCTGGAAAGAGTCAGTCCCCAGACAGCTTGTCTAGTGCCAGAAGGTGCTACATTAGTGACTGGGGGAAAATGACCAACATCTGTCTAAGCAACTCGTGGTCTAAGCTACTCAGCAGCAAACAACCTGATGTGATGCTCATACAAGTGCAGTAGTGGCACACAGCCATGGTGGGCAACCAACTGCTCTAGATTTGGCTAATTGGTCCACTCAGTGGAAAGGAACCCATACCTGGAAATGGGAAACAAGTCAGAACCGTATGGTTTTTGAACTTTGCACATAAGAAAGTCATATAGTGTGGTTCTAAGACAAGGAAAGAGCAAACATACTTACAGAGCTGTATAAAGAGAGAACAGCCCCAGAGGAGGCCTTGGCCTTGGACAATAGAAAGGCCGCATCATCTTTGGGACCTGATAAAAAAGAGAAGTAGAAAATCCCTGGCTTTGGGCTGGAGGGATAGCTTAGTGGTTAAGGTTTTTGCCTGCAAAACCAAAGGACCCAGGTTCGATTCCCCAGGACCCACGTTAGTCAGATGCACAAGGGGGCGCACACATCTGGAGTTTGTTTGCAGTGGCTGGAGGCCCTGGAGGGCCCATTCTCCTCTCTCTCTCTCTCTCTCTCTTTCTCTGTGAAATAAATAAATAAAAATAAAATATTTTTTTAATTCTGAAATAAAAAAAAATACCTGGCTTCTGTGTTGTTTGATTGTTTTCATTAGAGTATTGAATAAATTGGAAGCTGGGCTTCTGTCTTTTGAAGGTTCTCATCTGTTTCCGGTTCCCCAGGTTCATGCCTTGGAAAGCTTTGGAACAGGTCTGTCCTTCCAGCCCCATTATTGGCCAGAATCTTTGCTCAGCATCGCCCCCTTTGGCTGCTGCTTCCCACAGATGCTGTGAAAGAAAAGCAACTGCGAAGCTCTCAGGCATCTTCAGTTCTTTCCTCTTCCAAGTTCTTTATTCCGCTCTTTGAGATAGGAGGTTATGAGGAAAGATTTGCTCTGATACAGCTATTCCATTAGTTAATGGAAGTCTGACTGTAGTTATTTTCATTATTATATATGACTCACCCCATACATCTCCCTGCATTCCATATTTAAAGATTCTGACCTGGGATTGGGTATAGCTTTAAAAAATTTCAAAGTATTATAAGTGATACCTTCATCTCTATCCTTTCATCATCATCCATGGACAATTCAAGCATTCCTTTCAAGAAACAAACTGGTAAGACATCTGTACACTCCCACCCCCACCGCAAGGCTCAGAGAACACTGGGAAGTGGGGCTGGAAAGAATGTAAGAGCCAGAGGACAGGGAGGAGTGCTGTACTATACTATCTTCCAGACACAACACGGCTGCTGCATTGACAACCTCACTGCAACTTTTGTTACCTGCACAAGACATTCACAATGTAGGACCCACCAACCTTCCATCATGGATGGTGGGAGAAGGCATGAGACTCTATCCCTCCAAGGACTTGTTGGCAGTTACTGGTGTCTGGGGAAATGGCAAGCATTCTTCTGCAGTAAAGTAGTCTCTAGTAAAATGCCTATGCTCTGGTAAATGATCCTTCACTCATGGTCACACAAAGAACCCTAAGGGCTGGGGACATGGCTTAGGGGTTAAGGCACTTGCCTGTGAAGCCTAAAGACCCAGGTTTGATTCCCCAATACCTACATAAGCCAGATGCACAAGGTGGCACATGAGTTTGGAGTTCATTTGCAGTGGCTAGAGGCCCTGGAGTGGCCATTCTCACTCTCTCCCCTTTCTGTCTCTAATAAATAAATAAATAAAATAAAACAAAAATTTAAAAAAAAAGATAACTCAAACTAAACTCAGATGACACACAGACACACAAGAAAAAAAATGACGTCAAAGTAGAAGAAGGACTAGTTGGGATGAAGTGATTCCTTGGGAGGGCAATGGGGTGGAGAGACCAGAAAACATACTGGGAGGGGATTATGATCAAATTACATTATATATACATAGATGTAATATGGATGTCTAAATGTATGTTTAAAATTGCCAAGAAATAAAATTTCAAGTCCTCTTGACCTTTATTGAAAATATGTATCTGCATTATCTTGAACTGTGTGTCTGGGAGTGTCCTGTCTTAAAGCAAGATGCTGAGATAATGAAACAATGAAATCATGCATCTAAAGAGCTGAGCTATTTGAGGAGCCTCAGCTCAGCCCATGGTTTATGATCAGTGTGTGAGGTACCACTCCCTCTCTGCAAGGAAACTACAGGTGAAGGGTCATCACCACAAACTCTTTCTTTGAGGTTTAAGTCACCCATTCTAGCATCTAGAAAGGGCAAACTAATTTTGCAAAATGAAAGATAGATAATAGATAGATAGATAGATAGATAGATAGATAGAGAGCAAGTTGACTTGAATTTCATAGCATGAAAAATAAAGAGGAAGTTTTTCAACATAGAAAGCTTGAGACTAATGCATTAGCCATGAAAAGATCTGTGAAGTTTAATTGCATCATTCAAAATGCAAAAATAACTAGAAGAGAACAAGACTGTAACCAGGATAGTCTATGATCAGAATTGTCCTTGTTTTAAATACTCATAATAAATCTATGTATGACCTTACTCCATTTTATAACAAAATATCAGAGACCCAGAATCTATAAATAATATAAGTTAATTTGGTGAATTCTGGAGGCTTGGAATCTAAGAGCAGGATGCTTATGTCTACTTGGTTTCTGGTCAGAGTCTTCTTGCTGTTCCATGCCATGGTAGAGACCATTGCATGGTGAGATACAAAAAGCATGTGTTAGCTCCGGCCTCTCCTCCTCTTCTTATAAAGCTGCTAATGCCATCATATGGGCCCTACCCTCATGACTTCATCTAAACCTAATCGCATTCCACTGGCCCTACCTTTAAATTAAATAACATTAACAAATAACTTAGAGCATTAAGTTTCTAACACTTTAACTTTTGGGGGACACATTCAAATCATAGCCTCTGTTTCTCAATTTCCCACAATAACATTATTTTATAGTTATGATGAGAAAAGTTATATTTTAAGAGCATTTAAGTGTTTTAAGCTGTTTCCCTTGGCTGCATGCTCACTGTTCCTTTTGGACCCAAGTTAGTTTGGCAGGTTTATCTAGGAGAAGAATTTGTCACTGAGTTATCATTGGAAACTGCCCCACCATGTCCTGCTTAATAGTGACAGGACATCCAGTATAAGTTAATTGCTTGTCCAAAACTAAAAATACACGATACTATTACCCATCAGCAGAGCTATCCTTTCTTTAAAGTTGAAATGAACTTGGACTCTAGCCTAGTATACTCTGAACAAGAGAAAGCAGCCCAAGAAATGTGTTCTCTGCTCTAACACTGCAAGTAAGAGTTCATTCTCAAATGGTCCTCAGGCATACTCTTACATCCTGGGATTAACTGGGAGCAAATCTTCACATAGAAGCAAAGAAGACAACTTAACCTCAGGAGACCCAAGCAAAATAAATCTTCTAAGCGGGTTGTCACCTTGCTCATCTCTTTGTGTTATATGTACTGTCCCAGCTAGCAGTCAATGTTACAAGACCCTGTGAAAGTGTTATGTGAGGGGCGGTTAAGGGGCTTGCCTGTCAAACCTAATGACCCAAGTTCAATTCCCCAGTACCCACGTAAGCCAGATGCACAGAGCTGAGCATGTGTCTGAAGGTCATTTGTAGAGGTTGGAGGTCCTGGTGAGCCCAATACTCACTCTCTCTATCTATCTATCTCCATCCATCCATCCATCCATCATCTATCTCTCTGTTTGCAAATAAATAAATAAAACATTTTTTAAAAAGCAAGTGCTATGTGAACATTCCTACTTTCTCTTCACAAGAGGTAGGGGCTCACTGTTCATTTTCAGTGAGGAAATTGAAAATTAAAGCAAATAAGTATCTTGCTCAGGGTTAGTGGAGGGCAAGGTGAAACTCACATTCAAATGACCATGGTAAGTCACTTTATCTCTCTAAGTCCAAGTTCTCTTAGATGTTCTAAAGAGAAGAAAACAAGGTAAAAATAAAAGAAAAAGATTTTGTGTCCCCACTCACATACACATACTAGTCAACACAGAATATCTAACCTCGGGTCACTGAACTCTGTGAGGACTCCTACACTGTCACTTCTCGGGTGAATATTAGCTGTGTGGCTCTATTTCACATCAGTTCTGACCCCACCTACTTGGAGAGCATGTTGCATCTCACAGAGTAAGGGCTCAAGTGCCACAGTGCTCCGATACAGACACTGGCCGGGCAGTCGGGATAACAGAAGCCCAAATTGAACAGCTTTTCTTTCCCTTGACTAAAAGTGGGAAATGTCACTAAGCTTTCAGAAACCTGGATGTTACAGCCTCCAGGAAGGATCTCTAGATTGAGTTTATACCCTTCCTAGATGACAGGAAACTCTGGTCCTTACCTAAGATTACTTAAAGCTGTAAAATCTGGTCTTTGTCCATAGTAACCTGCTGACCTGGTCTTTCTCACGTAGCCCCTCTCCATAAAAAGCCCAGATCTGGGGCTGGAGAGATGGCTTAGTGGTTTGGGCGCCTGCCTGCTAAGCCTAAGAATGTCAGTTCTAATCTCCAGGTCCCACGTTTAGCCAGCTGCAAAGTGACGCAAGGGTGCAATGCTGCACTTGCCCACAAGGGGGGTGCATGCATCTGGAGTTCAGTTCACAGTGGCTGAGAGGCTGGCTGGCTGGCTGGCCCTCCCATCCTCTATGTCTCACTCTCTCTCTCTCTCTTTCTGTCTCTCTCCAAAAAAAAATAGCCCAGATCTGGGATGGAGAGATGGCCTAGCAGTTAAGCACATGCCTGTGAAGCCTAAGGACCCAGTTTGGGGCTTGATTCCCCAGGACCCACATAAGCCAGATGTACATGGTGGCGCTGCATCTGGAGTTCGCTTGCAGTGGCTGGAGGCCCTGGTGCCCCAACTCTCTCCCTCTCCCTCTCTCTTGCTCTCTCCCTCTTACTCTCTGTCTGTTGCTAATAAATAAATTTTTAAAAATTAAAGAAAAAAAAAGCCCAGATCTGAGTCATGAGTTGGGCTCTCCCCTCTTTCCTCTCTAGGCAAGAGAGCTCTGCCTTCTTCTCTCATGGGCTTAAGCCCCCCTCCCCCTCCTCTTTCCCTTAAATAAAACCTTTCTGAACCTTTTCCTTTGGTCTGTGGATTTCATTCATTGAATTCATAGGACAAGGATATGGGAACACCCCTAATTATCTGTGCATTGGTATACAAAACAAACCCCCAAACAGTATTCCTGTACAATAAGACTGCCTCTGCTGAAGACGCCAATTAAAAGCTTCTGACATGGCACCTCTAAGTCCGGGGTTTCCATGACCCACACATTAGGTTTGGCTAGTGTACTAGAGTGTCTCACAAGACTCCAGGAAGCACTTGCTTATGGATGCCAATTTATTTAAAAAGAAGATGACAAAGGATACCAGTGATCGCCAGATGGGAGGAGGACACAGGGAAAGGTGCGGAGGAAGAGGAGGAAGGCTTCCATGTATTTTCTACCTTTCCAGGAATCCCGAGTTCCACTATCTGGAAGCTTTTCAAACCCTCTCATTTGGTGGTTTTAGTACATGATTGCATTACATGTTTGATTCTATCTTTTTCCATGGATGGTCACGTTAACCTTCAGCCTCTTTACCATCTATGGAGGGTGAGGATGAGGCGGAAAGTCTTAACCTTTCTAACCATGCCTTGGTCTTTGTAATAAACAGCCCTCATCCTAAAGAAGCCACTGAATTATTCAGGGTCCTCTAGAGGAACAGAAACAATAGAATGAATAAGCGTATTATTAAAGGGGTTTATCAGTTTAACATAGAGTATACCGAGTCAGGTCCTCTACAGGCTGGAGAGGCTGAGAACCTGGGGGCTATTTAGTCCATCAGGCTGTTATTTTCAGGAATCCCAATCTAGCACTGAAGGCATGGAATATTCCTGGAAAGTTAGTGGGCTTCAGCCCATGCTGGAAGGCTGATGAAGTTAGCTTCCCGTGTCTGCAAAGGGTTAGCCACAACACAGTAGATGCAAGTATCAGTGGACTCAGGGGCATCCAGGCCAAAAGCACGGAGTTTTCTTGTAGTCTCTTTATGTAGAGTCCACCACCACTCAAAGGGCTGCCCACCCTGAGGAAAGGTCTCCCTCCCTCGACCAATCTTTCTTTGAAATGCCCACGAGGTCTTTCTTACTCAATTCCTAATTTGATCAAATTGACAATAGAAGTGAACTATATCAAAGCTTCATAAGGTACCACCAGTCATATCATTCGCATGCAAAACACACTCATTGCTGGGAAATTTCCAAGGACTTTAAGATAAAGTGCCAGGAACTGAGAGCTGAGACCAAACAGATAATTCTTATTACATCAAATGTCACAGGGGAGAAACTGATACGATAAAAATACTTATTTCACACTGGACACATTGCTCAGTGGTTAAGGAACTTGCCTGCAAAACCTAAGGATCTGATTTTTAGTCCCCAGTACCCATAGAAAGTCAGATAGATGCAAAAAAAAAAAATTGGTACATGCATCTGGAATTCATTTGTAGGGGCTAGAGACCCTGGCACACCCATTTCTCTTTCTCCCTCTTTCTTAAATAAATAAATAAATAAATAAATAAATAAATAAATAAATAAATAAAATTTTTTAAGATAAAGGGGGACAAAAAAAAGTAATGGCCAAGGATTATGGTCAAATTACAATATGTTCAAGTGTGAAAATTCTCAAAAGGTTTGAAAAAGCAGGGCTGGAGAGACTGGCTCGATGGTTAAGGCACTTCCCTGCAAAGCCTAAGGACCCAGGTTTAATTTCACAGTACTCATGTAAGTCAGATGCACAAGGTGGCACATGTGTCTAGAGTTTGTTTGCAGTGGCTAGAGGCCCTGGTGCACCCATTCTCTCTCTATCTATCTATCTGCCTCTTTTCCTCTCTCTCCCTCTCTCTCTCTCCCTCTCTCTCAAATAAATAAATAAATAAATAAATAAATTTTTTAACTTCAAAAAGGTAAATTAAAATAAAGAAATAAGAAAAGAAAGGCAAGAGGACAGGTTGTCCTATGTAGAGTGAAAATAGCCCTGGAGTTTATCCCTGCTTAGAAATATGTTCCCCATCTTGTCCTCTGTATCACCCAGCACTCAAACTCAAAACAGGAAGTTATCAATTCTGCTTATTGTTATTTCAAACATACATATTTATTATTTCATTGCATTTGTGTGTGATGAAAAATTCTAAGCAAGTTTCTAATAAGAAAATAATAAACTCTGGATCTCCTCCCAAGCTTTTCAAATATCACTGTTTGGTGTTATTTGCTTCAATTATATTTTTTTCCATGTTGCTTTTTTTTTTTTTAAAGAAATGCAACATTAGAGATAAGGTCCCTGTATAAAACATCCCTATCTCATTCTTTTCCTATTTTTTCCTGAAATAATTAGTATCCTAAAATGTGGTTTATCACTTAGTATGCTTTATAAAGTTTGTTCCATATGTCTGTACCTATAAATAATATACTTTATTCCTTTGCACATTTTAAGTTATATAAAGTATTATATCATATCTTTCTTTTGCAATGGGTTTTATGTTGCATGTTATATTTTTGCTCTAGTTTTTATTATTTATTTATAGTTGCAAGGAGAAGAGAGAGAGAGAGAGAGAGAAAGAGAATGGGGCCTGAAGAGATGGCTTAGCATTTAAGGTGCTTGCCTGCAAAGCCTAGGGACCTATGTTACTCTCCAGGTCCCACATAAGCCAGATGCACAAGGGGATACAAATGCACAAGGAAGGTCTCACATGCACACAAGGTTGTGCACATGTCTGGAGTTTAATTGAAGGACCTGGAGGTCCTGGAGTGCCAATTCTCTTTCTTTCTTTCTCTCTCTCATAAAAAAGGCCAGTCTGTTGGCATTTTTTATTATTTATCTATTTTCAAGTAGAGAGTCTTTCTTTGAGAGAGACTGAGAGAGAGACACACACACATACAGAGAGAGACAGAGAGAGAATTGGCTCAGTCACTGCACTCAAACTCCAGACACTTGCACAATCTAGTGGACATGTGTGACC
The DNA here is from genome assembly GCA_036365145.1 of Orientallactaga sibirica. Lineage (NCBI taxonomy): Eukaryota > Metazoa > Chordata > Mammalia > Rodentia > Dipodidae > Orientallactaga > Orientallactaga sibirica. The sequence continues at coordinate 86,935,877 of JAEOAD010000003.1, forward strand.
TTGTGCTTGCCTCACCTTTGTGTGACTGGCTTAGGTGGGATCTGGAGAGAGAGCAAACATGGGTCCTTAGGCTTTGCAGGCAAGCACCTTAATGGCTAAGCCATCTCTCCAGCCCGAGAATCTACTTTTGTATTAAAGAGGTTATTACCCTAAAAGTTAAGTCAGTAGAATTTTCTCTTGTAGAATAAGGTATCTAAAGATGCCTTTGGATCTTCAAAGTGAGATTATTGAATAAAATCTTCCCACCTCACTCCTAATTACATTCTTTTCTAAATATCTAGGTTCAGAGTCCATTCCTGACACACTATACACCTAGACAGTCTACTTGGCTAGACAGATAGGGAAAAATTGTTCCTTGGTTGGACATCCAATATGGTGAAAAGGGTGACCCTAGTTCCTTCTTGTTCTTCCTGGCCTAACTGAACTTTCCTACCTGCCAGTCTGGTTGGTGGGCTGGTTTGGTGGGCTTTCTGGTACCGGCAGCGCTTGGTGCATCATGGACCAACCAGTGCCTTTGCAGTTATTCAAACTGACCAAACACAGAATCTGGGCAGGCCGGCTTCTCCAGTCACTAAAAGTCCACGTCCCACGGGGACTGTGGCATTTTCAGCTCTGGATCACCTCCTACACAAAGACGCTGTTCTTTCTGCTTTCTTTTCCGCTTACTTTAAAATAAAACTGTATCTTTTAAACCCTTTCCTTACTTGATTGGCAGAAAAAATTAACCCAACACCCCTAGACAGTATCATTCCGTTCTCCAAAGTTTCGAGACACATATTCCTGATGAAACACAGCCACCCCTGAAGATGTTCAATGGTGTTGTCCACTGCACAGGAATGACAGGGGAAGTGATACTATCAAAAGGTGTGTCCTAAGGTGGACCAGCGTTAACCCAGATATCCTAGTAGTTTATGTTCTGTAATACTGGCCCACATGGTATTGGAAAACTTTTCCAACAATGAACCTTTCTCCTCTGGCCTTAGAGGCACTATTGATATCTAACTTTCAAAGATGTCTCAATGATACAAAGCATACAAAAGTTCAATTGTGTACTTACCTCACATTCAATAGGCATAGTGGAGAACTTTATATTCAGCACACAATGAAATTGTTAAGAATTTTACGTAAATTACATTTCCTTTTATACTTTACTGAAATGGTTTAGAAGCACTGATTCCATTTCATGGTGAGTGAAAATTTTACAGTGAGGTGGTGAAAAGTAAATGCCAATCTACACAGACTGAGTGCTTCAAAAAAACAGCCAGCCACCTAAATAACCTGACTAAAATAAATGTGCAAAATACACACTTTACCTAGGAAGGCATAGAAAGGGCCAGCAGGAAAAAGTGTTTCAGGTCATCCATCAGAAAAATGTGAATTCAAACATGAGACATCACCACCACACGTGTACTGGAAGAGTGAAGGCCAGAACCCTGATGGTACAGTCTGGTGTGAGGATGTGGGACAAATCCTTTACTGCTGGTGGGGAATGCCAAACAATGCAGCCTCTAAAGTGAACTAAAATGATTGTTACCATTCAATCTGGTACTTTATTACATAACTCAACAAAGGAACTAAAAATGCATGTATACTCAAAAAATAATTACATAGATGTTTATGATCATTTCATGCATAATTGTCAAAAAGTAGGAGCAACCAAGGTAGGGGTATAGTGCATCCAGATATTGGGGTATTATTCAGTGCTAAAAGGAAATGAGGTATCATGAAATGGAATGATGGGAGCTTAAAAGCATATTGCTAAGTGAAAGAAGGAATTCTGAAGATGATGCACACCATGGAAACCACTTATATAATATCTCATTCTTTCAAAGGCAAAAATAAGGAGACACTAAAATCATCCGTGAGTGCCAGGTTCTGGGAGTAGACAGGGTCAGAGTTGGAGAGCACAGAGAACTCTTTGAGCAATGAAAGTGCCCTGTATGATGAATGAACATATGCCATTATATGTTTGTTGGATCTTATCTGGATTTGAATCTTACTATTCCTCATTGGTGACATGGTGCAAGGTATTTAACTTGAGACATGGGCAAATTACTCTTAAATTCCCAAGGCCTATCTTATTCTCAAAAATGGAGATATAAGAGTATTTACCTTCAAGAGTGAAAACTAAATACACACACACACACACACACACACACACACACACACAAACACACACACACACCCCTTCATCAGTAGTTCTGGTAAATACACTTGTAAGCACTCAACAGTTTAGCAGTTATGGATAGTGTGCTTTTACTGTGAGATGAAAGAATGACCCTATGACCCTCTCATCATTTCCTTCTAATGTAGAATTTCAAAGATTCTGTAATTTAACTATCACAATATTTCCCAATTCTAAACCTTTATTCAGACTCATCTTCATCCTCACCATTGTGACCTTGGAACACAAGGCCCTTAGAAGAGTATGAACCACATCACAGGCCCACACACTCTTTCACCATCACACTGTCTTCAGTCAGCAGTCAATCCTTCTGGTCAAACCACCCTGTCATCTGCCCACCATATTCCCTTCTCTCTCTTCCATCTGAAAGACAGATTGAAGGGAACTTCTTAAATATTCCTCCTAGACAGCGGCTCTGATTTGGTTGAGGGAAGAAGAACATTAGTCACACTCCTGGGATGGAAATTTTAAAGGCTCAAATAGAATGCCAGCATTCCAATTTGGAACCCAGAGGGTCAGGAGTTCCATAGTTATGCACAGTCAGCCATTTGCTCTCTTGCATTACTGGTACACATTGCATTGTAAACTCTTTTAAGGACACAGCTTGTGTTTTATTCATCTTTGTATCTTGCCTAGTATCTGGCACATTACTTTGCTCAATAAAGGGTTGTTAACTGGAAATAAATAGAATAAAATGGAACTTAATGTTCTTGGAAAGTCATGAATAGTTTAATTGCCTAACAATGTGGTTATTTTCTGAGGTTATTTCCCTTTTATTTGAATAACATTTATTTTTAATGTAGAAAAATTGTGAATATAAAAAAATAATGACCCAATCCAGATATAGGTATGGTTGTATGGTAGATTTCATTTTCATATTTTGATGCATTTGTCTTACTTAGATGTATCTTCTTTGCATGCTCTAAAGGTGTAGTTTCTAAATGATTAATTTTGATTTATTTACCTCAATAAAAGTATTTTGCATAGCTAATCAAAGTTTTTAAATTCAATAAATTTATTTCAAAGTTAATCTGTAACAAAGTTTCTTTATAAACAATACTTGGTTAGTCTTCATGATCAGTCAAAAAACTAGAAGTCAAAGAAAATAGGCTTTATTTTTCAATGAAAAAAGAAGTTTTAATAAAGGTACATGCATTTATGAAGAAAATGTTTAACTTTATCAAGTAAATAATGATTTTATTGGTATAGACATCACCTTCAAGATCTAATATTTAAAGTTATTAGTTATACCCAAGGAAATCAACAAATGGAATACAAAAAAGACAGTGTTTTCTCTATGAATCAAGAACTAAATAAAAATGGTGGCCCATTCATACCTGTAATTCCAGCACTTCCAGGTGAAGGCAGGAGGATCAGGAGTTCAAGGTTATCTTTATCTTTTCTTTCATAGACAGTATGAGGCCAGTCTGGAATGTAAAAATGCAACAAAATAGAAATCATTAAAAACTAAAATGCTCTTTTAAAAGAAACAAATATTAACAAATACGTTATAAGAAATGATCAAATACTCATGGAGAAATATTTAAGCTATATTAAATTACTTGAAAATTTATACAAGATTGTAATTACCATGATAAATAATGAAATTAATTAGCATAAATAAATATTTTACATTTTTTCAAGGTAATTTATAAATATATTATTATTACAAGCAGTATTATAAAATTAAAATTGTACAGTTTTAAATCATAGAGAGACATTTCTTTTGGGTTTTTCAAAGTAGGGTCTCACTCTAGCCCAGGCTATAGAGACAATATTAACCTCAGCAGACAGAAGGAACCTGATGTAAGCCATAGAAGTAGGTTACAGCATGGTGGTATCTAATAAGGACTAAACAAACACAAAAAACAATGGGCAGCCAGAAATAGGATATAAGAAACTGATCTGTCATCAAATTAACATTCACTAAATAGGGAAAGATGAGTTGTTGAAAAGATAAGATTAAATAAAATTACTCATAGTATGAAACTTGTATTTCTTCTTCACATCATATATAAAAGCATATATAACTAAAATCTACCCTTGGATAAGAAAACTATAAAGCTAATAGAACATTGCTATGTGAAGCAGAGTAGGAAGATCACTGTGAGTTCGAGGCCACCCTGAGATTACACAGTGAATTCCAGGTCAGCCTGGATGAGAGTGAGACCTACCTCAAAAAAAAAAAAAAGCTAATAGAACATCTTTATGACCATGGGATGGAGAAAGACTTAAGCACAACACTTGAAACAAAAAACATATGTGAAATATGTAAGAATTATGTATGTATTAAATAAAGACCCTCACAGACAAAATAAACCCATGCAACTTTGCTGGGATAGATGCCTACAGGGCCAAAAGTCTACATAAGGTTAGCATCTAGAGTAGTTTAGAATCGTATTTTAAAGACTGGTGAGTTAAATTGAAGAATGGACAAAGACTATTTTTTTCTTTATTAGTTATGCACATATTCAATGTGTAAACTGCACATGTTGGTACCATCCTTACCCTTATCCCAGTCCTCCTCCCTTTGAAGGGACCCTTCTCATTGGGGATACCAGCTCTCCCCATGGAGACTATGGGTCATGCATTGTGGGGGTAGCCATCAGTTATGGGGAAGAGACAATGACTCTGTGCGTAATGTCCCAACTTGTGGCTCTCACAATCTTTCTGCCCCTCTTCCATGAATTTCCCTGAGCCATGTTAGGTTCATTTTAGATCTACTTCAGTGATGAGGCTTGGGAGCCTCTGTGTCTCTGGATCTCTGGTTTGGTAGGAGTTGAGTGTTCTCTGTGGACAAAAACTATTAGGACTAGGCAACCATGAGATCGTAAAAATCTGAAATGCAACAAATACACAATGAGATAGTTGAAATAAAAGTAACCAGACAAATAGAATCCTGAATTCCACCAAACTACCGTAGTATGCTTTATACTCATGATATAGGCCAAAATTGGGAGCAGAGTAAGGGTAAATAAGGACTAAATATGGTAGAATTAAACCCTGCCAGCAGGTAGAAATAAAGGTTACCATGGTCATCCTGAAGAACAAATTGAAGAAGTGTGTGACGAAAGCAAATGTTATTGAATGTTCTTCAACAATTTTTCCCAGATAAAACTGTCCACAGGTCCATAATAAAGCTTATCCAAGAACGTTCATTTCAGCATTATATACAGAAATGGGAAATTGATAACAGCCTGGATATGAATCTATGGATGAGTGAATAAGAGGTGAGAAGTTTCAAAAGTGTATTAAATCAGCCAGAAGCATAACAGAACACAAGCATTCAAGGTAACATTGATGGGAAAAGTTAGGAACATAAGATAAAAGTGGTCTGTATTTATTATACAAATTTAAAGCACATGCACACATAAGATAATGTTTCAGGGAACCATCCACTACATCTTTAAGTCCAATGGAGCACTCATTCTGTAGAGAAGAAAATGCTGAAAGGAAATAACAAGAACGCACCTTATAAGGGCATGATCGATTCAACACTGTATAATTGAGTCTTTAAAGAAAGAAAAACTTAAACTAAAAACCAGCTAGAGTCGTGAGGAGACTTGATCATCTTTGAAGTGCTCACTCTAACATTCTGGTTTTCTATGATGCATGAGATCCCTGTGCACTGAGTAAGCCTTGAGAGACCATTTGTATCCTTTTCCATTAATGGGATGAAGCCAAACACCTGCACTTCTAGTAAATGTGGACAAAAGAGGCTCAAGGGAGCTAGCTCACATCATCTGTCAACAAGAACATCAAAGAGAGGTGGAAATCAAAATCATGTGTCTCCAGCTCCAAGCCGTGTGGATGACTCCCCGAAGTCCACTCCTGCCAATTCTCACTGTTCTTATAACCTTCTGCAACTGTTAATTGCCTGGGGCTCCTTATTCCACCCTGAAGGCCCATCAGGGTTTCCAGTTTAGTTAAAGAGAGAATGTAAAGAATAGACAGGTTAAGTTAAGAGTAGAGAGTCCCTAAACAAATATTCTATCTCAGGAATCCACAGTTTGGGGTGAAGAAAGCTACAAAAACTGTTGTTGTTGTTTTTTTCTTTAATCACTGATTTCTAAGTAAAGAGGGTTTTATTAGGATCCAGAAAATGAATTATAAGAAGAAGAAGTTCTACTAAATATTGCAAAATTTACATACCTTTCAGAACGAGAACAGACATACATGAAACTGGCAACTGGAAGATGTGATTGAGTTTATATTCCTGCAGGGTGTTTTTTTTTTCTGACAGAATCAGAAGTTATGAAGAATTAGAGATGGTGGGGAAAGTATTTATTTCTTGGTAAGGATTACTGGAATACAAATCTCTCTAGAGGCTCTTCCATGGTGGAGACTGCATGGTTCCTTCACATGTGTGCTGTATGTTTTAACATGCATGCATTCAGAGACCACACAGCATTACAGATGAGGTGATTAAATGGGAAGATTGTGAATACTTATACAACTCCTTCTGGTGGCTGGAGAAGCCTCGAGACATGGAGTTCATGTGTTTGTGGTGGTGTTGTTATAAACAAATCTGCATTCACAATTACATAAACGATGGCACATGTAATCATGTATGCCACATAATATATAATAATCATGACTACATTATTGATTTATGTCCTTGCTATACTACAGTGTTATCACCATTATTACTATCATTAATAACATATTAACATATTTTGTACAGATACATTGAGCGAGAAGACAGGTGTCGGCGACTCAAACCTCCCCAAATCACCGGGAAAAGAAAACCCATTGAGTCGCTGGAGAAACGTCATTATTAAAGCGAAACTCGACTGCTTATTGTCGGGGAGATATTTATGTGTTTTGAGGCGAGAAGGGGGGCGACTCAAACCTCCCCAAAAGAGGGGATTGAGAGAAAACGTCTAAAGCGGGCCTTATTGTCGGGGAGATATTTATGTGTTTTGAGGAAGGGGGGGAAGAGGGGATGAGAGAAAGGTATAAGGGCCAATATTGAGGAAGGGGGTGGGAAGAGGGGATGAGAGAAAGGTATAAGGGCCAATATTGAGGAAGGGGGTGGGAAGAGGGGATGAGAGAAAGGTATAAGGGGCCAACAGTATTTCATCACGCCAGCAGCAGCTGGGTGGAGGCAGTTTCAGCTTAGGTGCTGAGTCAAGGGCAGGTACTCAGGCTCGACTAGGCCTTACCGGGAATAGGCCAAGATTGGCTGGGCTAACCACTCGGCTTCACACCGGGCAGAGCCCAACATCTCCCCTTTGTTTTTGTAAGAACGGTGGATGGCATAGTCCCTGTCCTAGGTTGTTCCCTCTGGGAACCTTACCCGCCTCTGGGCACTATGCCTCTAGCCTGTTGACCACCCACGCCCTGTCTTAGGTTGCCTCAGCCTGTCTGAGAGCTTACCCGTCGTTGGTCTGATGGAGGGCGGGGAGGGATGTTAGGTGGATAGCCAGTAAGTGGAAAAGCCATTGTCTTTGAGTCGCAAACCTGTGGTGCCTTGGCCTGATGAAGTTTAATTGCCTCAAGCTGTTGGTGAATGAATTGTGTAATCTTATTAATTACACAGGGCCTGAGAGTGAGGATAAGAAGAAGGAGGGGTTCAGGGGGAGGGAGAAGGTAGGGTAAAGAGCAAGAAGAAGGAGGGGTCCAAGGGGAGGGAGAAGGTGGAATAAAAAGCCATGTAAGCTCGTCTACAGCAGGTTGTCTTAGGAGTCCCGACTCCTCTTCTGTAAATCTCTCTGGAGCTTTTCTGGCTTCATTCAGGTCTAGTAGCATCCATACCTTCAGTTGTTCCTGGGGAAGAAATAGAGGCATAGTTCTCAGGGGTGTGACACTCCCTGGAAGATTGATTATTATCATCCCCTTGTTGGGGTAAATATTTTAAGTCTCTTGCCGGTACCCAAATAGGTCTTTTTTTCCTCTTGAGGAAAGACACATCCAAATCCTCTCCCTGCTGTGAGGAGGGGGTCTGGTCCCCTCCATGCCCCAGTTAATGGGTCCCTCCATTTGACCCAGATGGAGCTGTAGGTGACAGCTGAGGTCCAATGTTTTTGAAAAGGGGACAAGTGTCTATCTTCTTTAGAAAAATTTAAAATATTTAGGTTAATAATGCCTTTTTAGTTGGTCATGTGGGGGTAGAGATTCCCCTTTGTTTTTGTAATTGAGATTTGAGAGTTTGATGATATCTTTCCACGATGGCTTGGCCCCGCAGGTTATATGGGATGCCTGTGGAAAGTGAGATTTTCCAGGTTTGGAGGAAATCTATAAAAGTTTTGCTTACGAAGCAGGGACCATTATCGGTTTTGATTTGATCTGGCAATCCAAGGGTGGCAAAGCATTGAAGCATATGGCTAATAGCATGTTTAGTTTTTTTTCCCAGCATGTGCTGATGCCCAGCAAGCATGGGAGAAAGTATCAACTGAGAGAAAAATATACTTAAGTTTTCCAAATGGAGAATAGTGAGTAACGTCAATCTGCCAAAGGTGATTAGGGCGTAGTCCTCGAGGATTGGCTCCTGTAGTTTGAAGTGGAGGTACCTGGAAGAAAGGCTGACAGGATTTGCAAGTTCGACAATTTTTTTAAGGTCCTTGACTGGCACATGGGGATATTTATGTTTAAGGCCCTCCAATTTATATGAGTTAATAAGTGGAAGTGTGTAGCTTCTGAGACTGTATTACATTGAGGCTGAGAGGCCAGTTTGTCAGCCAAATTGTTTCCTTTAGAGAGGAATCCTGGTAAATTTTGATGGCCTCTGAGATGTTGAAGAAAAATGGGGTTAATTTTTTGTTTAAGTAGGGAGCGGGCTTGAATCATTAATGGGGTTATAATATTGGAGTCCAGTCTAATATGGGCCTCAATTAGGTTGGGTAACAGGTTAACAACATAAAGGCTGTCAGAAAATAAGTTAAATGGCTCCTGAATAGTGTCCAAAGCCAAAACGACAGCAAATAGTTCTTTAAATTGTGCTGATCCTGTGACCTCATGGGAGATAGACTTTATGGGTATAGACTTTTCTCCCCTCCTTAGGGAGGGTAAACAACTAGGAAGCTCCCAAGCGCCCCCATCAGTGAATACGGTAAGGAAATCAGGGTTGGGTTTAGATAAAAAGTCTGGGGGTCTCCATTCCAACCTAGAGAAGGAGCTCATCCATTTATAAGGACCATAGTGACAATCAATTATACCCAGAAACCCTCGAGGGCAATAGCAACCCTGTTGTTATTTCTCTGAAGCCAAGTGAAGTCTGTTACCTTAAAGGGGGTGACAATGACATGAGGCTCCATGCCAAACAATCGGACAGAGGTGTCCCTGCCCTTTATAATGCAGTCTGCAATCTGGTTAGTTATAGAGTAAACTCTGGGGACTCCACCAAGGGAGAGGTGAATCCATTGATGGGTTCTCCTTCCTGGGCCAACAGCGCAGTGCATAATGTTTCCCAGAGAAAATACAGAGGGAGATAGGTGTTAGGATCAAACCTCTTTAGGACAGCAGCATCAATGGCCCGTTGTACCTTATGTAGAATTTGTTCATGATGAGGGGCAAGGTTATCTGAGAGGAGAGAGTAAGACCCTTTAAGAGGTCAAATAAAGGGGACAGTTCCTCAGTAGTTATGGGTATCCAGGGCCTCATCCAATTAATTTCTCCCAGCACCTTTTGGAGTTGAGGCAAAGTATAGGATTTTTGAATATGGAGCTGGGGTTTGACAGGAGAAACAGTATCAAGAGATAACCTGGAGCCCAAAATCTTGAAGGGAGAGGCAGTCTGTACCTTTTCTGGAGCCACTTTAAAATCATTGGCCTGTAAAATGGCAAGGCATTTAGCAGTAAGGTCTTGGAGATCAGATGGGTTGAATGACCTAAAATAATATCATCCATATAAATGTAGAATAAAATGTTAGGATGATTAATCAAGGAAGAAAAGATATGAGACATGTAATATTGACAAATGGGGGGGCTGTTAGCCATGCCTTGAGGTAAGACGGTCCATTCAAACCTTAGGTCTGGTCCATGAAAGTTTGTTGAGGGTATGGAGAATGCAAATTTTTCTATATCATCTGGATGTAATGGAATAGAGAAAAACAATCTTTAATATCGATAATGGTTAAGTAATGGGTGTTGGGAATGGCTGGAATCCAAGGGAGCCTCTCTGGGGGTCCCAAAAGCTATCATTCTCTCATTTATTTTTCTCAAATCATGTAAAAGTCTCCAAGAGCCATTAGGCTTCTTTATAATAAAAACCGGAGAGTTCCAAGGACTTGTTGAAGGTCGCACATGTCCTGAAGCCAATTGTTGTTTAACGAGTATATGAAGTTGTTTTAGTTTAGGGGTAGGTATAGGCCACTGCTCGACCCATATACGGGTCCCCAGGCACCCATTGAATCTTAGGAACTGGGGGGTGAGCAGTGGCCCTTAGGATTGGGGGTGAACCTGAGAATGTTTTTGTTTAATTTTTTCAAAATGAGGATCATCTCTATAGTTAGGATGGTAGGTCCTTCCTTCCTTAAACTGTTTATTTTCTTTCTGGTCAAGTCTATCTTCACAGAAAGCCCTATGATTAGTAGTAATATAAGCCTCAGCTTCCCAAGTATATCCTGGCCTAGGAGGTTGGCTGTTAGGCCTGACACCACTAGAGGGCGCACCTCCCCACTATTATTGTCAGGGTCAATCCAGGTCTGCCAGTTAGCAGTTTCCCATGACGTAGATTGTCCGCCCACACCCAGTAGGGGTGGACCCGGGACTAACTGCCAGGAGGGAGGGACCTCCTCTTTTCTTATCACAGTACGGTCAGCCCCAGTGTCGATGAGAAATTTGAAAGTTTTTCCACCGACTGTTAGGTTCATTTTTGGTCTAAGTCCGGGTGTCAAAGGCACAGTCCAGTGTGTTTTGATTACCTTTTTCCCTTATTTAACGGGGCTGGGGATAGCCCCTGGGGAAGTTTAAAGGTTCACCATGAAGGCTAAACTTGATTTGCAATCTCTGGCCCAGTGAAGTCCCTTTTTGCATCGAGGACATGGCGTATGGGCAAGTTAGGGGTTGAGGGAGTTATTGGGGTGCTTTTCCTATTGGGGCATTCCTTTTAAAATGACCCTCTTTGCCGCACACCCAAAGCAAGATTGTCCCCTCCCCTGAGACCTGTTGGAGTGCACATTCTAGTGCAGCCATGTCCTCACGGGAGAAGCCTGTAAGGCTGATGTCATAACTTTGATCTGATGAGAGGGGGACCCTACATCTTGGGTGGCTACAACCCATCTACTCATAGAGCGGTCCTTGAGTCCAGCGCAGGCCAACTTATGATCGCCTGTCATGCCTTCCCAGACCAGCATTTTTGCAAATTGGTCTCGCAGGGGGCCAGGGGGAACTTTCTTTGTAGGCTTTTTCGACTCTCTCTATGAAAGTGGCCAAATCCTCACCGGACTTTTGGGTGACTCCTGTAATGGGGGTTCAGAGGGGCCCTCCTCTAACTTTTTCCATGCAGCCATTCCCAAAGCCCGCATTTGATCTCGATATGGATCAGGAATGGCAGCCTGCTGAAGACCGGTAGAGAACTGGTCAGCAGTGCCCGAGAGCATTCCAAAGGTGATTGGTACTGGGGCTGAGCGACTTGGTTTCGCTCAGCTTGAAGGTGACACTCATCCTGAAAAAAAGCACACCATTTTATGTACTGCGAGCCAGAGAGAACAGCTTTAGCAAGGTTCTTCCAATCTTGAGTGGTACAATGATAATGAACTAAACCCTGAAGGATGGTCTCTGCCCAGGGGAGTTAGGCCCGTCCTCTGAGACAGCCTTTTAAGATCTTTTAAATTGTGAGCTTCCCAAGGATACCAGGCTGCAGGGCGGTTACCGCCAGGATTAACGTTAACAGGGAAGAGATCGACTATTCTTCCCCGGGCCGCCCTCCCCATGGTAGGGCGGAGGGGCAGAGGCGCCAGAAATGGATTAGTAGGGGATCTGAGGCGATGGACCTTTAGAGGGCTGAGGGGCACTCTCAAAAGGATTTAGGGGTGAATCTGAGGACTCAGGCTGGGCCGAGGGGCTGAGATTGCTCTCTGTCCCTTCCTGGGTCAGGGTGTCGCTTTCGACCTCGGAGGCTGAGGTGGAAAACAGCCCTTTAAGGCCAACACAGCCGGGAGGGCCTCCAAAGGGTGGATCTCCCTTTTCTATCTGAGCTTTTTTATCAGATCTTCAATTTTATCCCAGGTGTCCCAGTCAAAAAGATTACTCCGCAACCAGGAGCAATCTTGAGTAAACAGCCCCATATCTGGAGGGCCTGATTATCAGATAGATTAAGGCCTTTACTTTTGAGTAGAATCTGTAGTGACCCTAAGGCAGGATTTAGCTTAGATAAGGATTGTCCCATGTTATAAAGTTGAGGGAAGAGTATCTTTAACATCAGGGTAACAGTAATGCATAAGAATACAACACAAGCACAAGGTCCCAAAAAGTAGCTAAACATGTTGTAGAATTTTTCTAAGATGGCGCCCCACTCCAATGAGGGGCAGGACACTTTGAGAGTTCTCCAGGTTTGCCCACGTGGTGAGCCTCCTCTAGGTTTGTCCACGTGGTGAGTTTTTTTTAGGTCTACCCACGTGGTGAGTTTCTTTTTAGGTTTGTCCACGTAGTGAGTTTCTACCCACGTGGTGAGTTTCGTTTTTAGGTCTGCCCACGTGGTGCTTTAAGATGGCGCCCCATTCAAATGGGGCAGGACAAAATGGCGGCACCGCAGAAGCGGTCTGTCGGAAACCCAAAAATGAGAGGAAAGAGAAAAGAACAAGAGATGTTGAAGTTTGGGACGGAGTTTTTATTTAAATGAGGAGGCAAAGCGTTTAAAGTCTCCTTTAGGTCTGTCCACGTGGTGTGTCCGCCATGAACGTACTGTTTAGAAATGGCGGCAAACCGGAAATGGAAGGAAAGAGAAAGGAAGTTGAAGTAAGCACAGATTATAGAAGTAAAGGTTAGAATATTAAATATGAAGATTACCTCATTACTTATGAGGATACACCCGTCAGCAGTCCGATTAGCTCGCCAGCTTAATGTTGAATTTTTCCTTCGCCACGCCAGCAGTCCGTAGTCCGCTTTTGAATCCTCACACGCCCTCACATGGGGCAGTGGTTGTTGTGCCCCACGCCTGGGCGCCAAAATGCCGGGGCTTTTTTCCCTCACCACCGGCAGGTAGAGCAAAAGAGAGAGAGAGCCGGGCCAGCCGTTTCTCTCTTGAGGCTGAGCGAGAAGACAGGTGTCGGCGACTCAAACCTCCCCAAATCACCGGGAAAAGAAAACCACATTGAGTCGCTGGAGAAACGTCTAAAGCGAAACTCGCTGCTTATTGTCGGGGAGATATTTATGTGTTTTGAGGAAGGGGGAAGGGAAGAGGGGATGAGAGAAAGGTATAAGGGCCAATATTGAGGAAGGGGGTGGGAAGAGGGGATGAGAGAAAGGTATAAGGGCCAATATTGAGGAAGGGGGTGGGAAGAGGGGATGAGAGAAAGGTATAAGGGCCAACAGTATTTCATCACGTCAGCAGCAGCTGGGTGGAGGCAGTTTCAGCTTAGGTGCTGAGTCAAGGGCAGGTACTCAGGCTAAGATTGGGTAAACATTCCCATTGACAGAAACCATCATATGGTGTCTTCAGCAATAGGGTCTTAGCTTTTAGATCCTGGGGTTCTCACCATTCCCATTCCCCGAGGTCATCGGCCACCGACATCCTGGGCACAGGAGGAGTTGGGGGAAAGAAGCAGCGTCCTGGAGCAGCAGGTGAGTGCGACGACAGACAATGAACACCTGGGAGACCGTCTGATGGACAGCACTTGTTTATTCAAAAGGGAAGTGGGTTTATAAACACTTGAGGAAGGTAGAGATGGTACATACAGACTACATGGTGATCAGAGTAGTAGCAGGGTTCCTGACACCAATAGTAGCCAAACTAAAATCTGAGAAAGAAACTGTTTGGGAGATAATTTTTGTAATGTGCTCTGTAGGGCATCAAAAATCCTTTTATTGCCTTAGCAGGATCACCAAAAGACAAGTGAAATAACAGATATTTCTTTTTGTAAACTTTGTAAATCTATGCTGAAATTATTATGATTGCAAATACCCCAACTATGATTTTCAACCTTCCACCATTCAGTAGTGGTCCCATTGTAGGGTAAAGGAGTAATACATATTAATTGATAATTAGCATGACAGACCAGTTGCATTTGAGCAGCCAGATTGGCAACCCATCTTCCTAAATACAGAACAGCATCCTCTAGAGTATCTAACAGGACTAACACCTTTTTTATCAATATCTATCTGTGACAAAAGGGCTTGAGACACATTTTTAGTCAGTCCATTAACATGATCAGCTGTTTTCATCGATTGTGCCAGGGATACTGCTGCCACGTGGAAGAGGCAATGATGGTGATTGTAGCAATGATCTTCACAATTAGCCATTCTATGAATCTTCTTTTCCGTGTCAGCAATCTGTTGAGCTGCTGGAACACTTGAGCTCTGAAGCTGGAGTACCAGGGCTCAGTCATTTTGACTGGCGTAATTAAGTAAGGAGGCTGCATGACAATAAAGACTACATTGGAGGAGTAATCTGCAGCTGTGTCTCCCTTAGAATTGATACAATTGGTGATAATACACCTGGTACAACTAAAATAGTAAACCCATTTTGGTGATTGACCCACCCAGGCCCAACTATGAAAAGATAAAGGAGGGGCAGACACATCTGAAACTTAAAATAATTTTCTTTTAGGGTAACTACTACTTTCCATAAATCTGGTTGAGGCTGCCCTTGGGGACTCAAGATGGTTTGTTGATCATGAAGAGAAATAGATAGAAGGTTGTTGCCAAGGCCCGAGTTGGCTGTCAGGGTTTGAACAGTGAGCTAGGGGCCTTCAGTCAATACCAGAGTGTAGCCCCAGCCAAATGACCTACAACCTTGCCCAAGGGTAGGGAAGGCCAGTCATTGTCACCAGGGTGGGTTCCCAACGATAAGGCCAGCTGCAACCCCTACAGCCCAAGGACTCCAGCCATGTCCAACAGTTCCGGCCAACTTCCTCACAGTCCCAGCCCATTTTTAGCAATGCTCAACAGTAGATCTCTCCAATCAACAGCTAATTGTGGGTAGCAACCAATTTCTGGTACTGGGAGTTACAGAACAGAGGCAAAAAAAAAATTTTTTTTGAGTTTAGTCTTCATCCCACCCTTTCCAGGACCTGTACTGTCAGTTGTTCCTCCCTTGGTCCTGTTGAGGGATATATCTTTCAGTCTATATCCAAGGATAAAGGTTTCCATGGTAGCAGTTCAGTTTGGATTTAGTTTTGTTTATTTTTCCCCAGCTTCCCCTTCTCTTCTCCCCAAACACTTCCATCCCTATTGTCTGGGCCATGACTTGCCTATCAGGTGTGTCAGCAACTTGAGCTGGTCCAGGTTAGGAACTGCACACAAGTGAGACCGTGCAGTGTTTGTCTTTCTGTGATTATGTGAGTTCTCTGAGTATGATCTATTCCAAGTCTGTCCATTTTTCTACAAATTTCATTGCATCATTTTTTTCTTACTGCTGAGTAGAATTCCATTGTGTAAGTGTATCACAACTTCATTATCCATTCATCCGATGATGGGCATGTGGGCTGATTCCAGTTCTTAGCTATAATGAACTGAGAAGCTATTAACATGGTTGAGCAAATATCTCTAATGATTCATGGAGCATTTAGGATAAATTCCCAGTAAGGGAATAACTGGATCTGTTGGTAACTCTATGTTCATCCTTTTCGGGATTAAGTTCCATAGTGGTTGAACAAGTTTACATTCCCACCAACAGTGGATGAAGGTTCTTCTCACCCACATCCTCATCAACATTTGTTGTTGCTTGATTTTTTTAATGATTGCCATCTTTACTGGAGTAAGGTAGAATCTCATAGTTGTTTTAATTTGCATTTCCCTAATGGTTAGGCATGTTAAACACTTTCTTAAGTGTGTGTTATCCATTTGTACTTCTTCCTCTGAGAACTCCCCATTCAGTTCTCTGCCCCATTATTGGAGTGGGTTCTTTGATGTTTTATTGTTTAACTTTTTGAGTTCTTTGTAGATTGTAGATATTAGGCTTCTGTCAGTGGTGAAGATTTTCTCCCATTCAGTCAGTAATCCATTGGCTGTGCTTATGGTAAATTTTTAATTTCATGAGGTCCCATTGGTTGAGTGATTATTGAATTTCCTAGGCTACTGGGATTTTGTTCAGGAAGTCTTTTCTCACTCCTATATCATGGAGAGTTTCTCCTATTTTTTTCTCCCAGTAGGAGAAGAGTTTCAGGTCATATATTGAAGTCTCTAATCTATTTGGCCTTGATTTTTGTGTATGATGAGATGAGTTGGTCTAGTTTCATTATTATACATCTGGTTATCCAATTTGTTCAGTACTATTTGTTGAAGGTGCTGTCTTTTCTCCAGTCTATGTTATTGGCACTTTCTCAAAGATCAAGTAGCTATAGTTACTTGACCTAAGGTCTGGGTCTTCAGTTCAGTTCCATTGGTCTATATTTCTGTTTTTATGCCAGGACCATGCTGTTTTTTGTTACTATGGCTTTGTAATATAGCTTTAGATCAGGTATGGTGACACTTCCAGAGGTGTTTCTTTTGCTGAGGATATGTTTGGATATGTGAGGCCTGCTGCCATTCCATATGAATTTTGAGACCATTTTTTCAATCTCTCTCTGTGAAGAATGATGCTGGTATTTTTATTGGTATTGAATTAAAGCTGTATATTGTTTTGGGTAGAATTGCCATTTTCATAATACTAATTATACCAGGAACATGGGAGGTCTTTCCATCTTCTCAAGTCCTCCAGGATTTCTTTCTTGAGTTTTTTTTCAAAGATTTTATTTTATTTTTTTATTTGGGGAGGGGAGAGAATGGGTGTTCCAGGGCCTCTAGCCACTGCAAATGAACTCCAGACACATGTGCCACCATGTGCATCTGGCTTACATGGGACTTGGAGAATTGAACTGGGAATTTCTTAGGCTTTGCAGGCATGCTTCTTACATGCTAAGCCATCTCTCCAGCCCCTTGAGGTTTTTTTTCTAATATTTTCACATATAGGTCTTTCACATCCTTGGTTAGTGTTATTTCAAGGTATTTAAGTTTTTCGGTTGCATTAAAAATGGTACAGCCTCAATGAATTCTTTCTCTGTGTATTTGTCTTTTGCATAAAGAAAGGCTACTGCTTTTTGTGTGTTGATTTTGTATCTTGACACTTTGTTGAAGGAATTAATTACCTTTAGAAGTTTTGAGATCGAGACTTTCAGGTCACTTATATATAAGATAATGTCATCTGCAACTAGGGCTAACTTGATTTCTTTCCAATATATCTTTCTTCTGTCTTATTGCTTGGGCTAGTACTTCTAGTATTATGATGAAGAGCAATGGTAAGAGTGAGTACCCCTGTCTTGTTCCTGATCTCAATATGAACTCCTTGAGTCTTTCCCCATTAAATATTATTCTGGATTTAGGTGCTTTATGTATCCCCTTAATTGTGTTGATATATAAACCTTCCAAGCCTATTCTCTACAGTGTTTTGATCATGAAGTAGTGTTGTATTTTGTCAAAAGCCTTTTCTGCATCAATTGAGATGATCATGTGGTTCTTGTGATTGAGTTTATTTATGTGGTGTATTATGTTGACCAATTTCCATTTCCATATGTTGAATCATCCCTGCATCCCTGGGATAAAGACTATGTGATCAAAGTGGATAATGCTTTTGATATATTGTTGAATTCGGTTTGTAAGGATTTTGTTCAGGATCTTTGCATCTAAATCCATCAGAGATATAGGCCTATGGTTTTCTTTTCTTGTATTTCTTTCTGGTTTTGGTATTGTGTGTGATGCTTGTTTCATAAAAGGACTTGTGGAAGATTCTCTGCTCTCTGATCAGGTAAAACAGTTTGAGAAAAATTGGTTTCAGTTCTTCCATGAAGGTTTAATAGAATTCAGCTGAGAAGCCATCTGGTTCTGGACTTTCTTTTGGGGGAGGTTTTTGATTACCTTTTCAATCTCCTTGGATGTGATAGATTTGTTTAGGAGATTAATCTGGTCTGAGTTTAGTTTTGATAGGTGGTATGTGTCTAGAAATTCATCCATTTATTCCAGATTATCCAATTTTGTGGAGTAGAGGTTTGTTTTGGAAGTATGCCCTGATGATTCATCCAATTTCATTAATGTCTGTTGTGACCTCTCCTTTTTTATTTCTGATTTTGTTAATTTGAATTAAATATTTTATTTTTATTTATTTATTCAAGAGAGAGAAAGGGAGAGAGAGATAGAAAGCAACAGAGAGAGGGAGAATGTGTGTGCCAAGGCCTCCAGCCACTGCAACCAAACTCCAGACACTTGTGCCACATTGTTCATCTGGCTACGTGGGTCCTGGGGAATTGAACCTAGGTCCTTTGGCTTTGTAGGCAAGTACCTTAACCTCTAAGCCATCTCTCCAGCCCCCTCCTTTATTTTGCTTAATAAAATTGGCCAGGGGTTTATCAATCTTTTTTATTTTTTCAAAGAAGCAGCTCATTTCATCAGTTTTTAAAAATTGTTTTCTTAGTGTCCAATTTGTTAATTTTTGATCTGATCTTGATTATTTCCTTGTGTCTGGAGCTCTTACAGTTGGATTTTTCTTGTTTTTCCAATGGACTTAGGTGGACAGTTAGGTTATTAATTTGGAATCTCTTTGTCTTTCTTATGAAGGCATTTAGCTGTATGAATTTTCCCTTTATGACTGCCTTCATTGTATCCCATAAGTTTTGGTAAGTTGTGTTGTCGTTGTCATTCAATTCTAGGAATTTTAAATTTTCTTTTATGATTTCTTCCACAACCTATTCATTTTTTAAAGTGTGTTGTTCAGTCTCCAGGAACTGGTGGAGTTACTGATGTTTCTTAGCTAGCTTTAAAGCATTATAATATGATATGATGCAAGAAGTTATTTCATTTTTGTGTATTTATGTAGACACATTTTATGGCCTAATATATGGTCTATTTTGAAGAATATTCTGTGGGTTGCTGAGAAGAATGTGTATTATGTTGAATTGGGGTGGAAAGTTCTGTAGATGTCCATTAGATCTTGTTGATTTATGATGCTGTTGAGCTCTATTATTTTCCTGTTACTTTTTTGCTTAGATGATCTGTCTATTGATGGTAGTGGAGTATGATGGTGTTGGGTGTTTATATCTGTTTTGTTATCAATCAGGTTTTGTTTTATAAAGTGTGATGCATCTTTGTTTGGCACATATAGATTTATGATTGTGATGTCCTCATGTTGGATCATTCTCTTGATGAATAACAAGTGGCTCTCTTTGTCCTTTTTGATTACTTCTGGTTTTAAGTCTATTTTATCAGATATTAATGCAGCAACACCTGCTGTTTCTTATTTCTATTTGCTTGGTATATCACTTTCCATCCTTTCACACTGAGGAGGTATCTTTCTTTTTAGTGGTGAGGTGGGTTTCTTGAAGACAGCAGATAGAAGGGTCCATTTTGCTGACCCACTATGTTAACTTGTGTCTTTTGATTGGTGAGTTAAGACCATTAATGTTTAAGGTTAAAAGAGTGAGGTTTGATTTAATCCCTGCCATGACAGAGTGCTTTATGGGGTTTCGTGCTTTCTTGTGTTTTGTACTTTTTTAAAAAATTATTTTAATTTTTGTTTATTTGAGAGAAAGACGGAGAGAGAGAGAGAGAGAGAGAGAGAGAGAGAGAGAGAGAGAGAACTAGAGAAAGAATCAGAGTGCCAGGACTTCCAGCCACTGTATATTGATTACCACAGTCAAATTTCTAAACACATCCATCACTACGATAGTTTAAGGTTGTGTGAGCATATATATATATATACACACATGTTTGTGGCAAGGACACTTAAAATCTACTATCACCAAATTTGAAGTAAACACACACTCTTATTTAACTATACTAACCATGTTGTGAGAGGCATAACACACTAAAATTTATATCATATTATTTGTTGTACATATTTTATTAGGAGGATGTGTGTAAACAGTACATGCATACTTTCTTTACTGAGTGTTGGGTGAGGTATGTGTAAATAATTATATGTCATCTTCATAAAATTTCTATCTCTATTTTACCTTTTGAGATACTATTCTATATATGACTTTAAACTTTGACATTGAGAAGCAGTATACTTGTGAAGCAGTACCCTAGACCCATAATTTGATTTTGAAAACACAAATATCTCCTGTAGTGCTACACACTATGCCAAGAAATCCAGATTCTTTGGGCCTGGACAGAGGATCATGACTAGACTCCTACCTTTCTTCCCCACTGCTCCTTTAGAGTCTCTTCTGTGGGGCAGCAAACCATAGCCAACCTGCAGTCCCACAAGTGTAAGTGTGAGAGATCTTAAGGTTGCTTGTGAAACAGAAAAAAAACAACTTGTGTCTCAAATCATGCAGGTCTCCACATTCCTCTTTGAGAACTGGATGCTTAGGGTACAAGACAGATTCTAAGGCTTAAACCCAATACCAGAGAAGCTATCTGGTGACACAGGACTCCTCTCATCTTCTGAAACCTCCTTCATAAGTCTACATTCCTCTGGCTACTGTCCATAGAAAGTGGAGGGAGAATAAAGGAGTTTAGCTTGTCAATTCAGAGGCTGATGAGCATATTAAACCCTAAGATTACCACCTTTACTGAGACATTCCTGACTTCATGATTCTGTAGACACTGTAAAGTACTTCATTCCTCTTTCTAAGTGAGTCCCCTTGCAAAATTTTTATCTAAAGGAAATAAAATTAACTTTCCATAACTTCATCAGTGATCTCCAACAGGGAAAGCCTGAAGATCCTAGGTAGGGACTAATATAAGAAGGAGGTGGATGTGGCGCCCCCTAGTGTTACACTGACAACTGCATTTAGGGTTTTTTCTTTTGTATTTTTATTATTATTATTTTTTTTTTTTGCATGTAGATTTTAATGGTGCTTGGTGTCGAGGCAGAAATAAATAACAAATCACATATATTATAGTCTACAATCTCATACCAAAACTGTATGTGCCTCTTTACTACCATATACACCAGATCAACCTGGATATCAAATCTTGGAAACCCTGAAATCAGTTCTATAGCTTCTGAATATACAATTAGATGAGTGCCTTTGTCTCTCAAGTACTATCCACTACAGTTTAGAGACAGCACACATAAATTGACCTGTTGTTGATATTCTGTTGGTAAAGCCACCATGTGAGTAGGAGACAGAAAAGATCTGTTAAAGGTACAATTTCTTGGGCTGGGGATATGGTTCAGTAATTAAAGGCAACTACTTGCAAAGCCTCATGGCCATGGTTCAATACCACTGTACACACATAAAGTTAGACACACAAAGTGAAACACTTATCTGGAATATGTTTGCAGTCGCAAGATACCCTGTTGTGCCCATACATGCTCTCTCTCTCTCTCTCTCTCTCTCTCTCTCTCTCTCTCTCTCTTTCCCTCCCTCCCGTCCTCTCTCAAAAAGTTTAAAAAAATTAAATTAAATTAAATTTTAAAATCCCAAATTGGGAGGTGGAAATGTAGCTCTCTGGCACAGCACTTTTCTTTGCATTCTCAAAGACAGGAGTTCAATCCAAAGCACCTTCCCATCATAAAAAAAATAATAATAAAAGTTGTCACAGGGAGAATCACATCACTTTTGAGCTTTAGTTTCAAAGAACAATCTTATTTTCTGTTCTCAGATTCTTATTATAATTTCCAAACAGCTGAAGTCTAGCTCTGTAGCTGACAGCTTTCAGTCTTTCACCCTGCTTTATATTTTTCTCTGTTCAAAAGACAATAAATAAACAACAAAGAAATCATCTTGCATCAGCTACTGACCATAAGGAAAGCCTGCCAAGGCAGGGAAGATCAGAATCAGAGCTGGTCCCAGCACATACAGTTCATCTCTTACTGACATAAATTGATTCTTTGTTTCAAGATAGGTGTTTTTCATTTAGAACTGAGTTTAAATATATCTCCCCACAATCCCACCACTGAAAAGCTTCCAGGTCCTCTCAAATCAGTTCTCTATCCCTACATATTCTGATTTCTATGTGTTTAGAATCTAACTTCTCAACTCCAGGGTTTGAGTGTATAATAATGCAAGAGTTTGGTCACAGACTATGTAAAGAAAGGTCTAGAATTTGCATATAAACAATACTTGATTTTCATTGGTTTCTGTATGCTCATTTTTTCCAAGATATGGACCTAGACAAGGTTGTAAAATACTAGGTAAAATTTTGAATGGAGAAAAATAATTTATAGATGACAAAGGTAAACATTTATTGAGATACTTGTACATTCCAAAAACTTAGTTGGATAATTTATGTGTACATATCCTCAAGTGATCTACATAATGAATCTCAAAGATACAAATCGTCCTCATTTTATGATGACAGAGACACCTATAAACTACGCCAGTCACCCCAGTTCATGTATGCTTTAAGTGGCAAAGCAGGTCTCTAAAAACTTAAGCCTTTGAACTCAAATTTTGTACTTCAAATTTCACATTCCTTTCTTCTAACTCTTACCATCCATGATCCATAGTCAGGATTCCATGATGATACAGCTGTGGGGGATTCCATTCAGACAGTCGCAAACAGGCATTGGTAGAAAAATACACTATAACAGTTCCACCTAGGTAACACTTAGAAAAGTGGTTTGGTCTAAAAAGGTACTATCACCGTCTAACTAAAAAGGTTGAGACCATGATGGTTTGAGTGAGAGGTGATATAGCTTAACTGCTTAGCTTAGGGAGAAAACTAGAACTCAGATTTAGGATAAATTATGAAAATGGGAGAAGAACAAAGAAGGGGAAAGCTGGAAACAAAACAGTGGTCTTTAACTTGCAGAGAAATGTTCTCTATGAGAAATTTTCAGGGACACGTGGATCAGAAGATTTTTCCTAAAACATTGGCCAGCTTCAATGTTCACTTGTGATCTAGCTCTGTGAATGCATTCTGTATCTTCCCAAATACTTGGCAAAATCTCTTCCATGCACAACTCTTCTGTGAAGGGCATGTAAGCATAGAAAGGGTCTCCACTCCACTTCTGCTTCAGAAAGTTAGTGAAAGAGAAATAAGCCCGAGTTCAGCATGCACAGGAAATTAAAAGTCCAGATGCTCATGTGTCTCTAGGGAAGCCAGTGGTCCATGGACGTGGAAGCTGAAATGAGTTAATTTATATAAATCTCAAGAAAATCACTCACCTGACTTTTATTTGAGTAACTAACACCACTGTCTTTGTACCAGCCACAGGAAATGTCTAGAAAATTTTGACACCATCCTTTTCAATAGCTTTTGGCACATGGGTATGATTAGAAAATGGTAGCTGAATACTTTCCCTCAATTCTACTACTCATTTTGATGTCACCATCTGTCCTTCCATAATCTTTTACTTCTAAAGAATAATACATAAGAGTCTCTTTAGAGATGATTGAGTCTATGGTCCAGAAAAATTAGAGTCCATGCAAATGCTATGATCTCTATCATTAAAGGTCTTGCCATTGTAAATTATAGCCCCCCCCTTGCAAAGGGACATTTTCAAGGTCATACCCTCTCCCTTAGACAGCCATAGGTCCTGGACACTTCTAGGATTTCTGGTCACCAAGTTTACTTATAGATAAAATCTGTATAATAACAACAATTAATATAATTGAAATAAACTCTGAAATCATCTTTTATTATTATAAAAATCCTTTATAGGCTCAATGGTATTGTAATTCACTGTCTTGAGCACATTTTATACAAACATATCACAAAAGAAAATCCTAACTTTAGATAAAATTAATCATTAGAGAAAAGTTCTTTACGCTGAATCTAAATTACCCTCCTGGTCCTTAATTAATCCAGGCATCTGGAAAAGGATAGACCTTAGTCTGTTATCAGTCTTGTCTTCAATTATTTGATGACAACCTTATGTCAGTACCTAAGTCATGCTAAGCAAGCTCACTTCCTATTATCATTTCCAGATGCTGTTATGCACCAGAAACTTCTTCTGGGTTTGCTTGTGCCCCTTATCCATGTGCCATGGGCAGAGGGAACCCCTGTGTGCCAGACAGGAAGTAATCTTCCTGCCTCAGCCACCCAAGATTTGGGATTACAGGCCTGAGCCCTTACACATGGTTCAGAATGGTTTCTTCATCTGTCATTTGTGTCCATCTCTTCTGACTTCTCTCTTCCCTTCTCTTTTCTTATCTTACACTTTTCCTTACTCCTTCCTTCCTTATCCTCCCTCCCCAAGGACTTTCTCTCTTTTGTCCTTTCCTCTCTCCCTCAATCCCTCTCATTTCACCAAGAATGTGTTTACAACATTCCCAGTATTTGCTTATATTTTTCTATTTAAAAGCCTTATACATTTCTCTTATCTCTCATAGAATGAAAAAGAAACTTTAAAGCTGTCTTTTTGTGTGCATCCATGTACGCAGGGATTTTCATGTGTGTATGGGTGCATAAATGTATGGAGGCAAGCGGGCAACCTTAGGCGTCGTTCCTCTGGTGCTGTTGGCAGTTTTTGAGATAGAGTTTCTCATATGCCTGTCTGAACTTTCAGCACTAGAATTCCATAAGTGGAGCATGACAATCAACTTTTGCTATTGTTCTTGTAAAGTGGGTTCTGGGATGGAAAGTCAATTCCCTTTGCTATAAAGGCAAGCACTTTACTGACTAAACCATCTCCCCAGATCCAAGAGAGCACCTTCTTGTATTTGTCCACAACTCTGACTACATGCAGAAATTGGTGGCTTGAATGTAAAATGCACCCGTAACCTGGAGTGTTTATGATTAAGCCTCCTACTTAGACACTGGCTGGTGAAGCCTTTGGCAAATGAAGCCTTGCTGGACAAAGTGGGTTGCCTGGGTAGACATTATGGTTGTCTATTCTAGTCCTGCTGGGTGTTGATGGGCTCACTCATTTTCCTTCCCAGCTGCCTGCTCTGCCATGCTCTTCTCTACCATGATGAAACTTCCCCTTGAAACTGTAAGCCTGAAATAAACTCGCTCCTCCCGTAAGCTGCTTTTGTCAGGTATTTCATGTGAGCAGTGAAGACATAACTGCAACAAAAAATTGGTAGCAAGAGTGGACACTGCTGTAAGAATCTGACCATGTGTTTACTGGTCTTTGGAACTTGTTTGTAGGAGTAATATGGAAGTGTTTTGTACTTTTCCCTAAAGAAGACTTGCAGTGTTGTAAGCAGAATTTGGTGGGTCGTCCTGGAGGGAGTTTGAAAGACCTAAATTCAGAGAGAAAAAGAGGAGAGAGAGATGGACTGTGGTGGTTTGGCTTACAAAGAGGTTTTAGAGATGAAAAAGGATGTTGTTTGAAGTGGGTTATGGTGAAAAGGTTGGCCTGACTCTATCCCCTTGTTCTGAGAATCTGAGCAAAGTTGAATTCAAAAGTAATAGATGTGTGTTTGACAGAGGGAAGTATAAAGCAAAAAGATATGAAAAAAAGGTACAAAGTTTGCTACAGAAAGAAATTTAAGCATGTTTGAAGTTGCAGGCACAGAAACTGGCTCTAGACTATTTAAGCTGCAATTGTGAACGGGTACCACCATTAAAGACGGACCAGCTGTTCTGCATTGGTACAATGGGAAGATGCCTTGAGGGTAAAATCTAATTGAAGGCTAAAACCAGTAAGAGTACTAATTCTTTAGAAATGAAGGGACCTAAAGTAGGAATGCTAATGGAGTATCCTGCTTTTCATAACCAAGTTTTATTTCCCACTGTATTTGTAAATTTGATGGTTAAAGTCCACCTGGTACTGATTTTGGCAGCATGAAAAATACAGGAAAGGAGGTCATGAATTGCACATGTTTCTGAAGGTGTGAAGCAGGGTTGGCATCCCAGAATAGAGACCCTGTGAGGCCATTGCATGGAGCTATGAAGATGAACCATGGGTTGCAGGAGTTTGGAGATGCCAGGACAATGTAATGATGACAAAGGAAAGCTGCTCACTCTGGCTCCATTTCATCTGCTTGAAAAGCAAGCAGCACAGTGAAGGGCAGAACTGGGCCCTTTAGAACCCATAGTACTTCATCACTGATCCTAGGTGACAGACAAGGAGCTGGAGGAATTGAGGTTTGCCATGCCAGTTTTTGTTCTTCTGTTGGTCCAATTTTCCCTTGTTATGCCTCCTTTGTATAATGGGAATGTTTATCCTGTGCTATTATGTGTTAACAGTTTATAATTTGGGGCTAGAGAGATGGCTCAGCAGTTAGGACACTACTCTGCAAAGCCAAAGGACCCAGGTTCAATTCCCCAGTACCCATGCAAATCTAGGCATTGGGTAGTATATGTATCTGGAGTTCATTTGTAGTGGCTGTATGTATGCCCATCCCCCCAACCTAGTTTCTTCTTTCTCTGCCTCTGAAATAAATAATTTTTAAAGTTTTTAATTTGTGTTTTGATTTTATAGGATTTGCAATTAAGAGACTTTCTTAAATCTCAGGTGAGACTATGGACTTTTGAATGGTGTTGGGATTGGTGACGAGTATGGGGACTTTTTAAATCGGGCTAAACACATTTTATGTCATGAGATGATCATGGGCCCACAGGGGACAGATTCGGAATGCAGTGTTGTGGTGGTTTGAATGTAAAATGTCCCCCCATACCTTCACGTGTTGTTGATTAAGCTTCCTACTTTGCCCCCAGCTGGTGGAGCCTGTTGAGAGTTTTAAAGCCTTTGGCAAATGGAGCCTTGCTGGAGGAAGTTTTGGTGAGTGAAACTTGGGGTTGATTAGTCCAGCCCTACTAGGTGTTAATAGCTAATTTACTCAATTTCTTTCCTGCCTCTTATGGAGACGTGATACCCCAACAGTCTGCTCTAGCATACTATTCTCCACCATGAGGAAGTTCTCCCTCAAAACACTAAGCCTGAAATAAACCCATTCCTCCCATAAGCTGATTCTAATCGGGTGCTTTGTCCCAGCAATGAGAATATACAAGTGTTCACCATTGCAATCAGCTTTTTAAAAAAAAAAAAAACAATGTGGGTTCTGGAATGGCAATCAAGTCCCAGTACTAGTAAGGAAAGCACTTTACGGACTGCATGATGTTACTGACCTGAGAGAGCACCTTCTCGTGTTTGTCTTCAGCTCTGAGTACATGAAGAACAAGATGCTTATCCTACATAATCTGCAACTTGGGGATCTAGGTACAGGTGGATTCCTCCTGCTAGACTTCTTGCCAGTCTTTGTCAATGAGCCTAGGTGCTTCTTTCTCAAATGTCTAGGACTGGAGAGATGGTTTAGCAGTTAAGTCACTTGCCTGCAAAGCCAAAGGACCCAGACTCAATTCCCCAACTGCCACATAAGCCAGATGCACAAGGTAGTGCATGCATCTGGAGTTTGTTTAGAGTGGCAAAGGTCCCTGGCAAGCCCATTCTCTCTCACTCTATCTGCCTGTTTCCCTCTCTATCTATCTCAAGAATAAATTAAAAATGTCCAGGATCCCAAGATCTCCCGGTATGAATTGTGAAGCATGGACATTCCCTGTGGGTTTCACACATGCCCACAATTGGGGGTTATAGTGATCCTTGATTATTTTTCCTGCCTTTTCTATGAGTATAAATTCATATGATGCTGTGTAGAAGAGGCTGTTCTTAGTTTTTCCTACCTCCTTTTCCATTGAGTTCTCTTGTTTCCAAATTATTGTGAGTGGGATGATTATTATTAAGAAATCTCAAGTTCTGTCCATTCATCTATTTCTACACTGTTTCTGTTTATTGAGTATGAAGCCAATTGTCCCTTATCATCACACCTGGAAAATTATAGCATAGCTGTAAGTTAATGAAGACTTTCTGTTGTTTTATTTACTATAATATAGGAATAGAAAATTGTAATGCAGATTGTCCCTATATATATATTTCCCTATTTTTTTATATACACTTTTTTTTTTGTAGAAAAATGGCACCATTCATGCGTTATCTGAAAAATGTTATAGGCACAAGACCTGTGTCATAACAATCACAATCCTCCATAATCCTGAGTTCACTTAGAAGAGGAGTTAAATGTGCAGAGAGCAGAACTGTGCACATTTTTATAAAATATTATTTTCAACTAGTGGCTTTGATCATGTCATAGAGTTCACAGATCCCAAGATGAACCTAGAAAAACTTTACCATGACTTTGTAAGTCTTCTTAGTAAAACATTGATTAGTCCGTATTCAAATTTTCCCTCTCCTTTTGTATAATTCTTCAAACTGGGCAGTGAAATAGGACCTTACAAACACCTCCTCTAGGTGTTTTGTCTAATTCTTGGAAATTCTTAGCAGAATGCCATAAATATATGAGAAGAATTCTTACTTACTTGAAGAATGTTGAGAGGAAAACATGCTACTATTGTTAAGAAAATAACAAGGAGAAGTTGAAAACACAGTTGCTCCAAAAACACTGAAACATGAACCAAGAGACAGCCTTGCACGACAGTTGGAAAGGAGAGAAATGGGAACTTCTTTAATTTTGCTTGGAGTGCTTCTTTATTATGAAATCTCTTCATAAATGCAAACACCAGGCCCTTGAATCCCAGCAGCCTTTCTTTCCAGCATGGTGCCGTCTTCAAGGTCATCTCAGAACAACCTCCACCTCTGTACAAAGCCTGGGATAATCTCCATGATCTCTCTTCTGAGGAGTCATTGGGATTCCTAGGCCATGACATCATAGGAACCTCACTAGTTCTTAGGTCGGCCTTGGTCATCACTGAAAAAAATCATACCTCATATTATTAGAAACTCATTGTTATATTATTTAGAATATGTGATTGTGTCTGATCTTTATAATACAGTATATGCTCAAAGCACAGACCAAGGAGGGGAGCAATGAGACCATAAATAGGGTGATGTTTTAAGAATTCTGCTTAGAGTCAATTACGCCAATTGGGGAAGAAAAGAATGTTGTCCATTATATTGAATTGAAACTTGACTTCACTATGTTTCCAGGACCTGAACTTCTGCTTAGCTTGTAACATTCAGTAGCATATTCTGTGGGGTAAATGGATGTAAGATCTCCTCATTAATACTACATTGACCCACTGAGGCCACACAACAGGTCTATTTTCTCTTGCACAAAAAAGTGTCATGCTCCCCAGAGTGTCCCTGTTTAGAAGAAGCCTTTCTGATTTACTTTCCTGGCCCCTGTGGTACCAAGAAGTTCATATTTTGTCTAACATATAATGTAGGGCCAAGATAAATGGGGTGTGAGGGATAAGGGGCTGAGGCTGGTTGCCTAGAAGGGAAGAAAACCTGTATCATTTGCCTAACTTGCTTTCTCAGAGCTTCCTGGAAATCTTTTAGCTGTATTTTTCAGGTCTTAGAGAGTCTCCAGATACATCTATTTCTATCCTCATAGCATTCACACAAAGAACTTTTTTTTTTACCTTCTTCCCATTCTTGCCACAAAACTAGATCTTCTTTCCATATTCTTATGCGATATCCTCAGTTCTTATTCTGGCCTCTATTTTGAATGCACTGCGATAGATGCAAAAAAAAAAAAAAAAATACTTCAGGAAATGAGGGCTTCCATTTCAAACACAGCATTAAATTTGCTCAACCATACATTTTTTCCAATCCTGTTGACATCTAGAGAATAAATTCTCAAGCATCTCCAAGATGAAACATAGCAAGCTTGAATCAATCCTTTTTGAGGCTCATCTTTCTTCCTTCCCTGTAGATTGAAATACAGTTTAATTCTCTGGTTGTATGTCTAAGACTATAGCTCAGCAACAAAAATGGGAAAAAAAAAAAAAAAAAAAAAAACACTCTCAGGTAAATTGCAAGCTACCAAAGCTCAGCACCCTTACCTTGCGGGTAAACGGCATTACGACTGCTGTAATTAATTTATTTAATTGGAATTTCACCAAGACATAAATTTACTCATACCTATTTTTAAAGTCAAGAATATTGATTTTGGACCAGCAATGAATTCCTGTAATATTTGTCTTCCGTAAAAAGCCAAGATGATTTTAGTCCATTTCTTTTCGTCTTGAAAAACATCACGCCAAAACCATCATTTTGTTGGCTGTGTATGTCCTGATTTATATTCTATGAGAGTTGTAAAAGCCTTTTATAGAGGAGACAGCCGAGTGACATTTTCCTATAAATCATGACCATTTTTACTGCCACAAAGCTCTGAGGCTGAACTTCAAATACAACTGCGCTGTAAACTGTGGATGGAACTGCATTCTTGCTGAATGAGAAACATGTTTCCCCTTCTCACCGTGAGGTACTGAATATGCTAGTCAGTCTCTGGCTCAGGGAGCATCCCCAGAGCCC
The DNA here is from genome assembly GCA_036365145.1 of Orientallactaga sibirica. Classification (NCBI taxonomy): domain Eukaryota; kingdom Metazoa; phylum Chordata; class Mammalia; order Rodentia; family Dipodidae; genus Orientallactaga; species Orientallactaga sibirica. Next base: position 86,966,313 of record JAEOAD010000003.1, read on the forward strand.
AAGGGACCACGCTCAGCTCTGATGTAGCAGCCCACACAGTTCAGGTCACCCAGAACAGCTTTGAATTCAGCTCTGCTTTCTACTTTCAGATTCATGAATCATTCCAGTGGGCACAGATGCTGGGAGCTGAACTGAAATCAACTAGGCACTAATGGTAACGGGTGAGGGCAGGCTACTTTGGTAAACATCATATTACGGATGGGAACTATAACTCTTCAGAATGGAATCCTAACTCTTGTAATGAACCTCATGAGAAATTTCCCTGGACAGCATGGTGGCTCACACCTTTAATCCCAGCACTCGGGAGGCAGAGGTAGGAGGATCACTGTGAGTTCGAGGCCACCCTGAGACTACATAGTGAGTTCCAGGTCAGCCTGGGCCAGAGTGAAACTCTGTCTCGAAAAACCAAAACAACAACAAAAAGAAATCCCTGACCACAGATATGCTATCTCTGTATACAGCTCTCCTTATTTCTCTAGTGGTCACTGGAAAAGACAAGGATAATCTAAAAGTTTCTGGTAAGAAATCAGTGTCGGGCAGAGGGAAAAAGAAGGAAGCAGGAGTTAGAAACTGAATTTTCCTTCAGTCTGTGCTTGTGAAAGGAACTTAGGGTTAGAAAACAAAAAGATGACTTCTATGGCTTTAGAGGAAATAATAAATGTCTTAGTTACTTATGGTTATAAATGCTCTGCTAAAATTGTATGTAAAGGGTGTTCTGGAGAGGTGGATTAGTGGTTAGAGCATTTGCCTTCGACGCCCAAGGACTCAGGTTGATTCCCATGACCCGTGTAAGCCAGATGCACATGGTGGCACACGTATCCAGAGTTCATTTGCAGTGGCTGGAGGCCCTAGCATGCCCATTCACTCTGCCAATTTCTCTCTCTCTCTCTCTTTCCTTGCAAATAAATAAATAAATAAATAAATAATATTTATAAAATTATAGGTAATGAAAACATTACTGCATGTCCATACCCAATGTGAGATTGAACCTGGTTGGAATAGATGCTTACTTAGATCAGCAAACTCGTCGTGGTCACTTGCGGAGCCCCCTCCCTTTGTCAGCACCGGAACCCAGACTTATAAGTCAAAAGATACAATGACAGTGGCCAAGTCTTCAGTCCTAAGTGGTAACTTCCATGATTGCTTCTTTCATGAAATTTTCCACTTCTCAAATCTGTGCAGCCTTTATTAACAGTGTTGTGGAGTTTTGATCATGGTGTTTAGTGTGTGTGTGTGTGTGTGTGTTGCATGCATGTATGTGTGCATATTCATTAGTATGCATGTGAGTGCATGTGGGTGAAGGTGTGTATGCATCTGTGCACATGTGTTGGGGGGACATAGGACAACCTCAGATGTCATCTTCACAAATACTATCCCCTGACCTGGCACTCACCCATAGGCTAGATTGGCTGGTCATTAATTCCAGTGATCTGTCTCTGACTCCCCAGCACTGGGATGATGGACACTATCACATCCTGCCTTTTTAAACATGGGCTCTAGGGAACAAACTTGAGTCCTCATCCTTGTAAACCAACTGAGCTACCTCCCAAACCCATCAACACGTTTCTCATGCCCCCTTTAGAACTAGAATTTCCAGAAGGTTCCAGACAGCCTGCAGTTTAGTGCTCAATCTCTTTTGACAATGACATAACCTCTAACTGCCACCTTTCTCTCTTCTTGGCATCATTATAAGAAGAAACCCACCAGCGTGTGGTGGCACACACTTTTAATCCCAGCACTCGGGAGGCAGAACTAGGAAAATTGCTATGAGTTAAAGGCCACCCTTAGACTACAGAGTGAATTCCAGGTCAGCCTGGGTTACAGTGAGACTCTACCTCAAGAAGCCAAAAAAAAAAAAAAAAAAAGGAGGAGGAGGAAGAGAGGGAGGGGGAGCAGGAGGAAGAGGATTACTCTTTTGCATTCTGGTAAAACAGCCTACCTAGTTCATTATTATTATTATTATTATTATTATTATTATTTTAGAAAGAGAGAATTGGAGCTCCAGGGCCTCAGCCATTGCTGTTGAACTCTAGACGCTTCTGCCACCTAGTGTGACCTTGAGCTTACCTCACCTTTGTGCAGCTGCCTTACATGGGATCTGGAGAGTCGAACATGGGTCCTTGGGCTTTGCAGGCAAGTGCCTTAAGTGCTAAGCCATCTCTCCAGCCGAACCTACCTAGTTTTGATCAAACTCTATGCCAACCCCATAGAACCACACCCTCACTCCATTTGTTTCTAACAATACAACCTCATCATATTAAAAGCTTCCTGCAGGCACAAACCAAAGCTTGCATCTACATGCATGTGAGTGCATACACACATATGCATGAACATGCACACACATACATGTATGTGCACACATGTACATGCACATGCACACACATGAGTTGGAAATAACAATCAAAATCTTCTGAATTTTCCTGAATGAACTAGGGATGAAAGAACAGATATTTTATTGTCTGGTGAGACCGCAGCATGTGATGGGAGCAGGAAGAAGGATGGGGCAATTACGTCATCTTCTTCATTACGTGAAATGTGAGATAACCTCCTCTACACCCTTAATATTAATAACCAACTAAATGCCAACTGACTCTTTATCTTGTTTGCCTCACGAACTCCAGGTCTGTGTGTTCAACCATGCACTGAGCTCCTTTGGGCAATGTATCAAATGTTAGATTCGTCATCTCCTCCCCACCTCATCACGCTGCCCTTCTTATGTTGCATGTACCTGCAAGTGACACGAGCTGCCCCACCACAAACACAGGTACCATCCTTGATTTCTCCTCCTGTCACTCTCCACCTATAATTGGCCATGTGTCCTATTTATTTTATAATCTTTTCTGCATGTGTATGTGTGGATGGTTTGCGTGCCTTGTCTGTGTGTGTATGATATATAGGTGAGTTGTGTGTGTGTGTGTGTGTGTGTGTGTGTGTGTGTAGATGTGTGTGTGCCATGCCGTGGGGCTTGTAAAGGTCAGAGGAGGAACTGGGGTATCAATCCTCACCTTCACCTGGATCGAGAAAGGGTCCCTTGTTCATTGCTCTGTACATCAGACTTGTTGCCCTGCAAACTTCCTGCAAGCTTTCTCTAGTCTCTGCCTCCCCTATACTGGAATTGCAAACACACACTGTCATTTCTGGCTTTAGGTGAGTTCTGGGGATCCAAATTCAGGTTCTCATTGCTTTCACAACAACCACTTTCCCCACTGAAGCATATCCCCAGCCCTGATTTTATAATACTAAAATAAGGTAAATTTGTCAAGCATCATCTGTTTCCAGGTTAGTTTTTCATACTTCACATTGAGTTGATGCTGTAGCTTCTTAACTAACCTTCCTGCTCCCAGTGCTGGGCTGGCCTTGTTCCCATGCAAATGTCATTGCATCCCATGTGCTCTCTGTAAAGTGTAAGTCATTGCAGTGTGCTGATGTTTTGTCTAAATTAACATAGCTACTTTATTGTGGTTACCTTTCCCGTGCTATGTCTTTTCCTTTGTATTCTTTAGAATAAACTCAATTGCTTGCTGTAGGAAATATCCAGTTGGCCAAAATGCTATAATAATTAAATACAATGAAAGCTCCTTTTTCTACAAATCACAATCCTGATCAAGAGTCAGTTCTTACGATCATTGCCCAGGACCCACCTTTTGTATCTAGCCAGGTGTATGGGAAGCAGCTTATTGAAAAATTACAAGAGTCATTTCTCCAGACCATCACCCAGTACCGCCACCAATATCCAGCCAGGTGCAGGGGAAGCAGCTTGTTGAAAATCATAAGCGATCAATGGCCAGGCCTACAAATGGCCCATATTGCTTCTGTTCTCCTTATGTGTGGCCATTACCAAGAAGAATGGGACACAAATATTTTCTGGATGGCTAGTGTATATGTCCTTTAACTTAAAAGAGAAAAGGTGATTCTTCCCTACTCTTGAAGTTTGTTAGAAAAGGTTTCCTAAGGGCAGTGGACCTGCAGTGTGTGTGAGTGGTAGAAAGGTGTTAATACACTTAGGAATACGAGCTTTGGAGACAGTCAGTCTTGGATGTAAATCTTGTCTTGATGCTTTCTGGTTGGCTCTATTATGTTAGGAATTTATTTCAAATCACGGGGTGGGGGGAAATCATGTCAAGACACTTGGAATTTTTGTAAAGGTTAAGAGAAATTACATTTTTTTAATTACCTTGGTCTCTTTGGAAAATACAAATACAAAATAACTAAACACCATAGTTGTTGGCCTGAGTGAGATAAACACTAGAAAGAAAGATTGGAAAGATGTTTGAATTAAGTAGATTCATGCTTTATGGCCTTTGGCAACTTATTTAACATATTCTGGCTCTGGTTTTTTCATCTGTAACATGATCATAATTTTTTATACTTCATAATATAATAAAACAATGGGGTCAAATGTGCATTTAAAAGTTGTATGTATTGAGTTCAGTCCTTATATATAATAACTATGATTAAGGAAGTAAATCGTACACTGGGAAAAGGAAAATATAAAAAGGAAGGTATAAACATATTCCCCTTTCTGAGAAAATAATGACAATTTCTAAATCCTCCCTCACCCTCAGACTTCTGTTAAGATTTTGAATTCTCAAACCACAAAGCTCAAGTATGCAAAGAACGTATTTTTCCTCATTTCTGTCCAAAACTCCTATGGCACCTAGGTCAGAAATAGAATTTTGCAATTTCAAAGGAAATTCAGTCACTTAAGATCTTTTTCAATTCCAAGAAAACCCAGTCAATTTATGGCTTAATATGCCCCACGTTTTCTGCTGGCCTCCAAGAACCAGGAGACCCCAAAATAAGTTAGCTAACAAAGCTACCTGACACTAAGGCATTGTTTGCTGTCTTCCATAAAGATTTACTAAACCCATTTGATTTGGGCTTGTCCTCATCGTTGGATTACCCCCTTTCCCCTTGATGTCATTCATGTCTGGTCCCAGTTTACATGGTTGGTGCCTCCCTCCTTCTATGCTGACAACCCCCACTATTTGAGCACCTCAGAATAATTGGAATTTGTATTACAGTATCTGTAACTGTAGTGAACTTAGCTACAGCTAGTCTCTTTTTCTTCTCTCTCTATGTCATAATCTCTTCAAATAGGAGAAAAAGATGACATCAAATTAAAAGAGAGGCTAATGAGAGAGGGAGGGGATGTGATGATGAGTGAAGTTCTGAAGGGGAATGGGGGAGGGGAGGGAAATAGCATGGTTTATTGTCTGTAAGTATAGAAGTTGTCAATGAAAGATAATAAAAAAGAAAAAAACAATGTCTGTATTTTTACTCATTTCAAGAGTTCAAAGAGGGAATCATGGTAATCTCTCCTTTATTTGGAGGTGCCCCAAGTTGCTTAGGAAGTAGCAGGTGTTATTATTCCTCCCTCATAAATATCACCAGGAGAAGAGAAGCAGACCCCTCTAAAAAGCCCTCAGGGTCAAAGTCATTGGCATCCTGTCTGTCTCTCCTTCCTTCTCCAACTAGAGAAATTCAATCTTTACTTTTGGAATCTGGAAGTCATGTAGACCTTGATCTCTGTTTCATTCTTACAATTCTTTACGGAAGACAAGAAGGCTTAGGTGAGATTTCCAGGCTGTCACCACATCTATATCTCCTTGTCGCTGAGAGAGCAGAGGTATTAATGACTAATGTGGCCTCTCAGTGATAGATTCAAGACACCTTACACATCTGCACTCATGTTAATATCTTGCTTGCTCCTCACCCTATGGACTCTAGTTACATTGCTTTCTCCATATGTTGTTCTAACCAAGTAATTCTTTTGTCTTATATCAGTGATCAACAAATTTTGTTTATAAAAGGCTAGTTAGTAAATATTTTAGTTTCTTGGCCATATCGTCTCTGTCATAATCCCAGAATTCTGCCCTCTAAGCATGAAAGTACTTCTGAAAAAATATATCAGTGAAGATGTGTTGCTACATTTGGAGAGAATTTACTTATGGATGCTTGAATAAGAATTTTGTAGAATTTCCATGTGTCAGAAAATACTCAGTTTTTAAAGTTTTTTCAAGCATTTACAAATTTTAAGCACTATTTTAGCTCATAAGGCCTCAGTAATTTACAAAAATAAAATAAGCCAAATTTAACTTAGTTGTCCTGGGCTTTCACTCCTTGATCTTCATTATTTATCTCTCATCAATTTAGCAAGCCATTAACAACCAGCTATTCTGTGTACTCTAGTGTCTTATCTCTGTAAAAGAAAGTGCCTGGTTGATTTTTTTTTTTTTCAAATATTCCTGTGACTTCCTCTTCTGACCTTCATACCAAAACATTTGAAACTGTTCTACATATCAACCCCACATTTTGGTCTTTGCATTATTTTTCAAATCATATAATATAGCTTTCTTTCCATCACTACAAATTTAATAGGCTCAAAGAGATCATAAATGGATTCTCTTACAGATCACCAATGATCTATGATTCTAAGTCTGATGGTACTTTGCAGCCCACATTTTACTCACTTCTTATCAGTTTTCAACCTAACTTACTATTTTCTCCTTTGGACATTCTCTCTTATCAGAATTCTTGTCCTTTTTCTTTTTAAAAATTTTTGTTTTATTTTTATTTATCTATTTGAGAGCAACAGACAGAGAGAGGAAGAAGCAGAGAGAGAGAGAGAGAGAGAGAGAGAGAGAGAGAGAGAGAATGGGCTCACCAGGGCCTCTAGCCACTGCAAACAAACTCCAGATGCATGTGCCACCTTGTGCATCTGGCTTACATGGGTACTGGGGAATGAAGCCTTGAACTGGGGTCCTTAGGATTCACAGGTAAGGGCTTAACCACTAAGCCATCTCTCCAGCCCTCTTGTCCTTTTTCTACTATATCAGTCACTCCTTTTCAGTCTTTCAATGGGCCTCTGCTTACTCCACGATGTGTGGTCATTCTTTCTTGAGGTCTATCTATGGCCTGAATTATAATCTATAGTCTGGTAGTGTAAAAATTAATATAGACCTCTCTTGCATAGACCATGCCTCTAATCTCCAGACTCATGTAAACATTTACCCGCTTGATATTTTCATGCATGTAACTACAATGCAATTTAAAGTCTGCAAGGTCAGGAGTGGGGTATAGGTCAGTGACAGCATACTTGCTTTGCATGTACTAGGTCCTGGGTTCAATCCCCAGCTCTGCAAAGTGAAAATAACAGGTTGTCAAGAGGAGACCGAACCACTGAATCTGCTGCTATATGAATCCACCTTCCTGATTTCAGTAAATGGCACAACTCAGATATGCAAATCAATTTTTTCACTTTGATTTGTCTCCTCCCTTCACCTGCCACATGCTAGTGATCAGTCAGAATGATTGACACAACCTGTAAAATTTACTTAAGCTGAAATAAATTTATTTTCACTGTCATCCAAGCTGCTGTCTCTCATCGCTGAATTATTGAATTCACCTTTTCTCGGTCACCTCTCTGCAATACTGTGCCGTACCAGCACATTCTGGGTTTCTAGAAAATCCAGAGTAAAAGAACCAGATGCCATAGTGGGGATGGAGTCAAGAGGCCAAATGATGAAGCTCACAAAGGCAGGACTGGCCAGAGAACAATTTTCAGGGGGGTTTAGTGACAGAAGAACTACCGTGGGTTCCAGGAAGATGTTTGATTCACTCAGAGAAAGTGGTTAACATAATGGTCAGGATAAGTGACACCACTGAGACTTGAATGTCCCTATTTGACGTCAAGATAATATCAAAGAAATTAGGTATATTCCCAGCATTGATATAGTCAGCATCCACTTACAAAGCTCCACATACTGACGTAATGACTCCATTTATTTATATTACACTAAAACTACAAAAGGAAGACATGACAGTTTTACTCATGGGCATTTATGGTACTTCGTAATCAAGATGGCTATCGTTTGGTAAAGCTAGGTCTTCATATTCTCTCCAAACAGAATTACAAGTCATCCTTTTATAAATGAATTAAAACAAGGCACTAGTCAGTTTTATAGCCTCCACGGCTTCCCATTGAAAGACCAGGGACAGCAACAATCTACTCTCTGTGGACTGTGGATCCCACACATTCCCACACCTCTGACCACTTCTGCAGCTATTTAATGTGTGTGCTAGGTCCTTTACATAAATGCACTCCATACGTACTCTCCTTCCTTCCTGACATGTGTTCTCTGACTCTTACTAATTATAATTTTTAAACATTATAAATAAAACTTAGATACATTTACAGATGATTCTCAACTTATAGTCTGGGATTACATTCTAATAAATCCATTGTGAGTTGAAAATATTGAAAACACTGTAAATACACTTAATGTGCCTACTTACTGAACACATGGCTTAGCCTAGCCTTCCTTAAATATGCTCAGAACCCTTACATCAACCTACCGTGAGACCAAGGCATCTAACACAGTCTATTTTATGACTCCATTTAACTTACTGATTAGCTAAATTACATCCAACGTAATGACTTCACAGCACATGACTCTATAGCAAAGAGAGTAGCTCACTGCTACTGTCCAGCACTACGAGAGAGTAGCAGACTGCAAATCAGTGAGAGGACCATGATTCAAAGTTGCGTTTCTACTGAATGCATATCACTTTTGCACTGATAAAAAAAAGTGAAAAGCCATGTCAAACCACTGTACCACAGGCCCATCTGTATGTGTTTATTAATTCTTAGTAGGCCTCTTATTGTTTTATCTTTCTTGGTTGTATCTCCATCTAGAATGTAATCGCCATGGGGCAGGAACTATATTTGTTATCTTCATTGTATGTACACAACCTTTGGGATGGTGACTGAACAAGTCTATTTATTTAGTCAAAAAGAGTCTAGCCCAGGCTGGAGAAATGGCTTAGTGGTTAATGCCACTAAGTTGCCAGTGGTTTGTCTGTGAAGCCAAAGCACCCAGGTTCGATTCCCCAGGACCCATGTAAGCCAGATGCACAAGAAACACATGCATCTGGAGTACATTTGCAGTGGCTTGAAGCCCTGGCATGCCCATTCTCTCTCTGTCTGTTTATCTTCTATTTCTCTATCTCTGCTTACAAATAAAGAAATAACATTTAAAAAAAATCTAGCCCTTCATTTCATACAAAAGCAACCAAACAAAAGATGTTATGGGTTGGAGAGATGACTCAGTGGTTAATGCAATTGCCTGCACTGTCTAACAACCTGAGTTCAATTCTCTAGTACCCACATAAAGCCAGATGCACAAAGTGATGCATGCATCTGAGTTAGTTTGCAGAGGCTAGAGACCCTGGTGAACCCATTCTATTGGTCTGTATCTTCTATCTCTCTGTGTGCAAACAAATAATTAAAATATTTTTTCAAAAAGGTTGGGCTAGAGAGATGGCTTAGTGGTTAAGGCAACTGCCTGCAAAACCTAAAGATCCATGTTCAACTCTCCAGATCCCACGTAGGCCACAGGCACAAAGGTGAGGCAAAGTGCAAAGTCTTCCATTCCCACTAGGGGGCGCAAGCATCTGGAGTTCAATTGCAATCACTTAGGCCCTGGAAGTAATTCTCTCCCTCCCTCTGTCTCTCTCTTTCTAAACTAAAAACAAACTAATAAATAAAAAGATGTTGTAGCTGAATGTCTGTGTTTCCCCCACCCCAATTCATATGTTGAAGCCCCAGTACTTACTGTGATGGTCTTTTGAGGTGGACACAATTAATCATGAGAGTGGATCACTCATAATGTAGCTAGTTACCTTAAAAAAGACACAGGTGGGCTGGAGAGAGAACTCAGCACATAAAGCACCTGCTAAGCAAACCTAATGACCCAAGTTCAGATCTTCAAAAGCCACATAAATCCTGCTGGCTACTTGTAATCCCAGTATGGGTAAACAGAGACAGTACTCCCTGGGACAAGCTGGCTCCTTTGACTAGCTGAATCTATCATGTCTGGGCTCAAGTGAGAGACCCTACCTCAATAAAATAAAGAGAAGGGACTGGAGGGATGTCTTAGCAGTTAAGGCGTTTGCCTGCAAAGCCAAAGGACCCTGGTTTATTTCCCCAGGACCATGGTGTGGGGGTAGAGATCTCCCCATCAGGTTTGTTTTGTCTTTTGGAGATTTGACGTTTTTAGACCAAATGCACAAGGTAGCGTGTAGTTTGTTTGCAGTGGGTGGAGGTTCTGGCGCACCCATCCTCTCTCTCTCTCTCTCAAATAAATTTAAAAAAACTTAAATAAATAAATAAAGAGAAGAACAATCCAGGAAGACATCAAATGTCAACCTCTGGCTTCCACGTGTGTGTGTGTGTGTGTGTGTGTGTGTGTGTGCACGTACACACACACATATGCACATTCACCCCCCCCATCATAAACACACTAAATAAAGACATTGGAGAGAGATGACCTCCCCACGCATATGTGAAGATAAACTAATCAAATAACCAATTGCAACCCAGAAAGAGGGCTCTCACTGGGGACCAAATAGGCCAGCACCTTCACCTTGGACTTCCTAGTGTCCAGAACTATGAGAAATCAGTCTGAATTTTTTTTTGTTGTTGTTTTGTCTTTTAGAGTCTTCTTGCTCTAGCCCAGACTGACCTGGTATTCACTATGCAGTCTCCCGCTGGCCTCAAACTTACAACAATTTACCTACCTCTGCCTCCCAAACACTGAAATTAAAGGCGTGAGGAACCACACATGGCAGACAGTAAAACTTCAAATGTTCCGTTTGAAAGGGATTGTTACTGAAATGTAGTGTGAGCTCATCATGTTACAGATAAATAAATTGAACCTCAGAGGGTTGTGCATGAACTCAATAAAGTCATGGCTTAAATGGGAATAAAATCTATTTCTTTCATTTCTAGCCGAGAGATATTTGTCCAACATTATAGGGGAAGGACTACACTTCATGCCCTTTTCTTTAAAGCTAATGTTTTCAACCTTTAAATAAGTCGCTGGAGGACAGGAATAGTCCCTTTTGTTTGCTTAATGCAGCAGAGAGAGATTGCTGAATAGAATTTTCCAGACATTTTGTTTATAACCCTAAAGTCAGTGTCCAATAGAATTTAAATTGAATTTAACCTATTTTTAATATTTCAAACCAGAACTGGTTCATGTTTTCCATATAAAATCTTCATTTCCATCTTAGCGTTTTGCATTTCCATTCTCTTTTTTCCACCATCAAGTGGTCTGGCTCTCCTGGGAGTGTGGCAGCCAGATGATAGATGCTTTTCCAAATAACCCCGGGAGCGGCTTCTCCTTCTGCGGCAGGTCAGGCAGCCAGTGCTGAGAGTGGAAAGAGCACGGGTGAGAAGCCGGGCGCCCAGCTTACAGTCCTGGCTCTACCACTCATCCCCTGTGTCACTCTGGACAAGTTGCTTAAACACCCTGGCCACACTCTCCTGGTTTGCAGAATGAAGAATTCAGAATAAAAATCTTCCCAGTGTTTTCAGCCAACTCTACCCTCCATGGTTGTGATTTCTACACATTGGATAACACTCTGGAATAACATACAGGAATACATGTTACACCCTTCTGCTCTTTCATTATAGCACATTTTGAATCCCTTATTTACAATGTGACCTCCTCAAAAAAATCTTCTCAAACGCCACATCACTCCCAAGAATGGGTCCCCTTTCTCTATGACACTCTGGTCAGTGGAAGCTGCTATCTCAAGCAAGAAAAAGTTTGCTATGGTGGGGATCAGTTCCCTAACAGGCACCTCAGTATACGCATAGACCCCAGTGGATCAAGTGCGAACCAGTTACTTAACGTGCACCTGGGTGGACTTAATTTTTCTGACATTTTTTAGAAGTATACAGAAACTTTTTAGGACCCCTGACATCAGTTTTTCCATTGATAGTAGATGTCAGATTTACTTTATATGTGGCATGCATGTGTGCATATGTGTATATATGTGTATATGTTTATATATATATGTGTGTGTGTGTGTGTGTGTGTGTAGTCTTCATCTTCAGCAGAAAAAAAAAAGTATTTTATTCAGAAATATTCTATTTCCTACTTAAATTGAGAGTACTAAAATTACAAAAGTCGCATCCTCTCTGTGCCAAGGTCACTTGTGAGAATGGATGTCATAAAATGAACTCATGCATTCTCATATCATTGATATATTTCAACATCCTTTTTACAGACCAGGCCCTGAGTTATGTACTTCAGATGTAGAAATGGATATGGTGCCTGCCCTTGGCCTCTCTGTGAACATGCAGTTGCCGCTGGAAGTGACGACAGTCAATTCCTTAGGCTTCGTGGTCGCTTTGACTCACACACTGGAAGCGGGTGAATGTGGATGACTCCATGATACCTCATCACTCACAGCCTATGGAACAATCCTGCTGTGTGCTTCATGAGAAGTGCAAGACAGGCCCAAGATTGCAAGATAAGAGTTTGGTGATTTCACCCTGATAGCACTGCAGAGCTTTGGAAAGGACCACCCACACTTCCAAAGAACTGAAGACCCCTGTGCGGCAACTGAAAGTCTCAAGCCAATGAGACAGTCTACTCTGGCTTTATGAGATCCTGACAGCAGAATATTTCTAAAAAGCTAAAGCCTACTCTTCTCTCCCTTCTCTTTCTTGACGTCCTGCTATGTGAAATTCATAATTTTCCAAAGCAGAGATTTCCTATAAATCAAGCTGTCTTCATTAGTTTGATGGCACCAGGGTCCATACCATCTTCTCCAGACCATGTGCTCACACAATGACCCAAAGTACCACCACTGAGGGTTTGTGTGCCACTGTCATCTCTGGAGGTGATTTGAGAAGGGTGACTGCCCTCATTATGATTACGATTCCTATTGTTGTAGGGTTTATGTTTCCATACAGAATTCATTCTAGTTCCTTGATTGCTCTAAGCATAATATGCCACCAGAGGGAAAATGATACCTTGAGGTAACAGTAATAAAAAATAATAATAATTTGGCCATGTGTGGTAGCACATGCCTGTAATCCCAGCATGTGGGAGGATTTAGAAAGTCAAGCCAGCCGCTGAGACATAACAAGTTTGAGGACAGACTAAGTTGCATGAAACACAAACACACACACATTGCCTTTATTAATCATTTACTTGGTGTGTGTAACATGATTTTTTAGTTGTATTTTTTTCCTTTCACTCGCATGATATCCCTATGATGAGGGCATTAAAAGCACGAACCTCCTTATATTGATAAGAAAACTGTGTCTTTGGTAGAGTAAATCGTTTTTCTTGTGCCTTTTGACTAGTAAGTGGTAATTCTGACATTATAATTGGAAATCCATCTAGTCAAAACCCACATGTTTACCTGCTAAACTATTTACCTCCTAGATTTTTAATGGAATGGGGGCAGGGGAGAAGGGACATAAGGGGATAACCTGATAGGAATACAGTGAATTGGCAGTGTGTTCATATATTAAAGTTAAAAGAATATTCTAGAGATGGCAATGATTATGAATGCTAAATGATTTGAAATGTTATAATATGATGAAATAAATCTTGATTTTTTGAAAGAGAGAGAGAGACGGAGAGAGGAAGAGGCAGAGAATGGGCACACCAGGGTCTCTCAGCTGCTGTGAATGAACTCCAGACACATGAACCCCCTTGTGCCCATGTGCGACATTGCACGCTTGTGTCACTTTTGCATCTGGCTAAACATGGGACCTGGAGATTTAAACAAGCATTCATAGGCTTCACAGGCAGGCGCCTTAACTGCTAAGCCATCTCTCTAGCCCAAGAAAATCTTAATTTTAAAATGTTGCATTTATTCATTTAAATGCATTCATTTCCTTCTTTTATTATGTTTTCTTTTAGACAATGTCATATATTAATATAAGCCTTTTGATGCCACTACTTCCCCCTCTCTTCCCCTCTCATTAAAACGCTTCCTCTTCCCATTACATGCTATTCTACTTTCCGCTACACTTACGGACTCACAGCAGGTGAGGTCTCCTGTCCATGTCTGAGCCTGTCAATATCTCAGCATATATGAGGAAGGGGTGGGCGAGACCCACATCTCTCAGAGTATATAGTGCACACTGATGGCTGCTGAGAGAGAGGAAGTCATGTCCTTTAGTGGTGTAGCCACTGGAGGATTTTTCCATTCAACAGTAAATAACTTCCCTCTCATGATTATGCAAATGATCCTAATTTAAATCAGTGGGTCAAAAAATAATGTAAAGTTTTAAAAAACTTAGCAGACACAAACTCCAGGTGGACTGAGATGATGAATCAAGTGGTGTACTCTTACAGTAAACCACTTAGGATTTTCGTATCCTGCTGCACACGGCTCTGCTAGGTATAACTTTATTCTTCCCGGCCATTGGAAGAAAAGTGGGATGAACAGATTAAATGTATGAAAGTTAAGTACCTCCTGCAGTTACTCCATCTCCAACTTCATCTGCTTCCTCTGTTCCAATGAATGGCTGTTGCTTCTGGAAGGTCTCCCCAGGTCCTCATCTCAATTCTAGGGCTCTGATCCCTCCTTTCCACCTGCGTACAGTGCCCTCCACAGAGCACGTGACCACAGAAATCATGATGCCAGCATCTTCTCTGCACTAACAAGGGAGGATTGCTGAATTTTTATGCCAGTGACATTACACATCTAGGTGGGTGGGGATATGAGAGTCCACTGATGAAAGAATCCTCCTGGGAGCCAAACAACAGGTGATCTAGCGTGCACAGTCTCTTCTTGGGAGGGAGTAACAGCTAAACCCTGCAACAAGCAATCTGAGAAGTGGGGTTCTTCATCATAACAGACATGAACCCTAAATTCTCATGTCCCATAGTGCTTACCCCTGGTGCTTAATCCCATGGCAACTGTCCACACTTTCCTTATATGCCTCCTCCACTCAACTGTATCTCTCACACGTGGTTCTTTCCATAGTGTCAATTTACCCAGCCACTGGCAACAAACAAGGATTAATCGTGTCCTGCAGTGCTGTTAATGAACCACCAGACTTTAGTAGAATAGTCAGCTCTGAGACCTTCCACTCCTGACAATGGAAGGAAGGAAAGTAATGTTCTTTAGTGGTGTAACGACGAAATGTGCAAATGTATTTTATACTGGGCATTTTTTCAATTTAAATATAAATAACTTGGAATGGCTACCTAACATTGGCTTTCCTTTACTAATTGCAAAAAAAAAAAAAAAAAAAGAAGATAGCAGGGTGTGGTGGAGCACACCTTTAATCCCAGCACTCTGGAGACAGAGGTAGGAAGAGCACTGTGAGTTCAAGGCCACTCGGAGAGTACATAGTGAATTCTAGGGCAGCCTGGAGTAGAGTAAGACACTACCCCCCCAAAAAAATAAAAAAAAAAAAGAGGAGGCCATACAGAATGACCCACTAAAGGACTGGGGAGCCCCTTTGCTATTCTATCCTTCCATCTCTCTGTGCCACATTCTTTACCCAACGTTTTCCAAATCCTTCCTTCCTGGAGCATTTATGCTGACAGATTGCTCCATGTCCTCACTGTTCTGCAGCTGCCTAAATTCCACGATGATGCTGCCTGTGAAATCTCAGCCTTCCCCTTTGGAGCACCAAGTAAACATTTCAAGAGTTTGAATGGAATAAATAAGTGCTTGTGAAGAATTCAGTAAATGAAAGCGTGATGGGCTGCTAAGTGTGAAAAAAGAAAGACAACCATTAAATCACACACACACACACACACACACACACACACACACACACACTTGAACTCTGGATCCTCAGCATGTGACAAGGAAATTCATGCATATTAATTGCCTAAATTAATAAAGTCCCATGGACTCAAATATTTTAAATTCTCAAAAAAATAAGAGAGTAGGGCTAAAGACATTAATTACTGGTTAAGGCACCTGCCTGCAAAGCCTAAGGACTCAAGTTCAATTCTCCAGCACCCAGATAGGTCAGATGCACAAGGTGGCGCATGCATCTGGAGTTCATTTGCAGTGGCTAGAGGCCCTGGCTTGCCCATTCTCTCTATATATACCCTCCCCCTCTCTCTTTCGCAAATAAAAATAATCTAGAGTAGGGTAAAGCAGGTAGGGATCATCCAGATTGCAGGTGGGAAACAGGAGGTGAGACAGTTATGGTTGGACTTTCCTCCACTTAATTCATTCCCTCTTGAAAACAACAGAGACATCCACATCAATGCCAATTCACTCCAAATCTTGAAGGAAAGGCATGGCGTCTCTTTGTTGCTGTTTGTTATTCAGTAGTTTTGTGTGTGCAAGTGAAACAAAGTGTAAATCGATTAAGAAGGATGGAGGTCACTGCAAGCCCAGACCAGAGAGGATTTTTCACTCTGTCTGCAAGGAAAACCCATTACCCCCAATGAAGTGTTTTCCTTTGTTTCAACTCTCAAATTTAATAGTTACAAGAAAAGAAAATGCATTGAGGTATAAAATAATATCCAACACATCATAAAGCTGAGTGATGAAAGGAAAGGAGGCCAAAAACTAATACTCATGCTTTTTTTGCTTTTTTTTTCTTTTTTTCTTTCTTTTTTCTTTTTTTTTTCTTTTTTTCTTTTTTTCTTTTTCTCTTCTTTGATTTTTCAAGGTAGGGTCTCACTCTGGCCCAGGCTGACCTGGAATTAACTATGTAGTCTTAGGGTGGCTTCAAACTCATGGCAATCCTCCTACCTCTGCCTCCTGAGTGTTGGCATTAAAGGCGTGTGCCACCACTCCCAGCTTTTTTTTTTTTCTTTTTTGACGAGGATCTTGTTATATAGCCAGCTGGCTTTAAACACATTACAATCCCCCTGCCTCAGCTTCCCAAATGCTGTGAATTTTTTGGTTAGTGAGTAGATTTTCAAATAAAAACTTATGTACTGAAAGATTGATTTCTATTTCAGATCTGAAAAATAAATTGAGACGCCTAGGGTGAGCTGGCCATGCAAAGTACCAAAGCAATGGTGGCCTACTGTGCTGGTCACGGGCTAATCTAGGGATCCATGTTCTCACCCAGAGCAGAGGACATGGACCTGGATAACAGCAGTGGATTGTAACCTGGTGTTATAAACTGGATAATGCTTCTAAAAGTATCTATGTGCGAATCCCTGCAACGTGCACGTGTGCTACTTTATATACAAAGGGGGAAAATATTATTTAGCATCTTGAGATGCGCTTTGATTACCTAGATGGACTTAGTGTACTGATAATGTTCCTTATAATAAAAAGGCAAAGGAGTCGATACAGAAGGAAAAGGGTCAACAGGAGCGGTGACCAGAGCAATGGGACCATGAACCAAAGAATGCTGGCCCTGGAAGCTTGAAGAGGCAAAGAAGATTCTAGAAGCATCAGCCTAGTCAAAACTGATTTTATCCTTACAGGACTCATTTTGGGCTCCTGAGCTTCAGAGATATGACAGTGCATTTGTGGTTCCTAAACCACTAGGTGTGTGGTAGTTTCTTAACACAGCAAAGAAGACTAGTACAGTAAGAGACTATTAAAGTTTTTTTTAATCAGCACACAAAGCAAAGGTTCTCATTATAGCATTTCCGTACATTGTTTTTGTTAATCTTCCTCCTGCTTCGTCCCCAGCTTTTCCTCTCTCCCCTGTCCTCTGGTCCATGCCCACCATCTGCTTTCTTTTCACACGTATTCTACTATCCACACCCTGCACCTTTAGATCTCTTTCTCTCTTGCCATGCTCCTCTTTCTACTTTCATGGCCTCTACCCCTCCCTCATACGCACACATATATACATAATTAAAATCTAGGATTCATGTAGGAGAGAAAACATGTGGTATTTGTCTTTCTGAGTCTTGTTGAATTTATTAATATGCTAATGCACAGCAATACCACTCCTGAGCATATGCCCAAAAGACTCTAAATGATGCTATAGCTACTTGTACATCAATATTTATTGCTATGCTCTTCACAACAGCAAGGAAACAGAGCCAGCTTGATACCCATCAATGAATGTTTAGATACCATTGGGGAGTATCCACCCTAATTATGGGCAATACCATTCTATGGGCTTGAGTCTTGCACTGAATGAAAAGGGGAAAGTGTGCGGAGCTCATTGTTCTACTTTCTTATCAAGCTGGAATGGGACCAGCTGCCATGTGATTAGCTGTCTCATGCTCCTGCCACCATGTCTTCCCCATCATGGTAGACTGTATTCTTTCAAACTGTAAGCTGAGGGCTGGAGAGATGGCTTAGCAGTTAAGGTACATGCCTACAAAGCCGAAGGACCCCGGTTCAATTCTCCAGGTCCCACGTAAGCCAGATGCACAAGGGGGTGCATGTGTTTGGAGTTCGTTTGCAGTGGCTAGAGGCCTGGGCACTCCCATTCTCTCTTTTTCCCTCTCTCTTTCCTTCTCTCTGTCTCTAATAAATAAATAAAAATAAAATCTTTAAAAAAAAACTGTAAGCTGAAATAAATCCTTCCTTCCTTAAGTTGTTTCTTGTCAGTAATTTTATTCCAGCAGCAAGGACAGTACCAACTACAGAAATCTTTGCCCCAGCTGGGAAGAAGGCTCAGTGGGTAAGAGCACTTGCCGTGAAAGCTCGCAGGCCTGAGTTGAATACCCAGCACCAAGGTCAAAAGCCAGTCACGGACAAGCACTTAACCCCTGTAACCCTGTCCTGCAGGGGACCAAATCAGAAGGATTACCAGTGCTTGGTGATCAGGCAGTCTAACCAAAAACAACAGTTCTAAATTCAGAGGGAGACTCCATCTCAAAAAAAAAAAAAAATCATGGAGGATCAAGTAATGTTCTTCTCTGGCCTCTGCACATCTGCACACACACACACACACACACACACACACCACCACCACCACCACCACCACCACCACCACCACCACCACACCACACCACACCATAGTACAATATGTAGGGGCACACACACTTGACAAAAGAAAAAGGGCTTTCAAATCCAGAATTAACAAGCTGATAAGAGAAGACTGTTGTGGTAACCTTCTTGCTAGGACCAATAGCTGATCAGAAGCAGCTCATGCGAGTAAAGGTTTTATTTCAGGCTTACTGATTCCAGGGGAATCATAGCAGAGGATATTGGCTGGTTCCCTCATATGTCCTTAGCAGAGAGGATAAAAAAAAAGTCACAAACAGAGCTCAAACTGGCTTTCCACACCTAAAGTAGGGCTGGACAAAGGGGAAACAAAAGGGTGCAGAGCAGAGAAAGGATTTGCTGTACTATGGCTGGTTCTGATGATGGAAGGGGCATGCTGTAAGAATCATCATGCTGCTGCCCTGACAAGGTGGTAGTAACCTTGGCTGAGAGTTTGCGGAGCAGGGACTACATTCTCATGGCTGGAAGGGTCTAGATGCTGCCAGCAGACTCTATATGCTTAAAATAGATTCTTCCCCACAGCCTCCAGATAAGATCCCAGCCAATTAATATCAGTGCCTTCCTCCTGAGCCCCTGAGCAGAGAACACAGTTGAATCCCCTTGTCTCCTGACCTGTGGATCTGTGAGCTAATGGATGGGTGTTGTTTGAAGCTGCTAAGTTGATGCTACTGTATTATAACAGCAACAGAAAAGTAATATATGTTGCAAAAGTTCTAATAAAAAAAATGTATCTTTGCTTTCCAGATGGAGAAGCAGAGAAATCTGTCATCTGGGGGAATCTGGCTATTGCCCAAAAGGTTTCTCTGAATAGAATTGATTACATTATGGAATTGGCTAGACTTTAGCATCTGAAATCTTCGACTTAAAGACTCAGAAACATGTTTCCTTTCATATGCCCAGACAGATATCAGACTCCCAATAACCAAGCTCGTGGTACTGATGTATAAAACCAAGGTAGGGAAGATGCTGAGTTGCTAAAGTGCTTGCTGTGCAAGAATGAGGACTTCAGCCTCATGCCAGCATCCGTGTAAAAAGCTGGAGACTGAAGTGCCATGATCCCAGCCCTGGGGAGATGGAAACAGGAGGATGCCTGAGGCTTGTTGGCTAGCTAGTGTACTCAAATTTTGTAGCTCCAAGGTTCACTGAGAGAACTTGTTTGAAAAAGTATAGGAGGGCTAGAGAGATGGGTTAGTAGTTAAGGCACATGCCTGTGAAGCCTAAGAACCTTGGTTCAGTTCTCCAGGTACCACATAAGCCAGATGCACAAGGGAGTGCACATGCCTGGAGTTCATTTGCAGTGGCTAGAGACCCTACTGTCCCATTCTCAGTTTCTTTCTCTTTCTCTCTCTCTGTTTCTTTTTTTTTTTTTTTTTTTGGTTTTGCAAGGTAGGGTCTCACTCTGGTCCAGGCTGACCTGGAATTCACTATGTAGTCTCAGGGTGGCTTCGAACTCTCGGCGATCCTCCTACCTCTGCCTCCCGAGTGCTGGGATTAAAGGCGTGCGCCACCACGCTGGGCTTTCTCTCTCTGTTTCATATATATATATATATATATATATATATTTTTTTTTTTTAATTTAAAAATATAAGAGAGCCAGGCATGGTGGCACATGCCTTTAATCCCAGCACTCGGGAGGCAGAGGTAGGAGGATTGCTGTGAGTTCAAAGCCACCCTGAGACTACATAGTGAATTCCAGGTCAGCCTGGGCTACCTTGAAAAACCAAAAATAATAATAATAATAATTATAATTATATATATATATATATATGAAAGTGTTTGAACACACTTGACTTTGACCTCTAGCTTCCACATTCATGTGCACACATGTACTTGCACATCCATGTTCACAAACATGTACACACATGAGCATACAAAAAGTAAAACATAAAAGCAAAACAAAACTAGCTGGCAATGATTCACATTGTCCTATGTATCACCCAAGAAAGCTAAATACAAATTTGAGTGTAAAAGTCATGGTCATTGTGAAATAGGGTTATATTTACCCTATGAACCACACCTTGATTAATGTACTTACTGTTGAATCTTGGATAAGATATTTAATTCTTTAAATTAATTTCTGTGGGTTAAAAAGTGCATATTTAAAGTTTTGGGTGAAGATTAATAAATTTCCTCCTAGAAAGATGGCACCCAGATGTGATCCTCTCCACATAACACAGAGGTGACTCTTTGCCCAAGTTTTACCAACACTGGTTGATGTCTTCCAAACCTTGTATAACTTACCAATAAAAGATGCATGTGTTTAAGGTATACAAAGTGATGTTTGAATAATTTACATTGTGAAATAATCAACACCATCAAGCTAATTAACATTTCCATCATGCCACCTAGTTAATATGTTATTTTTTTTCAGGGAGAATATTAAAGATCTACTGTCTTTGAAAACTTCAGATGTACAATACATTGTTCACATAATGCATTATTATTAATTATAATCATGCTCTACAACTTGTCTCCAAACATACTCATCTTAGGGCTCAAAGTATACATCTTGGAAGTGAAGATACTAATGATGTTATGTTTTTTGTTTGTTTATTTGTTTTTAGAATTTGACAACTTAAAAAAGAAACAATTATACTTCTCTTATCATGTTTCTTTACTGGATTTTTGTTTGGTTTTATTTTGCTTGTTTAGACAGGGTCTCAGTAGACAAGCTTGACCTAGAATTCGCTTAATAGCTGTGATTGGTCCTACTCTCCCTGACGCTCCTTCCTCCATTTCCCAATGTTTCTCTGCTTCAGTTGGTAATTTTAGATTATTGATGGTGACCTTTTCCCATGTTCTTTATTTGTCCTTCTTATTAAAAATGGCTGTCTATGTTCTTTCACTACTTTTCCACAGGTTTGTCTTTATCTCTCAGACTAACTGGTCAGAATAATTCCCTCTTTGATGGCATTTTTAAAAATTGTTATGCAAGGGTCAGATATTCAGTCATCCCTAACTCTTTTCCTCAAAAATCTGATGGTTTTTACTTTTTCCATGTACATGATTAATCCATCTGGACTTCATTTGACCATATGGTGTTAGATCGGGATAGTATCCATTTTTTTTCCAAATTGTTAGCCAACTCCACCACCACTTATGGAACAAATCAGAAACATCTTGAGATTTAACATCTCAAAGTTTATGCAAATAGTAGGATTGATATTTGAGTGTTTTTCTCCAAACAGTAGTGCCCTTGTTTTTCTGTTCTCGTGATTTTTCTCTCCTTCTACTCAAAACTACTTCAAAGACAGTTTTACCAACCCATCTTCAATAAGACATTGATACTGTTAATTCATTCAGTCTCCAAGACCTGAGCACCTTCTAAACACTGCTGTGAAGGCTGAGCTGCAAAGGCATAGAACTGAATTACCAGAAATCATTTTAGAGAAGAATTGATTTAATGATGAAAAAGCAATGAGTCCTTTTTTTCCTCCCTGTGGTAAGGTCTTACTCTAGCCCAGGCTGACCTGGAACTCACTCTTCAATCCCAGACTGGTCTAGAACTCACAATAATCCTCCTACCTCTGCCTCCCAAGTGCAGTGTTTAAGGTGTATACCACCACGCCCGGCACCCTGAATTCTGGTGCAATAATAGCATTATTATTTACATCTATTTATTGAGCACTTGTTGTCTACCTCTCACACCTTAGGACTGTGCATACACTACACTGATTCTCCGTCACCACCTACTTGCCATTTGTTAGGGACTAAAGGTTGTTGAGGTTGAATGACATAATGTCATATTTAGTCCAAACCATTAGTCTTAAAGAATATGTCACAGGAGGATATTGCTTGGTGCCAATAGGATGAAGGAAGACAACTGCAGATCACCCGTGCTCATCAGTTCCAATTCCTGGTGCCCTGCAGAGGTTCAGGGCTGAACCAGAGGGACTCTGCAGAATTCAGATGGGGCCCAGACTGTTGGTCTGTTAGTCCATTTCCCTCTGGTGAACCACGTCCTTTTGTTAGTGGCTGGCTGTCTCCTCTTCCTTAAGTGACAAATGATTCAGGATGCTCATTTCAGGGTTTTTGACCCAAATACAAATGGTCAAGAACAACCTCAAGAGTCCCAGGTGAAAGAAACAAAACAGTTCTAAGACCAGTACCTAATTTCTTGATAGTCTGTGATGTTCCAGAAAGTCCCTGTGGATTCGAATTGGAGAAGATCTATGATTCCAGGATGGAACAATGATGGATGACTGGAGGGTCAATAGAAGCAGACACAGATATGGGAAAATCAGGAAGAAAAGCATAGGAAAAGTAGGGACTTCAGTTTTAAAATGTACATTTTAAGGTACTTGTGGTTATTAAGTTAGACAAGTCCATAGGGAAGGGACCCAGTGATAGACCTGGACTAGAAATGTAAACCATGGCAGTATTATCGGTCCAATGGAAGGAAGGAAGGAAGGAAGGAAGGAAGGAAGGAAGGAAGGAAGGAAGGAAGGAAGGAAGGAAGGAGGGAGGGAGGGAGGGAGGGAAGGAGGGAGGGAAGAAAGGAAGGAAGGGAGGGAGGGAGGAAGGAAGGAAAGAAGGGAGGAAAGAAGGGAGGAAAGAAGGGAAGGAGGGAGAAAGAGAGGGAAGAAGGGAAGAAGGGAGAAAGAGAGGAAAGAAGGAAGGAACAAAAGCTAACCAAAATAAATGTAAAATTTAAAAACAGAAGACTCTTGAAAAGATGAAAACAAATACAGCAGAGAAATATTTTTAAAATAATCCTGAGAAATAAGGCTGTCAAAAAAACAAATGAAGTGAAAATTTCAAGTGAGAAGAAAATAACCCAAAAATCGTGCTGATATTTTATTATCCATATGAAAAAAATGTAACTTTATTACATGCATAAAAATAAATTTCAAGAGGATTAAAACTAAAATTTGAAAGTCACAACTTAAGAATTTTAAGGAAAAGTAAGAAAATGGCTCAATAAAATGTGGGTTAAAAAATCAAAATAACATGAACTACAAAGATCAGTAAATTTATCACAATAAAAAAATACACTCTCTGGGATGGGGAGATGGCTCAGCATATAAAAGCACTTGCCATGAGAGCATAAGGACCCGAGAGAGTCCGAGTTCCATCCTGAGCACCTTGTAAAAATCCGGCCATGGCCACAGGTGCCAGGAACCCCTGTCCTGTGGGGAGTTAAGGCAGGAGAATAGCTGGGGCTCACTGGTCAGCCAGCCTGACTAAAAATGGTGGCTTGAGGCTCAGTGAAAGATTCCATATCAAACAAGCAACATAGAAGAGCAACAGAGGAGAACACCTGAAATTCTCCTTGGGCTTCTGCAGATGTGCATACAGAGCATGCACATCTGCATATATACCTATATAGTCACGCACCACATATATACACACACCATACAAAACACACATACACATGCACACACACCAAAAAGCACACTCTCAATAAAATATAAAACAAAAAAATATATAAGCATAAGCTCAAGACTGGAGAAAAGGCATGTTTAATATGTAAATCCAATAAATAATAAGCATTCAAAATATATAGAGAAGGCTACAGAGATGGCTTAGTGGTTAAGGTGCATGCCTGCAAAGCCAAAAGACCCAGGTTCAATTCCCCAGGACCCATGTAAGCCAGATGCCCAAGGTGGCACATGAATCTGGAGTTTGCTTGCAGTAACTGGAGACCCTGGCACACCCATTCTCATTCTCTCTCTCTCTCTCTCCACCTGTCTACTTCTCTCTGTATATTTCAAATAAATAAATAAATAATAAAATGTTTAATAAATAAATAAATATGTATATATAAATAACTCTCTCACACACAAAATCAAAACAAAACAAATTCTAATATAAAAATGGTCAAAATACATGAGTATCAAATCCATGAATAAGAAAATCTGAATCACTAATAAACATTTTTTAAAAAGTTCACACTTTTGTGAGGCCAACAATTAAGGCAACACTGAGATATTATTTCATATCCATAAGGTTGGCCAAGCTCTAAAGCAAAGACAACACCAACTATCAGAGTAGAAGGTTGTAAAGTGGTGTTTCCTGACCCGATGCCACTGATTTTTGAGGCCAGGAAATCTTTGTCATAGAAATCTGTCCTTTGTATTGAACAGTGTTTACCAGCACAGACCTAACCTCTTCTTGCCAAATGCTAAAAGCATTTCTCCATCATTTGTGACAACTACAAATATCTCCTGACATTACCAAATGTCACCTAGAGAGCAAAAGCCACCCCCCCCCAAACTTCATGGAAATGACCAGTGTGGAATACTGCTGGAGGGTGCATAAGTTGTTACAATCTTGAGATGTAATCTGGCAATAGCCAAGTAAAACAGGAGATGTGCAGAATCTATCATTTAGTAAGGGGCTCTTAGATGTACAGCTCGGAGAAACTACCACAGTGGAGAAAGTCTTGCATAAATAGGCAGAGGCATGTTGAAAATTACTGGAGCAGTGATAGAATATTGAAGATGTAGGAGCAATCTACTTAAATATTGGTCAAGGGATGTGGGCAAATTGGGCTATAGTCTTAGATGCAATTTTATACAGAATGAAATATAACATAAACGCCTTAGAAGAATAATTATCGACAAAGTTCAATCTCACGGACATAACAAAAACTGCCAAAGAACGCATCTACGCTGCCATTAATACAAAGCTGGAAAACAATTTCACGTGTTATTCATGAGGACATACAAGTTTAGTAATTTAAGGATGATGACAAGTGATATTCTAATGACTTGAAAGACAAAAAGAAGCAGTCATTCTTCTCTGGAAGGTCAGGATTGAAACAGGAGCCAGAACATCTGCTATACATCATGTTTTAGTGTTGCTCACCTTATTGGCATAGAACAACAAAACTGTCTTCCAAATATTTATGTTTATGCACACTGGTCAGTGCTGCTCCCAGCTCAGTGGAAGAAGCTTCTCTTTGCAATGGGCAGCAGTTACTACAGAGACTTACAAGTTGTCAAAATGCTGAGAATAAGTGACAGCTGAATGATCAAACCAAAATGGAGCATCTATATTCACTTCCTTCAGGGCTCAGGGAAAATCACAGATGAGGGGAAAGACAGAAGATAAGAGCTGGAGAATGGTGAAAGAAACACTGTGCAGCACTGCCTTCGAGATGTGGAGAGGCCATGACAGGATCTTCAGTGTTATTTGTGTAATACATTTTAAGTTTATTCATGCTATATTTGTTATAAAATTCTGTATATGAAATGGATGCCTGGGTGACAAATGTCAACTCTTTGAACCTCACATTTTTATTTATTTCTTTGTAAGATAATAAGATCAAATTATGTGCCCCTTGGGATTCAACCCACCAGTAGAGTCCATTAACTTATAACATGTCAGAAATTAAATACCTATTTTCAAGTATGTGAGGGCTATCATGGAGAAAGGTGATTGGCTCAAATCTAGGTTGCATTTGAGAACAATACGAGAAATAATTTCCCACCAACAAAAACGTTCTCACCAAAGGGGGAAGACGTCTTTAGAAATGATGTGTTCATTCCTCCAAGAAGAGCTTTTTCAGAAGAAATATTCATCAAGGGGGCTACAGAAGTACCCATGACTCGGGAAAGTGGTCAGCTTCACCCTGGCCTTGATTTGGCTAGCCTTCTACATAAATATTTTTCATTTAAACTATTAGCTTAGATGGTTACAACAAAAAGGAATAATGCAAGTCCAAGTTTTTTCAATTACAATAGATATAGCATTACAGTTTGTAATGGTTGATCGGGGCATAAGCAATTTCTTACTTGCTAATTTGAACATGTAGCCAGGATTAAATAGCACACAGCATGTGTAATGCAATCTTAAAAGTGTTTTACTGGAACAATGCTTAGGCCTCATACAAGGAAATAAAAAAAATAAGAAATGTAAATGAATGTGATGTCAGACTGATGAAGCAAGTCTCCAGAGATCCTTGGAAGTTAGAGTAGATTTTAAAATTCATTATGATTGAATTATAAAATAAATGAAAACCAGCAGGGTTAAATATGAAGTTGATGTGGGCAGAAAAAAAAGTCTTTGGATACCCATGACAGGAAGCAAGAAAGTTCAAGTTCACTTTTGGGGCAAAGGGGAGTTTTTCTTCCAGCTTCTTCTCTTTCAGTGTTTACCCTATACCAGTCGCTACACTGGTCACTTGAAATACAAAGCCAAGAAAAGACAGTTCTAACCACTCATGTTTTCATGGAAGGCATATTCAACTCAGTAAAAATAATATTAATAAAAATTATCTTGGGTCTAAAATCTATCAAGCACTAATCATGGTTGGATAGTGTCCCAAACACTTCATATATATTCATTGATTTCATCCTAACAGCAACTGCATGAAAGAGATGCTGCTACATTATAGGTATCTCACAGATAGTAAAAGTGAAGCTCTCGGGATGGAGAGATGCCTCGGCAGTTAAAGGTGCTTCTTTACAAAGTCTGCCAGTCATAGTTGGATTCCTTAGTACCTATGTAAAGAAGCCAGACTACAAAATGACACATGCATGGAGTTTGTGTGCAATGGCAAGACTCCCTATAGGGTTGTGGGTTATGCATTGTGAGAACAGCAGACAGTTATTGGGGAGAGAGAGAGAATGCCTCTGGGCATGATGTCTCAACCATGTGGCTCTTACAATTTTTCTGGTCACTCTTCTGCAAAATTCCCTGAGCCATGGTGGGTGAGTTTTTAAGTCTACTTCAGTGATGAGCTCTTAGGAGCCTCTGGATCTCTGCTTTGGTAAGTGTTGAGTATCCTCAGCATCTATCTCCTTCACCCTGGTGCTGATTGTCAGGTTCAGTATAGAGGCAGCACACTTGTTCCTCTCCCAAATTCCTCTGTAGGAATTCAGCTGTGGCTTGGCTGAAGTACAAGGGGTAGTTTATCTCCTCCAGTCTCAGTACCTTCTAAAAAAAACAAGAACAGATTCCCAATGGAGAGTGAAGTCAACATTGTTTAAATGGAATAAGCATTATTAATTTAGGGAAAATTAGCCAAAGATGAATGAGAGCTTAACACTGGAGAGGATAATCTTTGTCACCATGGTATTCTGATCTGGTTCCCAATTCCAAATATGGATCTCTTAGTCAATCAAAAAGCTACTGATTACCCAACAAGGCTGTGTGCCACTATTGCATGGGTGTGTACATCTTGTCAGGGTGTTTGCTTCTGGATAGTTTAGACCTATGGTTGCTCAGACCATTATTGGCCATTTTCCCCAGCAATTTGTGTGGCACTTTCCAGCACGAGATGGACTGTCTGGGGACTGGCTCTTTTCAGGATTCCAGCAAGGTCTCTCCATGCCCTGTGTCAGCAGCATAGTATGTCTTCAGCAGTAGGTTCTTACCTTTTGCCCCAGGTGGGTAATCAAGTGCTTTAACAGAAACCTGTCTTGTTTTGGGGACCTGGTAGGTCTCTCCAATCAACAACTCATGGTGGGTAGCAACTGATTTCTGGTACTGGGAGTTCCAAAATATTTTTTTAAGCTTAGGCTTCATCCCACCCTCTCCAGGTCCCTTTTTTTCAGGGGCACCCCCTTACTCCTTTTGAAGCTTGTATCTTTTAGTCTATCTCCAAGGATAAAGCTCTCCAAGGATAAAGTACCAGTTCATTTTGGATTTAGTTTTGTGTTTGTTTTCTCCCAGCCTCCCTTTACCCTCTCCCCAAATCCTCCCATCTCTGTTGTCTGGACATTGAGTGGCCTATCACATATGTCAGCAACTAGAATTGGTCCAGGTTAGGAACTGCAAATGAGTGAGATCATGTGGCATTTATCTATCTGTGTGAGTTCGCTGAGTATGATCTGTTCCAAGTCTGTCCATTTTTCTATAAATTTTATTGTTTAATTTTTTTTTTCTTACTGCTGAGTAAAATTCCATTGTGTAAATGTGCCGCAACTTTGTTATCCATTCATCCAATGATGAGCACCTGGGTTGATTCCAGTTCTTAATTATAATTAAGAATAGTAAGATTAATTAATTAATAATACTTAGTTAATTAATAATAATTAAGTTGAGTAAATATCTCTATAGTGGTGCATGGATCATTTAGGATAAATGCCCAGTAAAGGAATAACTGGGTCTGTTGCTAGCTCTATGTTCATCCTTTTCAGGAATCTCCATATTGATTTCCATAGTGGTTGTAAAAGTTTACATTCCCTCCAACAGTGGATGAGGGTTCCTCTTTCCCCACACTCGCGCCAACACTTGTTATTAGATTTTTTTTTTTTTAATGATTGCCATCCTTACTGGAGTAAGGTGGAATCTCATGGTTTTTTATATTTACATGTCCTTGATGGTTTGGGATGTTCAACATTTTCTCAAGTGTGGGTTTTCCATTTGTATTTCTTCCTCTGAGAACTCCCTATTCAGTTTTCTGCCCCATTTTGGTGTGGGCTGTTTGATATTTTACTGTTTTGTTTTTTATAGATTCTAGATATTAGGCTTTTGTCAGTGGTATAGCTGGCAAAGATTTTCTCCCATTCAGTGGGTAATCTATTGGCTGTGCTTATGGTATGTATGTCTGTTCAAAAGATTTTTAGTTTCAGAGATCCCATTGGTTGAGTGATTATTGAATTTCCTGGGATTCCACGGTTTTGTTCAGGAAGTCTTTTCCCACTCCTATATTGTGCAGAGTTCCTCCTATTTTTCTTTCCAGTAGAAGATGACATTCCATACATAAGAGAACCAAAAACCTTCTAGAAGAGACAAGTGCCTTCAGCAAAGTGGCAGGATATAAAATCAACACACAAGAATCAGTAGGCCTCATATATATCAAAGACAGTAATATGGAAAAAGAAATCAGGGAAGGTGTCCTGTTTACAATAGCCACAAAAAATTCAAATGCCTTGAAATATCCCTAGCCAAGGAAGTAAAAGACTTCTACAATGAAAACATAAAAACATGGAAGAAAGAACTGGAGGAAGACATGAGAAGATGGAATGACCTTCCATGCTCTTTAATATTAAGAATTAATATTGCTAAATTAATTAATTAATATTAATATTGCTAAAATGACCATCCTACTAAAAGCAATATACAGACTCAATGCAATCCCAATCAAAATACCAGCAATATTATTCACAGAGTTAAAAAATAAGCCTCAAAATTCATATGGAAGCACAAAAGGCCTCAGATAGCCAAAAATGTATTCAACAAAAGTAACTGGTGGTATCACCATAGCTGATTTCAAACTATACTATCAGGCAATAATAATAAAAACAACATGGTACTGGCACAAAAACAGGCACATAGATCAATGGAATAGAATTGACAATCTAGATATGACTTCAAGTAACTATAGCTACCTGATCTTTTACAAAGGGGCCAGAAATGCTCACTGGAGTGAGGACAGCATCTTCAGAAAATGGCGCTGGAGAACTGGATAGCCACATGTAGATTACTGAATTTAAACTCCCTCCTCTCACCTTGCACAAAAGTCAACTCCAAATGGATCAAAGACCTCAATATAGGGTTGGAGAGATGGCTTAGCTGTTAAGGCATTTTTCTGCAAAGCCAAAAGACCCAGATTTGATTCTCCAGGACCCATGTAAGCCAGATGCACAAGGGGGTATATGCATCTGTAGTTCGTTTGCAGTGGCTGGAGGCCCTGGCATGCCCATTCTCTCCCTCTCTCTCTCTCTCTTTCTTTCTCTTAAATAAATTAATAAAATGTATCTTTTTTAAAAAAGACCTCAATATAAGACCTGAAACTCAAAAACAACTAGAAGAAACAGCATGGAGAACACTCTAGCATATAGGTGTAGGGAAAGACTTTCTGAATAAGACTCCAGTAGCCCAGAGAATCACTCAACAATAGAATCTCATAAAAAGTTATGGTAAAGATAAGGAAATCATCAACAGTCAACATAAAACCTACTGAATGGGAGAAAATCTTTATACCTCCAACAAAGGTTTCATATCTAGAATCTACAAAGAACTCAAAAACCTAAACAGTAAAAAAAAAAAAAAAAAAAAAAAAAAAAGGACAGGGAATTGAACAGAGAGATCTCAAAGGAAGAATACAAATGGCCATTAAACACCTAATGAGTTGTTCAACATCTCTACTCATCAGGGAAATGCAATTTAAAGTGACTATGAGATTCTATCTCACTCCAGTCAGACTGGCAACCATCAAAAAAAAAAAAAAAATCAAATGACAGCACATGCTGGCAGGGTTTAGGGAAAGAAGAACCCTCATCCACTGCTGGTAGGAGTGCAAACTTGTACAGTAGAGAGACTTCTCAAAATTCTAAAAGTAGAACTACCATTAGCTACAGCTATACCTACCTCCTTTGGACAAAGACCCTAGAGACTCTACTATGTACTACAGAGACATGTGTTCCACCATTTTTATTGCTGCTTTATTCACAATAGCCAGAACCTGGAATCAGCCCAGATTCCTACCATCAGATGAGTGTTTAATGAAGGTGTGGTTCATATGTACAATGGAAATCTACTCTGTGTCAAGGAAAAGCAAAATCAAATTTACAGGAAAATGGATGGACTTAGAAAAAAAGTCATGCTATGCTGGGCGTGGTGGTGCATGCCTTTAATCTAAGCACTTGGAAAGCAAAGATAGGAGGATCACCGTGAGTTTGAGGCCACCCTGAGACTACATAGTGAATTCCAGGCCAGAGTGAAACCCTACTTTGCAAAATCAAAAAAAGAAGGAAAAAGAAAAAGAAAAAAGTCATGCTAAGCGAGATCACACAGGCTCAGAAAGACAAGAGCTACATGTTCCCCCTCATATGAAGTTCCTAACCCAGGTCAGCTTCAGGAAATTGTATGCCATTATAAGTATCAATAATATGGACATAGTTCTAGAATGAAGCTAGGAAAAGGGGAATAGGGAGCAGAGGGAATGGAGGAAAGAAAACTCAACAAGAAGTTAAGAGTCAGAAGAAGAAAGAAAGAAAGAAGAAGGGAGGGAGGGAGGTTGGAAGGAAGAAAGGAAGGAAGGAAGGAAGGAAGGAAGGAAGGAAGGAAGGAAAGGAGGGAGGGAGGAAGGAAGGAAGGAAGGAAGGAAGGAAGGAAGGAAGGAAGGAAGGAAGGAAAGGAGGGAGGGAGGGAGGAAGGGAAGGACAGAGAGAGGAAGGAAGAGAGGGAGGGAGAGGAAAATGAAGGAAGGAAGGAAGAAATGTACAAAGGAAGGAAGGAAGGAAGGAAGGAAGGAAGGAAGAAGGGAGGGAAGGAGGGAGGGAGGGAAGAAGGGAGAAAGAAGAAAGAGGTTGAAAGTCTAGGGGCAGGAAAAAAAAGAAAGTCTAGGGGCTGGGGAAGGGAGGATGGGGAGGAGGGAATACACAAAACTAATGGCAACATTAATCAACTCCAGAGAAAATTTCCTCTTGGATAGCGTTCTACAAGTCATTACTCTCAACAAGGCAGAGGGGGGACCCCAACAGAAGAGCCCCATAGAAGGGGGAGAAATCATAACCCTAAAGCCATGGGCTTTGGCCAGTAAATCCTAGAGCTAGAATTGGGTTTCCCCTTGTCCACAGTGAGATGTTGGTCAGCGAGATACATGATGTCACCAAATTAACCCAGGCCATTGTCAAAACACTTGGTTACCTGCAAGAGCTAAATGATGAGACCCTATTGCTGAAGAAATGACAGCCTGCAGCCACAGGATATCAAGTGACCATGCTGGAACTGAAAGGGAATCCAGTTTCTTCCTGGCTAGCCCACATAGTACTGGAAAGTGCTGTGCGAGCTGCTGGACAACAACTGTGGCTAACAAAGTGAATGAAATCAACCAGTCCAGCAAGAAGCACAATACACTTGTACAATAGTGGCACACAGCCTATGGGGGGAAACCAACTGCTCATGGATTGGACATGAGATCCATTTAGTGGGGAGAACTCATTTCTGATTCTAATAACCAAGCCAGATGCCTTAGGATAGGAAACAAATAGGCTCCAGAGAGATCCTCCACTGCTCTTTAAGACGACTGGACACACATGTCAATAAGTCTCTGTAATAACTTTTATCTCCTGTAATTCAAAGTCTCTCACTTTTTTATTATTATTTTTATTTTTATTGACAACTTCTTTAATTGTAGACAATATCCCATGTTATTTCCCTCCCTCCCCCCACTTTCCCCTGTGAAACTTCACTCTCCCTCATATCCCTCCCCTTCTCAATCAGTCTCTCTTTTCAGTTTGATGTCATCATCTTTTCCTTCTATTATGATGGTCTTATGTAGGTAGTGTCAGACACTGTGAGGTCATGGATATCCAGGCCATTTTGTGTCTGGAGGGGCACGTTGTAAGGAGTCCTACTCTTCCTTTGGCTCTTACATTCTTTCCGCCACCTCTTCCGCAATGGACCCTGAGCCTTGCAAGGTAGGTTTGAGATGTTTCAGCGCTGAGCACTCCTCTGTCACTTCTTCTCAGCACCATGGTGCCTTCTGGATCATCCAAAAGTTGCCACCATCTGAAAAGAGAAGCTTCTCTAACCAAAAGTGAGAGTAGCATTAATATATGGGTGTGGACATTAAGAGAAGTGCTTACTGGGCAGTTTGGTGAGCATAGTATATACATTTAGCATGACACCAGCAGACATTACACCCTTAGGGCTCATGACTACCCCTGTCATACATTTTCAGTATCAGGGATGTGTTCCCTCCCATGGAGCGGGCCTCCAGTCCAATTAGAGAGAAGTTGGTTTCCCCCATAACAGACATGCCATTATTGCACCTGTTGGCTCATTTGGCCTGGCTGGCCAAATTTAAAGCTTGCAGTGTTCACTGTTGAGTATCTTCACTGGTGTTTTCTCTCTCCCATTGAACTTCATGCAGTGTAGGTTTTTCCAGCTTTCTGTCAGCTGGTCCCCCTCTCTCACTTTTGACTGGAGAATCTGTTTGATCTTACAGATAGTGGAGAACAATGGGGAGAACCAGGATACACCAATGCATCAAAAATAGCTGATTCTGTACCATGAGATGAGTCACCTCTGCTTCATCTGCCCAGACCCAGAATTCATTGCAGAAGTGGTGACACAGTACTGCTTTCAAGGCTACCCTGAAAAACAGTTCCAAGGAGATGGCAACAGACACTGTGGTCACTCAAATCTCATGAAAACAGGAAGCCAAAGGCTACAGAGAATTCAACAGCAAATCAGATTTCTTTCATGCTCATTAAGTCTCAGCTAACATAGTAGAAAACAGGGTAGAAAGATTGTAAGACCCTCACAAGGGGTAGGAATAGCTTGAGACACTGTGCCCCACACCACTGCGGAGTCCCCACACTTGAATACCCCACACAACGTGGTCCCCACAATGAATACCAATAGCCCCACCGATGGGCAGTGGAGAGGGCATATAAGAGTCCAACCTTTTGGGGCTGGAGAGATGGCTTAGCGGTTAAGCACTTGCCTGTGAAGCCTAAGGACCCTGGTTCAAGGCTCGATTCCTCAGGACCCATTTAAGCCAGATGCACAAGGTGGACCATGCATCTGGAGTTCATTTACAGCAGCTGGAGGCCCTAATGAGCCCATTTTCTCCCTCTCTCCCTCCCTCCCTCCCTCCCTCCCTCCCTCCCTCCCTTTCTCCCTCCCTCCCTCTTTCTGTGCCTGTCACTCTCAGATAAATAAATAAACAAAAAAATTAAAAATGAGTACAACCTTTTCATTAAAAAAAGTTTTTAAAGAATCATAGTTAAGGGCTGGAGAGATGGTTTAGCGGTTAAGGCACATGCCTGTGAAGCCTAAGGACCCAGGTTTGATTCTTCAGGTCCCATGTAAGCCAGATGCACCTGATGGCACATGCATATGGAGTTTGTCTGTAGTGGCTAGAGGCTCTGGCATGCCCATCTCTCTCTCTCTCTCTCTCTCTCTCTCTCTCTCTCTCTAATAAATTAAATAAAATATTTTGAAAAATCATAGTTTAAATGGAATGTAAAGAGAAAACTGTATTAATTTAGACAAGATATAGGATTTAGTTTACAGAGTCAGAAGTCAGATGCTTTTTTGACCCTTTAGGTCTCATCTGTAAAGTACCATCTTCTGTTCTTATAAAGAAATCCATGGATTACAGATGCCTTTAAAATCTATATGATATGCAAATATCATTTCAATAGGAAAGTTAACATAAAATATCTTCTCACTGATTCTCAAATGTCCAGTTATTGGAGTCCCAACAATATAGCTTGTATTTACTCAATATATTTCAAATTTATTCATATGAAATATGAAATACAGTAGTAAGCAGAATCAACACTTTTAGCGTTTATATTGTCAGGCACTGTTGATAGGTGCCTTTATTTGATTTATTTTTAGTGTAGTAAGTACTTCTATTTTATTTGCACACAGGTTCTGCTTGTCATCACAGCCACACAGAGATCTGTTCTTCCTAACATCCATTGTAAGAGGCAGCTGAACCCCAGAAAACACCAGGGCCCATATTTCTAAGCTTTATCCTATCCCAACTCTTGCTCATAACTTGTAACCATTATTACATAGAGAAACAACATTACATAGAGAAGACAATGTCTCATTTACCTAATTTTGTCCTCACTAACTTTCGGAAATTTATTTCTTTCTCCTGAATTCAATTTTCACAATGAAAGGATAGCTAAGTCATTCTTGTAATTATACCAGTATTCAGACCAATTCAAATTTGGATATGTTTATCCTTGTATTTGAGAAGGTTCCTTAGCTACTTCGGCTCAGTCTCCAGCTGGGAACCAAGGAAGAATCCAACTGGCATGACAAGGTCATGGCCATGAAGACTCTGGGCAAGGTACTATTGAGAGATCTTGAAGTGATGTCTGATTATCCAAGTTAGAATTGAGGTCCAGAGGAGAAGTAAAATTTATTTCACATGAAAACCATTCAAGATATTTATAGAAAAAAAAAGAGAAAACATTGTGAAAGACAAAAGCCCTTCCATCAGATTCAGGATACAAATGTTGAGAATGCTTCAAAAATAAGAATTAAACAAAGGAGGAGCTACTTCTCTCTTGGCTCATATTAAACTGATGGGTTGCAGTTTTCAGCATGATTGCACACATATTTTTTCAATTTCCTTATTATGAACTACACAGTAACACAAAATCAAATGAGGTCAAACAATAAATGAAGCAATATGAAGTCTTCAAAAAAAATACATAATGTCCTGTATATAATAGGCTTATATGGAGAAAATGATGGGGAGACCAATTCAAAAGCTTTCTGTACTCCTCTGACATGAATGGAGTGGCCAGAACTGTGGGCATTCCCATAACCACCCATGTGAAGACTATTTAAAGCACTTTATAAAGCTGACAGCAAAGTAGCATCAAACAACATCTTATGCAAATACACAATAGCTCCTTCCCATTGAGTGTTTAGATCTAATAAGGAAAAATATTTTTTTACGTAAAAAAATAGTACATCTGCTTTACATGCCATTTTGGTAAACATTTTGGGAATCTATCTAAGTGCATGAATTAAAAAAATAGTGAAAGGGCTACAGAGAAGTCTCAGTGGTTAAGGTTCTTGCCTGCAACGCCTCATGACCCAGGTTCAGTTCCCCAGCACCCACATAATGCCAGATGCACAGTGGTACATGCATCTGGAGTTCATTCACACTAGCTGGAAACCCTGGCACATTCATTCTCTCTGTCTCTCTTATCTCCATTTCTCTCGGCTTGTAAATAAATAAACAAATGATAAGGATAAGAGCCACAGGGTGGAAGGGAATATCCAGAGACATTGCCTCCCTCCACAATGACTGACTGCTGCTCTCAGAACTCATAACCCACAACTCCATGGTGAACACCAGCAGTCCCACTAACAAGGACCCTCAGTGAAGCGGGGGCAGGGAGGAGGGAAATGATGGTACCAACACATGATGTGTCCATACAAAGTTTCTAGTTAATAATAATAATAAATATGGAATAACATGTTATAAGATTTGAAATGCCTTCATGGACCCTAAAACCTTTGCACATGCTGCTTCAGGGTTCTTTGACAAAGCTCTCTCCAGAAAGTTATACCATCACTCTCAATTTATGAAGAAAAACTGAGACTCAGAGCTTTAAAAACTTAACCAAGTTTGCTGTTCAAGTAAGCAGCAAAGATGAGGTGGGAACATGATTTTGTCTGCTTCCATAATCCCTTCCCCTTCAAAGGTTCATTCTCTAAGAAATAAAAATGATGATCTCTCAAAAGTTAAATGTAGCCAGGCATGGTGGCACACACCTTTAATCCCAGCACTCCACTTGGGAGGCTGAGGTAGGACAATCACTGTGAGTTCGAGGCTCGTCTGAAACTACATAGTGAATTCCAGGTCAGTCTGACCTTACCTCAAAACAACAACAACAACAAAAATAAATGTAATAGTCATACAGAAATTAAATAATGGACATTGAATAGCAAAGTGTCAAACCCAAATTTATAATGAATGAATTAAAAAGATCTTTGTAATGTACTTGTTTTACATCAAGAAATAAGTCACTGAGTAGAAACTAATTTGTAGAGAAAATTACCTAGACATGCCTTATAAGAATCACAGCATAATTATTTTAAAAGACACTGATTTTACAAAAGACTGTGGAGTTCTAGAGTTTGATTTACAGCAAAATAAGTGAATATGGATAGTACTTAATAAGATAATATCCACTGATTGTTCAGTAATAGAATCTCTACATGAGATTATTAAAAAGAATAAATCTACTTCAGTCAATGTGTACTGTGCGTAAGTTAAAGAAATCACATTCTTAATGACAATTCTAAAGCAATTAGAAATGTATATTGCAAATAATAAAGTCTTTATTAAAAATGTGTTCATTCATGGGATGGAAAATTCTGAAATATAACCAGCTTCTCATAGGTTTGATCCATGAATTCAAAAACATTACCCAGGAGCTAGAGAGAAGTATCAGTGGGAACAGTGCTTGGTCATAAGCATAATGACCTGAGTTTAGATCCCCAGCGCCAACATATGCACTCTACACACTGAGTATGTACATAACTAATAAAAAAAATTAAAAAATTAAAAAATACTAAGTTCAAGAGTATGTGCCTATAATCCCAACACTGGAGATGCAAATGCAGAATATCTGGAGCTTTCTGGCTACCTAGTCTGACCAAGTCGGTGACTTTCAAATTTAGTGAGGGACCCTATCTCCAAAGATCAAGTAGTGAGTGATTGGGAAAGACACCTAATAGAGACCCCTGGCCTCCACACACATGCATGCATGTGTACATGCACCCACACACAAATAAATGAGCCCATACATACATGAACACCACATCCATATATATATATGCAGAAAATAAACTAAATACATAAATGCACAAGCAAAGGTGCCACCCAGTATTTAAGCATCTCTCTGTTCTGTTCTCTGCTTGATCCTCTCTTGAATTTCTTTCAAGGTTTTCTTAGCTCTCTCTGTCATAGGAATGTCTTCTACAGATGTATATGCCACAGCCTCACTTTACATTTTGGTGGAGAAAACTGAAGATCTCCTCACAGTTTCCAATGACAAGAGACAACAATATTTTCATATTTGAAATGTTCCAAATTGATGCACTGTTTCATTACCTCTCCTTGATTATATTGATTTACCATGACCAGGAGGATAAAATAGGAGTATTCATAGCAGCCTCCAGTGATTAGAGCTTAACTCTTGCTCAAAATACACTGACTCATAATTAAGAACTGTGAGTCTCTCGAAGAACAACTCAGGGTATGGTAAAGACTGGAAAGGGTGTTGGTATCCTCCACAATTGCAATTTGCACTGTTTGGTACAAATTGGAAAATTGCTGGGCAAGACAATACAAATACTGTGGTGGTTAATCTTCATGTCAATTGATTGCATTTGTGAAGCCACCTCTGGGTGTGTCTGTGAGTTTGCTTTCTGCATGGATATACGGATATAGTGTGCATGCATGTGTGGGTTTCCATAAACAATTCTGTCATCAGGGCTCTAACCTAATGATTGGATTAATTCCTTGGTGGATTCAAAATATGATGGAATTTTGGAGAGATCATAAGAGGTAAGAAGTAGGCCAGCCTAATATCCAAATGCAGTAGGAATGCAGCAAATACTGGCTAAGTGAATCTAGCTGTATCTGTACTACAGCTAGGCATTTTGGAGAAAGTAAGTCACTGAGGGCAGGTCCTTGAGGTTTCCCTCTGACCTTAGCCTCTCCTGGTACCTTCCTACCATGAAGGGAAGAGCATGCTTCCAACACCATGATGTTCTTCCAGAGTACATGGAACCAAGCTAGCATGAACTGACTCCTCTGAAACTGGGAGCCAAAATAAATCTTGCTTCTCTTAAATTGTTCTCTCAGGTATTTGGACATAGCAACAAGCAAAGTAACATAAATAAACTAAAAACCTGGCATGGTAGTTATGGTAATAAAATTTAATGATTCTATTGTATAATCACTGCTGACTGACTACGATGAGAAAAGCTGAGCACTTTCCACATCATACTTGGCTGAAATCTCACAAGTACCTATGAAGTGGGTGTTATTATTATGCCCCTGTTTTACAGAGTAAACCTAAAATATTTAAGTAATTTTTTCCAATATAAAAGAGGATAAAGGACTGAATCCTCTGTGAACTGTAGAAGAATTCCATCTGTAGAGCTCAAATTTTGAAGGAAAATCACTATAACTCAGATAAGACTATTTCACAAAGAGAACTTTACTGCGTATTTATTACATACAAGGATTGGGCTGGCCACTGGAGGCACTTTGCTGTGTCGAGTTAGAATAAAAGCCTGCTTGAGACTTCAGTTTACAACCAAGGTGTATCCACTCTAGACTCTTATGGTACCTCAAACCTTCCAAAGCTCTCCTGCTTCAGGAAATTTCTCCGACCCATAAGCCTCATCCTTATTATTCACAGGCCATCCTTGTCATCATCTCCTACTTGAGCTCTCTGCACTTCTGTGCATCTGAAGAACACATTAACCCTACTGTTCCTGTTTTCCTACAATTTCCATATCAACCCTTTACAAGTCTCCTCCCCCTTCTCTTACTCTCAGCAACACACCTTGTCTACTTCTTCATAATGAACAGAATCATTAAGCTGTAACTTCCTTGTGTATATTCTAGCCCTAACCTTAGCCTCATCAAGCCAGATAATCCTCAGATCTTGCATTTCTGATGAGATGTCTTCCTGTAAAGGCTCAAATTAGACCAACCTGGACCAAACTTACGTAAACCTACTTTTTTAAATAATGGCACATCTAGAAGCTGTAGACTGTTACTAGAAAATTTTCAGTGCCTGGGATGGGATACCTTCCAGTGAGTTGTTGGCCAAGGAGGTCCCGGTAGCCTCCAAAACATTAAAGGCTTTTGCCAAAGCCCTTGGTTTCCCTTGAGAAACAGATAGTAAGACCCTATTGCTGAAGACATCTCTTGCCCGAGAGGTAGGGTCACTGGGATAGCAAGCTGGTGCTGAGCAGAAAACCTTCTCCCTGTAGACCAGCCAACTGAAAGCTGGAAAAAGCTGCACTGCATGCAGTCATATGGGAGACAGAGGTCATCAGCAGTGAAAATAGTGGACACTGAACATTCAAGTTTGGCCATACAGGCCAAATGACTGAATGGGTGCAATAGTGGCATGTCTGCTCTTCTGGTTAGAGAAGCTTCTCTTTTCAGATGGCGATGACCTCTGGGATGACCCAAAAAGCAACATAGTGCTGAGAAGAAGGGATGGAGAAGTGCCCAGCATTGAAACACCTCTGTCACACCCTCCAAGGCTCAGGGACCATTGCGGAAGAGGGGGCAGATAGAATGGAAGAGCCAAAGGAAGGGTATGACTTCTTACAATGCAACTGCCCAGACAGAAATTGACCTTGATATCCATGGCCTTCAGTGCCTAGCAATACCTTCGCAAGACCCTCAACAATAAAAGAAAAAGATGATGACATCAAATTCAAAGAGAGACTAATGGAGAGAGGGAGGGGATATGATGGAGATTGGAGTTCTAAAGTGGAATGGGGGGGAAATATTATGTGTTTTTGTATGTAAGTATAGAAGTTGTCAATAAAAAAATTAAAAAGAAATAAAAAATAAAAAGAAACTAGCACCGAGGGCTATAGAGATGGCTCAGAGGTTAAGTGTGCTTCCTGTGCAAACATGAGTGCCTGAGTTCAAATCTCTGGATCCCCCATAAATGGGCAGGGCCACACATGCCTGTAACCCCAGTCCTACAGAGGAGCAGAGATTTGAGAATTTTAGGAGCCCTGTAAGCTCTGGAATCACTAAAGAGACTCCAGCTCAAAACAAGACTGGGTAAAACAGGGATGGACTAGAACATCTGACTCCACACTCCCATCCCCATAGTTGAGGGCCCACCCCCAGCCTCAGGTAATCAGATGGAGGCCATACCACATCATGCACACATTCACACATATACGCACACACAAACACCAGCAAGCAAGCAAAAAAATACAAAATAAAATATTGTAAAGAAACTAGAACAGAAACTAAAGAGTAATGAATTCAGTTTTGTATGCTTTCTTTTAAATAGAGGTAGTGACATTTTAGAGCTGTGTGATGGCCATTATCCATACTCTGTGTGAGTAGTACTTTTAGAAAGAATGCCTAGAGAGACAAGACTGTACATATTTACAATGAAAAGATGAGATAAAGGGAAACTTCTGAATGAACTTTCAAAGGCTTTTCATTTCTCGATTGCAAGAGCTTTCTAAGTTTCATGTATATGCCCTCATTCCCTTGGAGGCATCCTGTAATCTCATAATTAGATTTGTTTTGCTAGTTTTGGTTAGTTTCTGTCACTTCTACTAAAAATCATAAATATAAAACATTTAGTTTGTAATTGTTTCTGTCTTCACATCTCCATTGCCAGAAACTAGTCCCAGGCATTATCATTTCCTAGCTAGACAACAGTAACAGCCTCAGAACTGGTCTCCTGATGTGTTCTGTCCTCCCTCAAATCCATTCTTGAGGAGGATTATTTGGAAATTATCTAATTCTACTATGTAAAAGCTGCCAATGTTTCCTCTTGCTGAAAAAGCAGAAGCCTTAACATAATGTCACAGACCCACTTATCTAGCTTCTAAGTACACAGGCAGTCTTGTTCCCACTGCCTTTTGCCCTTTAGCTGACCTAAGTAAGATTCAAGAAGTCTGTCTTGCCTGAGGGTTTCATGGTCAAATGTTGAACCTAAAATTTTAGATTAAAAAATTTCTTCTCCCTATGCCTGGCATTTCTTTCTAATCTTTCACTAGATTCTACGCATACCTTGTATTTTTGCATTGAATGACATTTATAATTATAATTTATTTTAAGATCTGCCTTTGGTAATGAGTACATAAGGTTAAAAAGTAAATAGTGAAGTTCCATTATCATTGTATTCAAAGTGTCTGGCAGATGAAAGGTCAATACATTTTGTTAAATAAAAGTATGAGTGAAGCACAGTTCCAAAATACACTTCCTACATGCATAGGAATCTCCCAAAGAGACAAATTTGTAGAAGCTATAAAATGTGTGTAATACTAGAAAACAGACAAACGTTCAGAGATGAACTAAGGCAAGCAGAAAAAGTGGAACAAAATACAAGGAATGGGGGCTGAGGTGATAACTCAGTTGGTACGGGGGTTTCTCTGCAAACATGAGGACCTGAGCTTTTCCCTAAGAAGCCAGGAAAAAACAAAAGCCAGGTGTAGTGGCCTGCGCTTGTAATCCCAGCACTGGGCAGATGGAGATGGGCAGATTCCTGTAGCTCACTGACTGAGCAGAGAGTCTAGTCAAGCCAATGACAGACCTTACCCAAGCTTGTCCTCTGACCTCCACATGTGCATGCACACACAAGAACATGCACACGAGTGCCTGTGTGTGGGGGTGTGAGTGCACACACACACACACACAGATACCAACACAAAGACTAATAGTTTGATATTTCATCCAGAGGAAAAAAAAAACTTTTGCTATTTGAAGAAAGAAAATAACTTGTCTCAATGACACATCTATAAACATAAAAGACAAAAGGCAATGAATTGACATCACTAAACATCTATGGGATAATAATTTACAGATGACCAATGAACCAAATGGCCTAGTGGTATGAGCATAGACTAAAGCAAAAATTTGCTGAGTTTTAATTCTCATTCCATTATCACTTGTCTCAGCCTTGGAAAATTACCTACACTACCTATACTGCTGTAATGCCATTTTCAAAACAGGGATAACACATGAACTACTTCACACACATTCCATGAGAAGTCTATATTACAGCTTTGTATAAATATGTTGTTCAAAGTGAAAAATTTTTTTTTACCCAAGAATTCTTTTTCTATCCAAATTTTTTTTTTACCACAAAGGATATGTGTATAAGCAAAGGCTCATCAGAAAATATATGATTCAGCTGGGTCTCAGGAAAATTTATTTTTTAAGATTATACTCCAGTGCTGGAGGGATGGATTAGCAGTTAAGGCATTTGCCTACAAAGCCAAAGGACTCAGGTTTGATTCCCCAGGACCCACGTAAGCTAGAGGCACAAGGGGAAGCATGCATCTGGATTTGCAGTGGATGGAGGCCCTGGCAAGCTCATTCTCTCTCTCCTCTCTCCCTCTTTTCTGTCAAATAAATAAATAAATGAAAATAAAATATTTTTAACAGATTATACTCCAGAGACCTAAGAAGTGAATCAACATAAATGATTCAAGAGAAGGGATGTCAAAGCATAAGGACTGGAGGTCATTATAACATGCTAATATGCTAATACTTTAATGAAAACTTTTAAACTTTATGATGTACATATATAGTATAAAAGTTCTTTATAGTATGAAAATTCCATAATGAAACTCATCACTTTACATACTAATCTCAAAAGTTAATTTTTAAAAGCTAAATTGCAAATAAAGACACATTTGTACATTAAAAGCTGTTCATTTTTTGCATTAATAAAGCTACTTAACATCAAAAAATAAATACATAATACTATAATATATGTAATGTGAAATTATATGTAATAAAAT
This sequence comes from Orientallactaga sibirica, assembly GCA_036365145.1. Classification (NCBI taxonomy): domain Eukaryota; kingdom Metazoa; phylum Chordata; class Mammalia; order Rodentia; family Dipodidae; genus Orientallactaga; species Orientallactaga sibirica. The sequence continues at coordinate 87,009,951 of JAEOAD010000003.1, forward strand.
TTCCATAAGCAAAACTTAGAACTAGCCGGGCTTGGTGGCCCACGCCTTTAATCCCAACACTCGGGAGACAGAGGTAGGAGGATCGCCTTGAGTTCAAGGCCACTCTGAGACTACATAGTGAATTCCAGGTCAGCCTGAGCTAGAGTGAAACCCTACCTCAGAAAAAAAAAAAAAAACTTAGAACTAGAAAAAGGGTCTATTTTCAATCAATTAACCAAAATAATCACTCTTTAGCTAAATAACATAAAGTAGGCATTTTCAATTAAAGACAAGGACTATAAAATAATAATGAGTGTTTACCCCTCAAATCACTTGAGGGAAAGTGTGTGGTTTAAAAACATCTCATAGCAATAAAACAAAAGCTAGGAAAAAATAGACTAAAACAAAATGACAAGATAGCACAAATATTACAGAGAATAAAACAAGATGACAAGGAAAATCTTACCAGTTTTTATTTATTTATTTATTTATTTTGGAGAGAGACAGAGAGAGAGAGAGAGAGAGGAAGACAGATAGAGATGGGCTCGCCAGCAGCCTCTCAACTTCTGCGAACGAAATCCAGATGCATACGCCCCCTTGTGGTCAAGTGCGGCATTGCGCCCTTGCGTCACTTTGCATCTGGCTAAACATGGGACCCGGAGATTGGAACCGCTGGAGATTGGAACCAGCCTTCTTAGGCTTAGGAGGCAGGCGCCTTAACCGCTAAGCCATCTCTCCAGCCCTTACCAGTTTTGATAGTAAGCAAACTACATAAATATTGCCTCAATATGCTCAAACAACAAGTCTATGAGTTGAAAAATAAACAATAATGGTGTTTCATTAGCTATTTGAAATAGAGAAGGTTAAATCAAAATGAAACAGGAAACTTAAAATCACTCAATTGAAGCCCGGCATGGTGGCACACACCTTTAATCCCAGCACTCTGGAGGCAGAGATAGGAGGATCACAGTGAGTTCAAAGCCACCTTGAGACTACATAGTGAATTCCAGTTCAGCCTGGCCTAGAGTGAAACCCTACTTTGAAAAAAAAAAAATCAGTCAATTGGGCTAGGAAGATGACTCAGCAGTTAAAGGTGCTTGCTTGTAAACCTGTGTCCCATAGTTTGATTCAGCAGCACCCATGTAAAACCAGATACACAAAGTGATGCATACATTTGAAGTTTGTTTGTAGGGGCAAGAGGCCCTAGTATACTCATCCTCTCTCTCTCTCTCTCTCTCTCCCTCTCTCTCTCTCTCTGAAACAAAAATATTTCTTAAAAATAAGTAAGTAAATAAAATGAGTAAATCATGAGAAAAACAAAAGGATGTTGAGAGTTAAAATACTTTTGCCAGACAAAGGAGAATGCAAGGATAAATTACTTAAAGACATACAGGAAATGTTTCATGGAGAAAAATAATAAAACTTATTATGAGTAAATTAGAAACATATGTTATACATTCAATATGCTGAAAATGGTCATAAAACACAATTTTTTAAATTATGAATAATATTAAAATTTTTTTCACAAAAATTCTGTATGTGGAAAATATTGATATAGAAGAAATTGGTAATCTAAGAAACAATAGCAATAATTATACAGATTACAATTCTAGAAAATGAAAGTTTCAATTTTTTAAAAAATTACAATGAATCACTTCAAACTTAAGAAGACAAATGATCTTCAGGCAAAATAACTCAATACAAGTAAAAGAAACCCTACTTTGAGAAAAAAAAAATCAGTCAATTGGGTTAGGAAGATGACTCAGCAGTTAAAGGTGCTTGCTTGTAAACCTGTGTCCCATAGTTTGATTCAGCAGCACCCATGTAAAACCAGATACACAAAGTGATGCATACATTTGAAGTTTGTTTGTAGGGGCAAGAGGCCCTAGTATACTCATCTCTCTCTCTCTCTCTCTCTCTCCTCTCTCTCTCTCTCTCTGAAACAAAAATATTTCTTAAAAATAAGTAAGTAAATAAAATGAGTAAATCATGAGAAAAACAAAAGGATGTTGAGAGTTAAAATACTTTTGCCAGACAAAGGAGAATGCAAGGATAAATTACTTAAAGACATACAGGAAATGTTTCATGGAGAAAAATAATAAAACTTATTATGAGTAAATTAGAAACATATGTTATACATTCAATATGCTGAAAATGGTCATAAAACACAATTTTTTAAATTATGAATAATAATAAAAATTTTTCACAAAAATTCTGTATGTGGAAAATATTGATATAGAAGAAATTGGTAATCTAAGAAACAATAGCAATAATTATACAGATTACAATTCTAGAAAATGAAAGTTTCAATTTTTTAAAAAAATTACAATGAATCACTTCAAACTTAAGAAGACAAATGATCTTCAGGCAAAATAACTCAATACAAGTAAAAGAAGTGCTTTTAATTCATTTACCCAAGATAACATTTTAATTACACATATGGAGATGAAAATTCTAGTTAAAAATTAATAAATCAACTTAGCAATATATACCACAGTCAACTCAACCTTTTCCAAGAATAAAAGAATCTATTTAATAGCAAAAAAAAACTACTTCTATGATATACTATAATTTAATGAAAACATTTATGTGATTTCAACAAATCTACATGATAGTATGCAAAAATTTTCTTAGTAAATTTAAACTGAATTTTAATTGACTTTAAAAGTTTTCTTTCTGGGCTTGGTGGCACACACCTTTAATCCCAGCACTTGGGAAGCAGAGGTAGGAGGATCAAGTGAGTTCAAGGCCACCCTGAGACTACATAATGAATTCAGGTCAGCCTGGGCTAGAGTGAGACCCTATGTCAAAAAAACCAAAAAAAAAAAAAAAAAGTTTTCTTTAAGTCAATAGGATCTTCAATGACAAAATGCCACAGCAACTGTCATGAAGATCAGAAGAAACACAAAACCATCTGCTGCTACTTCTCCATAAAGAACATTATTTTGACAATTCAGATTAATGCAATTAAACTAGAAAGAGAAAAAAATAAGCAGGAAATTGCATACACAATACTATCAGTATAGTCAACTAGTGTTATTGTGTGTATAAAATTGCAAGATAAAAAAAATATGTGAAAGAAATAAGAACTAAGGCACTGCCACCTTTGACCACCTTTTACAGAGGGTGGTGACCAATGGGGGAACTGGAAACACATCAAGGTGCTGAGACTAAGTGACTGTTGTGTGCTCAGGGTTAAATGAGACATCTTTCTCACACCTCTCCAAGCTCAGGAAACATTGCAGAAGGTGTGGGAGGAAATGTTAGAGCCAGAGGAGCGGAGGGAGTGTTTTGGAACTGGAATGCTGTCACAGCACATGAAGTGGCCATTGCAGTCATGACCTTACAGTGGCCAATATCACCTGCACAAGACCTGGACAATATTGGGTCCATCAGCATTCTGTTATGGCTGATGGAAGAAGGCGGACAAAAAAAAAAAAAAAAAAAAAAAAAAAAAAAAAAAAAGCTATCAGAATAGAAGACACACTAGCTGGAAAGAAGTGAGTTCACTGGAAGCAGGAAGGAGAGCAAAAGAAGGTAACGGGAGGAGACTGTGATGAAATGACGTTATGCACATGTATAAAAATTGCCAGTAAAAAAGTTTGAAGAACAGCCGGGTGTGGTGGTGCACGCCTTTAATCCCAGCACTTGGGAGGCAGAGGTAGGAGGATCACCATGAGTTCAAGGCCACCCTGAGACTGCGTAGTGAATTCCAGGTCAACCTGAACTAGAGTGAGACCCTATCTTGAAACCCCCCCCAAAAAAAGTTTGAAGAAGAAATAAGAACTAATAATAAATTATATTTATTCTATGTCAAATATGTAACAAATGTTATTTTACAAAGTATCAGCACAACAGTAGCCACAAAAATATAATTCTGAACAAATTAAGCAAAAAAAAAAAAAAAAAAGTAGTTATCTATATGAGGTAAATGTTTACTTAGAACGGCACAACTATAAAAAGAAGTTAAGTAATAGAATGTTCTTGGGTGGAGAAGAAAACAATCGCAACAATAAAAATAGAGGGTTTTTGTTTAATTTTGGTGACTCCCATATGCCAGACTCGCTTCAACTTTTATAATCATTACAACATTTATTCCTCAAAAAATCCCTTGAGGCATTTTAACAATTATTTCCACTTGAACATGAATAAACACTTATTTTTTCCAAGTGCACACAAAAGAGTCACCAAGATAAACAAGTTTCATCAATTTTAAAGGAATTAAAGTTAAGTCTGGTATGGTGGCACATGCCTTTTGTCCTAGCAGTAGGGCGGCTGAGGTAGGAGGATTGCCATGAGTTGAGGGCCAGCTTAGGCTACAAAGTGAGTTCCGGGTCAGCATAGGCTAAAGTGAGACCCTGCTTCAAAAAAAAAAAAAAATTTACAAAGAACATCCTCTGATCATATAAAATTTAACTTGAAATAACAGAAAGATGTCTGGTAAATTTGGAAATATTTTAAAATTAACCATCACACTTCTAAATAACTAATAGGTGAAAGCAGGAGTCACAAGAGGAATTAAGGAGTTTAAATTTAGTTAATGTACCAAAAAGTAAGTGGTCAACTACACCAGTGGAAAATGTATTAGAGGAAAATCCTTACTATCAGATGACGTGTAAAAAAAAAAAAAGAAAGATCTCAAATTTTAACAAAATGTGAGACCCCATGGGATGTGGTGACTCACACTTGAGAGACTGGGGTGGGAGGGTTTGCATGTTTAAATTCTATTGTCAATGTCAGATTAGGAATCATGTAAGGGACATAGCTCTTGGGAGGGTCTAGGAAGGGGTTTCCAAGAAAGATTCAGTGAGGGAGGAAGTCCTTCCTCCAGCGTAGGTAGTCCCTTCTAGACGGACTAGAGAGAAAAAAACTCCCATAGAGCACAAGGCCTCTTGCCTGGCTGCCTGTGCAACTTTTGCCTGCATCTTCCCTGCTGCTACTATCCTTGCCAACAAGACAACAGAACCCAGCCTCATCGGCCTTCCAGCGCCCAGGAATCCACCAGGCCTTCAACGCCAGATTGGGATTGCTGGGGCATCCAGCCTCGTGCACTGAACACTTTCTTCCTGAGATGAGTGAAAACCACGACTTCTGACACTGTTACTCAAAGGAAGCACAGGGTCTTAAACAACCAGAATTGCACAGGACCTTGGTTTCACCAGAGTGAGTATACATTTTTTTTTTTTTACTATGTGCCATTTACATAGCTATCCCAATTTGTCTTCTGGAAATTGTGATTATAGCTAATCAAAATGATGATATCTTCCAAAACTTCAGAAAGCTGTCAGGTTGCAAGTATGACCCTGGGTGAAATATTGATACGGGTAACCAGTGGATCTGGCTGAAGTGAATGGCCACCCTCTGCTCACATTGTATCTGGAGAATGGGGCAAACTGGCCTGCTTGACTCTTTGAACTCCATCAAGCTTTAAAAGGAGGAGAGACAGGTGGTTAGAAGACTATATAAGAAATATTCTAAGAGAACTATCAGTCTGTTCTGAAGTATTCCTGATGGAGATAATTTTATTTTGTAATAATCTATAATTTTCACTAAAAAAAAATGGAGTAGTTATGGAAAACAAGTTCTCCCATGAAGTATGTGATCTTACAGGTACCATGTATTGTAAAATTTTCATAGATTATTTCTTTAAACTTCATGAGACACAACTGCTCCCATGCAAACAAACAAAGAAATCTCTCCTCAAATAAAAGTCCAAGTTCATGTGGCATTATCAGTAGACTCTGCCAAACAATTATAGGAAAATCAATCACAAGCCTATAAAAATTCTTCCAGAGCATAGACAAGTGGAGGATACATCCGAATCCATTTTCTGAGGCTGGCATTATTCTGATGTCAAAACCAGAAAAAAAGAATGGTAAGTAAAGCACAAAACAATATTTCTCATTAGTGTGGTTGTGGAAATTCTCAAGAAAAACTGGCAAACAGAATCTGGCACAATAATATACATCATGACTAAATGAGGTTTCTCTCTAAAGCTAGATTCATTCAGCACTTGAAAGTGAGCCAAAATAGTTTACCATATTAACAGAATAAAGAAGAAAATGTGACAATTTCTATAAATACAGTAATAAAGACACCATGAAAAACAATGTGAAAAAAGAGTCTGCCAGACTCTCTCTTTTGCCCAACTAAAAAATTTTGTATAGAATACAAAAAGCAGCTACCTGAAGGTTTGGGGGGTGAGTTCCTATTGCCAGAACATTGTAGAACGGTAACATGATTAGAGACACAACGCAGATGAGTGGTAGTCAGCAACTGGTGGTGGGAGGACAGGCTGACAGATTTGGGGGTGTGACAGAACTGTTCCTCTGTATCTTGAATACGGAAATGATGCCGGCTAAGATGGTGGTGTAGGAACCGTGACAAAACAGCCTAGGGGAGAAAAAGAAAAAAAAAAAAGAAACAACTACATAACCTGTGTCAAAAAAGCATGGAATTATGCACTAAAAAGGGTAACTTTCAGTATGTATAAAAGATACTCCAAGCTTGGTATGGGTTAAACACCGCCACTTAGGGAATTGAGGCAGAAGGATACTGAGGTACAGGTCAACCTTGACTATACAGAAGGACCCTGCCTCAAAAATAGTCATTCCAATAAGCCTGAATTTTTAAAACATCTCTAACAGGCTTCTTATATGAAGTTAGGGTATAGTCCTTCTGGAAAGTGAAAAGAATTGTTGAGAGATGAAAAATAGTTTGGAAACTTTTTTAACAATTTGGTCACAGCTTTTGAGATTGCATATTCAGATTTAAAAGTTTTCATGGGGCTGGGGAGATGGCTTAGCTATTAAGGCGCTTGCCTGCAAAGCCAAAGGACCCAGGTTCAATTCCCCAGGACCCACAGAAGCCAGATGCACAAGGTTTGCAGTGGCTAGAGGCCCTGGCATGCTCATTTTCTCTCTCCCTCTCTCTTTCTGCTTCTCTCTCTCTCTCTCTCTCTCTCTGTCTCTAATAAATAAATAAATAAAATATTTTAATGTTTTCATGAAAAGATAATAGAAATAGTGAGTAGAGGGCTGGGACTGTTGCACAGCAACTCAGTACTTTCCTAGCATGTATGAGGCACAGAAAAAAAAGAAGAGAAAAAGAAAGAAAAAGGAAAAAGTGAGTGGAAATATTGAAAATGTATCAAATATTCAGAGCACACCAACAGAAGATGATAGATAAATAGATAATAAATGATGATTATGATTGATAAATAGAGAGATAATGCATACATTGGCAGATAGATGATGATAGATAGATAGATAGATAGATAGATAGATAGATAGATAGATAGATAGATAGATAGAGAGAGAGAGAGAGAGAGAGAGAGAGATAAATAGATGATAGATAAATCAAGTAAACTAAGACTTCATGAGTCCCTAAACAAGTTTGAATATAGAATGACTCCTCCTCCCAAGGCTCATGTGTTTGAATACTTAATCCCTAGCTGGTGGCACTATTCAGGAGGGTTTTGGAAACTTAAGGAGGTGTAACCTTGGTGGAAGAGGTGTGTTGCTATGGTGATCCTTGAAGGGTTATAGTCAGGTCTCTACTTCCTCCCAAGATGTGAGCATTTGTTGCTGTCAGCTTCCCGTTGCTCACAGAAAACACGGGACCAAAAGCAGCTTGTGGGAGGAAATCGTTTGTTTTGGCTTACAGACTCAACTGGAAGCTCCATGATAGCAGGGGAACACAATGGCATGAGTAGAGGATGGACATCACCTCCTGGTCAACATCAAGTGGACAACAGTAGCAGGAGAATATTCCAAACACTGGCAAGGAGAAGCTGGCTATAATGCCCATAAGTCTGGCCCCAATAATGCATCACTTCCAGGAGGCACCAATTCCAAAATTACCACCAGCTGGGGACCTAGCACTCAGAATACATAAGTTTATGGGGGACACCCAAATCAAACCACTGCACCAGGTGTCTCTACCTTCCTGTTCCTGCCATGATTCCTCTGCCATGATGGACTCTACCCTCTAGAACTGCAAGCCAAGCTAAATACTTTTTTTCCATAACTTGCTTCTGCCTGAATGTAATGAGAAAGTAACCAATATAAAAGATAACATCTGTCAAGGGACTTGAAATGAAAAGGTTGGGTGAGTTTCTCAAGAACAAGACTGAAAGATGGGTGATAACAGAGCAACGTTTTCCAAATTCTGAGAATAAATGAGTTCCAATCTAACATCATATGCTCAGTAATATCACCCACAAAAGGTAAGAGTAAAATATCTTTGCTATTATTTCTGAGCTCTGCTTCATATGCATCCTTAAGAAGTCCCCCTGGGAGAAGATATTCCACACAAACAAGAGAATGAACTAAGAAAAAGTAATACCTGGAATTTACAAAACGGGAGCTCCAACACACCACAATGTAGCATGGGAGTTCCCAGACGCAGGAAGACCTCAGTACAACTAAAAAAATAAGCAGAACTGGAAAATACCACTTCGATTTCAGTAACAAGTTTTAGGGACCCAGGCAAAATGTAACCAAGAGGGGAACAAAAGGAAACTGATACTTTATCTGACATCTTTAGACTTTTTTTGAGGAATTTTATGATTTGACCATAAAATTTGAAGCTTAGTTACCAAGTGAGGCAAAGAAAAAATAAACAAATAAAAAGCAGTAAGTTTGGGTGGGGGGGGATGAGGTTTATAAAAAAGGAAATGCAATTATAAAACAAAGCCAACTATGATTTATGCTATCAAAGCCAAATAATGTAAGCAGCATTTATTTAAATTAAAGCTGTGATGGAAGGGCTGCACAGCAGTTCAAGCGCTTGCCTGCAAAGCCTAAGGACCCATGTTCTATTCTCCAGATCCCACGTTAGCCAGATGCACAGAGGTGAGGCAATAGAAAGGCTGCACATGCCCACTAGATGGCACAAGCATCTGGAGTTCAAGTTCAGTAGCTGAGGCCCTGGCACACCAATTCTCCCTCTCTCTCTCTCTCTCTCTCTCTCTGAAATAAAATTAAAAATTTTTGAAAAAAATTGTGATGGAAATTGGAAAGTGGTGAAATAGTGTAAGCAAGAGAGGGGAGTATGGAAGTATATATTTTTTGACTGTGATGTAACATAACTAAACCCTCATCCACCAAAGAAAAAAACTAAGTGAATAATGTGGAAATCTGAAGAAGCAAGAAGTATACTATAAGCTACATTGGGGAATAGTGTTGAATAGTGTTGGGAAGACGGCTCAGCAGTCAAGGTGCTTGCTTGCAAGGCCTGCAGCCTGGGGTCAAGTCCCCAGTACCCAGGTAAAGCAAGATGCACAATGTGGCACATGCATCCAGAGTTCATTTACAGCAATAAGAGAACCTGGCCTACCTGTACACACAGTTTCAATCTCTCTCCCTCCCTCCCTCTTTTTTCTCTCTCTCTCTCTCTCTCTCTCATCTTTTCTTTATTCACAAAAGAATTAATAAAAGTATTTTTAAAAGAAAGATACAGAGGCAAATAAATACTCTTGAGGACTCTTAAATGCATAACCACAGGAAATGAGAAGTGACAAAGGAAAGGTAGAGCAGAGGCTAATTTAGGGGCCTATCTTATAAGGCACTTGCTGGCATTTTAAACTACAATTTTACTTTGCAAAAATTAACGATAAGGATGGAGAGATGGCTTACTGGTTACACTTGCTAGTGAAGCCTAAGGACCCAGGTTTGATTGCCTAGTACCCATGTAAGCCCCATGCACATGGTAGCACATAAGTCTGGAATTCATTTGCAGTGTCCAGAAACCCTGGTGCCTCTCTCTCTTTCTATCTGCCCCTTCCTCCCCTGTCTCTCTCAAATAAATAAATAATATTTTTAAAAATTAATTTATAAGCCAGGCATGGTGGCCCATGCCTTTAATCCCAGCACTCGGGAGGCAGAGGTAGGAGGATCACCATGAGTTCAAGGCCACCCTGAGACTACATAGTGAATTCCAGGTCAGCCTGAGCTAGAGAGAGACCCTACCTTGAAAAAATAATAATAATTTATAAAGGACTAATGTTTGGGGCATAGCTCAATGGTAGAGTACTTGCCTAGCATGTGCAAGGTCCTGGGTTCAACCTCGGCCACTGCAAACATAAAACAAAACAAAACTATTCCAATTGAAAGTTTAAATTTTAAAACATAATTAAAATAATTACTTGAACGAAAGACCCTAAAAATGGAATATCTTCGGCTGGAGAGTTGGCTTCGCAGTTAGGGTTCTGGCCTGCGAAGCCTAAAGAACCAGATTTAATTCTCCAGGTCCCATGTTAGCCAGATGCACATCGTGGTGCATGCATCTGGAGTTCGTTTGCAGTGGTTAGTGGCCCCGGTGCACACATTCTCTCTCTCTCTCTCTCTCTCTCTCTCTCTCTCTCTCCTCCCTCTCTATCTAATAAATAAATAAATAAAATGAATTTTTTAAAATTTAAAAAGAAAAAACATGAAGCTTTTAAAAAAATGGAATATCTTAATATTTAAGTTCTATATATCAAAAATTACCCTAATTATACTTCAGAGATAAATGATGCACTAGATAATTATTTATGGTAGGTAAACAATAGATGTCTGTCTATTTCAATGCTATGCTTTTCTACACACTTTTGGGAAAGTTCCCATTTTGTACAGTCTGAGGGAACAGCTGACGAAGGGGAGGCAGTCTCTGGAGACTTGAACTACAAGAATCTCCATTCTGTCTGAGAGCTTGAAATTCAAAACAAAACCCACTCTATTTTCTCAGAGGAGTCCACAACAAGACTTAGCAGCTTCCTGGAGATATAGAAAGTGCCAGACACTAGTACATGGAAGTGACAGCAGGACAACTAGGATGCTCATGTCTTTAAATCCCTCCATAATCTCTTTCCACTGAAAGAGCTCCTGTTCCTTGGTGTAGCATGGTGTTTTCTCTCAACACAAGAGTCTATCTGAGAGTCCAGCCTTATTTACAGAGTCCAGTTCTTTTCTCTTGTTCAAAACTCCTAATGTTCTGAGTCATATCCGGGAATATTTGGAGTAAAAAAAAAAAAATCAAATCCAGAAGGAATTTGAGGTTTATAGTAAGTGAAAGAATTGTCAAGTTTAGGGTAAAAATCTGGGGTTGTAATTATGAGAATGAATACCAAAATTACTCAGTTAGGGAAGAAGGACAAATTACTTTGGATTTGGGCTGAATGGCTATGAATAAAATTACCAGATTGAATTCATTGTTCTATCTAAGGCAGCTAGGAGTGAGTGGTGCATCTCTGGGCTCAGGGTGGGACAGTGCCCAACAGGCTAAAAGTGCATGGTATGAGAAATTCCAATATAGCCATTCCTTGCTGCTCAGAATCTCTAGCAAAGGAGTCACTCTTCTGTCAGTAGAAAATTAAAACACTACAGGAATGACAGTGAGCGTGTTTTCAAATGAAGACAACCAGCGGACAAGACAAATTATATATATAATAAAAATGTGCTTACTTGGTGCGACATTTGTTCTAATTATACAGATATATGTATGTAGTGTGCCTCTGTATGAATACAGAGGCTGGTATGTGTGTTTATGAACATGTGTTTATGCATATCAGTTCATGTTGTGAGATGTATTTCTCAAAACACAGCAAAGAGCTTCTTCTCTAGCGGGTGTAAAGTTGGCTTGGTCTATACATAGCAGGAAAGAATTCCTCTGAAAGTGAAGCACCACTCAGGAGAGTCCTGGAACACAATGGAAGAGAGCCCATGGGAGATGAGAACAATTTCTTGCCCATTTCCTCTGGAAAGAAAGACAACCTGATAGATCTACTCCGATGTGTGCTTAACGACATGTAGAACTCAAAATGGCCACTGGAGGAGAACAAGAGAAAAATGGGTCCCAGTGTGGGGTAAATGTTGAACAATTTCCAGAAACTACCAAAGGAAGAAATGGAAGATGAGTCAGTGGATAAAGTGCCTGACATGAGTTCAGATTCCAGCATCCAGGTAAGGCTGGTCCATAGAGGCTGGACTCCAGCATCCAGGTAAGGCTGGTCCATAGAGGCTGGACTCCAGCATCCAGGTAAGGCTGGTCCATAGAGGCTGGACTCCAGCATCCAGGTAAGGCTGGTCCATAGAGGCTGGACTCCAGCATTCGTAAGGCTGGTCCATAGAAGCTGGAATCCAGCATCCGGGTAACGTTCCATAGAGGCTGGAATCCCAGCACACGTAGGACAAGAAAGGAAGTAGGAGACAGAAGTTTTGTCCTGAAATCATAGTCTAGCTATCTTGGTGCTCAAAGGGATTAGCAACAAGAATTTAAAAAAAAATAAAAAAATAAAAAAAAAACCTTGCCCCAAACAAGGTAGTAGGCAAGGATTGACCTGTGAAGTTGCCCTCTGACCTCTACACGTATGCCATGGCATGTATGTGCCAGAACTCATCCACATTAACATACACACATACAAAGAAGAAGAGGATGAGGAGAAGGGAAAGTGGGAAGGGGAGCCGTGTGAAGAACCTTTCCGTGTGTGACGGGCATAGATGGGGTAGAGAGAAGCGGTTGTGGTTTAAGGAAACTTAATCCTCACTGGCCAAAGAAGAAAGTCAATGGACAAATATACAGGCCTGAAACCAATAAAATAGGACCGGGTGAGCAGAACTACTAAAAGTTCAGACTCCAAGCACTGGCACGGGTTGGCCACTCTCTAACAAGTGACCGTTCACTCCAGGTCCTGGCTTCCCAGAAGCGGCCCAGCTTTTATCCCATTATCAGACGTGACAAGTAGAAAGTATAGTGACACAACTTTCTAGAAAGAAATTTGGTCATTTTTATCCAACCACATAAAGTACTTAAACCTCTTCTTCGATATTTTGACTTCTGCCATAGCTAGTCAAAGAAGTCATACAAAAGAAAATCCCAGCCGGGCATGGTGGCGCACACCTTTAATCCCAGCATCTGCGAGGCAAAGGTAGGAGAATCGCGGAGAGTTCGAGGTCACCCTGAGATTACATAGTGAATTCCAGGTCAGCCTGGGCTAGAATGAGACCCTACCTTGAAAAACCGAAAAGTGAAAAAAAAAAAAAAAAAAAAAAAAAAAACAAATCCCAGTCCCAGTTCTAATATATACATCTGCTATATTATGTTGAGAATATGTCTGTTGAAAATTTTCAGAATATCCGCACTAGATTAAAAACTCTTTGTGATAAGAACACTCTAAGCTCATACCTGGTAGCAATAAAAATAAATAAATAAAGACACTGTGAAACCACAAAAATGATAAAAACTTCCCCAACCCAGCTAACATAAGAAACATTGTCTCATTTTTAAAAACCTATCTGTAAAGCCGGGTGTAGTGGCGCACGCCTCTAATCCCAGCACTCGGGAGGCAGAGCTAGGAGGATCACCATGAGTTCGAGGCCACCCTGAGACTACAGAGTGAATTCCAGGTCAGCCTGAGCTAGAGTGAAACCCTATCTCGAAACACCCCCCCCAAAAAAAAAACCTATTGTTCGATCTGACTCTGTAATAAAGATTGATAATTAATCACTTCCTGTCAACCTAGATCAGAGCCCAACTTCTATGACACGTGAAATGTCCTCAAAATCACCTAACGTAAGCCCTCAACTACAATCAACCCATCCTAATTTCCTCTTTTTTAAGATATCCTTTCATTCCCCAACCCCACAGTGTGTATCACATACAAGTCCCACTGAGATGCAGAAACGTTAACTTAAGGTGTTGGGGTATTAATTTTCTCACTGAACATGATGGAGGAGGGCTTTTCACATATCATCTAAAAGGCCTCACAATTCTGGTACTATTGTTATCATCCCCATCATACAAGTAGGAAAAGATACCAGAGTAGAGTGGAAAGGTGAGAGTGTTACAGTCTAAAGATTCAACCACAAGGTCTGAGTTCCCTCATCAGAGAAGCTTCTTAGCTTCCATGCTGTAATCCTTTTAGCTGCCTACCGCCCAAACCCTGGCTTTTGCTGCTGTGGCTTCTTGTGCTCAAAATGAGGGCCAGTGCTATCTGATCTCCAGTCTCTTCTCTTCATTCTTTTGTTTTTCCTCTCTTCATTCTTATTGTCTCTGTCCTCTTTCAAGTCCTCATTCTCCCTGCTAAATTTCTGCACAGCACACCAACCACAACTCTTAATCCTCTCTCCTTACCTCCTCCTGTAATCCACTATGACTCCTGAAGAAAGAGTTTCCTGAGTGCAGCTTTTATTGTGCAATTCCTGGTTAGAAGACAAACAGATAGATATTCCAGTTTGAATTAAAAAAAAACTTATTTGCATAGAAAGAATTAGTTTTCATTACAGCAATTTTTTCAAACAAAATTTTTTTATTTCCCTTTCATCCTCATCTCCCTGTCTCCTTTTCTCCCTTTATGGTTTCTCCCCCACCTGAACCTCCTTTCCATTTTCATGTCACATGTGTCTTTTGTCCTCCATCCCCTTTGTGACTTTTTTAAAATAAATGTAAAATTTATCTTTTCAATTATTTCATCTACAATATTTTTATTTTCATTCCTATCACTAATTTCTAATTCACAGGTCCATTATTGTTTACCAGTACTGTTGCAATCATTTCTGATGTGCTCCTCAGACTTCAATCTCTCCCTTTCATAAGACGTTTCAAAAAGTAAAGAGAACAATACAAAACACATTATTATAGATCCATAAGAGTTTCTTGTTTTCCAAAGGAGAAAGTCCAAAACTCTTTTAAAAGCCGCTTGAAGCTTTTCACCAACTGATTCCAATCTAATCTTATTTTCTTTTTCTTTGAAGTATTTGATTCTTTTTTTATTCATTCATTTGAGAGAAAGAGGCAGGGAGTGAGAAAGAGAGAGAGAATTGGTATGCAAGGAATTCCAGCCACTGCAAACAAACTTCAGCTGCATGTGCCACTTTGTACATCTGGCTTATGTGGGTACTGGGGAATCAAACTTGGGTCCTCAGGCTTCATAGGCAGGCGTCTTACTTGCTAAGCCATCTCTCCAGCCCTAACTTTTTTCCTTAATATCTTGGTTATTTTAAGTCTTTGAAAGTTTTTTTTATTAATTATGAACTTCATTGTATAAACATATCACATGTTGGTCATATTCCCATCAGGTTTTATTATTATAGCCCCTCTCCCTGGCTTCCATCAGTGTGGTCACTGGTATTCACCCTGGAGTTATGAATGCAGCAGCCAGTCTCTGTGAGGTGGGGGTCCATACTTCAGGATACTCCCTGCCTGTGGCTCTTACAATCTTTCCACCCCGTCTTTCACAACATTCTCTGAGCTTTGTCAATGTGTTATACATCTATTTTAATGCTTAGCTTATGTATTCTTTGATTTTCTGATGAGATTTGAGTCTCCTCAGTGTCTACTGCCATCTCCCTAGAGCTGGCTGCCAAGATAGCGATAAGAGACACACTCCTGTTTAAATTGCCATTTCCGCCAATCGTGGTGGTACACGCCTATAATCCCAGCACTCGGGGAGACAGAGGTAGAAGGACTGCCATATGATCAAGGCCACCATGAGACTACAGAGTGAATTCCAGGTCAGCCTGGGTTAGAGTGAACCCTACCTCGAAAAAGCAAATAATAATAATAAAATAAACAAATAAATTGTCACTTCCTCTGTGATGTCTCCTGAGCCCTGGTAGATGTGATAAAAGAGACTCGTCTCATGCTAGGCAGTCAGCTATCTTTTCTTGGATTGATGTGTCTTGGTTCTCCCTGGTATTTTCTGCCATCTGTTTAAAAAAACAAACAAACAAAAAAAAAAAACAAGCAAGATTGAGAGAAGAATGGATTAAAAGGAGTAAGCATAGTTATTTTTTGATGAGAATGCCAACTTTCTTTTTCAGCAAAGAACAGTGAGAGCTTCTCTCTGGAGTCGATGACCTTCCTGTTCTTAGGATTCTGATGAGGTTCTCAGAACCAGGTATCAGTTCTCTTCCACGGACAGGGCCTCATACCCAATCAGAGAGCTATTGATTACCCACATAGGCTGGGTGCCACTATGGCACAGTTGTGAACATCTTGCCTGGCTGATTCCTTAGTTTGCAGAATCCCCTGCTAGTTCACACTGTTCATGACCATTATTCCCCAGCAGCTTGCATAGTACTTTCCAGTGCCAGCAGGGAGCTGGCTTTCTTTGAAGTCCCCTTGTGGTCCCTCAATGTCCAGTGACCATGGTGTCTTCAGCAACAGGGCCTTACTATTTAGCTCTAGTGGGTAACCAAGTACTTTGGCATGATCTGCATTGCTTTGAGGACTTCATGGGTCCCCCTAACCAACAGCTCACTGTGGATGATAATCCAATTCTGGCACTGCATTTACAATCCAGAGCGCATGGCTTTAGAATTAAGCTTTTTAAAAAAACATATTTTTTTTGTTTGTTTAATTTTATTTATTTGAGAGGGACCGACAGAGAGGAGACAGACAGAGAAAGAATGGGCATACCAGGGCCTCCAGCCACTGCAAGTGAACTCCAGATGCATGCGCCTCCTTGTGCATCTGGCTTATGTGGGTACTAGAGAGTCGAGCCTCGAACTGGGGTCCTTAGGCTTCACAGGCAAGCACTTAACTGCTAAGCCATCTCTCCAACCCCCAGGATTAAGCTTTTTCTACCCTCTACAGGGCACTTCTTCTAGGGTGGTTTCCCCTCACCACTCCATATTAAGGGCTATATCTTTTAGTTTGCTATTTAGGATGAAGGTTTCTGTGGTATTGATGGATGGTGTCATTAGTTTTCTGTATTTATCCCCATCCCTCCCTTCCTTCTCTATCCCCTTAATTCGCCCATCAAGTAGTCCCCTCTCTCATCCCTCCCTATTTCCACTTTCTCCCAGTCATATTCTAGTTCTATGCCAATGCTCCTGATGCAAGTACCATTTTTAATCAGCTCAAGCTGTTCCAAATCAGGAACCGACTATGAGAGAGAACATATGACATTTGTCTTCTGAGCCTGTGTGACCTTGCTTAGGGTGACTTTTTTTGCAAGTGTATCTATGTTCCTTCAATTTTTTATTAATAAATTAAAATTTTTCATTATTTTATTTTTCCTTACCACTGAGTAGAATTCCAGAGGGTGTATATGTAGCACATCTTCATTATCCATTCAACAATTGATGGGCATCTGGGCTGATTCCAGTTCCTAGCGATTGTGAATAGAGCAGCAATGAAAATGGCTAAGCAAGTATCTCTGTAGTAAAGAGAAGTCTTTAAGGTATATGTCCAGAAGTGGTATCACTGGATAACAGGGTAGATCTATTTCCAGATGTTTTTAGGACTCTCCATGCTAATTTCCATAGTGCTGTACAAGTTTACACTCCTGTCATCAGGGGATGAGAATTCTTATTTCCCAACACCCTTACCAGCATTTCTTGTCATTTGAATTTTTAAAAAATTCCATTCTAACTGGAGTGAGATGGAATCTCAAAGTCATATATATATTTTTTCAAGGTAGGGTCTCACTCTGGTCCAGGCTGACCTGGAATTCACTATGTAGTCTCAGGGTGGCCTTGAACTCATGGCAATCCTCCTACCTCTGCCTCCCAAGCACTTGGGATTAAAGGTGTGTGCCACCACACCCAGCTCAAAGTTATTTTAATTTGCATTTGATAGTTAATTTTTTTTTGAGAGAGACACAGAGAGAGACAGAGAGGGAGGGAGAGGAAGACAGATAGAGATGGGCGTGCCAGCAGCCTCTCAGCTGCTGTGAACGAAATCCAGATGCATGCGCCCCCTTGAGGTCAAGTGTGGCATTGTGCCCTTGTGTCACTTTGCATCTGGCTAAACGTGGGACCTGGAGATTGGAACAGATGGAGATTGGAGCCAGCGTTCTTTAGGCTTAGAAGGCAGGCCCCTTAACCACTAAGCCATCTCTCCAGCCTGATAGTTAATTTCTTAAACCTCAAAACGTTTATCATGGACTGGGGAGATGGTTCAGCAGATAAGACACTTGCCTGCAAAGCCTAACAACCTGGGTTTAATTCCCCAGTACCCATTTAAAGCCAGATACACAGAGGCACAATCATCTGGAGTTTATTTGTAGCATCTGGAATGCTCTGACACACCCATTCTCTCCTCTCTCTCTCTCTCTCTCTCTCTCCCCTCTCTCTGCTTGCAAATAAATAAATAAAAACACTAAAATTATTTTTAAAACATGCTTATCATTAGTTGTATAGTCTTTCAACCAGAGATAGCTATGGACTATTTTCCAATCTGATTTCCTGTTACCTTCTTTCCTCGCAGACAAATTCAACCACTTGTGATTTCCTGAATAAGTCCTGAGTTTTCCTATCTTTATGCCTTTGTCCTCTCAGTTTCTGATCCTCACATATTTCCAGGCTTGAAAATTCTATCCATGTTGCTCCATCAAACTGAATGGCATGTAGTCTCCAAGGCGATGTGGTTGAGAGCAAGACAAACAAGGAACATGGAACTTTCACAACACTGTCCTCCCAGCCTCCACCATGTTCATGTTCTCATAACAGAGAAATTCGTTTTGTCCTTCCCTATGCTCCTATGCTACTTTTCTTATGTTTATTTATAGGAATTATCACACCCTGCCTTACACAGTAGTTATTTTTATTTCATTTTCCTCTCAGTTAAAAAATCTTTGCAGACATGAAACATTTTATTCATCTTTAAACCATGCCACAAAATACAACATAGTTATCAACAAATGAAGTGGACATTGTGAACAATCCTAATGGTGAACACAACCAAGTCCTGTAGTCATGCCTCTCCTAAAGTCTAAGTATTCACAACTGAAAATTCAGAGATGTCAGAGTAGGAGCGTCTTTGGAGGCTACAAAATATAATTTAGGAACAGGAATTGTCCCAAACACAGAATGCAATTTTTTTCTTCTTTTTTCTGAAGACAATAATTGAGAAGTGAATTGAGATATTGCCTGCATTTAAATAAAGCTTTTCTGCTTGGTAAGCTTACTCTCCATATGAGCAAGCTGAGTCTCCCATTGTCCAATGTGGAACTCTTCAGACAAGCTACTGATTCACCGAGGGTGCAGTCCATACACGTGTGCCTTGTCTCCAGTACCAATTTCCACTCTTGATAGTCACTGTTTCATTTTTCTAAGTTGCCCAAGTCACTAAATTTAGCTGTCCATAGGGAAGAAGGTGACCAAGAGCTTAGAATGTAGCCTGGATTTAAAACATACTGACTTCTCTCCAACTCAGAAGACTTCCTAAAAATGATTTGAATATTAAAATTCTTGTTTCCTTAAAAAAGGAAGTCCTTAGCTAATGGGAAAATCTAACTTATTTCTCATATTTCTAGCAATTTCTAGTTTTAATTATTATGTTTCTTCAATTTCCTGCACACTTTTCAGAAAATTCACTAAATTTAGTATTAACTTTTTGAAATGTAGGCAATGAGAAGATATTTTCCAAGGAGATAGAACTAAACATTGTATGTGTAATGTTCCACCTCTCATAACCATCTCTCTTCTACCCCTCATTGTTTGTGGAAAGGCAAAATGTTAAGGGCTCTGTCAGAAAAACAAGAGTGTGATTGAAATTGGCCATATAACTGGACACCACACACAGCTGGCTTGCCAAGCATATGATGGGAATTACTTTGTCCTCTACAAACTCCCTGGGGCCCCAGAAATGGGACTTGTGAAGAAAATTCAGGAAATAAAGAGACAATTACGAAGGAGCTGTGAGGGTGATTTATGAACCACATTGTGCGAGTGAACTACATGGGGCTTGGCTAAACAATGACTGACTGGAGGCCCAATGAGTGTCTGTGCGTTTACAGAGAATTCAATGGCTAAGGAAGAGAGAAGACACTAAAATTATTATCCTGAAGATGATAATACCAAGATTGCCACTTCTATTTGTTCTAATATTAACCGTAGCATACACTAATGGTGGAATTGGTTAGCGGACAGTATTTATATAACAGCAAATGGGCAAGTAACTTTTAACTGTGGAGGTGTGATGGTTTGAATGTAAAATGTCCTCTATAGCCTCATGTGTTTGTGATTAAACCTCATACTTCATCCCTAGCTGGTGGAGCTTTGGCGAGGTGGAGCCTTGCTGAAGGAGGTGTGTCACTGGGTGCAGTCCAGCACACAGAGGAGTTCACTCTTGCTGTTTCCTCCAAACTGATATGACAATATGAGCCAGCTTCCTGCTCTTGTCACACTTTTCCTGCATAGATGAAACTTCCTTTCAAACTGTAAGCTGCAATAGACCCTGTTCCTTCCATAAGTTGCTTCTTGTCAGGTGTTTTGTCCCAGCAATGTGAAGGTAACTGATACAGAAGGTTCTTGTTCTTCACACTTCAGTTGTCTACTGTAGAAGAAGCGCCAGTGTTCTCTAGAATATTTTATCATAATGATAAAGTTAACACAACAGTAAAAGCAATATTATGCATCTGTAAATTTATATAAGATCTCAAATGTGTTCTCTGTAGGACTATTAGTGAGTAATGAAGATGTATGTCACTTAACAGCTTGCCAGATACTGAGAAAGCAGACAAGAGCCTGTGGTGTTATATGTGAAGGGAGAGAAAGTGAGAAAGGAAAGAGGAGAAGGGAAAAACATAGTTTGGATGGAGAGATGGCTTAGCAGTTAAGGTATTTGCCTACAAAGCCAACGGACCCAGGTTCCATTCCCCAGGACCCATGTAAGCTGGATGCACAAGGTGAAAGATGAGTCTGGAGTTCATTGATTATGGCTGAAGGCCCTAACATGCCCATTCTCTCTATCTGCTTCTCTCTCTCTCTCTCTCTCTCTCAAATAAAATGAATGAATTAATTAATAATTAAAAAAAATAACTTTACCAAAGTCCTTGCAGTTCCTAACCCCCTGGAATTCCTATCTTGGTTGGTTGCTAAACCCAGCAACTCATTAAACATCTCTAATAAGAACTCCCTGACTTCCCCAGAGTCTTCAACTGTGCTGTGTTTCAAGCAAGAAAAGATCACCAGCCTGGGCTATAGATATGGCTAAGCAATTAAGTCCACATCCTAAGAAAGCATGAAGCTTGAGGGGACCTGAGTTCAAATCTCCAGAAACCATGTAAGTAGCAGACATGGCCACACATGTCTGTCATCCCAGTCCTGTGGGAAGCAGAGATCAAAGAATCTCTGGAGCTCATGAACAGAAAGCTCTGGAATCAGTTAGAGACCCCATGGTAAGGAAAAACAGGCAGACAAGCCACAGACAAGGACATCTGACATTTTTTCCCTGGATGCCACAGCAAGCCCACTTGGCACCTGAGAGAACTGGACACCACGTCAGCATATCAAACATGCATACACCACACACCATACATAAAGATAAAGAGATCACCAGCCTGTGTCCTGGCCTCTAAATTCTTCATGTCGTGAACAATGGAGAAAAGTTGCAGGACAGGCAGATGTCCAAGAACACTTCTGCTGAGGAAACAAGTAGCCCCCTGTTTTTGGTTGCCTTATCTTATATAGGGCCGTGACAAGTGACAAACCTGAAAGCGAGATGTACAGTTACCTCAAAAGGTCACAGTGCACATGTCTGTTTCTTGTGCTCCAAGGTCTTTCAAGCAGGAAAGGAAGGCTAACCAAGAAACAGAACTATAATCAGGTAGCTTCAAATGACACCAGCAAGACACTTTGTGCCGTCACCAAGAATGACATGAAGCCGATATGACATGGCTACGGTCAAATGGCCTCACCTTTGATACACAATTGTGTAGCTTGGGGATCTACATCTAGAAACATTTACAGCAGGTGATAGAATGGAGACGTACTGTTTTGCTTGCCCTGTTTGGTTTCTTCTTCAATAATCCCTTCTACCCTAGGGAAGTGCTTTTCCTTCCTAGTCCAGACACCCATGTTAGCTAATCCCCACACGTCACCTTCCTGACTTGCACAGGGGAGCCAGCTGACCTCTTTGCTGTGCCACCAATAGTCCTCAGTAGCTTCTTCGTCCTACTAACAGGGACGTCTTGGCATTTTTTGTCCTTCTCTTCCTTTCTCACTTAGCTCCACCTCAGTATTGCCAGTTTCTCTTTGTCCCATCTCAGACTGTTCACACATTCATACAATTCTCTTGCCTCCCCATTAGCTATGCCTCTACTTGCTCCCAATCTAGGTTTCCTCAAAGCAGCTCCCATTTCATAATGCACTAAACCACAGCACACCAAGAATCAGCACAGAGAGTGTCTGTTGTAAAACATACATTCTGGTTGTTTCTGAGCTGCATTCAGGTGGAGGCATCACTTGTCCAGATAACCCATGAATCCCATGAACTTGAAGACTCTATGAATGTCTCAGTCAGATGTGCAAATTAATTGTTCAAAGTCTAGTTAAGCCTTGGGTGCTTTTCACTCTCATTTACCTTAAAACAGCAGAATCAATGTAGTTTTGGAAGTGCATGGGAATAGCTCCAACCTGCAGAAAATGGTCCTGAAGGGTTGGCATTGACACCACCTGCACGCGGGGGCAGGGAGAGGGGATTATAGCGACAGGCTTGGTCCTTTACACAAGCTGCCATTGATTTCCTTCATGCTGGAGATACACAATGTAGAGGAAATTTGTTTCTTTTTAAAGTCTAGAGTTACATCACAGGCCTGGATAATTTTTCTTATAAAGTCTTTGCAAAGCAGCTATCCTCATAGAAGCTGGGCATAGTTCTCCTGGGGGCAATGCCAAAGCTGAAGTACAGGGGGGAAATTGTTTTAACTCCTTCAAGCAGTGTCACCTCTGGAGCAGTCAAAGAGGGCTCGCTCTGTCTCATGAGAGATGACATGCATTTCACACATAGCGGCTTTTTTAGTTTTTGAAAGTGGTGCCAGGTGGGAGATATATTTGATTTGTGGAAAGATGAGGCAAGGCAAGTCAAGCAAGCACTTCCTTCCCTCCTTCCTTCCCAACTCGTTGAGTTTTTGGCGTTGGCTGAGGCAAAACCCAGTTAAACTTTCACAGGCTCGCGGACTTTTAGAAGTGCTGTTTTACATTGGTGGGATACAGCAGGTGTTTCAAAATTTTCCTCCACCAAGAAGAAAGTTTTCCCTTCTTTTATTTGTATTTCATCGTGCTTTGCTTTTATTTCTACCCAGCCTGTGGGATTCGAGTCTTGAGACTCAGCAAAACTTAGAAGAATGTAAGAGCCACAGGGTGGGAAGGTGTATGCTAAGGCACTGCTCCCTCACACCCCCTGACTGGTGTATTCATGACCCCACAGTAAACAATCCCACCGTCAATGGAATAGGGGCTAGAGAGAGGAAAACTAGGAATATAGGGCTGGAGAGATGGCTTAGCAGTTAAGTCGTTGGCCTGCAAGGCCAAAGGATCTTGGTTGGATTCTTCAGGACCCAAGTAAACCAGATGCACAAGGTGGCACATGCATCTGGAGTATGCAGTGGGTGGAGGTTCTGGCGCGCCCATTCTGTCTCTCTCTCTCTCTCCTCCCTCCCTCTTTCTTTCTCTCTCTCAAATAATATATATATAAGGAATATAATCGTATGGGAATATGACCAATTTGTAATATGTTCATATCAAAATAAGTGGATTTTGCCCTTTGGAAAATGGTTCTCTCTCTCTCCCTCTCCCTCTCTCTCTCTCTCTCTCTCTGTCTCTCTCTCTCTCTCTCTCTCTCTCTCTCTCTCTCTCTCTCCCTGTCCCCCACCCAACACATCTAGTGCCCTAATAAACGGTGACAGACTGGAGTGTGCTTCCTTCATGACTAACCCTCTGGGCCTCCAGCCAATCCCCCACAGATGGCCCCAGGGTTCAGGCACCAACTCCCTGCCCCCTCCTCCCCATCAAAAGGGCCCCACGTCTGCAGCCCTGCTTGGAACTGTCAGGGCGGAGAGAGAGTGATGGGGAGTGGCGCGTCTCCGTCCTGGGGGAAGGTGAAGCAACTTCCAGGAGGAAACAGGCGTTTCCTTCCCACACGCTCCAGAGAGCCCTGGGTCTTGGCCTCGGGGCTCCACCCAGCCCCTCCCGGCGCTATGGGAAAAGCCAGTCGCCACACACAGGCACACGCAGGCCCGGCGCCCGCCGCGCCCTAAGGAGAGCAGCTTTGGGGCCAATTGCCATGGCAACCCCGCGGTTCCCTGCACTTCCCCACCCCGCCGACCCCCCTCCTCCTCCCCGCGGCGCCGCCGCCGCAGCCAACCGGCTTGTGCGCGCCGCGGGCCGGCCGCAGGAGCGCGCTATAAAACCTGCGCGGGCCGCGCCGGCCGCTCAGCCCGACCTGGGGGGAAGCGGCCGGTGCCAAGCTCCAGCCTGGGAAAGTGTGGCTTTGCAGAAACCTTGCCATGCAGAGCGCGCGTGGCATTGGCCTCTTCGTGCAAAAGCAATGCTTTTGCTTGGGCTTCCTGCTCCTCCACCTCCTGGGTCAGGTACGCAGTGCACGTTTAGGATGCACCTTGGGGACTTGAGCTTCCTGCACCGCCCCTGCTCGATCCCCCCACTCCCCAGCTCGCTCTGCCTTCTGACTGTCCCTTTTTTTTTTTTTTTTTTTTTTTTTTGTCTTCTTGTTCTCCCCTCCCTTCCCAGGTATCCGCGACTCAGCGCTGTCCTTCCCCGTGCCCGCTCCAGTGCCCCACGACACCGCCCAGCTGCGCCCCCGGGGTGCGCGCCGTGCTGGACGGCTGCTCTTGCTGCCTCGTGTGCGCTCGACAGCGCGGGGAGAGCTGCTCCGAGCTGGAGCCTTGCGACCAAAGCAGTGGCCTCTACTGTGACCGCAGCGCGGACCCCAGCAACCAGACTGGCATCTGCATGGGTAATGCTGTCCCCTCCGCTGTTTCACTTCTCCTCTTGCAGCTAGCAGGAACACTTCCCACACTCTTCTTCCCTTTCCCAGAGAGAGCTAATGGAAAACAATAATAAAACAGGGCTGGAGGGATGGCTTAGTGATTAAGGCGCTTGCCTGCAAAGCCAAAGGTCACAGGTTCGATTCCCCAGGACCCATGTAAGCCAGCTGAACAAGGTGGTGCATGCATCTGGAGTTGGTGTGCAGAGGCTGGAGGCCCTGGTACGCCCATTCTGTGTTCTGTGTTTGTTTGTGTGTGTGTAATAAATAAAAATATTTTTAAAATCTAATAACCTGAAAAATAATAATAATTAATGATATAATTAATAATGCAGTAAGCAACGTTTATGGGGATCTTACTGTGTGCCCGGCATAATCTGAGGGTAGTTGTATATTTGGAGAGGTGTGCAGAAGGTGGGGAGGAAACGTGCCTTATGTAGGTGAGAAGCGTTCATCACTTGTTGCTAGAGAAGAATGGGGATGGACAGGAAGAGAATCATAGTTAAGATCCAGTGAAATTTATTTCCTTTGGCTATTTTCAGGTGAGCACTTGAAAGCTGGAAGTTTGGGCTAAGCCACAGGATTGCAGTTCCCCCACTGGCAACCTAACAAGTTTGTTTTTACACCTGTAATTGTCCTGTTGGAGCCAAAGCAACCCCTGGTCTCCTGGGAGGTGTATGTCATTCTTGTCTGGGTTGCAGTAAAATAAAATGCCAGCAACTAGCCAATCTAGGCTCGTAAAATTTAATCAATTGGGAATCAGTTTCCCACAAGGGGTGAAACTGTAGCCCAGCATGTTCCTGCCTCCCTGGGTATGAGGCTTTGAAATATCTTGATTTTATTATCTAAACTAGTAGTGATGCATTGTTCTTCACTGCCAAAAAAAAAAAAAAAAATCCCAATGTTCTTCCCAATTTGACCAATTAACCTACTTGGAAAATAGAAAGGGTGCACTTTTTTTATTCCTTTCTTTTTAAGCCTAAATGACTGACATAGAAGAATCTAAGTTGTTCTTAGAAAATGATCTTAATTACAAACAATGGGTAACAAGTCCTGGGAATCTGGTTACACAGTTGATCTTTTTTTGTTTTGTCTTATAAAATGACATGGTTTGTGGCAGGGATTTCAAAAGGAAATAGAGAATGTTTTAGAAGCCATCAATCAGCCAAAATGTTACTGGCAGTATCCTCTTTGCTCATTGACAAGAACTTGGTGAAAGTAGAGACACAAATGAACTTGACAGCTTCTCCTTGCTCTGGGAGCACACTCCACAATGGTGTGACTCCAGGAGACACATGAGAAAACACACCAGGGCTGGGAATAGAGAGCTTGGTTTAAACAGGGCTTGTCCAGCATGCCCAAAGCCCTGGATTTCAACCCTGTTCCTGCATAAACCCTGTAATGTGGTGCACACCTATAATCTCAGCACTTGGGATGTGGAGGCAGAAGGATTAGATGTTCCAGATTATCCTTGGCTACATAGTGAGTTCAATGCCAGCCTGGCTCAAAAAAAAAAAATATAAAAATAAAAATAAAGGAAAAGAGTGAGAAACCAGATCAGTTGAATTAGTAAAGGAAGAACTGGAAATGAATTGTCTCCCAATCTTACACAGCTCCTACAACGCATTGTATTCTTGTGTTTGTCTCACCTCACTCCTCTGCCTCACTTCCTGAATATTCCAGTGCTAGAAGGAGACAACTGTGTGTTCGATGGGGTCATTTACCGCAGCGGAGAGAAGTTCGAACCAAACTGCCAATACCACTGCACCTGCAGAGATGGACAGATAGGCTGTGTGCCCCGCTGCCAGCTGGATGTGTTGCTGCCTGGACCAGACTGCCCGGCTCCAAGAAAAGTTGCAGTACCTGGAGAGTGCTGTGAAAAGTGGACCTGCAGCCCCAATGAGAAGGAGACATTTGGAGGCCTGGCCCTTCCAGGTGAGACACTAGGCAGGCACAGGAGGGGCCTAAGGTGAAGGCAGACACAACACACACACATATGAATCTTTTGGATTGAAGATGGGCTGGGGAGGGGAAGGGGAACCAGAGAGTTGGATCAAAATTCATTGTATGCATGTATAAAAGTGTCAAAAATGTTTTTAAAGATGGCCTGTTTTCTGGCCATTCCATTGTGAATTCCACATTGAACACTGAGATCAAACACACTGTGTTTGTGTAGGGTCTCACTCTGGTCCAGGCTGACCTGAAATTAACTATGTAGTCTCAGGGTGGCCTTGAACTCTCGGCAATCCTCCTACCTCTGCCTCCCGAGTGCTGGGATTAAAGGCTTGCGCCACCACTCCCGGCTTCACACTGTGTATTTTTTAAGTCCAGGCTAAGTTACTAAAGTATACACACAGCTTTGCATAGAAGTAACCTGATTGATCCCATCACTTACTTTGTCTCGTTTTGTATCATTTGATGACTAGTATTTGTTTGGGTCTATCCACCATGCTTGACACTTTCTTTTCTGGATTCTGCACACTGCCTGTGCTCTCTCAGTCCCAGACTCCCTGAAGGATGCCTCGCCTCCCAGGACAGGTGTCACAGGGGAGTGTCATCTTTCTGGGTGCTGTGGAAATAGTCAGGTGACACTTCAGGGCTTCTGTGTTTCTTTATTATAATAAATTACATCTTTTTGGAATCTCAGGGGACAGTAGAGAATATAATAGTAGTCATTAATCAGCCAGATTATTTATATTGGCAATATCTAGAGTTTTACAGTATTTCTGAGGTCAGAAGTGATCAGTCATGCCTTGCAGATAGAAGAACTGCCAAGCAGAAGATACATGTTCCAAGGCATGCATATGAGTGTTGAAACAGAACTTTTTATAATCAGAGTCCAAGTGTCTAAATATATCCCGGAACCAATGACCAGTTCTCCTCCCTCAAAACAAAATACCACTTTCATCAGTACTTTGACTTAACTGGCTCTACTTTCTCATCAAAATTAAAATATTATGATTCCTTTTATGCAAAAAATATCACATGTTGTCAACTCTGTGCTTCGTGGAATAGACATTTATACTTTTCTGGTCTGTGTAGTATAAATGATATCTAGGCTTAAGACAAGTTTTCCTAAGCCTCTGAAATAAAACAGAGATTTCTTGAAGTCCCACAATGTGCCAGGCACTGCCCTACATGTTAGGGGTTTAAACTTAAATACAGTACTGTGCCCTAGGAGCAATTTTATAGCTTATTAGCTATAAAAACTTAAGGTTGGCTAATGTTAAAAAGCTCACTTTTTAAAATACATTGATTGATTTATTTGATTTGCCAGAAGAGTGAGAATGGGTAGGCCAATACCCCTTGCCACTGTAAGCAAATTCCATGTGCATAAGCCATTTTGTGCATCTAAGGTATTATGGCATCCAACTGGAGCCACTTGTTGCTTTTTGATCCACTCAAGATTTTACCCAAGATATTTATCTTTATTTACTCATCCCATAGCCTACAGACCAGAAGCCACTGTAGGAGTTGAAGTCTCTGACTCCAGTATCAACTGTATTGAGCAGACCACAGAGTGGAGTGCCTGTTCCAAGAGCTGTGGAATGGGCTTCTCCTCCCGAGTCACCAACAGGAATCGTCAGTGCGAGATGGTGAAGCAGACTCGGCTGTGCATGGTGCGGCCCTGTGAACAAGAGCCAAGACAGCCAGAAGACAAGGTAGGAGCCTTGAGGATCCTTATTGCCTTGAGAGAAATGGTCTTCAGATTGTTTCTGAGACACGACGTGACTCGAGCTGGTCATTAACCCCAGAGAACAGGCACAGAGATCTTTGTAACGTAATGACAACTCTTTTCTGTATACGCAGTACAAAAGGATGTCACTAGCCTTCTGCCTTTTCATAGCTGTTAACAAAGATATATCCTAAACATGAACTATGGGAAATTGCTCAATGCATAAGTCACTTACTTCACAAATGGGAGGACCATAGATTGGATCACGAGAACCCATTTAAATGCTAGGTAGGTGTGGTGGCCAGCCTCTAATACCAGAGCCTGGAGGCAGAGACAAGACCGGCAAACTGGTTTGCAAAACTAGCTGAACTGGCTAGCTCTGGGTTCAACTGAGAGACCCTTTGTCAGTAATAAAACAGAGATTGGTTGTCGAAGACACCAAACATCCAACCTCTGGTCCCCACATGCACTTGCGTACATACGCATGTGCACATGCACACAAATGGGCCCACACATGTGCAAACACACAGACACTTGCATTCAAAAAAAACTTTTGAAAAGTTTTAAAAGAAATAAACAAGAAGCCCTTCAATATTTTCATGAACTCTGTCACTTTATTAAACAAGGTCTTTTCCTATTTGGCCTCTAAAATGGACCTTTTCTATTTTTCTTTGTTTTATTGTTTCTTTGCACAAAATGTATATGTCTTCTAACTTACAGCCACCTAATGTTAGTATGTATTATATTTAAGATGTTATAGTGCATATATTTCATAAAGGCTCTAGAAATGTGTTTGGAATCTAGGAAAGCACTAGATGCTTCCTTATTTCAAAGGGGGTTTTTTGTTTTTTGAGTTTTGGTTATTTTTTTTTTTCTGGGTGAGGTGTCACAAGCCTTTATGAGAGGAGGGAGAGATAGAGAGAGAGAGAATTGGCATGCCAGGGCTTCCAGGTGCATGTGCCACCTCATGCACATGTGCAACCTGGCATGCTTGCGTTACCTTGTGCATCTGGCTTATGTAGGATCTGGAGAGTCAGACATGGGTCCTTAGGCTTCACAGGCAAGTGCTTTAACCGCTAAGCCATCTCTCCAGCCCTCAAAGGGAGTTTTAAACCTGTGACTGGTTGGCAGGGTGTAGCCCTCCCATGAGCAGCAGCACCTGCAAAGTCATGGGCACCAGATGCAGTGAATCCAGAACTCTGGTAAAGAAGCCCAGTGATCCACGTTTTCAAGCACTCCCCATGAGATGCTGGTTGTGAAGCCCAGTGATCTGTGTTTTCACAAACTGCATGCACATGATACTGATGTCCACAGAGGTTGAAGGCATACTGATTTAAGAGGACTCCAAATGTTTACCCACAAACTGTGAGCCATATCTGGGAGAGTAGGTAGTGGAGAATTGTGGAACCTCAGGTTAAAAAAATCAAAGTAGGAAATAAAACAGTTCTTTGCTTAATTGACAACATGGGGATTCCTCGTGATCCATAACAGATAAAATCTTGAATATATTCCCTACCCACTTCACCTTCATGGAAAAGAATCTTAAATGCCTTGTCTTAGAATCTTCAACATCATTATATAACATGAGGAATGAGTTTTGCATCAGAAAAATTCAAATACTTAGTGTTTTGTGATCATTTTAGCCTCTGTTTCTCTATAAAACTGGGGGCAATTGAGCCTTTTATAAATAATCGTTCCTTACATGAATGAACACTGTTAAAATGAAGTGAATTAATAATTGAAATGTATTTGAAGTCCTAGTAGGTTTGTAATAATGCCAGACTTACTCCTTTCTCTTTAGAGCACCAAAGAATATATTTGGCTAAATGAAAACACCAAAATGTATTACAATGGCTTTTAAAAAGAGAGAGATGTTTCCATCTTCAGATTCATAGCCTCAAAGGCAAAAGCCAGTTCTGCACAGCAAGGCATTGTGTTCACATTCCAGGCATAAGGAAAAATGAGTACAGGAAGCAATAAAAAAAAAAAGTGCTTATTCAAAAAGCAAGGGATTTCCCAGATTTCTTTGATTCATGTCATCATTGGCCAGAAATTTGTCACCCATCCATCCTAAGCTCCTGGGTGCTCTGGGGAAGCAGTTCTCGTTGACAACATTGCACAAACAAAATTAGTGTTCTGTTAGTAAAGTAGAAAGACTAAGGGATACAGGGTAGGCAAATGGTAGGTAATCCACTAGAGTGACTTCAGAGGAAAGGCAGCCATGTCACCCAGCACCCTTCTCTTCTTTCGCAGAAAGGAAAAAAGTGTCTCCGCACCAAGAAGTCACTGAAAGCCATCCACCTGCAGTTCAAGAACTGTACCAGCCTGCAAACCTACAAGCCCAGGTTCTGCGGGGCCTGCAGTGATGGCCGCTGCTGTACCCCCCACAATACCAAAACCATCCAGGTGGAGTTCCAGTGCTCCCCAGGGCAAATCCTCAAGAAGCCAGTGATGGTCATTGGGACCTGCACCTGTCACACCAACTGTCCTCAGAACAATGAGGCCTTCCTTCAGGACCTGGACCTGAAGGCCAGCATAGGGGAAATGTAACGCGTGTCCCCAGGAAGCTTACCTACAGAGGCGAGCTGTAGCTGCTGCTGTGTGGCCGCCCGTCAGCTGATGATAAGAGAAGTAATGAAGACACGTATTGCATCCTTACAGTCCTGTGTGTTTTTTCTGTGATCAGATGAGGTCACCTATATTTGTCTCTTTTTCTAGTGAAAGATATTCCAACTGTAAACTTGGAATCAAGGTAAGCTCAGGATATGGCTTAGGGGTGATTTGCTTTCCTGTGATGTTTATTACAGTGCAAGTTTCTATAAATGCAAAAACAAATAATTTACCTTGTAGACTATCATATTACATTCGTGTTGTTGTGCACTAGATTAATTCCAAGTAAATGTCACAGTGATGAGTGAGTGAAATCTACTATTATACCGAACACGTTGTACAAATACTTCACCGTATACTGAAGCTTGACTTGAGGTATCTCTATTGGGCTCCCTTTTTTGGGTAGGTCAACTCTGCACTTCCAAGTTCAATATAAAACCATGCACCTCTCAACATGAAGTTCAGGGACTGACTTTCTATATAGCTGTCCACTCAGAAACATACTGTATCTATAGTAATGACGTGTTTGTTAATTAAATGGACTGGTGTCATGAGCTTCCCTCCATTGCAGAGACATTGACTCCTTTCCAACAGAAAGAAGCTAAACAGAAAACTCCTGATGCATAGTGATGGAGCTTCTCAGCCTCGTGTACTTGTACCTGGGAGGCTGCTGGGGCTCACTCATTCATAATTCAGCAGGAATTCTCTTATGAGTAAGGAAATTGAGTATACTGAGGCCCAAGGCACTTGAATACAACTTTTGGTGACTTGCAGGCACACTTTTAGTCAAAACTTTGAAAAGAGGAGCAAAATCCACATGGTTGTGGCAAGAAGAAGCCACAAATTTTGTGAGTTTAAAATTATAGAAGACATGGCCAAAACACAAACTTGGGTCTTAGGAAAACTCGTGAACAAGATATGTATGTGTGCATATGTACATCTAACAGGTCAGATAGGCTGCAAAAGTTAATCTGTACATGCCTCAAATGTCACCACGTGGATTCCACCTCTCTCCTTTAAGGTATTTATAAAAGTATAAATTATACATTTTGTAAAGTATTCGTGGTAATCTCTCTACTTTTCAGACATGACTGATAAACATGATGTTACCAGTGTGACTTGATACTGGTTTTGTGCTACAAGTTTAATGTTGTTGATGGAAAATAAAAATTTATGAGTTAATCAGTAGCCTTTATTGAAAGCTAAATGGATGCTTTGCGGCGAGCTTATAGCTTCTTATCAGAAGAGAAACAAAAGCCTGTATTGTGTTGGGTGATCTCCACTGCCAAGATTTCAATCACTCTACTCAAACCATCCATCTCAAGGCCAGGTATGCTTCTCCAGGCAGCCTACCAGTCACATCTATATAGTAAAATTTGAATTTCTTGTCCAGCAAAGTAGTTAGACTTACAATGGTTGCACAGATACTGAACAAGCAGATTGATTTCTTATTATTCTTTCCTAAATAATACAGTGTAACAATTGTTTACATGGCATTCACATTGTATTGGATATTATAAATAAACTAAAGAGGGCTGGAGAGATGGCTTAGCGGTTAAGGGGATTGCCTGAAAAGCCTAAGAACTCAGGTTTGATTCCCCAGTACCCACATAGCCAGATGCACAAGGTGGTGCATGCTTCTGGAGTCCATTTACAGTGGCTAGAGGCCCTGGTATGCCCATTCTCCCTCCCTTTCTCTCTCTCTATCAAATAAATAAACACAAAAATATTTTAAAAGTATAAAGGAGAATATATTTGTGCATATATATGTGTATATATACATATATATGTTATATACAAATAGTATGCCATGTTGAATAAGGGAATTGAGAATCTGTTATGCTGGTTTTCACTTGGGGTCCTGGACCCAGTCTCCCATCTATACTGAAGGGAACCTGTATTTTCAATGAGTCCAGAGCAGGACCACAAGCAGGGCTGCCACATAGATGGGGTGAGAGCCACAGGAATAAGAGTTTCTACTTGAACTTTCTGGCTGATGCTGTGCAGAACTAAAGTCCTTCCATGGGTTGATTTTTTTTTCCCCAAAAGTTTTCTTTTTTCCAACTTCACTTCCTCCTTCCCATCCATCTCTACAGCTAGTTTCTGTTTGTCTTTAAAATAAACTGGAAAGCCAACTGGACTTCTAGGAGTTGATTCACAGGAAATTACCTAGGACATCTAACCTTTATTTACTTACGTTGGGCTGAGCACTTTTTTCCATTATATCATTTAACTTGAACAATCACATGAAGTCAATACTCTGTGAGTTCCCAGGTTACTCATGAGAAAACTTTTTGGAAAAAAAAAAAAAAGCAGATAGTCAATCTAGAAATCTCACCAAAGTATTTTTGTTTGTACTATCCTTAAAGTTACCAAATGAGTCTATGCATAGGTGATTCATCTTTTGAACTGACTGACCCAGCTTTTCATAACGACAAAAAAAAACTGAGAACACATGGAGATTTAGCTATGTGTTTTCCAACAATACAGATTTAGCTAGATAACTTGTAATGTGTCCATTGTGATGAAAACAAAGCAATCGTTAAAATCAGAATTCAATGAAAGACATTATGAGAAAGTATACTCCCAAAAGGTACAGAAGCTTGAAAAGAGGGGTTTGCTTTTGTTCAGCATTGTCTGGGAGAGACAGGTGTGATAGCACACAGTTATAATCTAATCTCTGTGCTGAGGCTGAGGCAGGAGGATCAGAAGTTCAAGACCAACCTGTGCTATAGTGGGACCCTTCTCAAAACAACACCTCCTATGAACATGAATTAAAGAAGATATAGGAGAGTTCCACAGATTAGTGATTATGTGTGTTTAGTCTTACATTGTTTTCCTTTTTAGGATTTCTTTGCCAATATTTTTTGAAAGTTTAGTCTAACGTTTTAAATAACATTCCACCTTAGGTCAATGCAGAGTCTGTTCATTTATATAGTTCCAACAATACAGATTTAACTGGATAAATTATAGTCTGTTCACTGTAGTGAAAAACATTTACTAAGACGTTCATTTTGTTCATTCAATAAATACTGTTTTCTTCTGTGTGCTCAGCATGGTTTTAAGACCCGGGAACACTGCTGTGACTAAAACAAAATAAAATAAACAGGTTATCCTTATTTCTAATATTATCCTCTGTTTTGAAAGAGTAAGCCAAGAAGCAATAAAGAAGATAAATACTCACTGGTGGATAAATGTGTCCTATAGTCAAACAGTAGCTCATTCACCTTCAGGGAAGTTGTTACTGAAGAAGTGGCATTTCCTCTGAATATGGGAAAGTGGGAGAATCTGCTATAGATAATACAAAATTTAAAAAAAGAAGGAAGGAAAACAAAGGAAGGAAGAAAGGAAAGAAGGAGGGAAAGAGGGAGGGAAGGAGGGAGGGAGGGAGGGAGGGAAGGAGGGAGGGAGGGAGGGAGGGAGGGAGGAGACCTTGCAGGATTAAAGAAGATCATGTGGCTTCAATCATTCAAGCATCCTTTAAGGGAGATGATGTACACGCAGGGCTTGAGAATGTGAGTTTGCCTCTGGCACTCCTTTACAACTCATTCTCTATGCTCCCATTAAAAGTACCTTGAAGGTCTTAGTGTTCTTTGTGTC
Source organism: Orientallactaga sibirica (assembly GCA_036365145.1). Lineage (NCBI taxonomy): Eukaryota > Metazoa > Chordata > Mammalia > Rodentia > Dipodidae > Orientallactaga > Orientallactaga sibirica. The sequence continues at coordinate 87,044,527 of JAEOAD010000003.1, forward strand.
TGCCCAAGTCTCATATAGACAGTACACCTTACTGTGTACCTGTTGAATGAATGAGCCCTGCAGTGACAAAAGATGGAATGTCTTTTGAAATGGTAGCCCTTCAACTTTCATTCCCATTGTCACTATCTCTTACTGTCCAACACACACAAACACCTTCTCATGCATGTGTTTCTCAAATTATAGTTAAAGATTAGAAAAATGTGTTCTGACGTATGCATACTTGTGAAGTTCAGAACATTCTCATAATACTGCCAGGGAACCAACACCGACTGAGCAGAGTTGAGGGTTGAGACTTATTCAAGCCTGGGTTTGACTACCAGGCTTACTCTGTCCCAGCTGTGGAATGGTAGGCGATTTGCACAGTCACTGAGTCTAAGTTTCCACACCTGTAAGATGGATCATACACTCATGGAGTGACCAACTGCTCTCCTTTGTCCCCAGCTAAGATGGTCCTGAGGACTCAAGACATTCAGTTGTAACATCAGGAGAATCCTGAGCAAATGAACACAAGTCAGATACCATAAACACTAGACAGTGTTAAGGTAATGTGTGCTTGTAAGCATTTTATTTTATTTTATTTTATTTCATTTCATTTCATTTCATTTCATTTCATATTATTTTATTTTGGGTTTTCAAGGTAAGGTCTCACTCTGGCCCAGGCTGACAAGGAATTAACTATGTAGTCTCAGAGTGGTCTCAAACTCCTACCTCTGTCTCCCGAGTGCTGGGATTAAAGGTGTGTTCTACCACACCCAGCTATTGTAAGCAGGGCATTTAGTAGGCCTTCAAATGACAGCTGTCAATGCAGCAAGTATCTAATAGAACCAACCCCTCCCCCCTTATCCCATATAGTTAATGAAGAGGCAGATTATTAAGGTCATTTTTGCAGGGGGGGGATAAAAAGACTCAAAGAACTTAATGACCTATTAAGGGCAGAGTACATGAAGGAGCTGGGATTCAAACTCAGGGTCTGCCTCAGCTCAGAGCCAAAGCTCTTTCCTTTCCACAGTGCCTCAGTCACTGAGGCCAAGTATATTTTCAGCAACGAAAACAATTCCAACAGTTCTCATTTTTGTGCTATTTTCCCAAACCATAAATGTTCTCTTTTAGAAACAGCATTGCAAAGTAGTGAGACTGTTGAGATCATTCTGTGAATGTGAAGTTATGAAAGCAGCCCTTAATTACTGGAGTGGTGATAAGGCACATTTCATTGACAACTATCATCAAAAATTATTTCCGGAATTTTCTTTTCCCACACAAGGATTCAATTAAACAATGAGGCAAGGATATCCTTGACTAGAAAAGGAGATAATTTGTCATTTACAGAACTGTACTTGATGAAATTTTCAGTGAAGCTCTGATAGAGCGTTCTGGATAGTATTAGATTTCTCTCTGAATATCTCTTTTGTAGGTGCGCATTGTCATGCTTCTGAATGGGCTTCACTCCAAAATGCTCAATATCATAAGTCAAATCATTAAAACAGTATGTCCTCTTGGCTTTGTGCTATCGAGCCTCGGCTAAAGATCCATTATTGTTGGAAATATATTCATCTTCACCGCATCACATGGCTCTTGCCAACATTGCTCTGCTGGCTAGACCACAGAGGGTTCACAAAATTCAATTACCACTTCAATAACACTGCTGGCACTTGCTGCACTCTGAATAATGAAGAATTCTCAGCAGCCTTCCAGCTGGGGACTGTAAATTACTGTTCCATTAAGCCAGCTGTTCTAAGGATACTCGGGAGGTGCAAGGTTAGGGATGATAATGTTGTCCAAGTCTTCCTAAAGGATGTGTGTCTTTTTCCTTAGGACACAAACAAGAAGCTCTGAGTGGGGACCAGGGAAATGTAATGGCATGGCTTCACACAAGGGCCTTCCTCCCCCAAGTTCTACTGGAAGGTACTTGAAAATAAATATTTTCTAATCCAAGAAGAATTATATTTATTAGCTCAATCTGAGAAGCCAGTTCAGCTTGTAACATAATTCCAGAAGTTTAGAAGAAGTGATGAAGTTCTTAGCTTGGGTTAAATGTAGGTCAATATACTTCAGTCTGACCCAGATTTCTCCTGATGAAGCAAGACTATGCACAGGAGCCTTGGAGAGTCTTGATATAAGAAAGCCCTGTAAAAGGAAGTCTGAGTTCCTCTGTGAATTCATCAGTGAGAATCTTCTATCTTTTTTTTATTCATGATTTTTCAAGATATGGTCTCACTCTATCCCAGGCTGACCTGGAATTCACTATGTAGTCTCAGGCTGGCCTTGAACTCATGGTGATCTTCCTATCGCTACCTCCTGAGTGCTGGGGTTAAAGGTGTATGCAACCATGCCTGGCTGTCTTTCTTAACTTATAGAATTCCACAGCCCTTAGGAAAGAGGATGAAAACTAGAAAATTCTCCCTGGATTCCATATTATGTTTCATAATACTATGTTATGGTTCACCTTACCTAATTTTTTTTTGAAAAGCACCCTTTTGTCCCCAGCTAAACTAACCACTTCATCCTCTATGTTCAGTGATGTCTTATAAAGATGACCTTTGTAGTTGCTAAAACGACTCATCTCTGTCTTTGCATCCATGTTTGTTTACCATTGGACTCGAATCCATGATTGCAAGGATTGTGCTTGACTTTTCTCAACACTATTTTCACAGCCCTTCTCACATTTTTCCAGAACAATATTTCAAATATGTGGACATACTAAGCCTTTGCCTTCTGAAGTTTAAACAGAAGAAACCCAGTAATTCAGGACAAAGTGTGTGTGGCATGTCACATTTTCTCTTTAAAATGAAGGCAAGGGCTGGAGAGATGGCTCAGCAGTTAAGGCACTTGTCTGAAAAGCCTAACAAGCAGAGTTCAATTCCCCAGTACCCACATAAAGCACATTTTCCTCCCAAATGTTTTTTTTTTAAATATTTATTTATTGCTGGGCATGGTGACACTCAGGAAGCAGAGGTAGGAGGATCGCCATGAGTTTGAGGCTACCCTGAGAATACAGAGTGAATTCCAGGTCAGCCTGAGCTAGAGTGAGACCCTGCCTCAAAAAAACAAAAACAAAAACAAAAAATTATTTAACAGGCAGAAAGAGAGAGGGTGAAGAGAGAAAAAGAGAGAGAATGGGAGTGCCAGGGCCTCTATCCACTGCAAACAAACTCCAGACACATGCTCCACCGTGTGCATCTGGCTTTATGTGGGTACTGGGGAATTGATCTAGGGTCCTTAGGTTTTCCAGGTAAGTGCCTTAACCACTGAGCTCCAGCCCCCTACCCAAATCTTTAAGTGAAATTGATGCTTTAGAGAAAATACACCATGCTTACACTGAAGCCTTGTGTATCATCTTCCTTCATACTTTACATGGTCAAACTAGCACTGCTAATGACAGTAATTCCAAATTCTCTCTCACTGTAGGGACCATTAGATGCAAGATGTATTATAATCTATATATAATTAAAAAATTAAAAATTCTATAAATGGATGCAGGATACACCACTACACCACTAATGGTAAGACTTATGTCCCTTTCTGAATGGCAAAAATATTTTCAATGTTTATTTCAGAAAATATTGAATTTAGAAAGAAGATATAAAAGGACAGCATCCTTTTCTTAACTTTGCCTTTGAATTTTGTTTATCAGTCAAAACCATCCAAAAAATGCTCTCTACCAAGATTTTCACAATTCCCACTGTACCTACATAAAGGCATAAATGCAATCAATGGACCTATTGGGAAACAATGAACTTGAAGTCAGAAAACCAAACCATGTCAAGGTTTCTTATTGCTCACAAAATGAGGGTGCTCAGTCAGCAATTTATATGTCCCATCCATGCTAACACTTGCAGAATGCTACTGGCTTTCTTCACAGTCTTTCAAGTATTATTGTCCCAGTTAATAGATGAGACCAGTGACCAGTGAGGATTCAAACCCAAGGTACCTGCCAGGTCATGAGGACTTGAAGCACCCTTTCTTCTCTGTTCTTTTAAAATCATATAAGCATTTTCATGGGTGACCTTATTATCATAGGAGTGTTTTGTTTTCTGGACTACAAAAGAAGTACCACAGCCTTCATATTTTTCTGGTCTCTCCAAACACAGAATATGTATGATTAAATCATCCTGGAAAATATTATTAAATATTGTATCTATACTATATCTCCAAAGAATGATAGAGATATATAAGTAAACCATGAAGCTGTGTTGAAACTTTATACTACTCATCTACAAACATGACCAATTATCTTTTTATGGGACCACTTGCTTTGTCAGGGTGCTCAAAGGAGATAGCAAGGTACATCTACAAATGCAAAGGTTGACAGATTTATTGAGTTGGTCTTCATCTTTGCAAATAAGTCATTTCTAACAAACAACTTTTGAAAACACATGATATTCACTAAATAATGGTACCATTTGAACAATTACAAATAATTCTTCCAAGCTGGGCTTGGTGGTGCACACCTTTTATCCCAGCACTCCGGAGGCAGAGGTAGGAGGAGCACCATGAGTTCAAGGCCTCCCTGAGAATACAGAGTGAATTCCAGGTCAGCCTGGGCTAGAGAGAGACCCTACTTCAAAAAAAACCAAAAAGTAATAATAATTCTTCCATTTGGTAAAGCCTCACTAACATTTTCTAAATTATGCTATTAGATATAAATACATATATCAAATATATAATTATATATAATTTTTATATGTAATTACATATTACAATATATATGTCTATCCAACAAAATTGGTTTATTATTTATTACTTTTACTCAATCAGAAGTTAGGATTGGGACTGGAGGGATGGTTTAGGGGCTAAGGTGTTTGCCTGCAAAGCCAAAGGACCCAGGTTCAATTCCGCAGGACCCACATTAGCTAGATACACAAGGTGGTGCATGTATCTGGAGTTTGTTTGCAGTGGCTGGAGGCCCTGGCGTGCCCATTCTCTTTCTTTATCTCTCACTCACTCTGTCTCTCTCACTCCCTCTTTTCTTTCTGTTAAATAAATAAATAAATAAAGTTAGGATTGGGCTGGAGATATGGCTTGGTGGTTAAGGTGTTTGCCTGCAAAGCCTAAGGACCCAGGTTCAGTCCTCCAATACCCTAGTAAACCAGATGCACAAGGTGGCATGTGCATCTGGAGTTCATTTACAGTGGATAGAGGCCTTAGAACATCCATTCTCTCTATATCTATCTATCTATCTATCTATCTATCTATCTATCTATCTATCTCCCCCATCTCTCTAATAAATAAAATAAAATATTTTTTAAATAAAAAAATGAAAAGTTAGGATTATCTAAGGCCTTACTACATACGTCTTGTCATCTTGTTTGGGCCATCCAGTTACATTGTTACAATGTTGGACAGAGATTCTTTGGGCAAAAGAATTGAATGTCAGTACAAAGTGGGATAGTTAATGCAATGCAGACTTCTCAAAATTAGAATAAAAGAAATGTCCAAGTTTTATTTTCATGATCCTTCTTTTTCCCTTTTTAATTGTGTCAAGTAAGGATTTATTATGCTATTTCCATATAAAATCAAAATACATATTTACCTTCTCTGTTACCCTTTCTTATTTCTTCTACCCTCGTTCCATATCCATGCATATCTCTAATAGTCCTCTTTAATTTCTATATCCTTTTTTTCTCGGATCTATTCCACATATGACAGAAAACATGTGATGTTTGCCTTTGTGAATTGGGATGATTCCTCTTATATGATAATCTCAAGTTTCATTCATTTTCCTGAAAAATATACACCTTTATTTTTCTCAGGTTTTTGTTTGATTTTTTGAGGCAAAGTCTCACTGTGTAGTGTTGGTTATCCTCAAACTGGTGACCTTGCCTCAGTTTCCTGAGTAGGCTAGGTTTATAGACATGTCACTATGCTGGGTCCTCATTCCTCTTGATGGCTGTATAAGACTCCAAAGAGATAGAGACAGAGAGAGAGAGAAAAATCACATTTTCTTTATCCATTTATCTGTTGATGGGCTGATCCTTAACCTAGTTGCTGTGAATAGTGTAGCAATAAACACAGGGATATGAGTAACTCTAAGGAGACTGACTTGATTCTTTTGGATATATACCTAAAAGTGCTGGACCTGGATCATATGTAAGTTCCATTTTTAATTCTTTTGGGGGGAGAGACACAGAGAGAGACAGAGAGAGAAGGACAGGAAGACAGAGATGGGCGCGCCAGCAGCCGCTCAGCTGCTGTGAATGAAATCCAGATGCATGGGCCCCCTTATGGTCAAGTGCAGCATTGCACCCCTTTGCATCTGGCAAAATATGGGACCTGGAGATTGGAACTGCTGGAGATTGGAACCAGTGTTCTTAGGCTTAGGAGGCAGGCGCCTTAACTGCTAAGCCATCTCTCCAGCCCCCTTTTTTAATTTTTGAGTAATCTCCATACTGGTTGCCATTTGGACGCACTAACCCTATACACCCATCAACAGTGTGTAAGAGGTTTTCCCCCTGTATCCTCACCAAGAGTCTCTGCTCTATTTTTCCTTGGTGATAGCCATTCTCACTACCATGAGATGGGCTCTCACTGTAGTTTTGATTTGCATTTTCCTGATGACTAAATATTCTGGATATCTTTCCATGTGTTTTCTTTTTCATTTGAAAAATTGTCTATGATTCAGAGAATCTATAAGCTGAAAAGGATGCATTTATAATAAATTCATTTGAGCTGTAGTCATGTTTCCACAAATGACATAAGCCTTTAATTAACTTACTTCCCAAAGGAGGAGAAAGGTATCCTGTTGATGTTGTGCTGTTTACCCTTTCTAGAAAGCTACTCAGGCTCAATTACAGAATTTAGCAACTTCCATTAAATGTGCGTCCATACATCATCACACAATGGAAACATATCTATTTCTCTCTGTTGCAAGGAGTAGCAAAATGTTTCGCAATCCTTTTTTTACAGACTTTACAAGTCATAGCCCATTTTGCAGATAATTGCTCTAACCCAAGGAAAAAGGAAGAAACGAGAGTGAGAATTTTGTGTTCTATAAATCGTGCCTCATTCCATTTTATCCTCGCTATCAGAGATGGATAACTGATGATATTTGGATGAGCTCATTTAAACATGTCAAACTGTTTTCGCCAAGATTAATTAGAATGTGTCAGCTATGACGGTGGCAAAGCCGTCTCTTGTAAAGACTTCAAGGAGTAATATATAAAGCAAGATTCCAACGGCTCCATCTTTAACATGACATGCATAAAATCAATATTTCAAGCTCCTTCGGGAGATACAGCCCAACATGTTGCTTACACATCATCATAATGACCTCAGCCAGCCCCTCCTGTCCAGTGGGGAAAATGGAATTTCTCAGCCTTCAAGGAGAGACTCAGAGTCTGGGCTGTTTTCAGGGCCTGTGGACTGGCTCATGGATTTCTAGAAGACAAATGTCAGATGCAGAATTTTCCTAGATACAGTGCCATGATCAGTCCCATCTGTGGCGCACGTTCCCAGCCAACCTTACTCACTGGGAACACTTAGGGACAGCCAAGCTTGGGCATGCTCTGAGGCCACCCTGAGTGACGTTTGACTGTCCTGGAGAGCTCAATTCTATGTGGACAAGGAACCTCAAATTTTCTTGTGTGTTACTGAATGAACACAATTTCTGTTGAATGATCTCCCTGACGTTTGGATAGTTTTAATTTCTGGACTTGTTAACCTTGTCATTAAAAGATATTAAGGTCATCTTCAGTAACCTGGTGAGTCAAATGTCCACCCTTTCTCCTATCTGTGCTTTGAAACTTTTGTTTCAATTGAGGATGATCCAAAGAGGGTATGGTTTAGGATCTCCAAACCAGGAAGATTTTGACCCCCAGAGGACATTTCCTTAGGTCTGGAGTTATTTTTGGTCATAGCAGTGTTAGGAGCTGTCACTGGCATCCACAGAACAGAGGCTAGGCCACAACAAGGAATTATTTGGCCCCCAATATCGATAGTGTCACTGTTGAAAAGCCTTGTACTAGCATCATGGTAAAAGTCTAAATTTAACCAATAATAAAGTTCAATTCCTTTCTATCATGTTGCTGTGGAAAAAGCAAGTAAATGCTCCAAAGGTGAAAAATAAGAAATCTCTGAGCCTCTCCCCTGCCACCTCCCCCACTGCCCCACACCCAACAGCAGCTCTCTGGAGCAGCCAGGTGCATGGCATTATATGGACTGACCCGGACCCAAATTCCTGGGCAGATGTGGAATGCCAACAGCCTCACCTCAGGAAGTGGCAGAAACTTTCCGGGAAATTCTATAGCCAGAGATAATGTTTGCCTTTCATCCACTTGCATGTCAAGTCACAAAAGCTTCCCACAGGTAGTATGCCATCCATGGAAGGGAATGTGGACGTTCTGGAGCAAGTAGAACTTCTTGACGTTGGCCATCAGGATGAGCAGATGTGTTCTCGCCTTGAGATGAACCTCCACCAGCCTCGAGACATCTGGGGAAGGACAGAACCCTTGACAGGAAAAATGACTTTCCCACTGCTACCCAGCAGGAGCTGTGCACGACCAGTCAGAGGAGCTAAGATACTAAAAGACCGCATTCCAGACCTCCCCCATCCTCTGATTCTTCCGCTAACCTGCACAGTGCAAATCCAAGTGACCTTGATGCAGACACACCTTGACACAGTCTGAGGGAAAGGAGGAGGGCAATGAAGGGGCAGAACCGAGAACCTCAGTCAGCAATGAGCAAGTAACCCAAGCTGGATGTTCTCCATGGGAGACCCCAGGCACATCCGTGGCGCTCTAGGAGAGGATTCCACATTTTACTGGTGGTGGACGCCAAGAGAAGGGAGGGATGGAGGAACGGTGCTGGTATTGTTTCCTGAGAATTGCCCCCTCCTGCTTGACTGCTAACCCTTTTCCTTTTGCAACCCTCCCACTTACTCCAAAGGTAGGACGTGCAAGTGGAGGAGGGAGGGTGGAAGATGGCACAGGGCAAGATGCCACCGACTTGCATAGCACTGCCCCATCCTAAACTCTTCTGGAGTCTTCTAGGGGAGCCCCTTAGCGGGTATGTCAAAGTGGATGTGAACCCCTTCATACTCCAAATGAGCCATCGCTTCAGCTATCCTACCTCCTTGCATTCAAATATTAATACAAAGAAATCTCAGAAAAGAAGTGTTATCAAAAACACATATGTACGGGAGGCGGAGGTAGGAGGATCACTGTGAGTTTGAGGCCACTCTGAGACTACATAGTGAATTCCCAATCAGCCTGGGCTAGAGAGAGACCCTACCTCGGAAAACAAAAACAAAACAAAAAAAACACAGATGTAACAAAAGCAGGCAAAACAAACAACAACAAAATACACACAGTCTTACAGTTGGCCACTACATTGCAATTTGGAAAAGTAAATTCCAAAAGCAACTGGGAAAAGAATTGAAATTCAAACACATTTCCCCTTTGTGGAGGATTGCTGCTGACTTGAAAGGCCCAAAGTATTGGAAGAGAAGGTTGGAGGGTTAAGATAAACATCAGCTGGGAGTTATTCGTAAGCCACAGTTGAAGAGAGGTCTTGAAACCCATTTTTCATTCATTTTTTCCTCTTCGTATCTCCCCTATGTGAGAAACATGGCATGCACAATTGGCGCCTATATTATCCCCTGGCCAATACTTTACCCCGGTTGCCTTAGCAACTGTCAATATTTGTCTGGTATGTCACAGCCCCAGTTGGCTTTGCCTGGTTCAACATCTGCTTGTAAAGTTTAGGGAAGAGAGCCACCTAGTGGCCTAAATGAGGCTGCTGAAAACCAGCTCTTGCTTCATTTTATTTTCACTAGGAAAAAATGTAGTCATTTTAAAGTCGGATCTTTTAATGATCAAAAATTCTCACAATATTTCGCCCTGAGTGGTGGCGCATGCCATTAATCCCAGCATTTTGGAGGCTGAGGTAGGAGGATCACTGTGAGTTGGAGGCCAGCCTGAGATTACATAGTGAATTCCAGGTCAGCCTGGGCTACCTTACCTCAAAAAAATAAATAAATAAATTCTCACTACAGAAGTTTAAAGACACAGAAGAACATGGGTAGACAAATTTCCTTTTTCTAGGAAGGGCCTTTGTGCACTATCGGCTATGCACTCACATGCACTTGAAACTACTTACTATTATAATGCAAGACAGCATTGGACAATACATAAATAAATAAACATAATTATCTTCCAATAAAAATCAGACCAGGGCTGGAGAAATGGCTTAGCAGTTAAGGCACTTGCCTGAAAAGCCAAAGGACCCAGGTTTAATTCCCCAGGATCCACGTAAGCCAGATGCACTCTACCTTTTCTCCCTCTCTCTCTCTCTCTCAAATAAAAATAAAATATTTTTTTAAAAATAAGACCAAATTTAACCTTTAGGCAATGGTTTGCCAACCCCCTACAAAAGAAAATTAAAATGAAGGGTTGGAGAGATGGCCTAGCAGTTAAGCACTTGCCTGTGAAGTCTAAGGACCCCGGTTCAAGGCTCGATTCCCCAGGACCCACGTAAGCCAAATGCACAAGGTAGCGCATGTATCTGGAGTTCATTTGCTTTGGCTGGAGGCCCTGATGCACCCATTCATTCTCTCTCTCTCTCTCTCTCGCTCGCTCTCTCTCTGCCTCTTTCTCTGTCTGTCTCTCCCAAACAAATAAATAAAAATAAACAATTTAAAAAAAGAAAAAGGGCTGGAGAAATGGCTTACTGTTTAAGGCACTTGCCTGCAAAGCCAAAGGACCCAGGTTCAATTCCCCCAGAACCCACATAATCCAGATGTACAAGGAGGTGCATTCATCTAGACCTCGTTTGCAGTGGCTAGAGGCCCTGGTGTCCCCATTTCTTATCTGAACTACTTCAAAAGCTAGCTAATTAAGTTTCCCATTTTTCTTTTTTTAATTTAATTTAATTTTTATTTATTTATTTGAAATAGAGAGAGAGAAAGTCAGAGAGAGAGACAGAATGGGTGCTCCAGGGCCTCCAGCCATTGCAAACGAACTCCAGACACATGTGCCACCTTGTGCATCTGGCTTACGTGGGTCTTGAAGAATCGAACCAAGGTTCTTTGGCTTTGCAGGCAAGCACCTTAACTGCTAAGCCATCTCTCCAGCCCCAAGTTTCCCATTTTCTAACCACACTGTATAGTTCCCACAACAATTCATGGGATAGTTCACTCTTTTGTATAAAATCTCCCACCAGCTTACCAATACATTGTTACCAAAACAGGTGTCACAGGTGTCACGGGTGAAAAAAGGACCTCTGTTTACCAAAAATTTTTCTCCCTTTCCACAATAATGCCATTATGGTAGAGGAACAGATGCTAAGTCAAGAGAAAAATCCTCCTTTGTAGCTGTGTGAAACCTGTGTGTTACTTAGTCTATTTGTTCATAACAAATCATCCTGGGGTATATTATTTTAATAATTAATCATTGTTTATTAAGTTAACTATTTAATTGCAATGAATTTATCATTGCAACAACTCTGTGTCTGCTGTCCAGGGAAACTTAAGTCAGGTGCTTTAGCTTAGAATATATCAGGAGTTTGCATTCAACATGGAACACAAGACTACAGTCATCTTCAGCACTGCTATCTTCTTCTAGCTAGAATCTATGTGTGGATTGAGTATAAAATGCCCCCATAGCCTCATGTGTGTGTGTGATTAAGCCTCATACTTAATCCTCAGCTGGTAGCGCCTTTGGGAGGAGGAGTCTGGACAGAGGAGGAACATGGCCAGGGGTGGGATTTGGCATCATATCGCCCAGCACTGAGCACAGTACGTAGATTACTTCAGGCCAATATGGACATGTGACCCAAGCTTCCTGAGCAGGATTGCCTTGCTTTCCTTGCCATGAGAAAACTTACCCTCAAAATGGTAAGCCAAAATAAAACCTTTCCTTTCTTGAGCTGTTTCTTGTTGGGTATTATGTCCTAAAAATGAGAAGGTTAATTTCTACATGTACTGTTCAAAATATTATGCAAAACATTCACTTCCTCATCCTATCTGATATGCTCACCCAATTGAAGGCAGATGTCCTATACCTTTCATTGGTCAGCAAAATATGAATGTAAATTATTTACAGAAACCTTAAGTGTCACCTTGGCTTATCTACCAGAATTTCTGCTCAGAGAACAGAGGGATTATAAAGTAAAAGTCATGAGGTGCTTTTGTGGAATAATTGAGGTGAGGGCAAAGTGATGTAGGTCAGTTAGTAGCATGCATGAAGACCTGGGTTCAAAATCCACCACTGCCTGTAATCCCACAGTTGTGGGAGATAGAGGCAGAAGGATCAGAAATTCAATGTCATCATCAGTTTTGTCATGAGTTTAAGACTAGCCTTGGACACATGAGGCCCTGTATTTTAAAAAATGAGGCTTGGGGCTGGAGAGATGGCTTAGCAGTTAAGTTGCTTGTCTGCAAAGACTAAAGAACTAGGTTCAGTACCTTCACAGGTGTTTTCTCTCTCCCATTGAACTGCATGCAGCGTAGCTTTTTCCAACTTTCTGTCAGCTGGTCCACATGGAGGAGGCTTTCAGCTCAGCTCCAGCAGGATTTCTCAGTGACCTTGCAGCCCAAGTATGTGGAGTCTTCAGCAATAGAGTCTTACCATCTATTCCTGGTGGGAAACTAAGGGCCTTTGCAATGGCCTATAATGTTTTCGGGGTATCTGTGACCTCCCTGGCCAACAACTCACTGGAAGGTGTCCCATCCCTGGCACTGAAAATTTTCTAGTAACAATCTATGGCTTCTGAGTGTTCCATTGTCCAGAAAAGTAGGTTTCCATATGACTTTTTAATATCCTCTTAGATTTTGATTAGCCCTTCCTCCAGTGAGTGAACACTGTAAGCTTTAAATTTGGCCAGCCAGGCCAAATGAGCCAATGGGTGCAATAGTGGCATGTCTGTTATGGGGGAAACCAACTGCTCACTCCATGGGAGGGAACACATCCCTGATACTGAAAATGTACCTCAGGGATAGTCATGAGCCCTAGGGGTGTAATGTCTGCTGCTGTCTCACTAAATGTGTATACTATGCTCACCAAACTGCCCAGTAAGCACTTCTCTTAATTTCCATACCCATATATTAATGTTACTCTTACTTTTGGTTAGAGAAGCTTCTCTTTCCAGATGGTGGTGACCTTGGGATAACTCAGAAGGCACCATGATGCTGAGAAGAAGTGACAGAGGAGTGCTCAGCACTGAAACATCTCAAACCTACCTTTCAAGTCTCAGGGTCCATTGCAGAAGAGGGGACGGAAAGAATGTAAGAGCCAAAGGAAGAGTAGGACTCCTTACAATGTGCTCCTCCAGACACAAATTGGCCTGGATATCCATGACCTCACAGTGCCTGACACTACCTACATAAGACCATCATAATAGGAGGAAAAGATCAAGACATCAAACTAAAAAGAGAGACTGATTGAGAGAGGGAGGGGATATGATGGAGAGTGAAGTTTCAAAGGGGAAAGTGGGGGGAGGGAGGGAAGTACCATGGGATATTGTCTACAATTAAAGAAATTGTCAATTTTTTAAAAAAGGAGAAAAAAAAAGAAACAGGTTCAATTCCCCAGTACACACGTAAGCCAGATGCTCAAGGTGGCACAGGCATCTGGAGTTTGTTTGCAGTGGTTAGAGGCCCTGGCATGCTTTCTCTCTCTCTCCCTCTCTCTCTCTCTCTCTCTCTCTCTAATAAATAAATTAATTAAAATAAAATATAAAAATTTAAAAACTGAAGTTTATTTATATAACATTGAATGAACCATTAGAAAGTGGATAATTTTTCAACATTTAGAACTTTTATGAGTTGCTTTTGCTGTTGTGTGACTCAGGACAGTGTGAGACACCTTGATGGAAATTTCAAAATAAAAGTATGAGGAAATGACACCTCCTCTGTAGACTACACTGTTGATACTCTATCAGACAAAAAGAGAGAATGAAGAATTCCTGATTCAACCAAAATGATTGAGATACAAAGATAACTATAAAATAAAGGAAGGAGATATTTTGTATAAATTTAGAATTTCTTTTGAAATTACAGTGATCAATAAATAGACAACTGTTGATGCCGCATTGGACTGAAGAGATGTAGCATATGAGGCTAACCTCTAAGTAAAGAAGGGAAAGAAAAGGTCATGAAAAGAGAAGGAGCTGGAGGCCATTGGGTCTTGTGTGTGACCCCAGCACCCACATAAATAAAAAGACTCCAGTGTCTTCATTGCTGAGACAAACACCCAACCAGAAGCATCTTATTGGAGGAAAGGTTTATTTCAGGCTTACAGATTCCAGAGGATGTTTCACCATGGTAGAAGCTTGCTCACTTTAGCATACATCTACAGCAAAAAGAGTGAGAAAAAAAATCAAAACCTGCAAGCACAAGCTGACTCAGGACACACCCAGTAGGGCTGGACTCAAGATTCACACCCTAGTGACACACCTCCTTTAACAGGGCTTCTCCTGCTGAAGACTATGTAGGAAGCTAATAAAAAGTACTTCAGGCTATGAAGGACGTACATTTACACGCAAACCATGACATTCGGCCCCTGGTCCACATAGACTCATGATCATCTCACATTACAAATTGCACTCAGTCCAACTTCAACCATCTCCATAGTTTTCACCAACTTCAACACGGTTCAAAAGTCCAAAGTCTCATCAGAGATTCAAGTCTGTCTCTTAACTGTGAGCCCCAGAAAATCAAAATATAAGTTACATACTTCCAATACATAATGACACAGAGTCAATATTTCCATTACAAAAAGACATAACAAAGAGACTGGACCAAAGCAAAATCAATAGCAGCAGGTAAATATCAAATGTCTGTACTTTCAAGTCTGACATCAATAACCAGAGACGAAGTCTCTGGATTTCCAAATCTACCCCTTCAACTGAGCTACTCACAGCCTGGGAAAATTCCATCCTGAGCTAGAAGCTCTCCATGGAAGCCATTTTAAAGTCTTTATATATCCAAAACATCCTTGGAGCTACACTGAAAACCATGGTTCTCTTCACAACTCCATACAATGGCCTTGCTTGGACTCTATCCACCCTGTTTCACATTGCCGCATCTCAGCAGCTCCTTGAACTGGTTCATCTTCGTGACCTGCTTCCCTGCACTTTTTCATGCTTCCAAAACAAGTACCAAGAGGGTGGCATAGCCAAATTTGTAAATCCAGAAGGGAATAAAACCTGACCTTGAAGAGCAGAATATTCCTTTAGAGGTTTTCCTTTGAGCCTCTTCCTTGCAAAAGAACTTCAGCCTTCCATAGCTCACCATCAGGGTATATCTTTTCCATTGTCCCACTGCAAAACCCTTGGCCTACCATTAACAGTGGTGATCTCCCTAATCACCACTTAATCAAACCTTAAGTAACCTAAAATCAGTCCACGTGCATATAGCTTCAACTTACTTGAAATTTCCTGTGATAAACTGTACCTATTTTACATCTGTCTGTTCTATATGTCCACCAACCACACCAGTTCATTATATTTGAACTCAACCTTGATCAAATTCTCAATGCACCAGTAGCCCAGTTCCAACAAAGTTCTCTCCTTCCCCTTTGAAAGTTCATAAGCAAAGCCTTTACTGTCCACAATTCTCTCTGCATTTAGAATTTTCAAACTCTCACCAGAATAGCCCATAAAGCTCTGCATATAGTACTGTAAGTCTTCTCCAGTCCAAAGTACCAAATCCTTCCATATTCTTCCCATAAATATATCCCAAGAGACCAAAACCCATACGGTCAGATTCATCATGGTAGGGGCTCCACTTCTCAATATCAATTTTCGGTTGCAGTCGCCTCCTCATTGCCAGGACAAACATCCAACCACAAGGTGCTTATGGGAGAAAAGGGTTTATTTGAGGCTCACAAATTACAAGGGAAGTTTCACTGTGCCCAAAAAAGTTGGCCTAGATTAGCATGAGTCGACAACAGAAAGAGAGTGAAAACATCAACACCAGCAAGTACAAGGTGCCTCGGGACCCATAGTAGGACCCATGATCTGTCCCCCAGTGACAAACCTCCTCCAGCAGAGCTCTGACTGCTGAAGAGTAATTAGGAAGCTTAATCTTAATCAAAACTATCTGAGGCTGTGGGGGACATACATTTACATTTAAACCACCACACCTAGCATAGCTATGCATGCCTGAGACCCCAGCACTGAAGTGGGTAGAGACAGGCTGATTGCTGGGACTCACTGGTCAACCAGTCTAGCCATTTAAAAAACAAACAAACAAAAAAAAGTGAGCTTCAGGATCAATGTCAGACTCTGCCTCAGGGAAATAAGGTGCAAGAGTGATAAAGAACACCCAACAACCTCCACACGTGTGAGCACAAGTTGCATGCATCTGCTCAGAGATGCACACACAAAACACACCTATACCACACATACTAAACACAACACCAAGGGAGAGAGAGAAAGATAGAGAGAGAGAGAAGCAATGTGGAGGTAGCTATTATAAGTGTTGACTAGCTAATTATTTTTTTAATTATTTTTATTTATTTATTTTTGGAGAGAGAGGCAGAGAGAGATAGACAGAGAGGGAGACAGAAATGGACGTGCCACAGCCTCTCAGCTGCTGTGAACGAAATCCAGATGCCTGCGCCCCCTTGTGGGCAAGTGCGGCATTGCGCCCTTGCCTCACTTTGCATCTGGCTAAACATGGGACCTGGAGATTGGAACCGCTGGAGATTGGAACCAGGCAGGCACCTTAGCCGCTAAGCCATCTCTCCAGCCTGCTAATTAGTTTTAACATGTAAATCATCCTGTGATACTAAACTAGTCCCTTGGAGAAAATAGCAATGCTTAAAGGCAATTTCTCAATTACAAATGCTTCTTTTCCTCAAAGAACAGACACTAGTAATTCTGCAATCAATATTTGGAGGAAATCATAATCACAGCTTTCATACAAGTTGCTGCCCAGAGTTATAATTTATTACTTCAAGAACTATGCCTGAGGATCTCCGAGGAGCTTTACAACTGCAAGTGAATTTGAAGAATATTTGTTTCAACCCTTCGCATCTTGTAGTTCAGGACCCTGAGAACCCCAGATCCCACTCAAAAGAGATACATCTGATCCCGAGAGCATCGATGATCCCAGGAACAAAGTTCAGTGATCTTTGTGAGTGTTTTAACATAAGAACAAGGTAATCCAGACACATAAATGAACACTTCCAGCAGTTAAAAGAGGGAAAATAAGTTAAAAATGAGGTGCATATGTTGATTTACTTCTCTTTCCATGCATTTTATAAATCATATTTGGTCTTTGAAGCAAAGTTATAACACCATTGACCACACAAAACAATGATATTTAAAAGTGGGAAAGGGCCTGGGAGATGGCTCAGCAGGTAAAATCACTTGCCATATGAGTATGAGAATGTGAGTTGAATCCCCATAACCCATTTAAGAAGCTGTGTATGGTTGTGCATATCTTTAATCCCAGCACTGACGGGGACAGAGATATCATGATTGCTGGGACTTCCTGCTCGGCCAGTCTAACAGAAAAATGGGGCACTTCAAGTTCCCGGAGAAACTTGATCAGGGAAAGAAGGCAGAAGATGGATAGAGGACGGAACTGAGGTCTTTCTCTGGCCTTAGCATGTACGTATGCATACAGGGTGCACACATGTGCACACATGTGCATGCAGCACCAACACACACATACACACACCAAAAAAAGGAGAGCAGAAGGTCAAGGAAGTAATAATTCCATACATTACTTGGAATGATACAAAATGTTAATATGATGACATTAGTAAGTCACATGTGTATATTACAATTTTCAGAGCACCCACCAAAAAAAAACTGCTGTACCAAAAGCACCATAAATAAAGGGGAGAACATGACAGAGTTAGAAAGAGTGACAGAAGTGAAATAAAACTCTTAAAGTCTAACATTTCAATAACTAAATTTAGGTGCCCAGGTACACCACTTAAAAGGTAGAGATTGACAGGCTGGATACAAAGAGTGGAGAGAATCGAGATGTCGTAACAGTGAAGGCAAGCTCCAGAGAGCGAAGTGAAGATGTCAGCTTTCCTGCTGATGAAAGCAAGGTGAGGGAGAAATTTGCAAATTTGTTTCATGCCCTGTGCTGAGGACAGCCACATACTCCCCAATCTGTAAAATCCTTCACTCTCCTTCTCGAAAACTCTTTCTCTCTGCCTTCCTTTCCGAGGTTTCCTTTTGCTACAAATCAGCCCTTTGAGGTATGAGGATTGCAGTGAGTTTGAGGCCACTCTGAGACCCTACCCTACATAGTCATTCCAGGTCAGCCTGGGCCAGAGTGAGACCCTACCTTGAAAAACAAAACAAAAAAAAAATTGAAAAAATAAAGCTTAAAAAAAATCTGGGGGCTGGAGAGATGGCTTAGCGGTTAAGGCGTTTGCCTACAAAGCCAAAGGATCCCGGTTCGATTCTCCAGGTCCCACGTAAGCCAGATGCACAAGGTGGTGCATGTATCTGGAGTTCGTTTGCAGTGGCTGGAGGCCCTGGCGCGCCCATTCTCTCTCTCTCTCTCTCTCTCTCTCTCTGACTCTTACTCTCTCATAAATAAATAAATAAATAAATAAATAAATAAATAAATAAATAAAATATTTAGAAAGAAATCTGATAATGTTGGGCCACATTCATCTATCTTTGGCCACATGTAGCCACAGGCTACAGGTTGGACAATATCTGTACGAGTCCCCTTTCCTTTTACCTTCTCTGCAAACTCATGTTACTGAGTAATGGTATGTCTGAGTCTGTATTCTCCATAATATCGTGAGCTCCTTGGGATCATAGATAAGGAGCAATTCATCCTTTTCATTATCAGGGAGCTAATTGCAACAGTTTATAGGCAAAAAACATAGCATGTAAGTTTTTAAACAAATGTAAATAAGATTTCTTTAACCAATATTATGAATTTTTAGGATTGGCTGGCATTTTTTCTGGGTAAATGTAGATATAGGTAACTTCAAATATATGATAGAGTGCATTCTCTCTTTCTCTCTCTTTTTCTTTTTCCTCCCTTCCTTCCTTCCTTTTCCTTCCTTCCTTCCTTCCTTCCTTCCTTCCTTCCTTCCTTTTTCTTTCTTTCTTTCTTTCTTAACCCAACATGGAATTCAGAGTGGCCTCAAACTCATGGCGATCGTCCTACCTCTGCCTCACAAATGCTGAGATTAAAGGCATGCGCCACCACACCCAGCATTTTTGATATGTAAAATATCTAAAATATCTATGTGTTGAATAACCCTTAATTTTGTTCTTGGTTCTTGCAGAAAAGAGCCGCTAGGGGGCTCCATGGTTACACATATTTCTTGGTAGACATTCAAGTAATATAGGCCAAAACTAGTTTTAAAAACTAAAAGCAATTAAGATCAACATTTGTTTAGTCATTCTGGCTTCTCCAAGCAAACTAGAGTACAAAGGTCCTACTCCTTATTCCATTCCTCATACCACTCGAGACAGTTCCTATTCTCACGTATGGGATATTTACAAGAAGGCAGACTTTCCCACTTTTCCTCTCACTCTAGTCAGTTCACTTGACAAACATCTTTAAGTGTCCTACTGTAGGCAAGTCAGCAGGTAAATGTGAAAGATAGGGCTGGAGAGATGGCTCAAACTGTTAAGGTGTTTGCCTGCAAAGCCAAAGGACCCAGGATCAATTCCCCAGGGCCCACGTAAAGTCAAATGTACAAACATGCGTCTGGAGTTCATTTACAGTGGCTGGAGGCCCTGGTGTGCATCCATTCTCTCTCGATTTCATAAATAAATGAAATATTTTTAAAGAAAAAGAAAATGTGAAAGTTAGAAAGTTTCCAACCAAGATTTATTCAGTGACCTGTACCAGAGTGTAAAGACTTAGGAAAAATAGGAGAGACGGTATGAACATCTAAAAAGATAAAAAGGGCTGGGGAAATGACTTAGCAGTTAAGGCATTTGCCTGCAAAGCCTAAGGACCATGGTTCAATTCCCCAGGACCCATGTAAGCAGATGCACAAGGGGGCTCATGCATGTGGAGTTCGTTTGCAGTGGCTAGAGGCCTTGCCATGCCCATTCTCTCTTTCTCTCTATCTGTGTCTTTCTCTCTCTCTCTCTCAAATAAATAAAAAACTAAAATACTTTTAAAAATAAAAATAAATAAATAAAAGATAAATAACCCCCTACATTTTATAGAGTTGACTCATGCAATAGAACATGTGACGCTCTTCTGATATGAACATGGCAGCAAAAGAATTGGAAACAACTCGGTTAAGACCATGAAACTTGGCCAGACTTAGGGAAGGAGGGGGACATTTTTAGGAAGACTACGTACAAAGAAATTTAGAAGCATAAAGCATAAATTGACACTATCAGAGGTTTATCTGATATAGAAAAGTCAAAGTTAGTCCTGCATTAAAAATGTACTTCTTCCTTTAATCCCAGCATTCAGAAGGCAGAGATAGAAGGATCACCATGAGTTCAAGGCCACCCTAAGACTACATAGTGGATTCCAGGTCAGCCTGGGCTAGAGTGAGACCCTACCTTGAAAAACCAAAACAACAACAACAACAACAAAAATGTCTTAAGTTAGGGGTGGTAGGGAGGAAATTTCCAATCAGGAAAGAAGAAAGGAAGGGAGAGATGAAGGGAAGAAGGAAGAAAGTTTTCCTCTTACACATTGAGAGACAAGTAGGAAAAGCCAGAGCTAAGGCTGCATTAAGAACAGAGGTCTCGAGTTAAAAACAGCTCTTGCCTTCAAGTGGGAGCAAATGTCTTATCTGGAAGAAAATGTCCTAGTCTGTACCCTGGAACATCTCACAAAAGAAAACTAACTATGTATGACCTCTTAGTCAAGATCACCAAGTGTAAAATAAGCCACTATGACAGAACATCAGAAGCAACAATTTAAACACCCTATGACTTCAGGTATTAAAACCATCAGACCCAAAATATAAAATGGTTTGACACAAACTTCTTAAATAAATAAAGCTGATTTGAAAGTTAGCCAGAGGGAAAAACACAGTGAAAAATTACATATATGGAAGAAAAGTTAAAAATAGCAAATAATAATGGAAATATTCAACATGTGCCCATAAGAGTCCTAGGAAGACAGAACAGAAAGAGTGAAGAAAGACCAGTATATGAAAATATTAAGCCTGAGACTTGGATTGGAGAGATGGCTTAAGGTGCATGCTGTGAAGCCTAAGGACCCGGTTCAATTCTCCTGGTCCCACGGAAGCCAGGTGCACATGGTGGCACAAGTGTCTGGAGTTCGTTTGCAGTGGCTAGAGGCCCTGGCGTGCCCATTCTCACTTTCTCTCTGTGTGTCTCTCTCCCTCTCTGTCTCTAATAAATAAATAAAAATAAATCTTAAAAACATAAAAGCCTGAGATTTTTCTAGGATTTTAATCACAGGTCTGAAACTCTAGGTACCAGAAAAGATGCTATGTCAAGCACGATATAGCACATATGAGATACAAATTGCATTAACTAAGGGTAGAGACCAAAATGTCATAGCTAAAGGGATGCCAAGTTACAGTGAGCTCAGGAAGATGAAATTTGATTTTTCACCACAAAATAGCTGAGCAGATAGATTGTCCAGTCGTTAGCTCTGCTCCTCCAGGGGTTTCAGGGATGCTGCTCTTCCCGTCTGAACCCTGGCATCCAGTGTGGTCCAAGAGTACTGCTCTGGTGGGCATTTATTCCAAGCCAGTAGAAACAGAAGAGGGAGTCCAGGCACCTTCTTTTAGAGATTGTGGACGTAACTCTAAGAAGAAACTAGGCCACCTTTTGGCAACCTCATGGGCTGACAGGCCAGATTTGAAAACAGAAGAATCCTACGTGCAAACTGTTGCCCTGAGTAAGCAGACATCTATGGCAGAAGTGACAATGAGGGACTTTCAAGGTGAGTTCATCAAGGGCGTGTAGCTTCCTCTTTGGCCTCTTGCAGAGGAGCCACAGAGAACCCAGTCACACCGTGAGGATCCCTCACCATCTTAGAAGCTTACATGGTGAGGAGCTGGGAATGTGGCTCAGTGGTTGAGCACAGGGGGAGCGTATGCAGGGTCCTGGGTTTAATCTCCAGTGGAAAGAAGCAAAGGAGGAATGGAAAGAGGGAGAGAAGGGGAAAGAGAGGGAGGAAAGGGGACAGGAGAGGAAGGGAGGGTCATTTTATCAAAAGCATGACCCATGTTTTAAAAGCTTCAATATTGGATTCCATGAAAATTTAAAATATTTGCTCTGTAAAAGATCCTTACAATCCGGGAATGGTGGTGCACATCTTTAATCCCAGCACTCAGGAGACAGAGGTAGGAGGACAGCTGAGAGTTCAAGGCCACCCTGAGACTACATAGTGAATTTCAGGTCAGCCTGGGCTAGAAGAAAAGGGAAGCTATTGCCTGGGGGAGGGGGGATATTTACAAACCTCTCACCTGACCAAGAACTATTATTATCTAGAATATATTTTAAAGTAAATAATCAAATTAGAAAAAAATTCAATGAATGAAACATTTCATTAAAGAGAATATATAGGTGGCAAATAAGCCATTAGGGAAATGTCCATTTAAAGCAAAATGGGCTGTCTCTACGCCTATCAGAATGATTCCAAACTAGTGACAACCTCATACATTGGAGAAGATATGGAGAAAAGGGATCATTTATACACTGCAAGTGGAAATATAGTATAGCCTCTCTGAAAAATAATTTGGAAATATACTTTAAACATGCAATACCATGTAAGTAGCAATTTAATTCCTGTTTATTATGAGAAAGAAATAAAATTTATGTTCACATAGACACCTATACACAACTGCTCATAGCTCCATTCATAATAGTCAAAACTTGAAAATAACTGATGTGTTTTTTAAATTTTTTTTTATTTTTATTTATTTATTTGAGAGCAACAGACAGAGAGAGAAAGAGAGGCAGATATATAGAGAGGGGGCACACCAGGGCCTCCAGTCACTGCAAACAAACTCCAGATGCATGCACCCCCTTGTGCATCTGGATTAAGTGGGTCCTGGGGAATCGAGCCTCAAACCAGGGTCTGTAGGCTTCACAGGCAAGGGCTTAACCACTAACCATCTCTCCAGCCCTAACTGATATATTTTAACAAGTAACAATACTGGTAGTCCACACCATCTGTGTACACAGAATAATGGCCCCTCAAATCCATCCATGTCACATTTCTACAACCTAGGAACATGATATCTTACATGGAGACATGACTTTGTACATGTGGTTAGGATACAGGCCAATAAGCTATAAAAGTAAACCCTTAGTCATTGGGGAATGCAAATTAAAAATCTTATCAGGGACTGGAGAGATGGCTCAGTGGTAAAGATGCTTGTCTGCAAAGCCTAACGACCAGAGTTCATTCCCCAGTACCCACATAAAGCCAGATGGACAAAGTGGCCCATGCATATGCAGTCTGATGAAGCAGCTGGAGGCCCTGACAAGCCCATTTTCTCTGTCTCACTTCTCTCTCTTTTTTCCCTCTGCAAATAAATAAAAATTTTAAGAGACATATCAGGGGGTTGGGGACATGACTCAGTGTATATAAAACATTTGCCACACAAATATGAGGGCATGAGTCCAATCCTAGCACCCACATAAAAAGATGGGCATGGCCAGGCATGCTTGTCACCAAAGTCCTGGGGAGAGTGTGGATAGAAAAATCACTAGGGCTTGCTGATGAGAACATAACAATCTAGAATGCTCATTCTTCACATGTAAAAATACCGAAGCATTTCGGGAAAGATTTCAGATGTAGCAATTTCACTTCTAGATATTTACACAAGATGAATGAAAGTCTGTATCTATCAAAAGATTTCCCCAAGAATATACCCAGCAGCTCTGTCCATAAGAAGCAAGCATAGGAGCAGTTCTAATGTTGAGCCATATGTAAAGGAATGGATCAATGAGGATGTATTTATACAATGTGATGCTACTAGGAATGGTGAACTATGACTTAAAACACTCCCACCATGGCTCAGGGAGTTTTGCCAAAGAGGGGGCAGAAAGATTGGAAGAGCCACAGAATGGGAGGGAATATCCAGAGGCATTGCCCACGCCCCACAATGGCTGATTAGTGGGTCTGTTGGCATAGCCTCAAATTATCTTCCTGGAAATATTTACTACTTAGTATGGTGATTTTAACACATGCCCAAAAATTCTTTAGGATTTCTTCTAAAAGTAGGGCTTTATTCTCCCTGCTTTGGGTAAGGTTTAATGGAGACTTAAGTAATTAAATAGATGTAATGACCTGCTACTATGACAGAATATGAAACTAGAATAACTAAAATCTTTACAGTAAAAAAATCTGTCAAACACCACCAAAACAAGTGATCAAGATTAATAGACAAAGAATAAAAATAAAGGGCATGTGATGTCACCCTCTGTCAACATCACGGTTCATCCAAGGTTAGACAAGTCTGAGAAACCCAATCATAAGCTAGAATATCGTGGTTTGGACTTCATAACAGGAAAAAATATATGATCAATGGAAAAATGGGGAAATGTGAATAAAGTCTTTAGTTAATATTGTTTTGTTACTGCTTAATTTTTGGTGTTGCTCATTGTACTTTGGTTATGTATATCACCTGTTATGTATATTCTTAACACAAGGGAAGGCTGGGTAATAGATTATGTAGGAACTTATTTGTGATAGTTTGCCTCTTTCTGGAAGCCTATGTTATTTCAAAATAAAAAGTTACAAATACAAATTCGATAGACTTACGGTTAAATAAATTATACTACAGAGAAAATAAGGTTGAACTACTGATAGACACAAGTACATAGATGGTTCTTAAAGAATGCTGAGCAAGAATAGCCAGACATGAGAGAGTGCATTCTGGAAGAATCTACGCAGACAAATTCTATGATGACAGTCTTATCTGTGGGTATTCCTGATGGGGAGGGACTGAGAGCAAAAGAAGAGTAGGGAATATTCTGGGGAAATGGGGTATTGCATATCTGAATTGGGGAGTAGTTACATTTATAAGATCACATGGAGATCTATGCTTTAAAAGGTACATTGATCGTAACTGAGCTATGCCTCAATAAGGCTGCTTTGTAAAAAGGAATATAGAGCAGAGAGATGAATTTAAAAAGAAGTATTTAGAAAGTGTACAAGATATAAATAATATAGCACTACCTTGATCAAGGGAAATGAGGCAAGAACAGGCTTGGGTCTGTTTAAAGCTTTTAAAATAACTACAACCCCCAAATTGACCCCAATGTTCTGAGCACTGACACTGGGAAGTATTCTAAATTTCCAGGAACCAGGGGTGAGTCCAGGCTATTCCCCCACCGCCAGCTAGTTCTGGTGCCCAGTGTATTTGTGGTTAATGTGCAGGTCCTAATGCTAATAAATGATCACAATTCATGGCACCATGCACAGGCTTGCTTGGCAGCTCAGCTCAGCTCCTCCCTTTGCCCTTTAAACCAAACATGGTTGTATTGTCCAAAGCAGCTTTTGAGCTGACCCAGAATGAGACTGGGCACTGCATCCAAAAGGTTAACCCAAGCACAGCCTGGTGTCATCGTTCATACATACAGCCCCAGACAAGAACCCTGGGAAGCTTCCAAGTGTGTTAAGTCATTGACAAAGAGAACTAGAAGAGGAGGAAAGGATGGAGAGGAGATGCAAAGAAAAAGGAAAAGTTGATCTTGAATCCTTTTTCTTAATTGCAGTAAGGGAAGGGAAAAGGAATGGACATGAATCTGACTTGGAAAAAGCAGTCTGGGTTTCAATAGCAAATGGGCCAGGGATCCAGAAAAGCCTGCTTGGAAAATTTAAATATTCTGGATGTCACTCCATATCCAAGAAGATGAGTACATTCATGCCCTAAGAAGACTCCCCAGTAGCTCAAGTGGGAGGTATGCTGAATACGAAATGGATCTAAGCAAAAAGCTGGGGTTTCTTCACCCTCTGATCCAGTGGTTGTATTTAACTTGATTTGATCTGCACAGGCACGTGTAGATGACGTCTCCTGCGTTTTATCATTTATCCATCTGTTTCTCAGTGTTCCTACATAACAGCCATGCCACCATTAAAGTCAGGAGGTGACACGTTGTTACTATGGACCTACAATCTTCAGGTTTGAAGTCAACTTTAATCTTGTGTCCCAGTAATACTGTTATACTACAAGGAATCACATAGTGCACTTGGTTATCAGTGTAAAAAAGTTCCCTGCTCTTTCTTGACTTTCACGTCCTCAATTATTTTGGGGCTGACATCCCACAGTTGGTCACCTGCATCCCAGTGGATGATCTCTCTGCCCTAACTCCATCCTACGGTACTCCATCTGATAGCAGGATGCACTCCTTACTCTACCCATGTTTGTGCCTCTTCAACTCAGATTCAATATCACACCCTTGCATGGATGCCCCTTTAATCTAGCTTGTGCTTTTGGTACCATGCTTTTTGATTACAATTAAAGTTTTCCATGGGCAGCATGGGTTAGGTTAGGGGGCAGGAGTTCAAATCTATCAGCATAGAATCAACCTGAATTAAGTTCCCTGACTCTGTGAAGATCAGATATAAAAAGTTAGGATGGGGGTTTTCAAGCCAGCACTTCACCAGCTCATAAGGTTCTTTGCTTTCTTCTTCCTTTAGAGAATCTCAGACATGCAGGAAAATAGGACATGAATGTTATGCTTCAATTTACAATTTCATTAAACCATTGATGTCAGCCAAGAGGCACATTTACTGCTACCATCGTCAGGGACCAAACCTTTCCATCACATTTATTGACTTTCTGACTCTTAGAAAATACTAATATATTAATATTATTTTATTACAAGATGTAAATATCAGCTTTACATAGATCCTGATTGCTCTTGGTTTATATGGAAATGTGAATTTCTAGATAATCTGCCTACTTCTGGTTCTTTTTTTTTCCTTTTCTTCATTAACAACTTCCATAATTATACACAATAAAGCATGGTAAACCCCCACACACACACATACTTCACAACTCCACTCTCCATCATATCCCTCCCCCTTTCCATCAGTCTCTCTTTTCTCCTATTATAATGGTCTTCTGTAGGTTATGTCAGGCACTATGAGGTCATAGATATCCAGGCCATTTTATGTCTGGAGGAGTGCATTGTAAGAAGTCCTACCCTTCTTTTGGTTCTTATATTCTTTCTTCCACCTCTCCCCAGAGCCTTGGAAGGTGTGATAGAGATATTTCAGTGCTGAGCACTCCTCTGTCACTTCTTCTCAGCATCATGATGCCTTTTGAGTCATCTCAGAGGTCACTGCCATCTGAAAAGAGAAGCTTCTCTAACCAAAAGTGAGAGTAGCATTAATATATGGGTATAAACATTAAGAGAAGTGTTTACTAGACCTTTTGGTGAGCAGAATATATACATTTAGCCAGACACCAGCAGGCATTACACCCTTGGGGCTCATGACTTCCCCCATCATAGGTTTTCAGTATCAGGTCTCCAGTCTAATTAGAAAGTAATTGGTTTCCCTCATAACTGACATGCCACTTTTGCACCCATTAGTTCATTTGGCCTAGCTGCCCAAACTTAAGGCTTGCAGTGTCTACTGTTGCTTCTAGTTCTTGTAGCTACTCCTGGAAACCACCACAGCTAGACAGATTGTCAAACAATGCCTTCAAGCATGTAAGCCGCAAAGAAGGAAAGAAGTAAGGGCTGAGGGAGCAGCACAAAGTTGATGGCAGGGGCATCAGGGGACAATAAACTGTAGAGGGAACACGTGACAAGGCTATGCAGCTGGCCAGTATCTTCTTTCCTCTATAGCTCAAACCTCCATTTCTCCTGGGTCTTTCCTCTTCAGCACATAGCATGTCTAAGCATCTTCTAGCCGTAAAAATCCCTCCTTGTACTACATACAGTTTTGCCCTTGTCATCTTCTCTCTCACATTTTCCTCATGCTCAAATCGCTTTTTAAAAGAAAATTCCGAGGCTAAGTAGATAAAACACTCACTATTCAAGCCTGAGTACCTGGGTTTGACATAGCATCTTCAGTAATCCTAGGTGATGGAGACAAGAGAATTTCCTGGAAGCTCGCAGTAAAAACAGCAAAGGACAATAGCAGAGCAGGATCCAAAGAAAGAAATTCTGCCTCAAGTAAGGTGGAAAGGCAAGAACCAACCTGGAAATTGTCCTCTGACCACCACTCATGAATCATGTCACATACACACATGCTCTCTCTCTCTCTCTCTCTCTCTCACACACACACACACACACACACACACACACACACACAAACACACACATGATCACAAAACATAAAATAAAGGGTACTCATGGGGTTGTAGAGCTTGCTCAGTGGTTAAGGCACTTGACTGAAAAGCCTAACCACCTGGGTTCAAATCCTCAGTACCCAAGTAAAGTCAGATGCACAAAGTGGCACCTGGTTCTGAATCCGTTAACAGCGGCTTAAGGCCCTGGCACACCCATTCTCTCTGTCTCTCTTCTCTCTAGTGCTCTCTACTTGTAAATAAATAAATAAATAAAATATTTTTAAAATGAAAAGGGTATTTGTTTGATGCTTATCACTTCTACTTCCTTACCTCCACTCACTTTTCTCCATTTTAAGCCATTTTTCTTCCTCACCATCTCTAAAGTAGACATTGCCAAGACCATCCTATGGCTGCCTCCAACAAACACATAGTCTCAATCTCTCTCTATACGAACCTTTTCAACAGAATATGTCTCTGGATACCATTTCCTCCTCAAGATGTCTCTGTGCAGTCATTTGCAGACAGCCACTCCCTCCTCCTAGTTCACCTGCTTACCTCTCTATGGGCTTCATCTTAGCTATCTCATCTTTGACCTCCCATCAGAGTTCAACTCTCCTTATGCTGACTGACCACACACACTCACTCCCCTGCCTTTAACAAACACAGCCAAAGAACAGCAATCGGCTTCCCCTGTCTGCAGCTCTCTAGAAACCCGATTCTGGATGACTGCCAGTGGGCACCTGTGTTTCCTCTCTGAGCACTGTACTGTTCACTCTACCATGTTCAAACCAGAACTCTAGAATGTCCATCACTGAAATTCAAACTCCCATACCCCTTTCCTACTGTGTGGCACAAACAATGCAGCCAAGCCAGAAACTTATGAATGCTTCTGGCCTCCTTATTCCCTGTTTTCTCTCCTATCAAGTCTGGTTGACACCATCTCCAAAAGATCATTTACATTCTCTTCTCTATTTCCTTTCTATTTTTATTTTTAATTTATTGAGAACTTCCATAACTGTAGACAATCTCCCATGGTAATTTCCTTCCTCCCCCCCACCACTTTACCCTTTGAAACTCCACTCCCCATCATATCCTCTCCCCCTCTCAACCAGTCTCTCTTTTATTTTGATGTCATGATCTTTTCTTCCTATTATTATGATGGTCTTGTGTAGGTAGCGTCAGGCACTATGAGGTCATGGATATCCAGACCACTTTGTGTCTGGAGGAGCATGTTGTAAGGAGTCCTACCCTTTGTTTGGCTCTTACATTCTTTCTGCCAGCTCTTCCACAATGGACCCTGAGCCTTGGAAGGTGTGTTAGAGATATTTCAGTGCTGAGCACTCCTCTGTCATTTCTTCTCAGCCCTCCAGTGAGTTGTTATCCAGGAAGGTCCCTGATACCCCCAAAACATTATAGACCATTGCCGAGGCCCTTGGTTTCCCACCAGGAATAGATGGTAAGACCCTATTTCTGAGGACTCCACACACTTGGGCTGCAAGGTCAGGGAAAACCCTGCTGGAGCTGAGCTGAAAGCCTCCTCCATGTGGACCAGCTGACAGAAAGCTGGAAAAAGCTACACTACATGCACTTCAATGGGAGAGAAAACTCACCACTGAAGATACTCAACAGTGGACACTGCAAGCCTTAAATTTGGCCAGCCAGGCCAAATGAGCCAACGGGTGCAATAGTGGCATGTCTGTTATGGAGGAAACCAACTGCTCTCTACTTGGACTGGAGGCCCACTCCATGGGAGGGAACACATCCCTCATATAGAAAACCTACAACAGGGGTAGTCATGAGTCTTAGAGATGTAATGTCTGCTGATGTCTGACTAATATATATACTATGCTCACCAAAGTGCCCATTATGCACTTCTCTTAATGTTCATACCCATATATTAATGCTACACTCACTTTTGGATAGAGAAGCTTCTCTTTTCAGATGGCGGTGACCTTGGGATGACTTCTCTATTTCTGATGTCATTGCTATAATTCAAACAGTTAGTTTGAACTACTAGTATCCAAACATCATATTTCTATTCATTTTCATACTTTTATACATTTTTCCATCAGTGTGATGTTAGTAAAGTTCAGCTGTGCTTAATATTACCTTGAAAAAATCCTCTTGCTGGCAGAATACATTGCAAAACCCTTAGAAGAATGTTCATGGTCCTTTCTGATCTGGTATCCAGCTAACTCCTAAGCTTCATCCCATAAGACCTTACCCAGTTCACAATACTTCATCTCCCATTCAATCATTTCCAGTTACCAGAACATCATATACTCCACAACTCACTGCCTTTTGACATGCATCATGACCCCTCCTTTTAACCAGCCAGCACTTTGTAGACATGGCCCAGTCATGTGCCACCTTGTCTAGGAAGACACTCTAGTATCCTTTACCTGTCCTTGTTATTGGGCTCACACTATACCCAGGCCTTCCTAGCCTAACACCCATGAAATTGCTTTGAGATTTGAAATTTACAAAGCAGTTCCCCATACCATGTGTTCAGTTCTGTTCATATGTTTGATTTATGCAAGGGGCATTCAAATTAATATTTTAAGTCAGTTACCAACATGAAAACTCTGAAGATTTTCTGCGAGAGAAAAAAGTCTAGAATGCTACTTGAAACAACAGAATAACCTTTCCCCTCCTGAATCATACCAACTTTTTGTAGTGGAGTTCTGGTCTTGCCTCAGAGGGAGCATGTTGCAGTCCCACGTGGCATGACTGAAGTCCCCATGTAGGCACTGGCCTTACATAGCTATATGCTATGTAAGGACAGAAATAACATTTTGGTTTTTTCTAGCTCAGTATAGCTTAATAATTCCACTTTGTTCCCATCCCTTACGGGGAGCCCAGCAGAACTCTCAGTGATCAAGCAAGTGACCAAGCAAGTGTTGCTGACCACTTCAACCTCTGCCCCATGACTGGTGCTGAGCCTCTCTGCTCACTGGCCAAGCGGGAAAGAGGAGGCATGTGAGGGAACTGGGAAGAAAGGTGGATGCTTGTGTATTCCTGTGGCTTTGGGCATCCACCCTCTGGTAATGCTGAATAGTCGATGACTCAAAGGCTGGCTCAAGTTTCTAAACACTATCTGGAGAAGGAACACATGCCTGACTTTCCCAACTTTGAGGAGACGCTTTTTATTTTATTGTTTTCTTTCTCTTTGGAGAAAAAGACCAAGATCAGTTTCCTCAAACAGCTGCAGTTTTTCTGTAACTAGTTTGTACTGAATCTACAACAGCAGTCTTCCAGATCTCATTGCCAAGAGAGTGGGTATTATTTTAGAGACATACTCAAAGCTGTGGTTTTCTGGGGAGAGAGAGAGAAAAAAAAAAAAAAACAGCCCCTAAGAATAACAAAATAACAGTTGAAAAGAACGAATGTCATTGCAAAGGTGTTCCACTTCAACAACCATAGCTCCAGGTGAGCACATGGCTGTCTGCAATAGCCCTAGCATCAGCCAGCCAGGGTCTCTTTTATTTGACAAGGGGGAGAAGGCTCCTTAAACCTAGGGCTACAACAGCACTGAACACTTCCAAAATAGAGACAATTCTTCATCCTTCATTCCTTATTAAGCAGGTTCAGAACTTATTCTTAAACTTTTACTTTCTTATATCTAAAAACACACACACAGCATATCACATACAAGGACATATGTTTGCTGCAGTTAACTTCTTGTTGCTGTAACAAACAGCAGACTATAAGCAGTTGATGGGAGAAAGGTTGCTTATCTTGGCTGGTAACCCAGAAGGAAAGATCTATGATAGCAGGGGAAAGATGGTAGAGCAGAAGTTGGTTATCATCAACCTGCCATAGCAGCAGGAGAATGAGCTGAACTCTAGCAAAGGGGAGCTGGCTATAACACCCTCAAATCCCATCACCAATAACACAACCTACTCCACCGCCCAAACATTTAAACACATAATTTTATGGGAGACACCTTACAAAAACCACCACATTCTGCCTGGGACCCCATAAACTTATGACCACCCATGATGTAAAGTGCAATACATTCAGTCCAACTTTAAAAGTCCTCAAAGTTTTTATCAATCCCAACACTGTTCAAACATCTCGACAGTCCAAGTCTCATTTAACTGTAAGCTGTTAAAACTAAAAAGACATAATGTCACACAGTAAACATTCAAAATATGGCACTGTAAGAAAATATTGAATCAATGCCAGATCTAAAACAAACAGGGCAAACATCTGTAGCTCCAAGTCTGACATCACTAACCAGTGACAAAGTCTCTAGAGTTCCAATTCCGCTTTTCCAGCTTTTCTGCTCACAGGCTGGGGAACAATCCATCTCAAGCCCACAGCTCTCTTTGGCAGTCATTCCATAGTGATGGAATTTCCTGGGTTCGTCATAGCAACCCATGGTCCATCCTCATGGCTCCATTGGGTGTCCACACAGGCATTCCAATAACCCTGCCTCACATTGCCCAGTGACCATTTCCAAAAAAAAAAACACTGCTTTACAAATCCAATGACCCTTTGTTTCCTGAATTTGTTACACTTCATGGTACCAGTGGGATACCAAATTTGTTAATCCATGGGGGAACAGAGCTGACTCTGAAGAGCAGGAAAATTCTTTCAACATTCTGGCCCCATCCTTTCAAAAAAGTCAGCATTCATTCTGCTATCCCCTTGCAGAACAGCTATTCCAATCTTAATGGTAGTAATCCCTGAAACAATTACAGCTGAACAGACACTATCTCCCACCTGAAACTTTCATTTCTTTCTGGGCCATATCCTTCTGGTGACAGCAGTCCATTTCTGCACAGGACATGGGAATAACACAGTAAGCCTCTCACATGCAGTCTGTACTTTCTTCCCCTCCTAAGCCAATCTCACAGTCCACAGTTCTTACTGCATTTAGGTCTCTCAACTCTCTAACAAAAATGGTCCATCACAGGGCTGGGGAAATGGCTTAGCAGTTAAGGTGAATGCCTGTGAAGCCTAAGGACCCCAGCTCAATTCCCCAGGACCCATGCAAGTCAGATACACAATGGGGTCCATGCGTCTGAAGTTTGTTTGCAGTGGCTGGAGGCCCTGATGTGCCCTTTCGCTCTCTCTCTCTCTCTCTCCCTCTCTCTATCTCTCAAATAAATAAAATATTTTAAAAAGAATAGTCCATCAAACTTTGCCTTTAGCAAACTATGGTTTTATATCCTTTCATATTCTTTCAAACCATGGTTTTATATCCTTCCATATTCATCCTGCAAACAAGTGCCAAACACTAAAAACCCCATAAATTTATCACAGTAAAGATCCCACTTCTTGGTACCAATTTTATATTGTAGTTAACATTGCTGAGACAAATACCTAACCAAAACCAGTTGATGGGAGGAAAGTTGTTTGTTTTGGCTTACAGTCTTGAGGGGAAGCTCTATGATGGCAGGGGAAAGATGGTAGAGCAGAGTCTAGACATTACCTCTGCCACAACAGGTGGCAAGCCACAGCAGAAGAGTGAGATGATCTCTAGCAAGAGAGAGCTGGCTCTACCACCCCTAAGGCCACCCCTAATGACACACCTCTTCCAGCAAGACTCCACCTTTCAAATTGCCATCAGTTAGGAGCCAAGCATTCAAAACACTTGAGTTTATGGGAGACACCTAACTCAAACCACCACAACATTGTAACACACTGCATATACATATATCACATCACATACATACAGCACACCAAATACATATTCATCTTACCACACCACAGACACATCCATCACACTACATACACACACACACACACACACACACACACACACACACACACAGTTTTCCTCCTTTATTCTTCCCTGAGAACACTCATAGTTTTAGATTTATGTCCCACCCTTACAAATTGACCTTTCGGTCATCAGTTCTTATGATCCAGAGATATGAAATTTCACTTACTAAAACACAGTTATTTCCATTTCTAGGCAATATTGTATTATTGGCTCAGGCTTTGAAGTAAAAGAGAACTGTGTGTTTATCTTGATGCCAACACTTCCTGGGTGACTTGTCACTTGACCTTGCATCAGAAGTGAGTTATGATGAATCAGCTTGGAAGAATGCTGTGTGCTAGAATAAATATAAGAACTATTAAATGTGAGGAAATCTTAAAGTACTAACTGAGTTCAAAATTTCTTTCATTATAATTAAAGCTAACATTTGTAGAAATTTTTAGAAGATGACATCATTTTTACATATATTATGGAATAAGGTAACTTTCATCATGTCATCTGTTGGATAATATCACCATCACAGATCTTCCTTCACAGATCAAGAATCCCAGATGGTCAACAGTGAGTTGCTGAGGGCCATACACTTAAGAAACTGCAGAATGAAGCTTCAACCTATGGAACCTATTTGATCATTTTAATTCTCAAGATGATTTTGAGAAGAAATGTAAAGATATTGTAGGGATTATAGAAAACTCAAAGAAGTTACCTCAGGCCATAAACTGTCAAAAATGACAAGCAGTTCTTTCTCCCACTCACCTCTCCATTCATTCCATCCTATTTCATTGAGTAGAATCTGCTTTCCTGCTGTTTTCTTATGGTAGTCTACCAGAATCTTAGATAAGATTGTGTTGTCTTCCACTTGAACATCAGTAGGGGTAAAAGGTTTGCAATCTTATTTTTTTAAATTAATTAATGTATTTATTTATTTGCAAGCAGACAGAGAGATAGAAGAGAGGCAGACAGAGACAGAGATTGGGTGGGCCAGGTCCTCTAGCCACTGCAAATGAATTCCAGATGCATGTGCCCCTTGTGCATCTGGCTTTCGTGGGTGCTGGAGAATCAAACTGGAATCCTTTGGCTTCACAGGCAAATGCCTTAACCACTAAGCCATTTTTCCAGCCCTGCAATCTTATTTTCATTAAGGAGTAGATATTTATTGGCACGAGTGATAGTCATATGATAAGTGGTAGTTAAGTAATGAATCTGGCTTATAGGTTTTTATTTTATTATGTTCATTTTATTTTTGATTCTTGAGACAAGGCCTCACTATGTAGCCAAGGCTTGCCTTGAACTCACAATCTTCTTTTCCTCCAACTCCTGAGAGCTGGAGGATTTTAAACACAAGCCAACACACTTGGTTGGTTGTCTTTCTTTCCTCGTCTTCTAACGCAATACTTCCTACTGCACTTCTGCAGACTTCACACGTGCCCATGGTCTATGACTTCATGGCCAGTAGACTATCCCGCTACAGTCAAGCTCACACAGACTGTTCCTGGAGCTAAGCCCTCTCATGGAGCACCCCCAATTTCCAGTATCAAGGAAGCTCAGAACATTTGGGTTCTAGCAAATTTGTTGCCAACTCTTGGGTCTACCACTTACTAAAGCCATGAAAAATAAGCAAGTTAGTCAATAGCTACTATCTTTAGTTTGTATATGTAAGTTGGGGGAGAATTATAATTAATAGCTGCTCCTCAATGGATCCATTGTAGGTTATATTTGATGAAAGAACTTCAGTACCCTGAATTAATCTCAGTTTAATTTACATACACATAGCAGCCAAAGAAATTGTTTAGTTACAGAAATCATTACCAAAATAATCAGTTAATTTGTGTGTGTGTGTGTGTGTGTGTGTGTGTGTGTGTGTGTTTCGAGGTAGTTTCAGTCTAGGCCAAAGTGACCTGGAATTCACTATGTACTCTTGTACTCTCAGGGATTCACTATGTACTTGAACTCACAGAATCCTCCTACCTCTGCCTCCCAAGTGCTGGGATTAAAGATGTGCACCACCATGCACTGCAATTTCTTTTATCTCCTAAAGAAAACGTATCCAATAACGCAAAGGAAAAAAAAAAAAACATTTAAAATCACCTTTATTCTACTTTCTTATTCTCCTCTCCTACAGCAATGCCAGAAGGTTGCTTCCCCTCCCCACCCTGTGTGTGTGTGTGTGTGTGTGTGTGTGTGTGTGTGTGTGTCTTCCAGGTCTAATATATGGCATAGTTTCACTATTTCACTACATTTCCTCTTTGTCATCACTGTTGGCTTTATTGACAACCTGCAATCTCCCTAGCAAAGAAGCTTTCCAAAAAAAAAAAAAAAAAAAAAAAAGTGACACTTTTCCACATGCCTCCC
This sequence comes from Orientallactaga sibirica, assembly GCA_036365145.1. Classification (NCBI taxonomy): domain Eukaryota; kingdom Metazoa; phylum Chordata; class Mammalia; order Rodentia; family Dipodidae; genus Orientallactaga; species Orientallactaga sibirica. The sequence continues at coordinate 87,080,743 of JAEOAD010000003.1, forward strand.
ACCCAGTCCTGTTTTCTTAACTACACTTTTAAGTATGAGAAAAACAATTTAGGGATTGACCAGATTGACTAGGACACAACAATCCTGAACTAAGGGTGAAATTGATGAACACACAATATTCTGTTTATTTGAGAAAGAGAAAGTAAGCATTATGTGTTTCAAACATAGGAACTCCCGAAACTTTGTCTACACTCAGGACAGAAGCTGTGAACTAACCCTCTGTCCCTAAAGTTTTTGTTTGTTTGTTTGTTTTTAATTTTTATTTATTTATTTATTTGAGAGTGACAGAAAGACAGAAGGAGAGAGAGAATGGGTGTGCCAGAACCTCCAGCCACTACAAACAAACTCCAGATACATGCGCCACTTTATGCATCTGCCTTATATGGGTACTGAAGCATCAATCCTCGAACTGGGGTCCTTAGGCTTCACAGGCAAGCACTTAACTGCTAAGCCATCTCTCCAGCCCTTAAATATTTTTATTTTTATTTTTTTACTTTTATTTAGTTATTTATTTGAGAGCAACAAAGAGAGGCAGAAAGAGAGAGTGAGAGAGAATGGATCTATCCCTAAATTTTTATCTTAGCAATTTTTTCTGCTTCTGCTCAGTGAGCTCCTTCATCCCTCACTGTCTTCCTGTTTTTCTGGTTTTGACTTCTCCTGCATTCACTCACCTCCTGACCCTGCCTCTTCCCTTAGAATCCTAGAACCCCCAGTCCTTCAATTTTTCACTTTCCTTTCTTGGTAAATCCAACAGAAAAGTGCCCCCAAGTTACTATGATAAAAAACACATAATACATACCCTCTTGAATTTTAAGTGCGCAGTGCATCACTGGTAACTATAATCACAGTAATGGCCCACTCTCTAGAACCACTCCTGTTCTTTCTGTTTCAGTTTCTATTTTTATGTAAGGGGATGTAAGGGGAGACAACCTCAGTATGCAGTGATGGATAAGTAGATCAAGAAATGTGTACCTGCATCCAAGTGAGAAATTTTTCAGCCACAAATAGAAGTCATAGGCAGCAAGACATGTCAGCATGGAGGTCTATGGTCTGAACATCCCTTAAAATCCCCACACGGAAGTTTAGTGACCAATGTAATGGTGCTAAGAGGTAGAACCTTCAGAAAGAGGCTGAGTCTGGGGGCAGAGACATCAGAAACCTGGGGAACAGGGCTCCGATGAAAGGGCTTCAAGGAGTATGCTCGCTGCCTTCTGCTTTTCTGCTCTATTAGGACACAGTAATCCACTTTCTGCTTCTACCATGTGGGGGTAGAGCAAAAGGTTGCAACTTGCAGTGAGACAAGAGCTTTCTAGACATCAAATCTCCCAGTGTTTTGAACTCTTCATCCTCCAGAACAGTGAGAAGATAAATTTCTGTTCTTTATCATTTACCCAGTCTAAGAACTTTTCATTACAGAGACACAAGCAAAATGACGTGAAGACTTTACACTACATCAAATAGCCAGGTTCCAGTCCTACAATGACCAAGATTCTTTGCATATGGAAACCTCCTGGAGATGTCCTGTTGATTTCTAAGTACTTAGGATATGGAAGACACGTGGCACTGTTGAACACATACATGACAGGATGTTGAATTTGGCCCTACTCAGGTACCTGCCTCCTGATCTCCACTCACACATGGCCTGAATGTGGACAGCCCTTGTGTCTATCCATAACTGATCACTTATTAAACATCCATTGCAACTACCCAAATCTTTCCCACTCACCTCATCCCCCAAAACACTTCCCTTTCATTCTCATACATCATTTTTTTTTTTATTTGAGAGAGGGAAAAAGGCAGGCACAGAGAGAGAGAGAGAGAATGTGAGCACCAGGGCCTCCAGCCACTGCAAACAAACTCCAGATGTGTGTGCCACCTTGTGCATCTGGCTTACATGGATCCTGGGGAATCTAACTGAGGTCCTTTGGCTTTGCAGGCAAACACCTTAACCGGTAAGCCATCTCTCCAGCACCATCATCCATCTTTTTTAAATAATATTTTTATAATATTTTTAAAATATTTTATTTGTTTGTTTGCAAGCAGAGAGTGATAGAAGAGAGACAGACAGAAAGTGGATATGCCAGGGCCTCTAGCCACTGCAAACCAACTCCAGATGTATGTACTCCTTTGTTCATCTGGCTTACATGGGTACTGGGGAATGAATACCTGTCCTTGGTGCTTTGCAAGCAAATGCCTTAACCACTGAACCACCTCTCCAGCCTCTCATCATCCATCTTTAACTCAACTTATTGTCTCCTTTGAAGCTACCTGCTCAGAACAGTCTTTTCCCAAATGGTTCAAAGTTAGGCCTCACAGTTCCCAGCTAGTCCTTGGAATTTTGTGCTGACAGAAACCTTTTTTTTTTTTTTTTTTTTTTTTTTAATCACACTATTATGATTAAGTCCACACTTTTTCCTACTAAATGTCTAAAACATATTTGAACCACATGGAACAGCTTTTAAAACCAATGTTTTCTCACAGAAGTCTTCATTTTCCTCCAAGTTTACCAGCGTTTATAAGAAACCAGAGAAAAAAAGAAAGAAAGAAAGAAAGAAAGAAAGAAAGAAAGAAAGAAAGAAGGCAAGCAGGCTGTGGAAATATTTGCTTCTTAAAGCCTACCCGTTTCAAAATCACATATCCACAAAACTTATCTCTCTTGTCTGGACCCTAAATAACCTCCATTTCCTGACCAAACTGGGGATGAGCAGAGATAAGATCCCCTCGCCTACCTCTGATGGGCTCGAATCAGTCCTCTGGGTAAATACAAAAGCGGCTTTCTTTGGGTGAAAAGTCCACGGTTACCAACGAAAGTTGGAGGTTTCTGAGGGAGTTTGAGTTCACACAAGAAAGACAGCGAGGTGTGGTGGTTTGTGCCCGTGATCCCAGCCCCCTTGGGTGGCCGAGGTGAGGATCAGCGTGAGTTTGAAACCAACCTGGGCTACAGAGTAAGTTCCAGGTCCGCCTGGGCTAGAATGAAACCTTGCCTCAAAAGGATGAAGAGGGCTGGAGAGATGGCTTAGTGGTTAAGGCGCCTGCCTCCTAAGCCTAAGAACGTTGGTTCCAATCTCCAGCGGTTCCAATCTCCAGGTCCCACGTTTAGCCAGATGCAAAGTGATGCAAGGGCGCAATGCCACACTTGACCACAAGGGGGTGCACACATCTGGATTTCATTAGCAGCAGCTGAGACACTGCTGGCGCGCCCATCTATCTGTCTTCCTCTCCCCCCTCTCTCTCTCTGTCTCTCTTTCTCTCTCTCTCTCTTTGTGTCTCTCAAAAAAAAAAAAAGGATGAAGAGCTAGAAAAGGTAATTATGCCCTACCTAGAGGAACAGCTATCAAAAACACCACACCAGAGTGTGGCTGGAAAGCGGAAAGTGGTAAGTGATGAGGTGGCACTTCTGAGTCTAGTTAAGAAAAGGTGACGTGGGGGCTGGAGAAATGGCTTAGCGATTAAGGCCTTGCCTGCAAAGCCAAAGGTTCCCGGTTTGATTCTCCAGGACCCAATTAAGCCAGATGCCTGAGGGGCACATGCATCTGGAGTTCGTTTGCAGTGGCTGGAGGACCTGGCGCTCCCATTCTCAATCTCCTTTGCTCTCTTTCCCTCTCTGTGTGTCAAATAAATAATTAAATAAATGAATAAAATCATCTTTTTAAAAAAAAAAAACACTGAGAAGAACTTTTCACAGACCACTTGTTCTGGTTCTCTGGAATCAGGAATTGGGGTGTCCAGCAAATGTGATCTACTGAGGGGGAGCGGTTATGGTTTGAATCAGAAATATCCCTGACCCCCCACCCACCCTCCAGCCCCGCACACACAAAGGCTATTGCAAATACTTGGTTCCCGGTGGCTCTGAAGACCTGTGGAAGTGGAGCCTGCAGGGCAGAAGCAGATCCCTGGAGACGGGCCTTTGAAGAGTTTACCTGGTCCCTGGTTGCCATTGCAGGCTGTTTCCTGGTTTGCTGTGATGTGAACACCCTCAAATTCTCCCTCCATGCACCGAGCAGTTCTGTTCACTGCGCTTCCCTGACACAGCGCGTATGATGGTCAAGCCGGTGCAAATAGAGCTAACGTACGAACTTCTGCAGAATCACACAAGGAAGCAATGGCATGGCAGGGTGTGGGTGAACAAGGGCATCCCGGGAAATTCCAGTCTCACCTTGCTTAGACCCTATAAAGGGGGTCTTCTCTAGCACATGAACTGTACTTCAGAGTCATTCCTCCTTCAAGACAAGAACATTCTTTGGTACCTTAGACGAACTAATGGTGGGTCCCAGGAGTGTATACCCTCCTGGGCTTAGCGGATTTCACAGCTGGCAGCTGTGACCAGGCGAACTCCCAGCAGCGGAAGAGCACACAGGACAATGAAACGTAAAGTGCGTGGTCCACTCCTCCCCTAGGTGCTTTGCATATGCGATCTCGAATCACATCCTAAAGCAAACAGATAAAAGAACTGAGGCTCAGAGGCTTAGCTAACCTTATTCAAGCAATGGGTAGAGCAGAGATTTTTCCTCAAGGGTTTCAGAATCACCATCTCTCTATGTTTTGGACCCAATGCCAATCAATAGAAGACTCCTGATTGCAGCTCAGAGGGGACTGAAGCACCCTGTATTAAAGAGATGGGAGTATGAAAGCTACAACAAACACAAAATGTCCTGGATATCTACGACCTCCCCGGGCCTGACACGACCTACACAAGTCCCTCATAATAGGAGGAAAAGATGATGACATCAAAATAAAAGAGAGACTGATTGAGAGGGGGAAGGGGTATGATGAAGAGTGGAGTTGCAAAGGGGAAAGTGGGGGGAGGGAGGGAATTACCATGGGTTATTGTCTATAATTAGGAAGTTGTCAATAAAAAAAAATCAAAATTTTTTAAAAACCAGAAAGAAAGAAAAAAAAAAAGGAAAGCCACAAGAATTTGAAATTGAAATGTCAGACTCTCAAAGTAAGAAAGAATGAATACTTTGGGGATAAAAGCTTTAACTTCACAAAAAAAAAAAAAAAAAAAAAAAAACCTAGATGTTCAAAAAATTAACTTGACTCCCTGGAGGCAGACACTGACTTAATTTCCCTTTCTGCAGGAGTTTACTAATATTCTCCATTGACAGACCCATTGAGTGATTCCCATAAGCTAAGCACCATGCCAAGCTGCCACACACAGTTTCATTAATCCCCAAACAATCCTAAAACAGGAGCCGAGTGTCCGAATTTTCCTGGTAAGGAAAGTTATGGATCCGTAACTTATGAAGGTTATGAAGACTGCCCACAATCACACAACAAAAAATAATGGGAATGTCGGTCAGCAGCAGGAACTACGAATCTGCCGAAATTACAACCTCTGAGATCTTTCTGGCTTGCTTATCAGGTTTAAGTAGAAATGTAAAGACATACTTTGCCTATCAGGCATATATAAAAATGTTATAATGAAATCCATTTTTTTTTACAATTAATAGATGCTGATAAAAAAAAAAATTAAATGAAATCATACAAATGTTTTTTTCTTTATTAATTTTTATTTATTTGCATGTGTGTGTCTGTGTGTGTGTGTGTGTGTGTGTGTGTGTGTGTGTGTGTGTGCATGTACATACCAGGGCCTCTTGTGACTGCAAAGGAACACCAGATGCTTGTGCCACTTTAGTGTGGCTTACTTGGGTGGTTTGGGAATTAAACCCCAAGCTGGCAGGCTTTACAAGCAAGCATCTTCAACCAATAAGCCCTGGAATCATTCACCCTTCTAAGACTTAGTTTGTATTTTCCACTGAGTCTTAGGAAATCAGCAACTTTGCTTGCTCCTCTGTAAAGTGCTATGACGGAAACAACTGGCCCTGACCATCAAAACCCTAAGTCCACCAGTTATCCGTGACCAAAATGCATGTTTCCTCATACTGTCACTTCTGGTTTTCAAGCTGTTCCTGTAAGAACATTATTAATACATCGAGAAACAATGCCCCAAACATACCATTGAAGCTAGATCTATACATGTAAATCTAAACGAACTCCAACATACTGGTTCTTATGGAAGGCCTTTTCCCACTCCTTCTTCAAACAAATGAATCCCAGTATCCCACTGACATCAGAAATGCTGGAAGGGGCACACGCAAAAGGCTGTCAAGGAAGGCTGAGGGGAGGAAGCACACACGTGGACGTGCACACACCCTCCGCCTTGGCCAGCGCTGCCATCTCCACCTTGTGCCCCTCCTGGTGCTGCTGGTGATGTGTCCCTTCAGCGTGGACCTGGTTTCTCTTTTGTGAGTAGCATCTGAGAAGACTGGGAGACTCACCATGGCCGACAAAAGCCCAAGGAAGGAGTCAAGACTGAGAACAAGGATCAGATTCATTTGAAGGTGGCAGGGCAGGATGGTTCTGTGGTGTTAAGATTAAGAGGCACATGCCACCTGATGGAAACCAGTGAAGTCTCTTGAGAAGGGTAGGGTTTATCAGCGAGGCAGATCCGATTCTGATTCAGCCAGTAGCCAATCAGTGAAAGAGACACACCTGCACAGTTGGAAATGGAGGGTGAAGATACAACTGACATGTCCCAGCAGCGGACAGGAGGTGCCAACTCTAAAGGGAACCCGCTACCTTAGTCCAGAATTTTGTCATAGGCCAAGAATACATTGTCAATTAGAAAGCCACAATTTGGTTCCACATGTCCTTACTACTATGGTACACTTTTCTCTATTCTTTTATTTTCCCTTTCCTCATTCATTTCTTGCACATAACGTAACTGGTGTGTATGCACAAGCATATTGTGCTTTTTTAAAACTAAATGGCCAGTGTTGTGTTTTGGTTGACATCAGATGGAGCTGGTAGAGGGAGAAGTGCTGGTTCTGTGAAAATATCCCCTTCTGTATAAGTGGCATGGGCATGGTCATGCAGCTCTTGCCTTTATATTCCAGTAAGTTGTTTTGCTCTCTGTTTTAACAAAAATTCAACTTCATAAAAGCCCTTACATATCTTGTTTGATTGGAGAATTTTAATGTTATTTATATTATTGTAAAACCCAGGACAATTTTATAATTTTTTTTCATAGTTGTTATATGTAGGGCAATCTATATTTGAGTAGGGATAAATCACTCTAAAAAAAAAAAGATTCCAGGCTGGAGAGATGGCTTAGTGGTTAAGGCTCCTGCCTCCTAAACCTAAGAACACTGCTTCCAATCTCCAGGTCCCACATTTAGCCAGCTGCAGAGTGACGCAAGGGCGCAATGCCACACTTGACCACAAGGGGGTGCACACATCTGGATTTCATTCGCTGGCACACCCATCTCTATCTGTCTTCCTCCACCTCTCTCTCTGTGTGTCTCTCTCAAAAGAAAAAAAAAAAAGAATCCCAGTAAATTTTCCCTTCAAGTCAATTGTCTTGTAAATAAAGTTCTTATTTTAAAAAAAAACTGTTTAAGGGCTGGAGAGATGGCTTAGCAGTTCAGGCGCTTGTGTCTATAGTTCATTTGCAGTGGCTAGAGGCCCTGGTGTGGCCATTCTCTCTCTCTCCCTCTCTCTCTTCCTCCCTCCCTTTCTGTCTCTTTACATCTGTATCTGTCACTTTCTCTCAAATAAATAAGTAAAATATTTTTTTAAAAATTCAAGGCACAATGTTGGTCACACTGCGTGATAGTTAAGATTTGTTGTCAACTTGATGGGATTTTAAAAACGTTTTTTTATTTAGGTATTTATTTGAGAGAAAGAGAAAGAGAGAGAGAGAGTGAGTGAGTGAGTGAGTATGGGCATGCCAGCACCTCCTGCCACTGAAAACAAACTCCCGATGCATGCAACACTTTATGTATCTGGCTTTATGTGGGTACTGGGGAATTGAATCCAGGTCTTCAGGCTTTTCAAGTAAGCCCCTTTAACTTCTGAGACATCTCTTCAGCCCGTTACAGGGATTTAAAATCACCTAGGAGGGATTCCTTTAGGTGTTTCAGGGAGGTTTAAATGAGGTGGCAAAGTTAACCCTGAGTGTGGGTGGCACCTTTCCATGGGCTCCAGGTCCTAGACTAAATAAAAGATGAAAGAAAGTAGAGTACCAGCTTTCATGTCTCTCCACTTCCTGACCAGCCATGGTCAATGTTACCAACCACCTCACAGCCAAAGCTAGTCTCACTAGCATGTCTCCCCTTCCATGATGGGCTGCACCCACAAACTGTGAGCCAAAGTAAACCATTCCTTCCTTAAGTTGCTTTTGTCAGGGACTGCAATGCAGCAATGAGAAAAGTACTTAACATACCCCCATTCAGGATGATGTATAATTTTTTTTAAATCTCATTAAAATAAAGGAATGAAAAGCAGATCAAGTGGTTGTGAAAAGACTGAGTTAGAGTCATGTGAACCACCTTAATCTTAGTTTTTTTTTTTTTTTTTTTAAATCAGAGATATAAGGGACAATAGCTATCCTACCAGCCCTCGTGTTTATGGTATGGAGAAAAATTCAAAGTGAATCAAGGTCAAGCATCCCAGAGGAGAAATCTCTTGAAGATGTAGAGGACTTGAGAATTGCAACACAGATGTTTGGAAGGAAAAATCATAATGTTGTAGAGAAACACTTTTACTGGGAAACAGGAAATGTGGGTTTCAGCCTTTTTTTTTTTTTTTCTGTCCCTGTACTAGAGAGTCTTGGAAAATAGGTGATGTCAGCTCACATCTATGAGGGGACTTACTTTGTCTAGCATTATAACATGTGTTACCTATGAAGGGAGCACTATTATTATCCCTTTTATAGACAGTGCTTCTCTGAATCGCCGAGAAGTAGTCTGCTGGACCTCTCACAGATGGGAAGCAGCCAGAATTCCAAGTCAGACAATGAGTCTCCAATAGCCAAGAGTCAACCCCAGCCTATATGTCTTCTCACTAGTAAAATAAAGATAATGGTGCCTACACAGAGAGAAATTAAAGATAAAATTAACAAATACATGTGCAAATGGATGATAACTCTAAATTTCTATTACAAACAAAAATAAGTATAGTGCTTTCTGGTAGAATGTTCATGATTTCACTACACAAAACATCATGAAAGAAATACAAACGCAGTGAGTACTATATTACATCATCTATGTAGCTATATATCAAGATATATGTTGTGCTTATTAACACATATTTAATATATTATTTGTTTATTTATTTATTTAACAAAGAGAGGGGGGCAGAGAGAAAGGACAGGTCACAGCCTCCTAGCCACTGCAAATGAGCTCCAGACGCATGAGCCACTTTGTGCATCTGGCTTACTTGGGTACTAGGGAATCGAACCTGGGTCCTTTGGCTTTGCAGGCAAGAGACTTAAATGTTAAGCCATCTCTCCAGCCCTAATACATATTTAAAATAAAAACTTTTTCTTTAAAAGATTCATCCTTTAAGGGAGAGATCATCATGTTGAAAATTGATTTGTCAGCTCTGAACTTACAAAGAGCAATGCATGTTAATCCCTGCCATGAGCCCCCAGTCTGAGGGTTCCCTTTCTTTCCCGTTAGTTTTGGTATAAGGGAAGCAAGCACAGGACGTAAAAGGATAGAAGGAGAATGGAGTGGGAGCGCTTATTCCTCCAGAACTTCCTTGTGGGCAGACTCAAGAAGAGAGCTCTGAAGAGCAGGCAGCTGGGTTTAGGCGTACCCTGTATGCCTAATCCCCACACGGATTATTAGAGGAAGGGAAGTAGGGTGAAGCTGACTGAATTAAGTCAATTCAGACCACTCCTCCAGATGATGGAATCAACACCTCCCAAATTACATGACAAGAAGTATTGATTCATGGCAATACTCTACCCTATTTTGATCCGAGTTGAGCAAGAGACTTCAGTTTGATATTAAAGAGGGGAATCTAGTTTCCCCTTCTGAGCATAAAGAAGGAAACATTTGACCTCAGTTGGAGTTCATAGACGTGTTAAATGAGAGGAAGTTAGAATGATGGCAATGGCTTGGAAGATAGAACAACCAGCAAAACCTTGTATGCTTTGCCATTGGACCAAACCTGACCTGAGAACTACCCTGACACTGACCTTGATAACTATGGAAATCAATATGTTTTACTTACTGATTATATTAGCTTTCTTCTACACACCACCATAAAACATTCTTAAGTAGCCCCGTAATCTATATCAGCTAGACCTTCTTAAAAAAATCAGTCGGCTGGGTGTGGTGGTGCACACCTTGAATGCTAGCAGTCAGGATGCAGAGGTAGGAGGATCTCTGTGATTTCGAGGCCAGCCTGGAACTAAAGAGTGAGACCCTACCTCAAAAAATAAAAACATTTAAAAATCAAAGTTACCGGGCTGGGGAGGTGGCTCAGTGGCTAAGAATACTTGTTACACAAGCATGAGGGCGAGAGGGGGCCCGAGGATGGCAAAAGTGGATTCCATAGCGCCCACATAATCAGCTGGACATGACCACATGTCTGCAACCCCAATCCTGCGTGGGAAGAGGGGAGGGGAAGAGACTGGAGAATCACCGGAGGAGCTCACTAACAACAACAACAAAAAAAAAAAACAGCAGCTCTGGGTTAAGTGGGAGACTGTCTCAAAGAAACAGGCAGACGAGTGAAAAGCGAGGAACATCCAACAATCAAACACACTGAGCAGCTTCAAGGTGGAGATGGTTCTGGAATATTGGATGCCTGTACATCTTCTGCACTGCCAACTGTGTGATGGAGATGGCAATTCCTATCTCTTAGGCTATAGGACTGGCTAAAAACTGTCCAGAAATAAATAGTACTTTACACAGGTAGTGAGCTCTCAGAAACCATTCACTGTAAAGACATATAAGAAATAGAAAACAATAATAATAACCTCCACAGCTCCACTGCAATGAAAGAGGTTTTCAGATGACAGACAAGAAAGCAGGGAGCACAGATGCATAAGAACTGTTTTTCAACTTTCATAGGGGTCCACACTACTGCACTTTCATGTCTAATACTCTGCCAATTTTTCCACATTATCAATAATAAGTTTGCCCATTACATCTGGGAACAATCAGACCAAGGGCAAGACTTTTCGCCAAAGACTCAAATGCTCCCCTTCCCCTACCATGAATAAGTAGAAATTGCTTTTCCAGACTCCAAGCTTCATAAACACACACGTGCTTACACGCACGCGCACACACACACACACATACACACACACATTCAGGCATGAGCACACACACTATCTCATTGATTTTTTTTTTCATGAGAGTAGGCAAAAAGAGAAAAGAAAACACTACTAAGATCAAACATTGTTTTCAAGTCTATGTGAGAATTCCTGGAAAATCCATCCACAGTGTTTTTCAGGCAGGTTAAAAACCTTTGAGCTGTGATCAAATAGTGTGCCAAGAACATGGCCAGACAGGCAGGCTTGGAAAACTGGAGAGAAAGGTTTGTTTCTAAGTGAAAATCCTCACAGCCACAGCTGGCATTGTGGCGCGGAGGGCTCCCTGTGGCAGCTGTGCCCCAGAGACAGTTTGCATCTGGAGTTGGATCACTAGCAGGGAGCACCTTAGATCTTCTTGCAAGAACTCTCTCTTTTCTCCTTTCCCCACTTAAGAACAAAAATGTCTTCACTATGGCAATTCCATTCCTCCTGAAATGTGGCAAAAACTTCTCACTGAAATCAGCAGAGGTGGCACATCTTGGTGTCTTGTGCTGTCATTTGGTTTTCTACTTTCTATCTTAATTGATCGTTTGATCCCAGTGACAAATAAAGACGTACTTCCATTTTTAAAATATTTATTTATTTATTTAAGAGAGAGAAAGAGGCAAGGGGAACGAGGAAGAGTGGGTGTAACCAGGGTCTTCGGCCATTGCAAATGAACTCCAGATGCATGCACCACCTTGTGCATCTGATTCCTGGGGAATCGAACCTAGGTTCTTTGGCTTTGCAGGAAAGCACCTTAACTGCTAAGCCATCTCTCCAAGGCCATACCTGTATTTCACCCAGACGTTTGGGGGGGGGAGAATGAAGGGATAAGACAATGTATTGAGGGGGCCTTTCACTTAAATAAGCCATCTGAAACACAACACAGACCTTCCTTGGAACACAAGGAAGTACACAATTCGTCCAGCAGGTGGCAGCAGCGTGACTGAGGAGGGTCTGCACTGCTTAAAGCGGGCCTGTTGACATGAACCAGCAGCTCTCGTAGCCTGAAGCATAAAGCAATTCACGAAAGGTAAGATGAATGTACAAATTCTAGAAATTGACAGAAAAGCCCAAGCTCGGAAATGAATGAAGATAGCAAAGAAAAGACTGTTGTCGAGGATCTCAGCTAAGATCCTGAGGTTGGAATGGGTGGGTTGCTCTGTGAACCCGGAAACTCTGATGCCACCACGAATGTCTCTGGAATGAATTCTGACCCATTCCCGGTGCCTCTGGCTCCTCAGTCAGGCCACATGCAGGTGCCCTGTGAGGGTAAGGAGGCACTGGGCGACCTCCTGTCTTTCATTTCACCTCAACCTGCTTGCCATTCCTTACCTTAGGCCATTTTTGTCGCTATGACAGATAGTGAGAAATAATTTAAAAGGAAGAGAGAGGTTTTTTTTTTTTTTTTTTTTTTTTTTTGGCTCATGGTTTCGGAGCTTTCGTCCATGCTAACTTGGCACGGTTGATTCTGGACCCTCATTTAAAGTAAACGTCGTGGCAAGAAGGAACATGTACTATAACATGGCAGTTGACATTGGGGTAGACAAGAACCAAGCGGAGACAGAAGGGATCTGAGGACTGTGTCTATCTTTCTAGGGCATGCCTCCAGGAGCCCACCTACCTATTCCAACGAGGCCCCTATATTCCCGTTTTCAGCATCTCCCCCCCCCAAAATGTTACCTCATCATGAATCAATCAAGATATTAATCCATTGACTGAATCAGAGCTCTTATGATCCAATTCCCTCCCGGTGCCTGGATCCACCGCTGGTGACCAAGCCTTCAACACATGAGCCTTTTCAGGGACATTTCATATCAAAACCATAACAACACTGAGGGGAAATTGTTAATCAGGATTATACAGCTATCAGGAATCCCCCAAAATAAGAAAGGAGGTTAGACAGTGAACGAATAAAATAAAGAAGACAAATTAATGCTAAAGACCAGATCATTACTTGGGCTCTGTTCTCCATGACAAGGAGTTAATGAGAGTTACGCAGATTTTGGATCCAGCTGGACAGATGTAGTGTGAACAGAAGGCTCCGGTCTCTGCAGAATAACCAAAATGGCCTCAAGGCTGAGCCCTCTCTTAAAAGATGGAGGCTAGAGAGGAGAATAAAGCGCAGAGGCAAATCCCCAGCACAATACTGACCATAAACACTGTCCCAGTGTTTCCAGTGGCAAGTAGAATACACGCTCACCAGGACTCGCTTGGGCCTCATACAGAGAGCTGACTCTTAGAATTCAAAGGTTTCTGCAACAGCAAGCAAGGGGGCCTAAAGAAGGTGACACCACGAAGATAAACGACCCAGAAAGAGGCATCAATAGCTTTCTTCTTTTTATTTCCTCCGGAGCCCTCCCCCCTCCACCTAAATAAAGGGAAAGACAAGCAATATTTATTTGGTGCCAGCATACTAAACACTGTGCTGCTTCAAACCTCAGAAAGAGACCTGTTATTCTCATTTCCCCCTCTGAAGAAGCTGAGTACCAGCCATGTTAAATAACTTGCCCCGAGGCTTTACAGAATTAGGATTCAGACTCTGGTCTGGCCCATACCAAAGCACATGCATTTTATATTATATATACTCTCTCACATACGCATCTCTTTATTCTAGATTCTTCACCCTCACCTGGTATGGATAACCACCTTGTACTGTTTAGAGTCATATGTCTCAGACTAGAAGATATGCGTACTACGTCGGTGGCATACGAAGTGATGGCTCAGAGTAACGTACGTAGTGCAACTACAATTTTCCTTGAGAGCTTTTCAGGCCTGTGAATTTAGGTGAAGGAAGGGTGAGAGCTAATTTTATTAAACTGTTTATGTCCAAGCAAGCCTTGATGTACGTAAGATACAAATACTTAGGACAAAACATGTATTGTCAGGGAAGTCTCAAGTCACCTTGGGGCTTGCCCTGCAATTCTTTTGGGGATAACTGTTCATTCTTCTTTGATATTGCAATATATTTGTCCCACTTTCAAGAAAGACAAATTGTGAGAAGGGGTTAGATTTCCTATGGGGTTCCAGACTCTGGGCTTCATTGTAGAAACCCCCATCTTGGGAGCAAGACAAGAATGATGATGACGATCCTTCAGACCAGACCCAGCACTGGGGGACACGCCAAGGGAAGATGCCCTCAAAAGTTTCCAGTAGTTTCCAGCAAAGAGTGGAATCTTCCAGAGACAAAAGAATAAGCCAGAGGCCTAAGGGCAGAAAGGAGGAATAAGGTGGAATAGAACAAAGGAAAACTTTGGTTTGGAATCCAGAAAATTTCCAAGCAGTAACAATTGCTAGGTGACCAGCCGCTAGAAAAGTCTGAGTTCCCCCCGCGCCAACACTTCATGCATCACTCTTGGTGGCGCTCTGGGACCGAGAACATCTGGACTGACCCTGGCTGGGTAAGATGGCCACACAGGTCAGTTTTAGCTCAGGTTTCAGTCCTCTGAACAGGGGTGATTCAGACCTTAAGCCGTTCTTCAAACCGCTCTTCATCTCCATCGCTTGGGTCCTTTCAAAGTGCCTTTCAAAGTGGGGCCTTTGTGACCAAACAAAGCACTTTCACAAAGTTTGCTTCTACCCCTTATCTTCTCTCCCCCATACATGTCAAGCAATGTGCTTTCTCTTAGAACTCGGTCCAGGGTAAACTGGATTGATGTAGTGTTTTCTGCAAATGTTGAGGCCAAAGAAAAGAAGACTAGGAAGGATTCCACACTGGGTTAGATCAAATTGCAGGGCAGCCTGAAGTTCTGAATCTGACCCTGGTAACCAGGGCCATGTGGTAAAGAAACACACTGGTTGATGCTAACCTCAAAGGGGCCAGGACAACCCTGAGTGGACATGCATGCCTGTTTTGTGGGCAGATCTTTGAAGGGCATCTCTGGAGTGAAGAGAGCAGGCTGAGATTCAGAATCAACACTGGATGCCAAACGCCCTGCCACACAGAAAGGGGTTTTGAGGATAGAAGTTATTTTCTCTGAACCTCATCTATAAAATGGACACAATAAAAGTTGTAGCAGGGGGCTGACTTAGCAGTTAAGGTGCATGCCTATGAAGTCAAAGGACCCAGGTTCAATTCTCCAGGTCCCATGTGAGCCAGATGCACAAGGTGGTGCATGCATCTGGAGTTTGTTTGCAGTGGCTAGAGGCCCTGGCATACCCATTCTCACTCACACTCTCTCTTTCTCTCTCTCCCTATCTCTAATAAATAAATAAATAAAAATTAAATCTTAAAAAAATTTGTAGCAGGGTAGAGCTGAGAATGATACAAGAAAGCGTTTGTTCAGTACAGAGTGCAGTGGCCCAGCACATGGCAGGCACTTCATAAATTGCAATAGTAACATGGTGGCCATTCTGCTTAAAAGTATCAATTCCTGGGGCTGGAGAGATGGCTTAGCAGTTGATTGCTTGCCTGTGAAGCCTAAGGACCCTAGTTCAGGGCTCAATTCCCCAGTACCCATGCAAGCCCGATGCACAAGATGACGCATGCATCTGGAGTTCATTTGCAGTGGCTGAAGACCCTGGTGCACCTGTTCTCTCTCCCTCTCTCTCTCTTCCTCTTTGTCTGTCATTTATTCTCAAATTAATTAATTAATTAAACAAAAAATGTTTTAAGTATCAATTCCTGGTGCATAGCTCAGGTATAAGCAAAATCGAAGCCATTGTGAAAACTATGTTCGTCTGATGAGTGGTTCCCACCAAACCAAGACAGGGCCTGGTTGGAAGGGAAGGTTAGTTAGACTGTAAGGGAAACCCTGCTCTGTTCATTTGAGTGTTGACATTCTCAGACTGGTTTTCTCATCCCTTCCTGGACTCCTAAGCCATCAGTCTACTTTCTACTGATGAGTTAAGCTTCCTCTTTCACGGGTTCACCTAAATAAACAGCCCTCACTAATGTCTACTATCGAACAAGAGGGTATTGCTGGTTGCCACGAGAATGCTCAGAAGGTAAACAAGAAACAATTAAGAGCTTGTAGCTACCTTGGCATTTGGTTGGGGATTTGTGAGCAATCTTTCTCCTTGCTGTGCTATGATATTTGCAGATCTCTCACGTACCTCTGAGAATGTACTTAAGGTATGGGCAGGGAGTTCCAGTGACAAAGACACGGACACCCCTCTGTTGTACCTGTCCTAGGAAATCCAACAAGATTCTTCTCTTCTGCTGGTTTTATAGCCGCCATGGAAGTTGAAAGACCAGTGAGATGACCTCGGACCACTTCCACTGTGGGCAGTCTGTGCTCCAGCTATGCCTTCATTCGTTAGGAATGACCCACCAGTAAAGCCAGGTAGTGAGGAATAATGTCGGCTAGATTATCATCACAAAATGTCCTGGCGTCACAGATACATGTGAGGAACTAGAGTAGGGCCTATAGGAAATACACTTTGCCAGTCGCTTAGATTTGTAGACTATTGTAGAGTCATTTCTCTCGTTTCAAAGAACGATGATATGTAGAGCAAGAATAGGACGCTATTTCAACTGGGGGTTCTCTGTAATGAGCAGATACCCATTGGTTTCTGTCTACTCTCCACCAATTTGTTTTTCTTTTGGAGGGGGAGGTTTGAGGTAGGGTCTCACTCTAGCTCAGACTGACCTGGAATTCACTCTGTAGTCTCAGGGTGGCCTGGAACTCCCGGTGATCCTCCTACCTCAGCCTCTCAAGTGCTGGGATTAAAGGCATGCGCCACCACGTCCAGTGCTGCACCAATTTGTAATGAACAGTTACTCATTCCTCTTGGTTTCTATCTACTGTGCACTGATTTGCTAATTGAACTCACCTCAGCACCACTAGGTATCTGCACAGCTAGAACTCATGAGCCCTGGGGAATCTGGAAACAAGTCACTGTCTGGCAGCAAAGTTCAGAAACAGACTCTGCTTCACTTTAAGCAGAAAAGAAATGTACAAAAGTATTGAATATTCAATATTAAATATTGAAAATTTGCAAAAGTATTTAATATATTATTTTCTTGGTTTGATTCAGGTGTCCCCCATAAACTTAGGTATTCTGAATGCTTGGTTCCCAGCTGATGGAGATTTGGGAATTTTGGGGGTGGGCTTATGGGTGTTCTAGCTAGTGTCCTCTTGCCAGTGTTTGGCACACTCTCCTGTTCCTTTTGTCCACCTGATGTTGGCCAGGAAGTGATGTCCACGCTCAGCTCATGCCATTGTTTTCCCCTACTGTCATGGAGCTTTCCCTCAAGTCTATAAACCAAAATAAACTTTTTTCCCAAAAGCTGCTCTTGTTCAGGTAATTTCTATCAGCAACGCGAACCTGATTGCAACAGTAAAGTTGGTACCGAGGAGTGGGGTCATTTGCTGTTAGACACTTGACTGTGTGGCTTTGGTCTTTTGAAGCTGATTTTCAAGAGTAACGTGGAAGGATTTGAAACCTTGGCCTAAGAGACGCCTTTCAGTGCTGTAAGTACAGCTTGATGGACTATTGTGGTCAGAGTTGAAAGACCTGAATGCAGTAAGAACTATGGGCTGTGAGGTTTGGCTTCTGAGTGTGAAAAGGAGCTTTGTCTGGACTGGGCTAGAAGCAGTTTGTGTCAGAGGCTTACTGTTATACCCATGACCTGAGAAGTTGTGCAGGGTTGCATTGCATAAAAATGGACTGGTGTGTGCAGAGAGATATGGTACAAAAATAAATCTTTGGCTGGAACTTCTTCCTGTTCAGCTGCAATTGTGTGAGAGATTACAACCATTGAGATGGGGCCAGCTAACCTGCATTGGGACAAGAGAAAGAATGCAGTCTTTGGAAGGGGCCTGAGTGCTCAAGGAGTGTCCTATTCTTCAAAGTCTGCTTTATTCCCCCCCACCACCACCACACTGATAAACAAATTAGCATCCTACCTGGCATTATGGAGTATCAGAAATGCAGGAAAGAGAGGGGGTCATTGAATTTGCAACATGGTCTTGTGTTTTGGAAATGGCCATGGGCTGTGTGAAGCAGGTTTATGGATGCCTGCATGGAGATCCAATAGAACCATAAGGTTGCAGTGGAGACCCACTGGAGATGCCGGGACCACAAGATAGCTGCTAAGGAGAGCTTCTGACTCCAATGAAGTTTTCCAGGACTGTGAGTAGCCTAGCTGGAGGAGTAGAATTAGAACTCCAGAGACATGTTGCTGGTTAGAATGATCGGACTTGGAGATTTGTCACTGACTAGAATTGTTGGGCTTGGAGATACAGAGTTTGATGTTTGCCCTATTTAAACTTTGTATTGGTTGAATATTTCTTTGCTATGTCCAGTGCCATTCTATGCCATTATGGGTTTGGGGGGTAATTTTTGATATTATGGCTCAGTAAAAAGACCTTGGATTATGGAGATGTTTGAACATCATTAAGATTTATAAAAATATGGGAACTTTTAAAGTTGGACTGAATGCATTGCATTTTACATCATAAATGGTTATCAGTTTATGGAGGTCATGGGTAGAATGTGGTGGTGGTTTGATTCAGGTGTCCCCATAAACTTAGGTGCTTTGAAGGCTAGGTTCCCAGCTGATGGAGATTTGGGAAATAATGCCTCCTGGAGACCATGTATTGTTGGGGGCAGGCTTATGGGTCTTATAGACAGTGTCCCCTTGCCAGTGTTTGGTACACTGTCCTGTTCCTGTTGTCTACCTGATGCTGGCCAGGAGGTGATGTCCACCCTCTGCTCATGCCTTCATTTTCCCCTACCATCATGGAGCTTCCCTTTGAGTCTGTAAGCCAAAATAAACTTTTTTTCCCCAAAAGCTGCTCTTGGTGGAGTGATTTCTGCCAGCGATGCGAACCTGACTGCAACACTTACCAAACGGGTAAAAAGGTGAGACATGTAGATTTTTAAAGCAAGGACCACAAAAAATCAAACCAAAGGTCTTTCTAAGAAGTGGTCCACCTAGAATGCTGCCGCTATTCTTCACCAATGGGATTCTTGCTACAAAGATCGTTACTTTGTGTGACTCTGCCATACCCCTCAGAAATCATTTTAACCATCCCACCTGCAATATTCCCTCAGCATTTGAAGTCTGGATCTGATTGGCTACACGTGAGGCATATGAAAATGCCCCAAAGCTGGGTGTGGTGGTGCACACCTTTAATCCCAGCACTCGGGAGGCAGAGGTAGGAGGATCGCCGTGAGTACAAGGCGACCCTGAGACTACACAGTTTATTCCAGGTCAGCCTGGGCCAGAGTGAGATCCTACCTCAAAAAACTTTAAAAAAAAAGAAAAGAAAAGAAAATGCCCCAAATATAGAGGGAAAGAGTGGCCCACTCTGGTTTCTGTACAGAGAATAACCTTCCACCTATCTTGGGATTTTCTCCGAAGACACCAAACATACATTTAGTTTTGTGAGAAGCCTAAATGACTAATATCCATCACTGTCCATCACCTTGGCTAATACAATCTTTCTCCCCTTTTTAACATTACTAAATAAAAACATTTTACCTACTTAACATAATGATATGATCCCCAGTATAGCCAGTATTCACCATCAAGGGAAGCCAAGCAAAGCGTCATGGGAACTATAACCAACTCCAGGTGTAATGGTATTCTTCGGGTGTCCTGTTTCTTTGACAATGATATGTTACTATACATAGACAAGAATGTGACTGCAAAACAGTAAACAGAATACACATATCCCACCTCCACCACCGCAGCCAAGGAAAGAAGTAAAATTTGAATCTATCTCCCTCATTTTTGTAACTGAGTTGAGGCTGTAGCTATAATTTAGTTGCTTTTAGTTTTTTTATATTTTTTGTTTGTTTGTTTTGAGGTAGGGTCTCACTCTGGCCCAGGCTAACCTGGAATTAACTATATAGTTTCAGGGTGGCCTCGAACTCAGGGTGATCCTCCTACCTCTGCCTCCCGAGTGCTGGGATTAAAGGCGTGCGCCACCACGCCCGGCTAAGTTAGTTGCTTTTAGATGTACAATCTGAGATAGCAGTTAGCTTGCCTGACTCTTTTAAGAGTGCTCTTGGTATCAACATCTGGCTGAGTAGGAAAAGAAACAACAACAAAAAGGGATTCGTTAAACCAAATGTTGGCCCAACGGGCTCAATTAGTCCCACAGGGACCTTGAGAGCTGGTGACCTTTCAGAGCAGGCTGAGATCATGAGATGACCAAGTTTGTTTGTTTTTTTAAATTTGGTTTATTTATTTATTTGCAAGCAGAGAGAGATAGAAGAGAGACAGACAGACACAGAGAATGAGCATGCTAGGGCCTCCAGCTGCTGCAAACAAAGTCCAGATGGATGCTCGTCTCTGTGCATCTGGCTTTATGTGGATAGTGGGGAATCAAACCCCAGTTGTTAGGCTTTGCAGGCAAGCACCTTAACTGCTGACCCATGGCCAAGTTTTTAGACCCCCACATTCATCCATTACTGCCTGCAGGCCAACTTCAAGAAATGGCGAGAACTTGAATGAGGCAGTTCACCATAGCTGAACCAATCGATGCAAGCATTGAAAACTGAAGGATGTCCGTTACAGTCTCCCACCAGCTAAAGCAACAATTCTTTCAACAAAGCAAAATCTGAGTGACGTATCTCAGTGTCCACCAAAGATAGTATTTATCTGTTACTTTCTCTTCTTCTCTATTGCTATTGCTTTCAACAAGCATTTCAAATACTTGAGATTCTTCCTCTCTCTCTCTCTCTCTCTCTGTTTCTTTTGGTTTTTCAAGGTAGGGTTTCATTCTAGCCCAGGCCGACCTGGAATTCACTAGGTAGTTTCAGGTGGCCTCAAACTCATGGCGATCCTCCTACCTCTGTCTCCCAAGTGCTGGGATTAAAGGCATGCAGCACCACGGGATTCTTTATCCCGTGGGGTAACCCAAACTTTATTCCTCAGAATATTAAATTGAAATTCTTTTTTAAAATATTTTATTATTATTTATTTGACAGAGAAAGAGGGAGAGAGAGAATGGGAGCACCAGGGCCTCCAGCCACTGCAAACGAACTTCAGATGCATGTGCCACCTTGTGCATCTGGCTAACGTGGGTCCTGGGGAATCGAACCTGGGTCCTTTGGTTTTTTAGGCAAACGCCTTAACTGCTAAGCCATCCCTCCAGCCCCTAATTTCAAATTCTTAACGGTATTCTTTCCTTTTCATAGCCATAGCTTGGACCTCATAGAATGATCTACTACTGCATAGAAACTATTGACTTAAAAACTCCTTGAACATCCATCCTCTGACATCTTTATAGTAAGTGCGTGCTCTGGTAAGAAGCAATGTTGTTAGGGACCGCAAAGCAGTATGATGCACTTAGAGGTTTTAAATGATCCATTCCAATGAGAACAAATCCTATCTTCTCTATGAAGATGGACTTAATGTAATCACATTACAGTCAGGGGCAGGGGTCAGGGATGGTCCCTGATGCCAACGAGTTGGTTAATCAGTAGTGGTCACCAGTTCATTAATGGTAGAAGAGTAGATCACTCAGCTCATGTGTAAGTCTGTCCCTAACCCTGACCCCGAGAGGCATCATGGCATCCTGTTCATCTGTCAGCAACAAGTGTGAGGCTGGATTGAGAAAGAGACTATGTGCTGGAGGGATGGCTAAGGGTTACTGTGAGGCCTAACCTTCAATGCCAGATTTCCTGGTTCTAAGTCCTTACTCTCACACTTATTAGCAATAGGATTTGATTGATTGATTGATTGATTGATTGATTGATTGATTGATGAGAGAGAGAATTGGCCCACTAGGGCTTCCAGCCATTCCAAACAAACTTCAGACATAATGCTCCACCATATGCATCTGGCTTATATGGGTTCTGGGGTACCAAACCCGAGATTTTAGGCTTCTCAGGCAAGTGCCTTAACCACTGAGCCATCCAGCCCAGTAAGATTTTGAACAAGTTACTTAACTTTCTGTCTCTGTTACTCTCTTAGTACCATGTATAAACACCTGTCCAGGAGCCCCTTAAGAAAGGAAAGGGTTTATTTTCAGCTTACAGTGTCAGAGGATTAAATCCATCATGGCAAAAGAGGCCTAGCAGATTGGCTCATCACATAGGCAAGCAGGAAGCAAACAGCATTCAGGAAGTGGGGATGGGCTGTGCAACCTCAAGGCCTGACCCAGTGACCCACAATCTTTCCAAACAGTAAGACCTAGCCGGGAGTGGTGGCGCACGCTTTTAATCCCAGCACTTGGGAGACAGAGGTAGGAGGATCGCTGTGAGTTTGACGCCACCCTGAGACTACAGTGTGAGTTCCAGGTCAGCCTGGGCTGGAGTGAGACCCTACCTTGGAAAAAAAAAAAAAAAAAAAAAAAAAAAAAAAATAGACAGTATGACCATATGGGGACCAAGTGTTCAAACACATGAGTACTTTACACCTAACTCCATAATTGTAAGATGACATTATTTCACAAATACATTGTGAATGCAGAAATGTTTAGATGTGAAAAATACATATGGTCTTCGAGCCAATGAAATTCACTCTATTTTAAATGCTCTGCTTAATATCTAAGTTTATAGCTAATGGCATCAAGTGATAAGTTCAGAAGGTTGTTACCTGGTCTCAAATACGAGTTCTTCTCAACAGTTACTGGCTCAACGGGGCATAACCTTGTTAAAATCCCAGGGAAAGATGTACAATGTATCTGGAGTTTGTTTGCAGTGGCAAAAGGCCCTGGAACACCCATTACCTCCATTCCCCCCTCTCGCATTCTCTCTCTCCTTGCACATGAATAAATAAATAAAATAAAAATGAAAGGTTCTGGTCAAGTTCACTATGTCATCGGAATTTGTCCACCTTCCTGTATGCATGCGGCCCTGAAGAGTGAAGATGGACGTGAAATTTCTATTGCTTTCTTGGAGTTCACCTGTTACTCCTTTGAGTCACCCAGCAAATACAACCGAGCTCGTCCAGCTGTGATGAGTATCCTTTGCAAATAGAAAAACATCCACCGGGCTTCCTGGTCTCTTCCTGAAAGACCCGCTTGCCGTTCCACATGAAAGGGTTCTAAGGCACTGCCTACATTGCTGGGATACTTCACTGTCTAGGATAAGCCTACGTAATCCCTGGGTATTTTACTATCCGCTCTCACATGGGTGCCTCTATAAACACCACACATGTGGATGCTTTCCGCTTTCCAAATCTGATAATTGGGACCACATGTTAATAAGACTTAGAAAACAGACAAAGGTGCCCTGATGAGTAAAATGGTCTTAGATGATAATGGCTCCTGGAGTTTAAATCAGAGCCCAGACCAAAAACATGCCATAATCCCATCTCTGGTGATTCTTCCACATGAAAGCAACTGTACGTGAAGTTTTCTATGCTGGGAGAAAGGGGAACGCATTCATTGACTCAGTATCCTCTTAACATGTATACTTATTTTCCCCAATACAGACCACACTCTGGGGCTGGAGAGATGGCTTGGTGGTGAAGGAGTTTGCCTGCCAAGCCTAAGAATGCTGGTTGCAATCTCCAAGTCCCACGTTTAGCCAGACACAAAAAGTGATGCAAGGGCACAATGCTGCACTTGCCCACAAGGGGGTGCATGCATCTGGAGTTCATTTACAGTGGCTGAGAGGCTGCTGGCATGCCCATTCTCTCTCTCTCTCTCTCTCTCTCTCAAAAAGAAAAGAAAAGAAAAGAAAAGAAAAGAAAAGAAAAGAGAAGAGAAGAAGAAGAGAAAGAAAAGAAATGAAACCACACTCTGTATAAAAATCGCCTATGACAATCTCCCCCAAGTCAACAGTCTTCTGCATGCCGAACTGCAGCAATATTGGGGTCCCTCCTAGGGCCAGTCCAGGAGGGGATGCAGGGTCTCTCCTAGGTAGGGGGTGAGAGGCCTGCAGTCACGACACAGAAACCAGGTGTTGAATAGAAGAAGGCAGAGGGCAAGCTGCTGCAAACTCCTTTATTCAGGGAAGTGCAGGGGTTTTTAAGGGTTTGGCTGGCCAGTCATATGGGGTGGTTCCCTTTTTGTGACCAATGACAGCCTGTCTCTGGGCAGGGTAGTTCCCTTCTTGTGACCAATGACAGCCTCACGAGCATGGGGCTGTAGCTGTTGTCACGCCAGTCCTATGCAGAATGCCATGCCAACAGAAGCCACTTCCTGGGTCCTCCTAGCAGGTGGCCTGGCTAGGGCCTGACCTGCATTGTGCCATACAAAGATATAAATGGGAAAAAACAAAACAAAACAGTATTTTGCTGCTTCCCAGTTGGCTGGCTTCCAACTCCTAGACTCAATCAATCCTCCTGCCTCAGCTTCTTGGTTTCACTAGGATCCGGGTGTGAGTCTTTCCCATTCCAGTACATTCAAGTCACTTATAATGACACCAGCTCCTTCAGTTCTGCAGAAAGCTATTGCCTTTTAACATTTTAATAGGTTGGATGATTTCCTGCATCTTCTACTTTAATATGCTTATTCTATGAATCCAAAGACATTGTAAGGATTCTTTCTGATCTTGAAGATATTTATTCAAACTATTTGATCAGAAAACTGGTACAACAAATAATATAAAAGAAGGCACTGGACAGAGCCCCGGGGTCCCTAGTATGAAGTGGATTCGCTAAGCACCACGTCTTTCCTGACTTGCATTAGCACCATTTTTCTTTCTTTCTAATGTTATTTTTGTGTATACACAGTATGTTCATTTGGCTATGTTCGGTCTATGCACATATATGCAGTGATACAGTGCCATGGTCACTAGCCTGCAGTGCCACATGGACTCACCTGTGCCAGCCAGAGGAGAATATCAGGTGCCCTCCCCTTCATCACCCACCTATCAGTTTTTCCTTGTGGTGGAGTCTCTTGCTGCTTCCAGATTCTGCTTGCCATTCATGAGCCCTGACAATTCTCTGGTCTGTGTTCCCCACAGGGCTGGGGTTACAGATATGTGTGGGCATGCCCAGCTGTTTATGTGGGTTCTAAAGATTTGAACTCAGGCAGTCTCAGCTCCTCCCCACTCCATGCTTGTGCAGGAAGCACACTTAACTGCTGAGCCAAGTCTCCAGCCCCGTTAACATTATTTCTATGGCTTGAATCTAAAATGCCCCTCAAAGACCCATGTGATAAAGACTGATTTGCCACCTGGTGGGTTTGCAAAGTGATTGGATCATGAGGATCCTGAAATAATCAATTGATGGAGTCATAGTTTGATAGCATTATTGGAAAGTGATAGAAACTAGGAGGAAAGACCTTCTTAGACAAAGTAGGCAATGCCATCCCCAGAGGCATTGCCTCCCTGCCAATAACTGACTGCTGCTCTCACAAGGCATAACCCACAACCCAATGGGGAATACCAGCAACCCCACTGAGGAGGGTTCTCAGTGGAGTGGGGGCAGGGAAGACGGAGAAGATGGTACCAACACATGACATTTCTACACAAATTATGTTCTTAATTTCAAAAAAATATTTAAAAAGAAGAAGTAGCCACTAGAGGCATGCCTTTTGAAGAGCATGTCTGTGGCTCCTTCTCTCTGTCTCTCTGCTTTCCAGAAGAAACGAGGTGAGCAGTTTTGGTCTGCCCCCTGCTTCCCATCACTATGTTCTGTCTGATCACAACCTAACTGCAGTGGAGTCAGCCAACCTTGGATGAAAGCTGTGCAACTCTGAGCCAAAACAAATCTATCCTCCTTTTAGAACACTGAAAAGTCTGACACAGCTACCCTGGCCCCCAGGAAGTGGTGCTTTCCCACAGCCAGCATCTGGCACTCCACATACAGTCTAAACACTGCGGGACCTTGGTGCTACAAGGAAGACGTAGGGTGTGCCCTCAGACTGTTGCTGGACAGTCCTCTCCACTTCAAACAAGGAGCTGTGGAACTCTTAATTCACTCCAGTGTAAGAACTGTCTCTTTTTCAGTAGGTTTTTAAATTGCATCAAGTAGAATTTTAATCAACAAACATCATGATCAATGAGAGCCTACGAAAGGTAGGCTCCTCATGCCAGCCCCATGGCCCATTTAGGTTACATCCTTGCTGAATGTCACTTCCTCGTCTCTGCCTTCCAAGAAGTTTCCGCAACTGTACAGATATGCAGATCTTATTTCCATGCGTCTTCAGGAAGATGCTATCAGCACCCCTACCTTAATTCCGTGATGTTTTAAAGAGGCTTCCTACTTGCTAATACATATCTTGGGGTCTTAGAAATTGCCTCCTGAGGTGCATCT
Organism: Orientallactaga sibirica; assembly: GCA_036365145.1. Classification (NCBI taxonomy): domain Eukaryota; kingdom Metazoa; phylum Chordata; class Mammalia; order Rodentia; family Dipodidae; genus Orientallactaga; species Orientallactaga sibirica. Next base: position 87,106,947 of record JAEOAD010000003.1, read on the forward strand.
GATTACGTTGGTGAGTTGCATGTGGTTAATGCATTTTGACCTTTTTTGTTTGATTTGTTTGTTTTGTTGTGAGGATTTTTTTTTTTTTGTTTTTGAGATAGGATCTCACTATGTAAACCCAGCTGGCCTCAAACTCAGAATCTTCCCAGCTCAATCTCTCAAGTGTTGGGATGACAGATGTGTGCCACCAGATCAGCTTCATTTTGACATAATTGACATATTTTTCAAGTAAGTCCAAATTTAATTCAACCATTTGAAAATAATTAGAACCACTCCCAGCTCTCCAATACTATGCACTGAATATAAAATAACCATAAATGGGCCTATATAGTATAATCTATCTGGAATAAATTAGATTCTTGTATTCTTAGTCCAGAACCCTTGGAATCAATTTTCATATATATAGCTGAGATTTTTGTTCACACAAGTGAATGAAGTTTTATAATAGTTTCATATAAAATATTTCTCCTTACAAATTTAACTGTTTAAATCTCTCCTTCCCAGGTATTCTAGGAATAAGCTTAATAAATCTAGAATCGATGAGGATCTTAGGGAGTACATAAAATAACGGAATCTTCTTGCAAAATTACATTTTATCAGAAAGGCTTGTTTCAAGTGCTTACAGGGCTCCTTGGGGCTGAGCTTAGTAACCCAGTTCTACAAACTCCACTACCAGTTCACGGGATCGTACCATTTCACCGTCTCTACATTAGGAAAAGAATAATGAGATTTTGAATACAACTGATATTACAATTTCTCAAACCCCCAAACCATAAAAAAAAATAATAATGTCATTTTGCTTTTTTGAGACGGGGTCTCATGTACCACAGGCTGGCTTGAACTTCTGATCCTCCGGCTTCTAACCCCCGAGTGCTAGGATTAACAAGCATGCACTACCATGCCCAGCTTAAAATATTTTCTTTTAATGTCTGGCTATCAAACCTTCAGGCTTTGGGAGATATTCTTCTTTCCACAGTCAGGGAAAATACCTCTATTTCAGGCAATTCCTGGAGCCAAGTTTATAGGAATTTGAGTTATTCTCTTTAAAGCTTTCTGGTGCCATTGGAAGTAGCCACTCCGTGGTGGACAGTCTCATTTGCCCATCCCAGTCTATATTCTGTCCTTTTCTACCTAATTCTTATGTGTGTTTCATGTCCCAGCCTGGGGCTGGGTCCAGCCAGTGGCATTTAGCAGGAGGAGATCAGATGGAGAAAGAAAAGAAGAAATTCATTTCCTGGGTCCTCCTTGCCAAGTCATGAGTTAGCAGTGTCTGGATTCTTTTACCAAAGTCCACATTTCTTATTGTAAAACCTTCTCTGTTATGACTCGAGTGTGTGTTTAAGGATTGGTTACCAAGAGATGGGACTTCTGGGAAGTGATTGGATCATGAAAGCTGTGACTTCATTAAAGATCAATCCATAGATGGGCTCAGAATATGATGGCTGTATTGGGAGGTGGTGGAAACTAGAAGGTGTGTCCTGCTGGGGGAAGGTGTGTCACTGGGAAAGGGTCTTTGAAAGGTAGTTCTGTCTTCCTAGAACTGTCTTTTCTTCTCCTCCTCTCCTCTTCTTTCCTGTCTTTCTCTCTCCTGTCTCCTCTCTCTGCTTCCTGTCAGCCATGGGTTAAACAGCCTCTTCCACCACATGTGATAGGCTCAGCATTCATTAGCTTTGCTCATTGCTCTGACAGAAATGCCTGACACAAGCGGCTTAACAGGAGGATTTATTCATTTAGATTCATTGTTTTAGATGTGTCAGGGAGGACTTGGAGAAGCAAAGCAGTTCACATCACAGCAGAGCCAAGAAGCAGACGGAGAGAGAGAGAGAAAGAGAGAGAGAGAGAAAACACAAGACGAAGCCAGGGCAGTATCTAAGCCCCGGTGCTCGCATACTTCAGTGGCATACTTTCTCTATCTATCGCCTATTTCCTGCTTTTTGTTTTTGCTTTTTTGACGTAGGCTTTCACTCCCTCTGTAGTTCCAGGCTGGCCTCAAACTCTCTGCAATTCTCCTACCTCTGCCTTCCATGTGATGAAATTAAAGATGTGCATCACCGCGCCCGGCTATACCCTATTTACTACTTTTCACCGCGCTCCAATAGTACTATCATATTATGGATCCACCAAGAAATCAGGCCACTCATTAGGTCAGAGGGATTTGAGAGATCTAATAGTCTCAGGGGAAAAATATGATCCATTAGCAAATGTTTAATGATATTCTTTGGACTTCTCGATTCCCTGAAAAGGAGACAGAACTTAACCAGAAAACCAACTCTGATACCATTGTCACAGGACATTCTGTACCATAACTGAGGGAACAAACACCACTGACTCCTTTTGAGCTCCACTCTTGTGTCAGTAGCTACTTCTATGACTGCAGTTGCTCCCGTACCTCTAACTTAGCCACAGTGCTTTCCCTAGTCCGCTAGCCCTGGTGTTTTCATATCAGTCCAAGATCAAACATGGAATTACTGCCACATGCAGCCCACACTCTGCGTCCTTATTTGGACTCAGAGACCCATTGCTTTACCGTCCCTCATCCTTTCCAGGGTTTGCCTCTTATTTAAGCATGCATTTGTAAAACTGTTCGTACAGCTCCTCGCCTGGGACAGTAGTGGGCCATGTAGCTCCTGTGGGATTTATCAGCCAGATGTGTATTGAGGGAGAAAGTCTTTCCTCCTACATAGTCTGTAGTTTAACTTCTTTCTCTGGTTCATTTGGGATTTCAAATGCCAGGATAGGGAAGTTACCCAAATATTTATGTCATGTTAAGGCTTTTAAACTTTTTAATAGATAATTTTCATGCATGCACATAATGTATTTTGACCATTTGATCTCCTCCCATTACCTTCTTTTGTCTCTTCCTTCATCTCCCTTCCATTGAATCCCTTCTTCTTTCCAACTAATCCCTCTTCTATTGTGATGTCGTTTTTGTCCTTCATCTCCCATGACAAAATGTTGATGTGCCCAATACTATGCAGGTCTTGTGAAAGTAATGACTGAGAGTCACTGTGAGGTCAGAAATGCAACAGCCAACTCATGTCAGAACAGCAGCATGGCAAGGCACTCCTCTTCATCCTCTGGCTCCGATATTCTTTTATTTAAAGTTAATTTATTTAATTTATCATTTTATTTTGCAAGCAGAGAGAGACCGAGAGAGAGAGGAGAGAGACAGCCAGATAGAGAACGGGTGTTCCAGGACCCGTAGCCACTGCAAACGGACTCCAGATGCATGTGCCCCTTGTGCATCTGGCTTATGTGGGTTCTGGGGAATCGAACCTGGGTCTTGGGCTTCGCAGGCAAACACCTTAACTGCTAAGCAGTCCCTGGCTCTGACATTCTTTTTCCCTCCTCTTCTACAAGATTCTCTGAGCCTTGGAGGGTGTGACAGGGATGTCTTATTTTAGTTAGTCTGTGATACTGGCATACTAAATTACCTGAATAGGGAAAAAATAATTTATTCTAACTTTTGTTATATAAAAGATATTGAATTCATATTCTCCCTCTTGATCTCTGGGGTCCAAGAAGAACCATTTAAAATGTCTCTCTCAGTGTAAGATTCTACTGCTGAAGACACCACAGGCTGACATCACAGGACATCAAAATTCCTTGCTGGAATGGAGAGGAATGCCAGTTCCCTCTCAGCTATCCCTCATGGTGTTGGAAAATGATATGAGAGGTGCTGGGGAACAGTGGACACCAATAGCCTGAATAATCAGGGGACCCTACAAGCTATGAAATCAGACAGCCAGGCAAGGAGTACACATTTCTGCAATAGTGGCACACAGCCTTTGCAGGTAACCAACTGCCCTCTGATTGGACCGCAGGCTCTCTCAGTGGAAGAGAACTCCTATATCTAGTACTGAATACCAAGTCAGAATCCCCAAGGCCAGGAAACTCATAGGCTTGAGAGAGAATCCCCCACTGCTCTGTGAACAAGAAGAGTGGGCTTACACACCAAAAACTCTCTCCAATAACGAAGCCTATCCCCTTTAATCAAGCTGCTTGCACCCTTGGTTTGAGAATCTGTTTTACTTAACAGATGGCAGGAAAAAAACAAAGGATTCCAAGACCCATCAATAGGACTAGAGAAGATAGCTGACTGCCTACCCTAAGACAGGCCACCTCTACCACATCTGTCTGAAACCCACGAAAAATTGCACAGGAAGCAGCCACACAAGTATTGCTCCCACTGTTGGCCTGACAATCAGCTTCAGGGCAACAGGGACCGATACTGTGGCCAATCAAAATACATTGAATCAGAAACCCAGAGGCTACAGAGAACTCAACACTGAACCAGGGAGCACTGCCAAAGAGGGGCCAGGAAGATTTTAAGAGCCACAGGGGAGGTAGAAAAATCCTGAGGCCAGCCCCCAACTCCCGGCCCTACTCCCACCATGCATCCACAGAGAGTGAATGAGACCTTAATTACCCAAGAGTGTGCACCAACAACAGGAGTGAGGAGAGCCCTCAGGGAAACTGAGACAGGGGAGAGGAGATATAAGACTACAACCTTTGTTATGAAATAAAATTTGAAAAAATAAAAATAAGGCTGGAAAGATGGCTCACGGCTCAATGGTTACAGGTGCTTGCTTACAAAGCCTAATGGCCCTGTTCCACTCCCCAGGACCCACATAACCCAGATGCACAAAGTGGTGTATGCATCTGGAGTTCATTTGCAGTGGCAAGATGCCCTGGTGCACTCATTTTCTCTCTGTCATTCTCATTTTCTCACTCACTCTCCACACCTCTTTCTGCTTACAAATACGTAAATGAAATATTTTTTTCAAAAGTAAAAATAAACAAAGTGGGGGGAAATGTCAACTTGGAGAAGACTGTTGCAGGCAGGTTTTCATTGCTGGCAGAAATCACTTGACAAAGAGCAGCTTTTGTGGGAAAAAAAAGGGGGGGAGTATTTTGGCTTACAGACTCGAGGGGAAGCTCCATGATCGTAGAGGAAAACGATGGCATGAGCAGAGGGTTGACATCAGCCCCTGGCCAACATAAGGTGGACAATAGCAACAGGAGAGTGTGCCAAACATTGGCAAGGGGAAACGCTATAATATCCTTAAGCCTGCCCCCAACAATACACTGCCTCCAGGAGGCGTTAATTCCCAAATCTCCATCAGCTGGAAACCTGGCATTCAAAACACCTAAGTTTATGGGGGACATCTGAATCAAACCACCACAAAGACTGACACAGAATACTCCACCTTTTCATATGCACAAAACATCTGAGGTTGACTTTAATATCACCACTAAAATAATGATTGGGGAAAATATTATATTTGTCAGAGATATATATGTATTTGTGTTATTAATATGAGAAAGGATGTGATTTTACCATCCTGTTCTTGTGTCCAAAAGTAAGTACTTGAGTAACTTTAGTTGAGTTCTCTTTGCTATGGCTATACTTTATATTCTGATTATGCAATGATGACCAAACAGAAATATCAGGGTAATTGGTTAATGGGAGAAATGTTAATTTTCTTCTTGAATTACTGTGGAAGACTTGGTAAATGTTTTGGTGATGGACCAGATAAGAACAAATATTTCAGTTTTGTGGGCCATGTGGTCTCTAACTATTCAATTCTGAACAGCAAAGCAGCTATTGAAGATTTCTAATAGATAGATGTGGCTGTTACCCAATAAAGTTTTATTTATAAGAATAAATGAAAGGCCATTGTCTGACTATGGACTATATTATTCCAAATAAAAGTATATTCTTCATGGGCAAGTTGGAAAAGTGAAAATGTATAAGCTATGTCAAATGCAGAGATTTTCAACCCAGTAAATACATAAAGGGTTCAAATTACTAATATGTATAGAAAAAAAGACCAAGAGAAAAAGTATATGTTTTGTGTGGGCAAAGAAAAAAGTAAATAAAATGATACGTCTTTCTTAGATATATTAAGGTAAGTCACGTGCACATACATAGAAATAATTTGAGAACATTTACTGAAACTTGACGCTCCTGTTATTCTTTGTTGTGCTTAAGATGTTGCTGTCATTAGATGAGAAAGCTTGCATGAAAGTGAAGAAACTTTCACCTTTGACGAGGCTTCAACTGCTTCCATTCTGATATTCAACATCAGACCTCCTTTAATAAACTGAGATCAAAGGCCAAAAGGGGCTCACAAGGAATAAAGATGGAGCATGGGCACGAGGCAAGTTCAAAGCTGAGGCCTTCTGTGCACAGGAAGGGGTCTGATCCTAGCTGAGCATGAAGTTCTTCCTGCCTCACTAGTCATTTTGGGTATGTTGCCCATGGAGCACCATTTACCACAGAGAACAATGGGGAACTTAGGTTCCCCTCCCTTAAAGGATTACTGCGGCGTGTCCAGGAATCTTCCCCAGCAATGTCATTCTATCAAAACAAATTGGCATGGAATCAATTTTAAATACAATCAAAACTGAATATGAGGCTTACTTTGTACCGTAAGAGACCAGTGTGGTTAAAAGCAACTTGTAACCCTACCAGATTGCCATCATAACGACTCCCTGTTCTTTGAACAGCTCCTTATGCGCATCTTAGGAGGAGATCCTTTACAATATTATGATGGGATGTCAGACATTGCAGCTAAGGGGTCACAAAAACCACTGCCACCGCACTACAGGAAAATGTGCCAAAGCTCAAATCTTGAAGATCAACAACGTCTGTTGAATCTTTTCTTTCTTTCTTTTTATATGAGATGTGTATGTATAGTATGTATTGCGTGTGTGTGTGTGTGTGTGTGTGTGTGTGTGTGTGTGTGTGTGTGTGTGCTGCGTGCATGTATGTATGCAGGTATGCAGGTTCCATGCACATGCCAGAGGAAGACATCAGATACGCTCGTCTACCTCTCTTCCACCTGATTTCCTTAAGACAGAGTCTCTCGCTGAACTTGCCAGTTTTCAGTCTGACCGGCTGACCAGGGAGCCTTGGTGAGCTTCCTGTCTCTATGTCCCTGAACCCTGGGGTGACAAGCATGTACAGCCGCGCTCAGCTTTCTATGTGCGTGTTGGGAGTCAAACTCAGATCCTCAGGTTTGAGCAACAAGTATTCACAACCACTGAGCCATCTCCCCAGCCCTCAAATTTGTGCCTCGTCTATCTTCATTATGCCTTCCTGCCTGCCTGTCTAAATCTGTGCTATGGACATTTTCTGTTGCCAAGACTGAACTGTCATTCATTCAATGAGTATATTTAAAAGTTTTACCAGTGAGACCACATGATTAAGCACTAGACTGGGGATAGGAGGACCGAGTTGATTCCCAGACCTCATAAAACATTTAATTCTCTGTGCAACTAAGGGACAAACAAGTCACTTGCTTTAAATCTAGTCTTCTCGTCTAAACTTTATAAAGTGGAGGGAAAAAGCAAAGCCATGCTCAAGGATAACCCTGGGCTACTCTGAAATCAAATAGGATAATGCAGAGGATATTGCATTGCAAATTGGATTAAACAATGTATAAATGTGAGAGATGATGCAATTCATATTAAAATTTTAACTGGTGAATTTGGAGTTGGCAGGAACTCGTTGGAAATAACATTTCTCTGAGGAGTTCAGGGTTCCCAAAGGCTTTTAAAGAGAATCGCGACGCTAAGCCTCCACTGCCACATTCAGAGCATGAAAAGCCCATTTAGCTGTCATCCCCTGTTCTTGGCCGACTCTCAGGGAATGCCAGCAAAATGTCTGAAATTGGAACAGCAACCCAACAAGTACATCCAAATCTTTCATCAAACTGTGCTGAGCTGAGAAGCAATGTTATGTTAACATTACCCCCTTGTGGATGACTTCTAATGACTCCAATCTGCCAAGGGGAAAGGAGAACGTGTGTCACAGAGACACATAATTGGGGTGAAAACTAAGTTTAAAAGTAAATACCCTCTCAATTAAAGATTTTAGAAGACACCAAGACTCCCAAATCCTTCAAATCTTTTCCCTGACCCTTAGACCGAAATATAATCAAATCTTTAACGTTGCTGAATGCAATTAGAACAGAAATTTGTAAATCTGTTTATGGAGTCAGATTTTCTTGAAGGGTAAACTTTCCTAATTGTAGGCTAGCAAACTGCAAATACAGCATCAACCCTTTAGGGCTACAGGACACCATGCAGGATGGGGAAGATACCTCACGGTCTTCAAGTGCGGCCTCTGACTTGTCATCCTTCCTTGCTCACGGATCCAGCGTCTTACTTCTTCGTGCCTCTGTGGTTTCCCCTACTAGACCCCGTCCTTTTGCTTTCTGGGTATTATTCTGGGCTTCAGGGATATAAAACGAGCAAGACATGAGCTTGACATTGAAGAGTTGGCTTTTATTCCCAAGGGCATCCTTTGTTCTTTCTCTCTGCCAGCTCACACGCCTCCTCTGTGATGCTTCTCCTCCTTTCTCCCACTTAGGAAAACGTAAGTGTGTTTTCTTCAGCATGCAACTCCCCTTGAACATATGTCCACACTAATATTTGTGTTGCTATACATGGTAATTATTTCATTATTCCTTAAAATTAGTGATCAAGTCCTTATCATTTTGTACCCTATGTTACCTGACTCAAAATAGATTTTAAAACATTGTTTGAATAAATGAGCCTCCAATCCAGTAATTCCCTAGGCACTGAATATTTTCATTTCTACTACCTTACTGGCTTTCCTCCCCAAGTCCTTTTTCTTTTCCATTTTTTAATAAGAGTTTTAATTTATTTAATTAATTAATTTGAAATCACAGAGAAAGAGAGAGAGAATGGGTACACTAGGGCCTCTAGCCACTGCAAACGAACTCCAGATGTGTGCACCCCCTTGTGCATCTGGCTTACGTGGGTCCTGGGGAATTGAACCTGGGTCCTTTGGCTTTGCAGGCAAGCCTTAACTGCTAAGCCATCCCTCCATACCTCCTTTTACTTTAGTACATCTTCAGGTCAACTTTGGTTCTCCACCTCCGAGACCTCCTTGTGATATATCTGTTTCTCTTCACATGTGTTTTCATTATCCAAGTAACAGTTGATGGAAATCTAGGTTGATATCATTTCCCAGCTGTTATGAAGAGAGAAGTGTGGAATATGAATATGCAGGTATCTTTGTCATGGGATGTAGAGGCCTTTGGGTATGTGCTCAGAAGTGCTAGAGCTGGGTCATGGAAAAGTTTAACTTTTAGTTTATTTATTTACTTACTTACTTGAGAGAAAGAGACAGAGAGAACAAGGCAGACAGAGAGAATACAGGCATGCTAGGGTCTCCTGCCACTGTAAAGGAACTCCAGATGCATGCACCACTTTGTGCATCTGGCTTTATGTGGTTATCAGAGAATCAAACCTAAGCCATTAGGCACAGCAAGCAAGCACCTTTAACTTCTGAGCCATCTCTGAAGCCTGAGTTTTTTTCTGCTTTGTTTGTTTGTTTGTTTGTTTGTTTATTTATTTATTTATTTATATTTTAGAGAAATCGAGAGAGAATTGACGTGCCAAGGCCTCAGCCACTGAAACTGAACTCCAGACATTTGTGCCACCCAGTGGGCATGTGCAATCTTGCGCCGGCCTCATCTCTGAGCATCTGGCTTTACGTGGGATCTGGAGAGTAGAACATGGTTCCTTGGGCTTCCCAGACAAGGGCCCCAACTGCTAAGCCATCTCTCCAGTCCCTGATTTTTTTTTAATTTTTGAGAACAACTGTCTACTGATTTCCATAGTGGCAGCACCAGTTTATACTCAAACCAATAGTGAACAAGGGTTAACCTTTGCCACATCCTTGCCAGAATGAATTGTCATTGTTTTGTTGATGATAGTCATTCTAATTGGGTTGAGATAGATTGTCAAAGTGGTTTTAAATTGGATATTTAAAAAAATATTTGTTGGTCATTTGTGCTTCCTCCTTTTTTTTTATTACCCACAAAGCACAGGTTTTGGGCATTTAATTTTTGTAGTTCTTCCTATATTCTATATTTCAATTCTTGTCTGAGGTATGGCTAGCTATGACTATCTCCCATTCTGTCTGCTGTCTTTTCACTGTTCTGATAGTTTCCTTTTCTGTGCTGAATGAAACTTCTTAATTTCATCAGTCCTAGTCATAAGGCTATTTCCTGTGTTATTGGAGTCCTGTTCAGAAAGTTCTTGCTTCTATCTGTAAGTTGCAGCATATTCTCTGTATCTTCCTCTAAGAGTTTTAGTATTTTCAGTTTTAAAATCAAATCTTTGGTTCATTTTTGAATTGGTTTTTGCATAATGTGAGAGAGGTGGATCTAGTTTCATTCTTCTGCAGGCAGATTTCTGGTTTTTTCTGGCACCATTTATTAAAGAAAAATAGGCCACCTTTTTTCCAGTGCATTTTTGGTGCCTTTTGTAAAAAAAATAAAATAAAAAATAAAAAATAAAAAAAACAGTGGCCATAGCCCTGTGGGTTTATTTCTTGATCCTCTATTGTATTTCAAATAAGTGTCTTATAGTCTATTTTTATTATCTCAGATCTCTTTTCTATTTCTACTAGGGTTATTTAAAGTATGTGTCAGCCCACATGATTTTCTTCATCAAATATTCTCTTCTAATTTTACTATAAAAGTTTTGTTCTGAGCTGGACAGAGGGCTCAGCATTTCAGACACTTGCCTGAAAAGCCTAAGGACCCTGATGAGATTTCCCAGTACTCGTGTAAAGCCAGATGCACAAGGTGGCACATGCATCTGGAGTTCGTTTGCAGTGGCTAGAGACACTGGTGCACCCATTCTCTCTCTCTATCTGCCTCTTTCTCTGTATCCCCCTGTCTCTTTCAAATAAATAAATATAATATTTTTTTAAAGATTTGTTCTAATTTATCTCCTTCAAAGTCTCTATGCTCCTAAATAATTTATGCACTTGTGATACCTTGCACATGTGTTCCTTAAGATTAGAGGGTCCTTCTGTCCATGTCGTCTTATTCAAAAAGCTACCTGTATTTAATGTTTTAGCTTCAATATATCACAAAGGTGCAGTCTACTAAGAGCCCATTCTTACAGGCATACTATCAAATTTACCACAATCAAATTCAAATACAAAGCTAGAACTAAAATCTACGGCTCTAATGCTCAACCTTTTGCTCTGGTTCTTATGGTCTTTCTGCAAATAAACAGGATGACTGTATCATGTATAGCTTGATATGGAACCTTTTGAGAGTTTAAGAAGACATTGTTGGACTGGAGAAATGGCTTAGTGTTTAAATCACTAGCCTGCAAAGCCAAAGGACTGAGGTTCAATTCCCCAGAACCCACATAAGTCAGATGCATGTGGTGGCACATGCTTCTAGAGTTTGTTTGCAGTGGCTGAAGTCCCTGGTGTGCTCATTCTCTCTCTGTGTCTGCCTTTTTTTCTCTCTCTCTTTCTCAAATAAATAAAATGAAACATTTTTTCTTAAAAAGGCATTATTAATGATAATTATGCCCAGACAACAAGTATAAATCAGAGCCTATGTGCACCCTACCTAAATGTAATCCAGGGCTATGATAAAATTGCACAGAGAACTACATCATCTAGAGTTATTTAAAGTATGTCAGAGCACATTATTTTCATCATCCAATATTCTTTCTTAGTTCCACAATAAAACATGATAATAATAGCCTATGGAATAATGACAATGATTTAAATCACTAGCCAGCCATTTTGTATGCTGGTTCTCCATTTTAAATATTTCTATTTATCTATTTTCAAGGAGAGGAAGAGTGAGAGAATGGGTGTACCAGGGTATCTTGCCACTGCAGATGAACTCCAGATGCATGCATCACTTTGTACATCTGGCTTTATGTGGGTACTGGAGAATTGAACTGGGACAGCAGGCTTTGCAAACAAGTACTTTTAACCACTGAGCCATCTCTCCTGTCCTGGTTCCCCATTTTAAGAAAAAAACAGCAACACTGAGAAATCAAGCTGGAGTTGAGCCAGAAGCCTTCTCCCTGGTGACTAGCTGGCATGATGCTGGAAAGCTTTAGACAGGCTGCTGGGGAGAAAAGTCATTAATGGTATTAACCAGCAGAGGACCCTGCAAGCCTTATGGCTGACCAGCCAGGCCAAATGTGCCAACTGGTGCAATGGTGGCATGTCTGTTATGGGGGAAATCAAGTGCTTTTTAATTGAATTTGAGGAAATTCATGTCTGGTACTGAAAACCTTATCCTAAGCCTATATCTGGGTAGGTCGTAAGCACTATGGGAGAAATGACAACAGTTTTCTGGCAAAAGGAACATGCTGTGCCCACGAAACTGCCCTCTAAGTACTTATGCTTATGCCAGTATATTAATGCTACTCTCACTTTGGGCTAGAGAAGCTTCTCTTTTCAGATGGTAGTGACCACTGGGGAGACTCAAAGCTCACCAAAGTGCTGAGAGGAGGAGACAGTGGTGTGTTTAGCACTGAGATAGCTCCACCACACCCTCCAGTGCTCAGAGCATTGTGCAAGAGATGGTGTGTAAAGAACGTGAGAGCCAAAGGAAGGGAAGTCGTGTTTTGCAATACTGTCTTCCAGATAGAAAGAAGCCCTGGCATTCGTGGCATCACAGGGGCTGACGCTGTCGACCAAAAGCTGCACAATTGGAGGTTTCACAGTCAGTTTTTGGTTGCTGTAACAAACATGCAATCATCCACGGCTTATGGGAGGAAGTGTTTTATTTCAGGCTTATAAATCCATAAGAAATGCCATCAGTGGCAGAAGAAACTGCTCTCTTCCGTACCTCCAAGCTCAGAGAAACAACTGCACAAGCAAACAGCAAGCACAAGCACCCAGAGCTCAGACTACTCCCTCCACACCTTTGGGATGGAATGAAGAGCTGCTAACCCCAAACACACTGTTGCAGTCAGGTTTGCATGGCTGTTAGAAATCACCCAACCAAGAGCAGCTTATGGGGAAAAAAAGAGGTTTATTTTAGCTTACAGGCTTGAGGGGGGACGCTCCATGATGGCAGGGAAAACGATGGCATGAGCAGAGGGTGGACATCACCCCCTGGCCAACATCAGGTGGACAACAGGAACAGGAGAGTGTGCCAAACACTGGCAAGGGGAAACCGGCTATAAAACTCATATGTCCACCCCCAACAATACTCTGCCTCTAGGAGGCGTTAATTTCCAATTGCCATCACCTGGGGAGACTAGCATTCAGAGTACCTAAGTTTATGGGGAACACATGAATCAAACCACCACACACACCTTAGGGCTGGACTCCAAGATCTGGCCCTCTCCCCAGTAATGTGCCCCCCTGTAGCAGAGATCTGCCTGCTAGGGGCTCAGGTTGCAATCTCAATTTTAACAAAACACTTGAGTCTATGGGGCCATACATTCAAACTATCACAAGAGGGAAAAAATTATAATTTCAAAATAAAACAGGGGCCTGGAGTGGTGGCGCATGCCTTTAATCCCAGCACTTGGGAGGCAGAGGTAGGTGGATCTCTGTGAATTCCAAGTCAACCTGGGCTAAAGTGTGAGACCCTACTTTCAAAACCAAAACTAAATAAATAAAATAGGACTAGTTGAAAAGAAGGAGTTCAGTGGAGGAGGCTGGGGAAAGGAGAAAGGGAAGATGGTGGAATATTATGAGCATAGTATACCGTATATATGCATAGAAGATGGCAATAAAAAGTTTAAAAAGTCAGGCTGTAAAGAGAGCTTAGTGGTGAAGGCACTTGCCTGTAAAGCCAAAGGACCCAGGGTCAATTCCCCAGGTCCCACATAAGCGACATGCATAAAGTGATGCATGCTTCTGGAGTTCATTTGCAGTGGCTGGAAGCCATGATGTGCCCATTCTCTCTCTCTCTCTCTCTGTCTCTTTTTCTATCTGCCTCTTTCTCTCTCAAATAAACAAAAATAAAATATAAAACAATTTTAAAAGTGAATAAAAAATAAAACAGCAATAGCAATGATAAATACACAGGCACACACCAGCACTGGCTGTCTGTGTTGTTCCCCTAGCAACTGCAGAAACAATTGTGATACCAGGTTTTGCTTAGGTTGTCATGCTAGATAAATCTGTGTTAGCCACACAAACTGAATTCACTTTTTTTTTCTTTCAGTATTTGGAATTGAACCCAGTGCTGCTACTTGCTACGCAAACGATCTACCACTAAACTATATCCCCAGCCCTCTCTTTCATTTTTATCTTGATACTTCTTACTGCATTCCCAGCTTGCCCTTGAACTCACTCTGCCGCTCAGGCAAGTTTTGAACTTGTGATTCTCCTGCCTCAGCCTTCCAAGCAGTTTGGAGTACACGCTTTTATGATTAAGCATGGCTCCACAAATTATTTTCTCTAAGCCTCAGGCTGTTCACCTATAGCATGAGGACAGTTAGGCCTATCAAGTCTTTGATTCAGTGGCTCAGTGAAAATGTATTGAGTAATACCAGTGTGAGAATTTCTACTGCACATTGCAGGTGTAATGGTGGGCCAAGGTGTTCTGCATTGGAATCTTGTCAGGGATATGCACACTGGCCCACACGTATGTTCAAGCCCAAGGAGGAAGCAGAAAAGAGGGCCCAAAGCCAGGCCTTGAGCACTCTACTATATTTTTATAATTAAAAAAATATATTTGTATTAGCTGGGCATGGTGGCACACAGCTTTAATCCCAGCACTTGGGAGGCAGTGGCAGGAGGATTGCCATGAGTTTGAGGCCACCCTGAAACTACATATTTAATTCTGGGTCAGCTAGGCCAGAGTGAGACCCTACCTCAAAAAACCAAAAGAAAAAAATATATATTTTTCTTTACATATTTGAGTGAGAGAAATAGGCAAGGGCAGAGAGAGAGAATGGGTGCACAAGGGCCTCCAGACACTGCAAACAAACTCCAGACACATGTGCCATCTTGTGCATCTGGCTTACGTAGGTCCTGGGGAATTGAACCTGGGTCCTTTGGCTTTGCAGGCAAGAACCTTATCCACTGAGCCATTTCTCCAGCCCCATTCTAGTTTTTAATAGTGATTAGAGGAGCATGATGCTACAGAGAAAGAAGCACATCCAAAGGAAGAAGGCAACCTCAGAATGAGGCACTGACCATGTTTGTGAAGAAAATTTACACTGAAAAAGTCCTATAGGACTAAATGTCAGACAGGTTGTTAATTATGTGCTGAGAAGGGAGGAGGAACAGGGTGGAAGCCAGATGGGGGTTGAGTGAGAGGTGGATGAGAAAGGAAGAGCTGGAAAGGAAAAACCTTTGTTGTAAAGCTTGCTCTGGCAATTGGAGAGGATTAGAATTTAAGAATAAGAATGGCTAGAAAAAGATTTACATCTGCACATAATGTGTATTCCTGTAACCCCAGCGCTGCTAACCTTAGGCAGGAGGAGCAGAAGTTCAAAGCCATTTGGGGCTACTCATGGTGGTGCATGTCCTTAATCCCAGCACTCAAGAGGTAATAGGATTGTTGTGAATTCGAGGCCACCCTGAGACTACATAGTAAATTCCAGGTCAGACTGGGCTAGAGTGAGACCTTACCTCAAAAAATCAAGAAGGAAAGAAAGAAAGTGAAGAAAGTGGGCTGGAGAAATGTCATAGTGGTTAAAGGTGCTTACTTGCAAAGCCTGACAGCTTGGGTTTGATTCCCCACATAAAGTATCCATGTAAAGCCAGATGCACAAATTAGCTCAGGCATCTGGAGTTTATTTGCAGAGGCAAGAGGCCATGGCATTCCCGTTCTCTCTCTCTCTCTCTCTATCTCTCTGTCTCTCTCTCTCTCTCAAATAAATAAACAAATATTTTAATTTAGAAAAGTGGTACATGTTAAAGGCTGGGCATGGTGGTGCACGCCTTTAATCCCAGCATCCGGGAGGCAGAGGTAGGAGGATCTCCATGAGATCGAGGCCAGTTTAAGAATACATAGTGAATTCCAGGTCAGCCTGGACTAGGGTAAAACCCTACCTCCAAAAACAAAAAACAAAATACAAAAAAAAAAGTGGTACATGTTAAGAGCAAGGTAGCCTTTTCTCTGGTAGGTAGTTAGCTGGGGAATAGCCCATGCAATCATAGATGTACCTTTCCCGCTCTGGCAAGACAAGAACTAGCTTTTTTTTTTTATTATTTCAGAGAGACAGAGAGAGAGAGAGAGAGAGAGAGAGAGAACAGAGAATGGGCACACCAGCAGCCTCTCAGCCACTGTGAACAAAGTCCAGACTCATACACCCCCTTGTGTGCACGTGTGACATTGCACGCTTGCGTCACTTTTGCATCTGGCTAAACATGGGATCTGAAGAATAGAATGGGCACTCTTAGGCTTCGCAGGCAGGCGCCTTAACTGCTAAGCCATCTCTCCAGCCCAAGAAGTAGCTTTTAATCCAGTCTCAGCTGGGGTGGCTGCAAGCAACAGCCCCTCAGTGGCAGCTTTCTACTGCTTCCTCAGCTTAGCACAACTGTGGGCTGGTCCTTTCTGAGGACATCAAGTAATCAGGTCTTTCCTTTACACCTGAGTCTGATGGTGAGGGTCATTTTAATTGGATGTTTGATCCATATAAATAGGCTTAGAACACATGTGTGAATCTCAGTCTCTTCCTCTCTTTCTCTTTTTCTCTCTGTTCCCTCCCTTTTTGCTCCCTGGCCTCTTGTGTGCTCTTGGCCCCTTTGGTAAGCCTTTGGCTCTTTCTCAAGGTGAAGTGGATCTCTTCAGTTCCTTTCTGGGAAGAGGGAGAATTTCTTTTTGTCTGGGCACATTCTGTTTTTGTATGCTCTTTTTTTTTTTTTTAGCTCTTTAGTCTTCTCCAGATCTATGTGGGGAACTTTCTCCTCCTTGGGTCTCTTGTTTGCCTTTCCTCTGGCCCAGGCTGACCTGGAATTTTATTCTTTGATAACTTGGACAAGGTCTCCATGGACCTGGGTGGCATCTTAATGGCTATCTAACCCCTCCCTGGACTCCCCAAATCATTTCTTTTTCATGGTCTGTCGTTTTATTTTTTAAATTACTTAATTATTTATTTTACAAAGATTATAGTCTTATATCCCTTCTCCCCTGGACCCATGTTCCTTGAAGGTTCTCCTCAGGGGGATTATTGGTATTCAGTATGGGGTAATTAAGGTTACAGTCAGTCTATGTAGGGTGACTGTGCTTTAGGAAAGTTTTATGGTCCCCTCCCCCACTGTGACTCTTACAATCTTCCTGTCCCCTCTTTGCAATGTTCCCTGGGCCCTCGTGGGTCTGTTAGCTGTCTAAGTTACTACTAAGCTCTCTGTAGCCTCTGGGTTTCTCCTTTGATATATTTTTATTAACCACTGTGTCTGAGCCCCTGGAGTTGGTTGTCTCTTAGTCAATATGTTGTGTTTCTCCAGATCTGCTGGACCCTGTGGGGAACTTTCTCCTGTATCTTTACTTGTCATAATGATGGACCTTGCCCATCCTGGGACCAACAGGGCCTTTGATTTGATTTGATTTGATTTGCCTTCTGCAGGTTGGGCTCTAGCCAGACCACATGCTAAAAGAGATCCCAACTTCGGTTTTCTCACCTAAAGTAAGGTGGGGCAACCTAAGACAGGCACCTTCATGTGATGAATTTGCCCTTCTCTCCCAGAGTAAAAACAAAAGGAAGATATGTATGGCACAACATTTTCAATTCATTTGATAGGAAGTGGCTTTTGGACAAGGATCCCAAAGACCTGGGATCCCATGGACCTGCTGCGAGATGATCTGCTCTGAGACAGGCTGTCATTGGTCACTGGCAATGATTCTAAACCCCTACACTTCCTGCAGACCCTCTGCCTGCCACCCAACT
The DNA here is from genome assembly GCA_036365145.1 of Orientallactaga sibirica. Lineage (NCBI taxonomy): Eukaryota > Metazoa > Chordata > Mammalia > Rodentia > Dipodidae > Orientallactaga > Orientallactaga sibirica. Next base: position 87,124,614 of record JAEOAD010000003.1, read on the forward strand.
CCTGGAGTCATTTCTTTTCACCCCTACTCAGCAGAGACCCTGCCGTCCCTCCTTGTCTGGCCCTAGGAGGGACCCCAACATCTACCCATTTTAGTGGCTGGGTGCTTTTTTAAATTGGCTATAGTTAATTATTTATTTTACAAAGATTATAGTCTTATATCCCATTCTCTATTCCCTGGACCCATGTTCCTGATGAGTGGATAAAGGTTCTCCAAAATGGTGCAAAATATTTATTGAAAGAAAGAAAAAACAAAAGTAGAAGGGAAACTAAAGGAAAAGAAAAAATAAAGGTCAGTCTCTGAGAAAAAATACGATTTTATGTGTGTGTTTACATGCAAACTTTTGTGGGAGTGTGCACATATGAGCAGGAAATGGAGGCCAGAGGTCAACACCAGGTGTTTTTGGTCCCCTCCCCACTGTGGCTGGAATTACAATCTTCCATGTCCCTTCTTGGCAAACTCATGTTCCCTGAGGCACCTCAGTGGTCTGTTGTCAGAGCAAAAGAGTTCAGTATGTTGATCCAGAGTTACTACTTGGCTCTTTGTAGCCTACAAGGTTTCTCCTTTTTGATTTATTTAATTTTTTATTAACCACTTTGTACATCTGTGACATCTTTTTTCACCCCCCATTCTGGAGCTGGTTGTCAAACTGAGGGGAGGCAAGCTCTGGGATGACAATGATGTTACAATCTTTCTGTTCCCTCTTCCTCTGCAACTTTTCCTGGAGCCTCTAGATTTCTGTTTTGGTAGTTGTTGGTACATCTGTCTCCTTCACCTTGTGGTCAGGTTCGCTGAGACATCTCCAGTTATGGAGGAAGGCAGCCATGTATCTTTTTACTTTTCATAATGATGGACCTTGCCATTTATTCTTTCAATGGAATCTCAAACCCACCATTAACACCTTAAAAATGACAAAAGATTGAATCTCTGACCCACAGTGAAAGCAGCTTTGATTTGATTTGATTTGATTTGATTTCCAATGGATTTGATAGGTTTGGATAAATTTAATTTGATTTTTTGATGTGTCTTTTAGCCAAAGACTAGTGGGAGATTGATATTGGCATAATCTTTGCAGGACCTGGTTCCCAAGCCAGATGGATTCCTTTCCACTGAGCAGAAGCTCATCAGAAGGAAACCAGGCCACACACCATTGCACTGGGTTTTCTCAGGCCAGGATGGTGGGCTCAGTAGCACTTTCAGTATGACAGGTAAGACCCCATGAGGTGGGGCATGTGGTGTCTTCAAGACAGGCACCTTCAGGTGGGTAACAGTGCTTTGATAAGCCTGTCTTGTCTTGGGGACCTTGGGGTCAACAGCTCAATGGCGGTTTCTGATACTGGGAAAGAACCATGCCCCTCCAGATGGTCCACCCATACTCCTGTTGAGGGTTAACTCTTTTAAAAGGAAAAAGGTAAGAGTTTTGTGTACCCTACCCCTTCTTCCCCTCCACTAAACCCTTCTGTCCCTAATGTCTGGGCCTCACTATCAGGACAACTGTTCCAGGTTGCCGAGGAAGAAACATGGGCATAATTTATCTTTGGGAAGTGGCTTTTTTTATAGTGGCGTGGCATCCTGCACAGACCTGGTGTGTCAAATAAATAAATAAAAATAAACAAAAAAATAAAAAAACATGTTTTAGATCCCATGCATATATATATATATATAACATGTATTGAGGACCAAACTCTAACCATACATGAGCAAAAATTAATAAACCTCTTCAAGGGTCCCTACTTAATTATATTATTATAAACATTAATTGATTACATAACCAAATTAGTCAACCAGTGCTTGTCTTATAAAACAATATTGAAAAGATAACTTAATGTCAGGAATTTGCCAACAATTTGTCTTGGCTTAATCCATCTTCCTGGTTTTCAAACAATGATTAGCCAGCCAAACTTTGTCCTTTTACAGTTGGAAGGATCAACCTAAAGTACTTACTTGGCAACAACAGTGTGTATGGTTCATTTGAATAAATGGAGATCAACTTTGCAGAGCTAAGCCTGGGGACAGAGAAGACGATGTGCCTTGGGTCTGCCTGCGATTTCTGATAAACATAAATAAACAACTCAGAGTCTGAACTCTTGATTTGTCTTATGACTCCTTTAACTGCCTGACACCCCTGAATACTCAACAGAGACCCAGAGAGAGCCAGTCCCTCCTGGCCCATCTAGTGCTGGAAAGTGCTGGCATGAGCTACTTGGGGAGGGGCCCAATGGTCTGAGCAACAGGGATCTACGCAGATGCCACCTGACAAGATGTACATACCAGTGCAAAGGGGCACAGCCTTGATGGGTAACCAATGGCTTTCTGATTGGCTGATCTGCTCAGGGGAAAGAAGCCCATATCTGGAACTGGGAACCAGGTCAGAATCCTATGGAGACAAAGATTATCATCTCTGTCAAGCTCCCACTAGGTGAGCTTCCAGCTACATTAATGACACTTAGTATTCCTAGGCAGAATCCGTTTTCTTTTTCAGAAGAGTGAGACCTGAGGAGATAAACTACTCACCCAAGTCCCAGCTACAGAGGAACTGAGGAAAGCAAAATGCTTTGGTCACCAGTGAAGGAGACAGACCCTGAGAATATTCACAAAATAGATCCAGAGGCTCCTAAGAGCTCATTACTTAGACTTAAACTCACTCACCATGGCTCAGGAGATTTTGTGCCAGAGGAGGCAGAAAGATTGAGGACCACAGGTTGAGACATCATGCCCAGAGGCATTATCCCCAAATAAATGATTGCTGCTCCCACAATGTATAACCCACAAATAACCCCAAAATACTTGTGGAGGGTCCCCAGCAGAATGAGGGCAGGGAAGGGGAAAGGATGGTATCAAGAAAAACAAAGTAAAATTGAAAGAAAGATAAAAAAGAAAGAAACTAAATGAGAATCAGGAAGAAAAAAGAAAAAATAAAGGAAAGAGGAGGAAAGCTATGTGTACAGTCAACAAGGCAAAAGCATTACGACCCTCCATTTTATTTTGCATGTTGTGTGTTCATTTCTTGTCCATCTAAACACCACTTATGCAAAGATGTGGATTCACATGGGTGTGCACATAAGATGGGAGAAAAGATGTGAAGTATAATGAAATATCATGTACAATGGCAATAAAAAAAATAGGTCCCCATGGAGACAAAATACCTGAGAGCACAGGGAGAGGGACAACTTGAGGAAGGCTTTGCAGTGATGTCACAGATGGGTGAACACCTGAGGCTGAGGCTCAGAAGGCTCCTGTCTAAAGCATCACATGCTTACGAACAAGTCAGAGACTCGGCGTAAAGGGGATTTTGGGGGGACAGACCACCGTAGAGGGTGGTGATCCTGAGATGGGCCTCACAAAGGGTGTGCTCATCAATTCTCTTTTTTTTTAATTTTTTTTATTAACAACTTCTATATTTACAGACAATAAGCCATGGGATCCCCTCTCCCATTTCCCCCAACTCCACTGGAATTCCCTCTCTCCATTAGTCTCTCTTTTATTTTGATGTCATCACTAGTATGAGGTCATGGACACTGTGAGGTCATGAATATCGAGGCCAATTTCTGTCTGGACAGTTGCATTATAAGGAGTAGTACCCTTCCTTTGGTGCTTACATTCTTTCTGCCCCCTCTTCCACAGTGGGCCCTGAGCCTTGGAGGGTGTGACAGAGGTGTTTCAGTGCTGGACACTCCTCCATCCCTTCTTCTCAGCACTATGCTGCCTTTTGGGTCATCCCAGTGGTCATCACCATCTGAAAAGAGAAGCTTCTCTAACCAAAAGTGAGAGTAGCATTATATATGAATATGAACATTAAGTGTAGTGCTTTCAGGGCAGTTTAGTAAGAATAATATATGCATCTAGCCAGACAAGAACAGGCTTTATACCCCTAAGAATCATGAACTCCCCTGCCAGACTTTTGATAAGTTTTTTCAGTACCAGGCATGTATTCCTTCCCACAGAGTGGGCCTCCAGTCCAATTAGAGAGCAGTTGGTTTCCCCAGAGCAGACATGCCACTATTGTACCTGTTTGGTCATTTGGCCTGTCTGACCAAACTTGAGTTTTCCAATGTCCACTGTTCTCACCACTGATGATGGGGCTGTGCATCTTTTTCCAGCTTTCAGTTGGCTGATCTATAGGGAGAAGGTTTTCAGCTCAGTTCCAGTTTGATTTCTCAGTGACCTTGCTGCCCAGGCATGTGAAGTCTTCAGCAATAGGGTCTTACCACCCATTACTCATGGGAAATCAAGGGCCTTGGCAATAGCCTGTAATGTTTTGGAGGCAACAGGGACCTCCCTGGCCAACAACTCACTGGAAGGTATCCCATCCCTGGCACTGAAAATTTTCTAGTAGCAATCTATGGCTTCTGGATGTGCTATTATCCAAAAAAGTAGGCTTTCATATGTCTTATTCAGAATATCTTGAATTTTGATTGACCCTCCCCCACCCTTCTCTTCTCATTCTCTTCCCCTGGTTCCACTTAGGTCATTCCACTCCCAGTAATCTGTTCTTCTACTTACACATATACAATATCATCCCCTAAAGTCCTTCCCTCTCCTCCCTCCTTTATAGCCTTTTTCTAGCTTATTGGCCTTTGCTACCAATTTTTGCTTCCAGCTCACACACAAGTCTATACATTTGTAGCTAGGATCCACATATGAGAGAGAGCATGTGACATTTGGCTTTCTGAGCCTGGGTTGCCTCACTTAGTATAATCCTTTCCAGATCCATCCATTTCCCTGCAAATTTCATAATTTCATTTTTCTTTGCTGCTGAATAGAACTCCATTGTGTAAATGTACCACATCTTTATTATCCATTCACCTGTTGAGGGGCATCTAAGCTGGTTCCATTTCCTAGCTATTGTGAATAGAGCAGCAATAAACATGGTTGTGCAAATATCTCTAAAGTACTGAGGAAAGTCATTAGGATATATACCTACAAATGCTATAGCTGTATCATATGGTAAATCTATTTTTAGCTGTCTCAAGAATTTCTATACTGATTTCCACAATGACTGTACCATACTACATTCCCACCAACAGTGTAGAATGGTTCCCCTTTTTCCACATCATCACTAACATTTATTGTCATTTTGTTTGTTTGTTTGGTTGGTTGGTTGGTTGGTTTTTTTGAGGCAGGGTCCACCACACCTGGCTCTGTCATTTGTTTTCTTGATCATAGCCATTCTGACAGGAGTGAGATGGAATCTCAAAGTAGTTTTAATTTGCATTTCCCTGATGGCCAAGGATGTAAAACACTTTTTAAAAATGTTTATATGCCATCTATATTTCTTCCTTTGAGAACTCTCTATTTAGTTCCATAGCCCATTTTTCAATTGGGTTGTTTGATTTCTTATTGTTTTGCTTTTTGAGTTCTTTGTATATTCTAGATATTAGTCTTCTGTCAGATGTATAGCTGGCAAAGATTTTCTCCCATTCTGTAGGTTGTCTTTTTGCTCTATTCAGAGTGTTCTTTTCTGTACAGAAGCTTTGTAATTTCATGAGGTCCCAGTGGTTGATTAGTGGTTTTATTTCCTCAGCAATTGGGGTTATATTCAGAAAGTCATTGCCTATGCCAATATGTTGAAGGGTTTCCTATACCTATTCCTCCAGCAGTTTCAGAGTTTCAGGTCTGATATTAAGGTCCCTGATCCATTTGGACTTGCTTCTTGTGCGTGGAGAAAGACAAGGATCTATTTTCATCCTTCTACATGTAGATATCCAATTTTCTCAGCACCACTTGTTGAAGAGACTGTCTTTTCTCCAATGAATACTTTTGGCATTTTTGTCAAAAAATGGCTGTAGCTGTCTGGATTAACATCTGGGTCCTCTATTCTGTTTCATTGATCTATATGTCTGTCTTTGAGCCAGTGCCATGCTGTTTTTGTTATTATGGCTTTGTAATATACCTTAAAATTGGGTATAGTAATACCACCAGCCTTATTTTTGTTGCTCAAAATTGTTTTGGCTCTTTAAGTTTTTTTTTTTTTTTTTTTTTTTTTGTGCTTCCAAATGTATTTTAGGGTTTCTTTTTCTATTTCTGTGAAGAATGCCATTGGAATTTTAATGGGGATTACATTAAATGTGTAGATTGCTTTTGGTAAGATTGACATTTTCACACTATTGATTCTTCCAATCCAAGAACATGGGGTGTCTTTCCATCTCCTAGTGTCTTCTGCAATTTCTCACTTGAGTGTTTTAAAGTTCTCATTGTAGAGATCCTTCACTTCCTTGGTTAGGTTTATCCCAAGGTACCTTTTTTTTTTTTTTTTTTTTTTTTTTTTTTTTGAGGCAATTTTGAATGGGAGAGATCCCCTGATTTCATCCTCCACATGTTTGTTGTTAGTATATAGGAAAGCTGCTGATTTCTGTGTCTTTATTTTGTATTCTGCTCTGTTGCTAAAAGTGTTTATTAGCTCTAACAGTTTGCAGATAGAGTTTTTAGGGTCCTTTATGTATAGTATCATACCATCTGCAAATAATGATAACTTGATCTCTACCTTTCCAATTTGTATCTCTTTTATGTGTGTCTCTTGCCTTATTTCTATGGCTAAGACTTCCAGTACTATACTAAATTAAAGTGGGGACAATGGACACCTTGTCTTATTCCTGAATTTAGTGGAAAAGCATCAAGTTTTCCCCATTTAGTATTATATCAGCTGTAGGTTTGTCATAAATAGCTTTTATTATGTTGAGATATGTTCCTTCTATTCCCAGTTTCTGTAGGAGTTTTTTGTTGTTGTTGTTGTTGTTGTTGTTGTTGAGGTTAACCTAATGGTAATTACCAATGGCTTGGCTATTCTTTTTTTAAAGATTTTATTTTTATTTATTTATTTATTAGAGACAGAGAGAGGGAGAGAGAGAGAAAGAGAGAGTGAGAATGGGTGTACCAGGGCCTCTAGCCACTGCAGACAAACTCCAGACACATGAGCTGCCATGTTCATCTGGTTTACATGGCACCTGGAGAGTCAAGGTCCTTAGGCTTCACAGACATGTGCCTTAACTGCTAAGCCATCTCTCCAGCCCTCTGTGTATTACATTTATCAATTTGTATATGTTGAACCATCCCTACATCTCTGGGATAAAGCCTACTTGGTCAGGGTGAATAATCTTTCTGATATATTTTTATTTCTGTTTGCCAATATTTTGTTCAGAATTTTTGTATCTATGTTCATGAGGGAGATTGGTCTGAAATTTTCTTCTTTTATTCTGTCTTTGTCTGGTTTTGGTGCCAGGGAGGGAGTTCGGTAAAATTCTTTCCTTTTCTATTTTATGGAAAAGTTTGAGAAGCAGTGGTGTTAGTTCTTCTATGAAGGCCTAGTAAAATTCACCAGTGACTCCATCTGGGCCTGGACTTTTTTTAGTTGAGAGACTTTTTATAACTGCTTGGATCTCTGTTCTTGTTATAGGTCTATTTAAATGGTTTATCTCATCTTGATTTAATTTTGGTAGGTCATATGAATCAAGGAAATCATTCTTTCCTTTCATATTTTCAAACTTAGTGGCATATATATTCTTGAAGCATGTCCTTATGATTTTCTGAATTTCTTTGGTGTCTATTGTAATGGTGCCTTTTTCATCTCTAATTATATTAATTTTTGTCTTTTCTCTCTTCTGGTCAGATTTCCTAAGGGTTTATCAATCTTGCTTATCCTTTCAAAGAACCAACTCTTTGTTTCATTGATTCTTTGGATTTTTTTTTTGTTTCTATTTCATTAATTTCTTCCCTAATCTTTATTATTTCTTCCTATCTACTGATTTTTGGCTTGCCTTGTTCTTCTTTTTCCAAGGCCTTAAGGTGAAGCATTAAATTGCTTACTTGTGAACTCTCTAATTTCTTAATATAGGCACTTAGAGCTATAAATTTCCCTCTTAGGACTGCCTTCATTGTGTCCCACAGGTTTTGGTATGTTGTATTCTCATCATCATTTGATTCTATGAGTTTTTTTATTTCCTTTTTGTTTTTTTCAATGACACATTCATCATTCACTAGCGTACTCTTTAGTGTCCATGAACTTCTGTATGCTCTGTAATTTTTCTTGTTGCTGATTTGTAGTTTAATCCCATTGTGGTCAGATAGAGTATAGAGGATTAGTTCATCAATTTTCTATGGTACTAGTTTCTTCTATTGTATGGCTCTCTCCAGATGACCACATAACTCAGCCTATAGACCTGGAACCAGAAAATAAGATAAGAGTTTGTTAGATCAATGCAACAACAAAAAAGCAGCCACAGAAGAAAGCTACAAGGAGAGAAGAGCAGGTCTCTTTGCCATTAAAGCTGGCTCTTCATTTTGTTTATTTTTATTTATTGACTTATTTGAGTGAGAGAAAGGCAGAGAGAGAGAGAGAGAGTACACTAGGGCCTCCAGGCACTGCGAGTGAACTCCAGCTGCATGCACCCCCCCTTGCCATCTGGCTTCCATGGATACTAGGGAATCAAACCTAGATCCTTAGGCTTCACAGACAAGTGCCTTAACCACTAAGCCCTCTTTAAAGCTGGCTCTTTATACATTGGTGTGAGCAGATATCAAGTGGCCCTTACTATCATATTCACACACTGCAACTAAGATCAAAAGGTGAGGACCAAGCTGCCATATGCATGTCACAGTCTTCAGGGAGCCTCCATCACTGGCTGCCCATATCTGGGACCAGGGTCCTGCCTCTCTTCCCCTCACTTCTACCACAAGGTTTTATGAAGAAAAGATGGAAACAGACCCTATATCCACAGGGTTTTATTGTACCTCCCACCCTTTTCTAGCCATCAATTATGCCTACAATTTACTGATAGCTTGAAAAAGAAAAAAAGCTTAGTGGAAAAAAAAAAAAAGAAGAGTTTAGACTGTCTGGTGGAAGCAGACATGGTTGGAAAGTTACATGTTGTTGCCAAAGATTCCTGAAGAGGCTGAACAAGGGAAATGGTCATAGTATATATGCATCCTGGATGTACTATTTCTATACTAACACATCAGTTTCAATGGCTACATATGTCACCAGTAACATGACTTCATATGATGTAAGTGCTATATAAGGACCTGTGTTCTTTGTCAAACAGTCCTAATCTATTGTAAGTTGTCCATCTCTTGTGCTTCCAAGTCAATAGTGCTGGGCTTGCTCTCTTCCTAAAGTCAGCAAGTGGGGCAAAGATAAGAAGCGAGGGTGGAGAAGTTCTGGCAAGATTTCCTATCATGGCCACATTCCTCCTAAAGCTCCTTTATTACCCAGAGTAACCAAACTGCAGACCCTCTCCCAGCCTCACTCTTACCAATGCTGTGGGACAGAGGCAAGGATTGTCTCCTCAGTGTCCTAAGGGAATTGAGGCTTTACAGCCTAGGGGAGATGGCATCTCTCCCAGACTTGGAAAAGAGGAGATCAATGCCAAGGTTTCAGACCCTCTGCTAAGATGAGCTCTTACCTTAGTGCACATCCACCACCGAGATCCAAAGCAGAGACTTCCTCACCCTCATCCAAAACTAACACTCCACTCTTTGATGCGTCATTGGTTCCTTGACATTTGTAGAACACGCTTGAAATGTTCTCAGAGGGAGGGAATCCAACCACACTCCCCACTAACCCTACCCTTTTTCTCCAGCCCTTGCAAAGGAGGACCCTACAGGCTTAACAATCAAAGTCTCTGGAGCCATGGCCGGTTCTCATCTAGCTTATCTGAGAAAGCTGGTTCCCGGGTTTTCAAGCAAGAAGTGAGCCAGTATCCACCTGTGTCACTCAGGATCAAGATACTTGTGGGGTTTGTTTGTTTGTTTGTTTGTTTTTCTTGAAACAGAGAGAGCTTGGAAGAATAGGCTGAGATCTGAATTTACAAGTTCATGCTGGTTCCAGAGTCTGGATTCATTTGATTAAGTGGATTACGTGAGTTGTGTGCAATGTAAGGGGACAGTACTGAGGAAGTTCAGGTTCCAAGATGGACAGTTCCACGACCCTGAGAGGGTGACAACAGCGCATGAAAGACACAAAGTTCTCATTTCCAGAATGAGAGATCATGAGTAAGATAGAGGTCTCTCGGTTACTAATTTTTCTTCCATCTCTGCCCAAGGACTTTCATGCATAATGATACTGTTTTAGAAGACAAGGAGAGTGTTAGGTTGATCAGTCATTCAACTGACACTCAATGCCAACCAATATATCCCAGGCTATTATTGTTGGAATGTTAAGCCTCCCCCATATGCTCATGTGTTTGAACACTTGGTCCCTAGCTGGTGGCACTATTTGGTAGGTTGTGGGACCTTTAAGAGGTGAAGTCTAGCTAGCGGAAGTAGGTTTGGGGCTCAGGGTTTATGGGCTCTATTGAGGCCCAGGTCCAGGCTGACATCCCTGTTTCTTGGTCCATGAAATGGGAGGGAGCAGCTTCATGTTCCCCAGCGCCATGGCTCCCCTACCAGAATGGACTGAGCCCTTTCCTATTGTGAACTGAATGCATACCCTTACGTTGCTTTTTGTCTTCTTGGTAGGCACAGTAACAAGAATGGTAACTAACACACAAGCATCATGCAACAGTCTCTGAATAGTGATGAAAAATACAAAGCCCACTACTTCAGTGATGGAAGAGAGGAATAATGTATCCTGCTGGTAGTAATTACCACAATGGCAAAGCCATGAGGAAAATTTAAAAAGAGCTGAAATAGATTTTTTTTAGTGTGTGTGTGTGTGTGTGTTCAGAAGACCACTTCCAGGTCTGTCTTCATGGTCCGCCCCATTTGAGGCAGATTTCTCTTGTTTCTCTGCATTTGCCGACAGCTTTCACAAAAATCTCCTGTCTCTGCTTCCCATCTTGCCATCGGTGTGCTGGGATTATCCAAGCCAGATGCACAAATGGTATACTTATCTGGAGTTCATTTGCAATGTCTGGAGGTTCTGGTGTGCCCATTCTCTCGCTCCTGCTCCCTTTCTCTCTCTCTCTCTCTCCTCTTGATCTCTCATTGCTTGTAAATTAATTAATTAATTTAAAAAGCTAGGTAGCTAGAGAGGCAGCTCAGCATTTCAGGCACTTGCCTGCAAAGCCTAATGACCTGAGTTTGATTCCCCAGTACCCACATAAAGCCTGATGCACAAGTGGCACATGCATCTGGAGTTTGTTTGCAGCAGAAGGAGGCCCTGGCACACACATTCTTTCTGCCTGGTTCTTTCTCTCTTCTATCTATCTCTGCCTGCAAATAAATAAATAAAAATATTAAAAGAATATTTTTAAGCTGTTATCTCCATATGAGGAAGAATATGTGGCATATTGCTAATGCTGTTCCTAGTAGCCATAGACTATCAAACAATAATATCAGGGCAGGAATGGGATACCTCCCTAAGAGTAGTGGGTCAGAGAAGCCTCTGAAGCCCTCAAAGTGCAGGCTATTGCCATGGCTCTTGGATGCCCACCAGGACTGAAAGGTAAGACCCTGTTGCTGAAGGCACCACTCCTGATAGGTTCAGAACATACAGAAATCAAGCTGGAGCTCAGGGCTTCTTTCCAGCTGGCTAGCTATCATAGCAATGGAATGTGTTGTTCAGATTGCTGCTAGAGAAAGGTCATGAACAATACCACCCAGCATTCTATCAAAATCCTGCATTCTGCAATACTGACCCTCCAGATAACATGTGCCATCTGGTGCAATAGTGGTATGAAGGTTACGGGGTAACCAACTGCCTTATGACTGCGTTACTGCTCATGGCTGGGACAAGCATACACCCTAGGAAAGAAACTATTATTGCTGTATTGCTAACTGGATGCATTCTCAAATTGTCTCCTAAAATTTATCTTTATAACCACCTATCAATTCTTCTGTCAGCTCCAATCAGAAAAGCTTTTTCCATTTTCTTTTCTTTCTTTTTTCTTTCTTTCTTTCTTTCTTTCTTTCTTTCTTTCTTTCTTTTCCAGTAGAAGTTTGTCAACATAGAGAATCACAACTAGATGAGTGCTAACAATAAGTGACCAGTGATTGCTCAGCCCTGAACAAAACAAACACGTCATTCCCTCTACTACTCAGGGAACATCCAGAGAAATGGAGAGAAAAAAATGTAAGAGCTGGAGGGTGGGGAGGAACACTGTGGAACATGGGCATCTGGATATGTTGAGACCATTAAGCTCATAAACTCACACCAGATCTGGTTACCTGCACAAGAACTGCACAAGATGGAGCCAGACAGCATTGTGTTATATGGGGGGGTGGACTTTGGAGTTCACTCCCCTCCCTGGAGGGTTAAAGGCAGTTAAAGATTGCCAAGTAGGGGGAGTACTTCTCTTACCTGGCATAGCCAATGGTAAGTGATGAGAAAGAGTACACTAAGAATGAAGGGGTTAAGGGAGGTAATGAAGGGATAAGCGAGGTAATGAGGGGGATAAGCGTGGTAATGAGGGGGATAAGGGAGGTAATGAGGGGGATAATTGATGGCAATATGGAATACATATAATAGCAGGGGCCAGCAAGCAAAAAGGGGCTATAAGGGAGGGAGGAGAGGATTTAAGGGTAGGCTATTGTATATATGTAAGTAGATGAACAGATCACTGGGGGTGCAATGGCCTAAGTGAGGTCAGGGGAAGGGATTTAGTAAAGGAAGGGTAGGAGAAGGGTTTATCAAAAGTTAAGATGTTATGAATAGCCATATGGAAACCTACTTCTTTGGATAATGGTGTACCCAGAAGCCATAGACTGTTATTAGAAAATTTTCAGTGCCAGGGGTGGTATACCTTCCAGTGAGTTGTTGGCCAGGGAGGTTGCTGATGCCCCCAAAACATTATGGGCCATTGCCAAGGCTCTTGGTGTTCCACCAAAACTAGCGGGTAAGACCCTATTGCTGAAGACTCCACATGCTTGGGTTGAGGGTCACTGAGAAATCAAGCTGGAGCTAAGCTGAAAATCTCCTTCCTGTCAACCAGTTAACAAAAAGCTGGAAAAAAGCTACAATGCATGCAGCCCTATATGAGACAGAAATCATCAATGGTGGTAAACAGGAGTGGACACTGTAAGCCTTCAGATTGGCCAACCAGCCAAATGTGCCAATTGGTGCAACAGTGGCATGTCTGTTATGGGGGTGTGGTGGTTTGATTCAGATGTCCCCCATAAACTTAGGTATTCTGAATGCTAGTCTCCCCAGCTGATGACAATTGGAAATTAACGCCTCCTGGAAGGCTGTGTATTGTTGGGGGGCAGGCTTATGGGTGTTACAGCCAGTGTCCCCTTGCCAGTGTTTGGCACACTCTCCTGTTCCTGTTGTTCATCTGATGTTGGCCAGGGGATGATGTCCACCCTCTGCTCATGCCATCATTTTTCTCTGCTATCATGGAGCTTCCCCTCGAGTCTATAAGCCAAAATAAGCCCTACTTCTTTCCCCCAAAAGCTGCTCTTGGTTGGGTGATTTCTGCCAGCAATGTGAACCTGACTGCAACAGGAAACCAACCACTCTCTAATTGGACTGGGGCATACACTGAAAACCTAGTCAAGAGCCGATGATGGGGGAGGTCATGAGCCCTGGGGGAGTAACAGTTGCTGTCTAGCTAAATGCATATATTATACCCACCAAAGTGCCCTGTAAGCACTTTTCTTAATGTTTATATATTATAATTTATATTAATGCTATTCTCAATTTTGGTTAGAGAAGCTTCTCTTTTCTGAGGGCAGTGACCACTGAGATGACTCAAAAGTCACCATAGTGGCTGTGAATAAATGACAGAGGAGCGCTCAGCACTGAGACATCTCTATCACACCTTCCAAGGTTCAGGGTTCATTGCAGAAGAGGTGGCGGAAATAATGTAAGAGCAAAAGGAAGGGGAGGCCTGCTTACAATACAATCTTCCAGACACAAAAATGGCCTGGATAGGGGTTGGAGAGATGGCTTAGCAGTTAAGACGTTTGTCTGCAAAGCCAAAGGACTGAGGTTCAATTCCCCAGGACCCACGTTAGCCAGATGCACAAGGGGACGCATGCATCTAGAGTTTGTTTGCAGTGGCTGGAGGCCATGGTGCACCCATTCTCTCTGTGTCTGTCTTCTCACTATCTCTCTCTCTCTCTCTCTTTCTCTCTGCTTGCACATATAAAATAAAATAAAATAAAATAAAATAAAATAAAATAAAAAATTTTAAAATGGCCTGGGTATACATGACCTTGCAGTGCCTGACACTACCTACACAAGATCTTCCTAATAGAAAAAGAGGATGACATCAAAATAAAAGAGAGATTGATTGAGAGGGAGAGGGGGTACAATGGAGGGTGGATTTGTGATAGGGAAAGTAGGGGTGGGGAGGGAATTATCGTGGTTTATTGTCTATAATGATAGAAGTTGTCAATTTAAAGAAAGTTTTAAATGTTCATATATATATGAAAATGTCAAAAAAATTAAAAGTAAATAATAAAGTAAAAACACAATGAAAAGTGGAAGCTTATCCACTTAAGGTGGAAGGGGAACAATACGACATGAGGAAGGACAGTGACTCAAAACTGTCTGAACTTGTGTCTCCCCCACTACGAAACTTGGTGCTGCAGACTAGACCCAGTTCTTTGTGTCTGTCCAACATCCTCAGAATAGTTGCTATGACTTTTAATGGTTGAAAAATTTAAAGAATAGCAATATTTCTTTTGTTTTTCAAGAGCAGCCTCATTTTATTCATAAGAAACTACCTGCATTCACCTGTGACACTCCTTTTCCCCTGACTGCATAGTGCAGGATGATAGGAGAAAAATATCGACTCTCTTTCTTCCCCTCCTCATGGAGTTCAACAAGCAGATCAGCACAAATCCCCAATGTTCTGGCATTTCAGGAGTCTAGTGCCTGCCTCAAATGGAGTGGAGTGCTACAGGAGGATGTGGCAGCTTTCAGAGAACATGGACTGATGCAGAGTCAAGGAGTGAACATTCCTCATGGGAAGCTGGCCTACAAGAGAAGAAAACAGCATCACTTCATGGGGAACGGATCCTGTTTTTTCTTTTTCGTTTTGCAATACTGGAAATGCAACGTAGGGCCTAGCCCATGCTAGGCAAGCATTCTACCCCTGCACTATATCCCCAGCCCTTTTCCACTTTTCATTTTAAGGTAATGTCTTCCTCTGTTGTTCTGGCTGGACTTGAACTCTCTCTGTAGCTCAGGAAGGACTTAAATTGTCATTTTCATTCTTTCTAATTTATTTTCAAGCAGAGAAAGAGAGAGGGAGAATGAATGGGCACAACAGGGCCTCTTGCCACTGCAAATGAACTCCAGATGCACGCACCGCTGTGTGCATCTGGCTTTACGTAGGTACTGGGGAATTGAACCTGGGCTGCCATGAGTGTTTATCTGCTGAGCCATCTACCCAACCTTCATCTGCTCTGTTAATGATAGTTAAGAATAGCACCATTTCTTGGTGCAAGAAACATTTGAGGGGCTGGAGAGAATGTTCAGTGGTTAAAGGCACTTCATGCAAAGCCTGACTGCTGAGGTTCAATTACCCAGTACCCATGTAAAGCCATTGTGTCTAATGTTCGTCTGCAGTGACAGGAGGCCCTGATATGCCCATATATTCTCTCTCTCTCTCTCTCTCTCTTCTTCTCTCTCTCATATAAATAAATATTTAAAAATAAAATATATTTTAAATAAAAAGAAAAATTTGTGAAAGTCAATCGTCCAGGTAAAGCTTATTGGGACAGAGCAAAGCCTGTGGACTTCCATGTGGTCTATAGTGCCTGCAGACAGCTTCAGTAAGACTGGGTATCCAGAGACGGCAGCAAGATCTGAAATATTTATAACCCAGATCTTCAGGGCAAATATTTGTCAACGCTTGATTTCAAATGTTTCCACTCAATGTTCCCACAGCTTGTTCAGAGGAACAACAGCCTACAAGCAGTAACTAAATTTAACAAATCTTTTAGCATTTAAGGTCAAAATCTGTATTTTTATGTGAAATTTGTTGATTTTTTTTAAAGTATTGATAGCTTACTTAATTTTGACTGGATGAACCCATCCAAGTTATCCGTGATCTGCATCTAGCCTATAAGGCAGTGCTTTTCATGGTCTGGCACACATCATGTGAAGCCAGTTTATTACAGCTGACTCCTCATCCATCACTTGATTTTACTTTCAGATTTGTTTATCATTCAGTCTTCTTGCTCATTAGTCTCTTTCCAGGATCTCCTGGAAACAGCCTATAAAAGCATTTTCTCATCCCCAGTAAAATAAACTCCTCCTTTAACTCTACTCCTTCCTACAGTCACGTGTGTTTCTTCTGTGTCCTTCCCAAGTTTCCTCACAGGGTGTCCCTCCATGCACACCGCCGGCAGTGTCACTGCCATCATCTCCCCATGGCAGCCTTGTATGGCTGACTTCTAGGCCACTTCAGTGACTGCAAAGGCCACTGATAGTCACTGCCTTGCAAAATCCACCAGAATGGCAGGGCAAGGTGGCGCATGCCTTTAATCCCAGCACTTGGGAGGCAGAAGTAGGAGGATCACTGTGAGTTCAAGGCCACCCTGAGACTATATAGTGAGTGCCAGGTCATCCTGAACTAGAGTGAGAACCTGCCTCAACAAAAGAAAATCCACCAAAATTGTTATGAGTAGTGAGAATTGGTATATGTAAGATCACTGGCTCAGGTTGATACATAGCAGTTGCTTGATAAATGTGAAATTTCACATCAAAATACTGTTATTCTTCCTTTCTCTTCCCACGAAATGCATTCACCCTGTAAATGTGCTTTAACATATATTTGTGATTCCCTGTATTTTTCAAAAGTTTTAAACTCAAAAGTCACTTTTTATGCACTGCCTACGTATTATTAAATGCTATTTTAGGTAACACATTAAATGAATTTAACTTTACAAAAATGTATGTCACCTAATACATTCAAGATTCCGCTCTTGAGACAGTCTGTAATATAAAGATGAGTACATTCTTTTTTTTAAAAAAAAATTATTTATTTATTTATCTATTTATTTATTTATTTATCTATTTATTTGAGATAGAAAGAGAAAGCAGGAGAGAGAAAAAGAGAGAGAAAGAGAGGGAGAATGGGCTCAATAGGGCCTCTAGGGGTTGGAGAGATGGCTTAGTAGTTAAGGTGTTTGCCTGCAAAGCCAAAAGACCCTGGTTCGATTCTCCAAGACCTATATAAGCCAGATGCACAAGGGGGCTCATGTGCATCTGGAGTTCATTTGCAGTGGCTGGATGCCCTGGCACGTCCATTCTCTGTCTGTCTGTCTGTCTGTCTGTCTCTCTCTGCCTCTTTCTCTCTCTCAAATAAATAAATAAATAAAATATATTTTAAAAACTAGGGCCTCTAGCCGGTACAAACAAACTTTAGACACATGAGCCACCTTGTGCATCTGACTTATGTGGGTCCTGGAGATAGGATCTAGGTCCTTAGGCTGAGCAGGCAAGTGCCTTAACCACTATGTCAAGATGAACATATTCTTCCTTTCAATATTTGCATTTGCATTTCTTTTCAAAAAAATACTTTATTTATTTATTTGAGAATGAGGGAGGGTGTCAGGGTCTCTAGCCACTGCAAACAAACTCCAGACACCTGCACCACCTTGTGCATCTGGCTTTATGTGGGTACTGGGAAGTCAAACCTGGATCCTTAGGCTTTGCAGGCAAGCACCATAACCACTAAGCCATCTCTCCAGCCTTTGCATTTCTGATCAACATGGAATAGGGAAGACTTAATTTGTCTTCCTACCTGAAACAATGAAAAGGCTGGGCAAAAATGCACAACACAGTGACCCTGCAGACCTCGGACAGCGAGTTACAAAGGACAGGGATTATGAGGAAATTATTAGGAAACAAATGAGCTGCCCAGAACTGATGCCTCGAGTGGGTTCTTGTGACCACACAGCAGGTAGGTGAGACCTCGGCACAGTCAAACAAGTACTCGAATGGAGAAGATGAGGCTAGGGCTCCAGGGATGGCAGGACTGGCATTGTCGCAGGGTGAAGATAAGTAAGTGTACAGAACCCTGGATGCTGCAGAGGACCTGCCTGGAATGATAAGGTAAGCACTGAGGGTATATGTGAGGAAACCACCCCCCAGCCAGGGACACACTTAGCCGGGGCCTCTAGAGCACTCACCTGGGATTTGGCCAGTTTTCAATTTGGCCTGAAGGCAAAATTGAATAGGACACAGTCTTCACTTTTTGAGTCAAAAATGTCTTGCCTTGGTAATGAAATTAAAATGGATTACCATTCCAGCCCTAAAAATGATCTTTACAAGTCAAAGGACATTCAGTTATCCAAATGCCAACTGACCTAAGTGGAGAAACATACTTAGCTCATAGGCCAGGAAGCTCAAGATTATTTAATATGCTAATTGTTAAAGCTGGAAAGATGGCTTAACTATTAAGGTACTTTCCTGCAAAGCCTAAGGACCCAGGTTCAATTCCCTAGTACCCAGCCCATGTAAGCCAGGTGCACAAGTGGTGCATGCATCTGGAGTTTGTTGCAGTGACTAGAGGCCCTGGCATGTCCATTCTCTCTCTGTGTTCCTCTCTCTCTCTCTCTCTCTCTCTCTCTCAAATAAAGAAATAAAGTAAAATTTTAATTTTTTAAATTTTTTTATTTTTTATTTTTTTGGAGAGAGACACAAAGAGAGGACAGACAGAGAGGGAGAGGGAGACAGATAGAGATGGGTGCGCCAACAGTCTCTCAGCTGCTATGAAAGAAATCCAGATGTGTGCGCCCCCTTGTGGGCAAGTGCTGCATTGCATCCTTGCGTCACTTTGCATCTGGCTAAACGTGGGACCTGGAGATTGGAAGACGGTTCTTCTGCTTAGCAGGCAGGCGCCTTAACCGCTAAGCCATCTCTCCAGCCCTAAAGTAAAATTTAAGATGTCACTTGTAAATAATTTGAATAAAACCAGTGAAATAGAGGCTGGTCATGGCGATACACATCTGTAATTCCAACACTTAGGAGGCAGAGGCTGGAGGATCACTGGAGCTTTAAGATCAGTCTTGTTTCCATAGCAAGGTTCATGCCAGCTAGAACTACATAACGAAACCTCTCTCAAAAACCACACACACACATCAGTGAAATGTCATTATTCACCTATTGGAATAGTCCAAATCAAGCCAATCGTACCAAGGATTGGTAAATAGGTGAAGAAAATGGGACTGTCTACACAGCTTGAGGGAAAGTAAAACTTAACAACAAAAGAGAAATGAAAGATGTTATATGAAAAGACTAATGCTCATAGTAGCCTTTTGTTTATAACAGTTAAATCTGAAAATAACCCATGTTGACCAACCAGTGAATAGACCAACAGTCTGCAACTATGCACAACAGTCCTTCACAATTAAAACGGAATGAACTATTGTATACATGTCCACTTAAATGAGTCTCAGAATGACCGTGCTGTGTGAAAGGAGCCAGATAACAAGGAGTACATGCCATAGAATTCAAGCAGTATAAGTTCTATTAAACTGATGGTGGCAGAGCTAGAGAGATGGCTTAGCAGTTAAGATGCTTACCTACAAAGCCTGAAGACCCAGGTTCAATTCCCCCTTGCACACGTAAGTCAGATGCACAAGGTGACACATGCATTTGGAGTTTGTTTACAGTGGCTAGAGGCCCTGGTGTGCCTATTCTCTATATATGTCTGCCTTTTTTCTCTCTCTGTCAGACAAATAAATAAATAATATTTAAAAAAATATAAATTGATAACGGCAGGCAACACATCCAGGTTTAGGGGTCATTAGAGGAGGTGGTATGGTTTGACAATTTAAAAGGTTACTAAGGGTCAAAAGGCAAATGTGTGCATGGGATGGAAACAGTCACTATTATAGTGGCAAGGATTGCTTCTTGAGTGTACACATGTACTAAAATGCATCAAGATGTATACTTGAATACATGCAGATTATTTGTGTCAGCCTTCCCTCAATAAAATTAGAAAAAGAGGATATATAAGAAAGAACAAAGAGAAGGAGAGGAAGATGTTGTTTTCCACTCTTCATTCTGGGCACCCCTTCTAAGAGAGGTCAAGGGCATGACTTTCTAGAAATATAGATCAAAACGGCCCACTGCTACCCCAGGTCAAACTTCCAGCATGCTCTCTCGATTCTAGCTTGTAAACTTGAATGCCCCAGTTGGGTTCGTCACCATCCCAAGCAATCCCTGTCCTCAAAGCCATGGGAGAATTCCCATTGCCTTCACCACTTCCCACCACAGGGCAGTCTGGTCCTGACTCAGCGGGGCAGAGCAGGAGAGCCGAAGTAACACAAATGTAAACAGAAGTCATCTGGACCCCTCCACAGCCATCCTACCCCCAACCACCACAAGGAACAATGGGCACAGGAAACCAAGGGCTGTGGCTCTTGGGTAGTTACGCAAACCAAGTTGGCACCCAGCACTGGTTTTGTTCAGAGATTTTAAAAAAAGAAGAAAACCCTCATATAAACAGAGTGTTTTTGCCCTTGGGAAAGCATGTGGCTGTTTTCCTGGTTAACCCCATTACAATGAATTCATTTCAGAGAGACAGTTTCGGAACCCACCCTCTGGGATGAGACCACCATGCTAGTGAGTGGTTAGCAACTTGCTCAATGAAAGCATGAATGGACTAAGGTCTCAATATAGTTTTAAAAAATACCCAGACTTAAAATAATCTTCTAGACTTCATTTCTAATACAGTCCCTGTCCATTCAGGGAATTTCATAAAATAAGCCCACAATTAATGACATGTGTTGATCGGCAAAGCCACTTACTTGAAATACACGGTGGTTGATGTTCTCTCTGGCTGTGAAGTTTACTTATGAAAAGAGAAAGCCATGACCTAAGTATAAAAATAAAGCAGCAGGAGTCAACTAAGTCTGCCACCGCTCTCCCCAGGAGCCCCAGGTAGCAGCCGTGTGGAGAAGAGTTCAACCTGAGGTTATACTGGACTCAAACTCAGCAAGGAGCGTGCAACTATTTTTTTTTTTTTTTCAAAGTAGAATGTACCCTTCACCCTTGCAATGCGACTTACTTTTGGGAGATAATTAAATCCCTCAGTAAGTGTAACCTCCTTATCCAATCAGTTTTGTGTGTTGTGTGTGTGTGTGTGTGTGTGTGTGTGTGTATGTTCTAATGATTCCATATCCGACCAATATGCTGAAACCTTGTCAGATCTCAGCACACACTTCCCCACAGTATGAAGGGAATCGGTGTACCTCGGAGAGGTTACGACTTCCTGGTAGCTGAACTGGTCCCTATCTACCTGTGTACCACTGTGTTCAGGGACATTAACATTGGACTCTTCCACATCCCAAGATCTTTCCTGTTGACCACAAGTCCTTCTTATACCTGCTCTTCTCAAGGCCAGCTCTTCTTACCCTCACGTCTGAACGTGAATGTCATCTACAAAGCCTTTTTCCGCCCACAACCTTACCATTCTCCATCTGTAACTCACGGAGGTTGAGCATTTTCATGGGATCTCTTTCTGTCTAAACTTAAAACAGTAAGTTCTGTAAGAAAGATGAGGGAACGTGTTTATTTTACTCACTCCTTGATCTAGAAGTTAGTGCTAACTATTCACTGGATAATGCCCCATCATCTGGCTCACTTCCACCTCACTTGTCCTCTACCCCAAGCTTCAACGCCCCACTCAAGCAGCCTTCTCCCTTTTTATAAAATGTTCCCTAAGTTTCTTGCCTTTCAGTGTTTAGACTCAAGGCATATGTAGTGGGTGCTCAGCAATAAAACTACTGTGAGTAATCCTGTAATCACTTCTTCCAACAGAGACTGAAGGCTGAGCTTCTCAAGTGTCCGATTTTCTGTCACCATCTCCATGGCGTCATGATGTTTCACAGTTACAGTACAACCATCTACCTAATATGTGTGTGCACGGTGTTTATGTTGGTACGTGTGCATGTATGTTGCGGACATACACACGTGAGTCACACGTGTGAAGATCAGTGTCTCCTCAATCGCTCCCCACCTTTCTTTTTTTTATTTTTATTTTTTTGAGAAAAGGTCTTTTACTGAGCCTGGCACTCATCAATCAGGCTAGACTAGCTGGCCAGCAAGCTCTGGGGCTTTGCCTCCCCAGTACTGGCGTGACAGGCACACACCGCTACAACCAGCTCTTTCACAGGTGCTGAGGTTGTGAACTCAAGTCCTCATGCTTGAGTGCCAATCATTTACCAAATGGGCTGTAACCCCACTTACTCCATCTTCTTCTTTTTGATATAATGAGTTTTTATGTAACACTGTCTTTCTTCTTAATGTGTTTTATTTATTTATTTATTTATTTATTCATTTATTTATTTATTTGAGGGGGGCAGAGAGAGAGAGAGAGAGAGAGAGAGAGAGAGAGAGAATGGGCACACCAGGACCTCCAGCCACTGCAAACATACTCCAAACACGTGTGCCACCTTGTACATCTGGCTTATGTGGGTACTAGGGAATCAAACCTGGGTTTGATTAGGCTTTACAGACAAGCACCTTAACTGCAACACCATCTCTCTGGCTCTTAAATTAATGTATTTTAAGAGAAAATTTATGTAAATTAAAAATCTAGGGCTGGAGAGATGGCTTAGCGGTTAAACGCTTGCCTGTGAAACCTAAAGACCCTGGTTCGAGGCTCAATTCTCCAGGACCCATGTAAACCAGATACATAAGGTGGCGCCTGCATCTGGAGTTCATTTGCAGTGGCTGGAGGCCCTGGCCTGCCCATTCTCTCTCTCTACCTGCCTATTTCTGTATCTCTCTCCCTCCCTCTCTCTCATAAATAAATAAATAAATAAATAATATTTTTTAAAAACCCAAGCCACGTGTGGTGGCACACGTCTTTAATCCCAGCATTCAGAGGCAGAGGTAGGAGGATCACCGTGAGTTTGAGGCCATTCTGAAGCTACATAGTGAATTCCAGGTCAGCCTGGGCTAGAGTGAGACCCTACCTCAACCCCAAAAAAATCCATCTCACTTACCATAAAGCAAGCAATTGCAGTAATAAACAAATGCAAATAAAGTTATGTGCTTTTTCTATTTTTAATAAAGGATGTCAACAACCATTAGAAATGTGATCAATAAGTTGGTGAGAATACTAATATGACAACTATAATTTTTCATTTAAAAAAAACTGGCTTCTCCACTCCATGTATCATTTTATTTAAAGCTAAAAATATGTCCTTTTGAAATCACTCATCCAAAGTGACCAACCCCTTTCACTTGACATTTATTATTCTCCACCTTTGATGAAATGATTGCACGTATAATATCCATAGGTTACTTTACTCACTTATTTCTTTTCATATATCCCATGGTCATTATGTTGATGCGTTATATAGGATTAATCTACACCCTTAATCCCTTAACACAGTTAAGTTGAATCTTTAACTTTTGAGTTTTGAACCAACTGGATCACAAGAAACTATTCTTCAAAAAAAAAAAAAAAAAAACTTCAAAACATTTTAAATTGTAAGTTAAGAGAAAGTGCTTCACTTCCCTTTTCAGGTTCTTTCCCCTCTGTCCTGATTTTCCATAGACGTGTGCCTGTGCGCTCATGGAGTTAGATATTAAAGCAGAAAGTCAGAAGATCCAATGCAAGGGCTGGGGAGATCGCTCAGTGGCTAAAGTGCTTGCTTGCAAAGCCTGATGGCCTGGGTTGCAGTTCCCCAATACCCATAAAAAGACAGATGCACAAAGTGGCTCATATGTCTGGAGTTTATTTGCGGTGACAAGAGGTCTTTGTGTACCACATTCTCTCTCTCTCACTTGCTCTCTCTATTTTCCTCCTTGCAAACAAATAAATGATGCTTAACAACAGAGAGATCCAATACAAGAAAAGTTTTCCTTTCATGCATATGTACACCTGAAGCAAACCTTAGAATTTATGTGAAAAATAAAGGCTACGCAAAACCAGAGAAAAACTGAATGTGTGATTTATTATATTTAAGATTGGTCTATAAGGCTTAAATATGTCTGTCATAGTTAACAGTAGATGAATGCAACTTTACAAAATCAGTATTTCGGTACAGTACAGGACTAAATGTGGCAACTGTGCACTGGAAAACTAGCATTTCCTCAGTGCAAATATCCGATCTGCAGCACCACGGAGACATTTCTACTAAAAACTCAAGCTGCAGTATTCATTACAACCTCTCCTTGGAACTCAAAACTGCCTAAATCAAGTGTTAGAGAAAAACAGCAGAGTCATTCAGGCTTAATATGTCAGATTTGGTAGAGGATTAAAATACTAAGTGTTTTGTAATGTCCTGGTTTCAAATTAATAAATACAAACACAATATAAAAATATACACCAGTTGATAAGACTGCACTGCATGTAATCAGAAAGTTAAATCTCGCTTTCATACGTATGCAGGTACGTCTTGAGTGTCAGGATTTCCGGGTAGCTACGGCTGGTCTTTCGGAAGAAATCCAACCCAGTAAGATGCTCAATGTCCCGCACCCGAGCTGTGTGCATCTTCATGAGTTCTTCTACCCATCTGGACTCGTCCTCTGAGCTCTGCAACAGAAATGAAGCCATCAGCAGTTTCTAGAAAAGATTCGCTAAACTGTCATTGTGTTCCATGTCCACAAATGACCTTACATGTAGAGCCAAACTGCGTTGTTCCTTCCTGAACTTCTGGTCACTTGACTGCATTTCAACAGCAATTAGCTGAACCAAATCAATGAAGCATGTGGGGTGAGAAAGCCCTGTTCTCAGCAGGTTTTCAGAATATAAGGGAAACGTAGCGGAACCCACTGATCCTGCAGAATTATCATCATTCGCTTTGCTTCTTGCTTCCTCTGTCAAAGGCGGGCCAAGAACAGAGCACGCTTAATGTGGAATGCTCTTCAGTTTCCAAAGGAAACTAAAAAACTGTTGCCTCATGCATAAAATTACATGTACAGGGGCTGAAGAGATGGCTTAGTGGTAAATGCACATGCCTGCAAAGCCTAAGGACCCTGGTTCAATTCTCCAGGTCCCACGCAAGCCAGATGCACATGGTGGTGCATGCGTCTGGTGTTCATATTCAGTGGCAAGAGGCCCTGGCACACCCATTCTCACTCTCTCTCTCACTTTTTCTGTCTCCAATAAATAAAATAAAATAAAATCTTTTTAAAAAGAAATAAAAATTACACGTACGTATTCCTGGAGTGTTCCAAAGGACCCACTCTATCTACCACATCATTGAGTAGATTGTTACAAATTAATAGTTGACCATGAGTTCAGCTGGAAACAGCTCAGTTGTTACACTTAGCATTTTGGGACCCAAGAGATGTGAGTTGGAAATGTGGCTCGACCACTTCCTGTCTTTGACATCTTGGTGAAGCTAGCTCACTTCCCAAAGCCTCACTTCTTCATTGATTCTCAAGTTACTCATGCTTACTCAGCAGGTTGCTGGGTGGGAGCAAGAGAAAAAAAAAATGGAGAGGAAAAAAAAGAAAGAAAGAAAGAAAGAAAGAAAGAAAGAAAGAAAGAAAGAAAGAAAGAAAGAAAGAGAGAAGAGAGAAAGAAAGAAGGGAGGGAAGGAGGGAAGGAGGGAAGGAAGGAAGGAAGGAAGGAAGGAAGGAAGGAAGGAAGGAAGGAAGGAAGGAAGGAAGGAAGGGGAAATATAGTAAAGAAAAGGAAAATCCTTTCTTTCTGTCTTTGCTCCTTACATTCAAGGACCTCATTGGCAGAAATCCTAAGCTAAAAATATTCAGATATCTCACATCAGACAATTTGTTGCATGTTTAACTTGAAACTAAAAAGTAATACAGGGGGCTGGGGAATTGGCTTAGTGGTTAAGCACTTGCCTGTGAAGCCTAAGGACCCTGGTTCGAGGCTCAATTCCCCAGTACCCACGTAAGCCAGATGCACAAGGTGGTGCATGCATCTGGAGTTTGTTTGCAGTGGTTGGAGGCCCTGGTGCACCCATTCTCTCTCTCTCTCTCTCTCTCCCTCTCTCTATCTCTCTCCCTTTCTCTCTGTGTCTGTGGCTCTCAAATAAATAAATAAAAATAAACAAAAAATAAAAAAACAAAAAGTAATACAGGTGAAACGTCCCTGGCATCTCAAAAAATTCATTTTGGAGGAAACATAGGGGCGGGGGAGTAAGATTGAAGAGTCACATGGCTTGTGGAGAAGTGTCTCTCTTCATTAGTAGCCAGGGGCAGAAGAGCCTTCACAAATGACTTCATCCCCTCAAGCCCCTGGATCTGCAGTATCCCACAGAGTCTTAATCGAATCCCAGGATCAGTCCATGGCCCGGAACCGAGAAGGTGCGTGTACACTCTCAGCCAACCCTTGACCATTAAAAATCTCATCCGTGAACAGGACATCAAAGTCCAATAACTGCAGAGGTTTTCTCAGAAAGCTGCAACCCACACAGGCATGAATAGGGGGACAGTTTGTGTCGAGATCAAATATGTACCGTGAGCCTGTTGGTTCAGGAAAACAGTGCCTGACCAATGAAGAAATGGGAGGAAACTGCTTTGCAAGCTTGAGAAGTGAGGATTCTGGTCTTCGTGTTCCACCCTGCCACCCAACCTAACCAAGATCTCTGCAATTCACAGCAAAGTAAAACCTAAATATAACCCTACCCACAAGGGAACTGACCAATCCTCAGAATGACCATGTAATTAACCAAGTAGGAGGTCTCCCAATGGGTCAGGACCCCCTCAGAGTAAGCATGAAGTTATTTTGGGAAATTTGTCATATTTTGATCATTTGTTTGATATTTCAATGGTCAGCCAGTCCAATGTTTCCTTTGTAAATTCAATCGGCTGAATGTGTGGACAGGGTGAAAAGGTTTTTGCTAACTTAAAATCATGGCAAGCTGGAATTATAAGAATTCAAGGAGGGAGAAAAAAAAAAACTCATGCTACTTCTTTCCTTGGGAAGTGAATTTCCAATTTCATTGGCGGGACCACCTCCTCTGCCCCTCTCACGTCCAAATCTAGACAATACCATGTTAGGTTTGGGGTCTGGGTTCGCACTTTGCAAGGGGGAGGACCAGTTTCTTGGATCCAGTAGTTTATTGTAATGGGGGAGAGAAGAAAGGGTGCAGGAGAGAGGGGGAGATAAAGAAGAGAAATAAAGGGGTGTGTGTATCACAACAAGAGAAAGAAAGAGAGAGAATAAAGACAGGGAGAGAGAGAGGAGAGGAGAAAAGGGGGTTGCATGCATCTGGGGAAGAGCCAAAAGAAAAGGAGTGGAAGCCAGGCAGAGGGTTTTATGGAAAAGAGAGAAGCTGCCCTGAGTCCTTGAGTGAGGTGCAGAGGGAGGGGTTAGGGGAAGACAGGTTCCCTCCTCTTAGTCCAGAGATCTCCTCAATTACCATAACAGGAGGCAGTTCCGGAGTTCGATCAAGATGGTAGGAGAGAAAGATGGGGGTGGTGGAGAGCTCTGGAGTCTAACAGACAGGATATGCTACATGTGAAGATATGTCTTGATTACCTGGTAATCCACAAAAATGATGACCTGACAAGAGACTACAGTGTAAGAGCCAAAGCTAATAAAGTTCAAATACAAGTTCATGTGGCGCCAAGGAGGAAAGGGAAAAAAATAAAAACTAAACAACAGAAAACCAATGCAAACAAAAGCACAATTCGTGGTTGGTTCCGTGCTTAGGATAATGTGGCCTCCACCTGCCTTTTCTCCCTTTCT
Organism: Orientallactaga sibirica; assembly: GCA_036365145.1. Taxonomy (NCBI): domain Eukaryota; kingdom Metazoa; phylum Chordata; class Mammalia; order Rodentia; family Dipodidae; genus Orientallactaga; species Orientallactaga sibirica. Next base: position 87,152,128 of record JAEOAD010000003.1, read on the forward strand.
TCCAAAATCAGTAGTCAAGGCCCAGCCTGAAGGTAAACGTCAAAAGATGATGGGTTCCGTGGACAGAGGCTCTTCATGAAGCAGCACGATGGCTGGGAACTCCATGAGAGCATCTCGAACAAACACTGCAGGGCCAGGAAGACCCGGGGAGTCTTTGTGGACTTCATTTTCCGAGTGAAACACACTCAGAATTTTCTGTCATCAGCATGGAACAGGCTTTTCAAATGCACCCATTACCAAATTCCCATCACAACAGAAGAATCTGCGCATGTACTTCCAAGGAACAGAGATGTCCCTTAAATGACCTATGACACCTACGCAACATCTTTGTAATATTTGCTTTATCTTAAAAGTGCAGGATACATCTGAATTTCATCCCATATGTGTTTGGAGCTTTGAAAATATACTTTATCTCCCCCCAATTTTTTTTTTAATCAGAACTGAAGCTTTGTCAGTGGAAGAACAATGACATCACACAAAAGTGTTATGTCTCTCTGACACACCCTTAGCTTGCGGAGAGCTGAGGTCAAGGTGAAGTCAAACCAGGAAGCTGATGTCAGCTGACCCCTCACATGTCCACCTCCCTTCCAACTACACGTGGCAGCCCCATTCCTTTCACTCTTCTACTGCTGACTTCCACCATCCTTTCTAAGTCTCCGAGACCATACACCAGTTCAAGTTCTGTGACCTTATTCTTGGAAGTCTTGCCAATGTCCTTTGAACACAGTGCCCAGCTTTTTCCGATTCAAATTCATTCCCCTAAATCAAAACCCAAAACATTGCTCTTCTGATTAAACATTCTTCTTGATTATCTATTGCTTATGTAACAATAGAACTTCCCAAGGATTACAGACATCTAGCGAATTAGAAAGAAGCTAAGGTTCTGTGATCAGACGTACAGAATTTACAGTTCTGTTCTATTGGCTAACCACACCATGAGGGAAACATACTTTTCCCTTATTACCTATACATTTCTCAACAGTGAACATAAAGGCAGGAGAGAGAGAGAAGCCGCACATGGTGATGAGATGACAGAAAGAGCATATGGAGCATCAGCACAGCACTTGGCTCGAACATGAACTCAATATGGTTAACAGCCATAACTAAAGCTACCACTAGTGTTACTGCTATCACCGCCTGACTTTTAAAATCTTGAGTCCAAGAAACTTTTATCACCCATTACTGTCTTCAACTGAAATATTTTACACAAATGTAACTACCTTCTAGACCATAGTTCAAATTTCTATTTTTTTCCTGCAACCTGGTTTTGCTTTATTTTCATAGCCATGTTCTTAACCCATAATAGAAGGCATAGCCCAATGGCCGTGTTGCCCATGAAGCTGATGGTCTCTGTTGAAGCAATTAGGTAGCCTTTGCCTTTTTCCTTTTCTTTTTTTTTTTAATTTATTTATTAGAGACAGAGAGAGAGAGAGAGAGAGAGAGAGAGAATGAAAATGGGCACGCCAGGGCCTCTAGCCATTGCAAACTACTCCAGACTCATGCGCCACTATGTGCATCTGGCTTACGTGGGACGTGGAGAATTGAACTAGGGTCCCTAAGCTTCACAGGCTTGCGCTTTAACTGCTAAGCCATCTCTCCAGCCTGCCTTTGCCTTTTAACGTGGTAATTTCTATACCTGATTTATTTGCAGTCTCATATTTCAGGCTCTATAGAAGTCATGACTATGTCCAACACACCGTTGCTTCTCCCAGAACACTTTATAAAATTTATAAATTGAGTTCGATATACTGACTAACAAATTGCCTTCTGTAGATTACACCCTGGCTCCTTCTTCTAACTGAAACAAACGTGTGCAATTACTACTAGACTTGGTTATGCAGCAAGGAGTTCTCATCACAGTACAGACACTCGGAGGGATCACGTAATTTGTGCCTGAGTCTGAGTCAGCGCACAGAGCATGGGTCCTACCTTCCTGTGGAGGGCTTCTGCATTGTGCCATCCTGTCTCCTAGCCATCTCCATGTGGGAATCATCTGGGCTATGGCTGTTATACTTCCCTTGTAACTCATAGTAAGAGATCAACTTGACAAATAATTTTCCTGTCCTTGTCCCTTCCCTTCTTTCCCTCCCTCTTTCTCTCTCCTTCCCCCCTCTCTCTTATTTAAAAAACTTTTATTATGGATAATTTCAAATATCCACAAAATTAGAGAAAATACTACAATAAGTTCTCTTGAACTCTTATTCTGCTCCAACAATTATCAAAATGTTATTTTCCACTTTCATTTCACAAGGCACACATCCTTTTTGTGAGGTTAAAAACATTTGAGTGCTTTCATCATTTGTCAAAACTGAATAGATAAAAAGAACTATGATGGATGTGTGCACTCATGTACACTTACAATGAAAAATACAAATCAATAGGAATACCAGATCCCTATAGGTTAAAGAAACTTCTTTCCATTTAGTTGGATAACCCAAATGCTTTATAATACAAATGTTCTGTTTTAATGATAAAATATATGTTAAGAAAAATATATATAAGCCTGATGACCCAAGTTTGATTCCCCAATACCCACGTAAAGCCAGATGCACAAAGTGGCGCATGCATCTAGAGTTCATTTGCAGTGACAGGAGGTCCTGGCACATCCATTCTCTCTCTCCACACTTACCTCTCTCTCTCTCTCTCCTTGGAAATAAATCAAAATATACAAAACATATATGTGAAAACCTAAAGAACTCTGTTTTTGAACTCACATTGCAGCTTTCATCATTGTCGGGTCGGTGAGGAAGAATGAAGGAGGACACGGAGAGGGGGCCGTCACACTTGTCAGCGGGCTGAGTGAAATCCAGGCAGCTTGTGAAGATACTGTAGAAGTGAGTTGGAACCGGAATGGAACTGCCTTCCACATACCTAAAACAAGGAAGGAGAAGAAAATTACGAGAGACATACGAGTACTTTTATTTATTTATTTGCAAGGAGAGACAGAATGGGCACACCAGAGCCTCCAACTTCCACAAACAAACTCCAGATGCATGTGCCATGTTGTGCCTCTGGCTTTACATGGGTACTGAGGACTCAAACTGGGTCCTTAGGCTTTGTGGGCAAGTGCCTAACCACTACGCCATCTCTAGGCCCAAGAGGTGATCTCTTTCTTTCTTTCTTTCTTTCTTTCTTTCTTTCTTTCTTTCTTTCTTTCTTTCTTTCTTTTTTTGTAATGGTCACCCATGACTATTGATTAAGACACTCAAATTAATTCTGCCTCATTGACTTATTTTTAATTTCTCAGTGATGGCCACTTCCATATCTTTGAGCCTGGTTTTACTTTGCCTAGAATCCTTTCCCTCCTTCCATCTGGCATAAAGAGAAAAAATATTCCAGGCAAAGAAAATGGCTGGATCCAAGAGATGGAGGTGGAAAATGGTGACTAGATCAATGTCATAGAAATGAAAAGCTGAAGAAGTCAATAAAGGACAAATTACAGAGGGTCCTAAATGTCAGGATATGGAGTTTGGGTACTACCATTTAGACATCAATTCTCCACCAGTAGTTTCTGTGATGGGGAGTGTCAATATTACATCCATGTTTCAGGACAATGACTTGCATGGTTGTATAAAGGACACTACAGTCATGAGACACTGGACTTAGAGGAATAACAATCCTTTCAGTCTACAATGAGATCTTGAGTAGGATACAAAGCACTCATTCACCAAAGGGAACAGTGCTGCAGATGAGCCTGGTGGTATACAAAGTCTTCTCCGGTGAATAAAGTGCAAAAATGTACAACTTCTCACAAAGCTTTCTATTATCTCAAGATTAATCATTTTCCAAATATTGAAATTATGATTGGGCTAGTAAATTAATTTGGCTACAAAGTATCACAATGCCCAGCAAATAATATGGCACTAAGATGAAATTTCTCTTATCAATTACTAAAAAGGAGGAGGGTGATTTCTATAATGCCAGTTATCTGTATTTTAAAATTGCCTTTTCTTCTCTAGGTAAGTATAAATCACATTTGAACACTATTGTATGCTCTGTGCTGCCTCTGATTGTTTCACACATGTATAAATTAATAATATAAATTAATAAATTATTCTGAACTTATTGTGTGTCTTCCTGTCATCTTTTCTACATTATGTACTCCTTGTAAACACAGTTTTCAGCCCATCTTTGTATATCCTCACTAGCACCAAGGAGACAGAGAGAGAGAGAATGAGTTTCAACCAAAGTCTATATGCAATTTCCTAATAAAACATACTGACTCAACACATACAAAAGATTCCACAAATCTCCCAAAAGAATGAAGGTAATTAAAAATCACAAACTTTTGGGCTGGAGAGATGGCTTAGCAGTTAAGGCACCTGCCTCCTAAGCCTAAGAATGCTGGTTCCAATCTCCAGCAGTTCCAATCTCCAGGTCCCACGTTTAGCCAGATGCAAAGTGATGCAAGGGTGCAATGCCGCACTTTCCCACAAGGGGCGCACGCATCTGGAGTTCATTCACAGCAGCTGAGAGACTGCTGGCGTGCCCATCTCTGTCTCCCTCTCCCTCTCTGTCTCTCTCTGTCTCTCTCCAAAAATAAATAAAACAATTTTTAAAAAAATCACAAACTTTTCACTGAAGAGTTGCAAAAAAAAAAAAAAACAGTAGTTCACAAAGCTATTTTCTTCTATGAAATAGAAAACGATCTATTCACCACAAAATTCAAATCCATTCCAATCAGGACTACTACATTTAATCAAAGGTACAAAATAAGAAATATTTTTTAAAAACTGATTCAAAGAAAAATATTTAAGAAGCGTGAACTCTTTTCTACAGCATGAATATTTTTAAATAGTCTTGAATGCTATCTTAGAACTTAAGGATCACACGCAGGATGGAAAGGAAAAGCTCACTGTTTGATTTCATCCTCTGTGTCACGTAAGCCATCGTAGTTATAGTCAAAAATGGGTCCACTTATCACATTCACTCCATTTCTTTCTGAAGCATATTTTTTCACCAGTACCCTTTGGAAGTAAGTCCAGATCCCTGTGCAGACAAAAATCGGTTACTATTGAACAAAACTCCTTGTTTCAAACAAATTCTCATAGGATACACTCTACAAGTGAAATACCATGAGCCAAGCGTTAACAGAACTGTGTCAAGTCAGGAAAGACTAGAAATGTGTTATTATGAGCCAGCCACAGGAAAGATGACAGCTAGGAGACGATGCTGATGGGGTTTAATGTAGCCCAGTGAGTCAGGGAAATGGTCCTAGTGGAAGCTGTTGAGTGGAGATCTGAAAGCTGGAGGAGCAGGTACTTCTCAGGCACAGAAAGCGAAGGAAGAGCAAGTCAGGTAGAGATGAGCATAAGCAGAAAGGAAGTGTGATGCTTCTGAGTCACTGAAAACAACCTGTTCCATTCGCTTCTCTTCCTTAATGATTCCATCAATGGGCCAACTCTTTGAGATTGTTTCTAGCCCTGACCTTTCCATGGAGTTCTAGATATGTTTCCCAGTCACCCCACTCATAACCCATGAGTGTCTAATTCTATGAAATAAAACATTATCCAAACGGAATTCTTGGTGCTCCTTCCCAATCCCGCCCTGCCTCTGGCCTTCTCCGTCATGACTAATGCTCCTCCCGCTCAACCAGCTGCTCAGATTCAAACGCTAGGACTCATCACTGACTTTTCTCCATTCCCATTCCCACGTAAACAAACGCTGGCAGTCCGATCCCCAACATCCATTCCAGTCCCCAAGTTTAGCTACCTGGACCCATTTTGACTGCTCATATCCTGGCTGAACACCAGCATCCTTTCTGAAAAGAAATACCACAAAGGATCGTGTTCTGGGCTCCTTGTGGGAAACTCATTTCCTTGTCATCCATGCTCCGTACAGTAGCTATGTGAATCCTTTTGGACTACAAATCTCATGGCATCTCCCTCTCACACACAGAGATACGCACACACACTGCTTGTTTCTGACACACCAGATAAGTTCTTACTGGAATTAAAATAAAAACCCACCCCCACCCAATGGTCCCTACTTACACTTGACTTCCTACCCCTTTCCCTTCTCAGGGCAATGTTTCCTTCCCCCACATTCCAACCTTACCAAACTATTCCAAGCCTGAGATCTATGTGTGTCTGGTTTCTCATCATTACTTGTTTCTCATTTTCAATGTCACCTCCTGTGGAGAACCTTCTTGTTCACTCAGCTCCACCTCACATGCTAACCCACCACGGGAGCATGGGAGGAGGTGTTGAATGGTAAAGGAGAAAGGCAAAGGAGGGGGGCGATATAAGGCAGAAAAGGCAAGTGGTGAGCTGGTTCTCCCAGGTCAGGTCCAATGTGCCATGTCTTTTTCTCCACGTGGGTTGTAAGGCTCAGGCTGTTGCCATTTCTTTCCTCCCCTTACTAAAAACGCTTGGACATTTTTTTCCAATGCTTCAACCACTCTTTAGATCTTCTGCTATTCTAGTCTGAATGAGAATAGCAAATCAGACCCCCAAAGCCAAACGCCTTGGAGAGTTATCTGCACTAAAGAAAGGAGACAGTGAAAGATCAAATGCTAACTTGAGTAGAGAGGAGACAACAGACAGAAAACACAAAGAAACAGAAAAGAACAGAGAGAGAGAGAGAGAGAGAGAGAGGAAATGAGAATAGACAAAAGGCCAAAAGACTCCTCCCCCAGCAAAGAAGACAGCAGGCTCTCTGAGAAAGTGGTTTTCATACCAGCCTCAGAGTGGTGCATGTGTCTCCATTATTACTAGTTGATAAAAGAATCATCAATAAATAAAAGAATGCAGAAAACACTGGTTGGTGGCAATTAAATGAAGCTGCATTCCATGTAACGTTGTGGCACATGTACTAAATCACTTTCTGAAAATCTTTCAAAAACAGACTTGAAATTTTCACTCTTAAGCAAGAAAGTCTATCTTTGAATAGGTCACCATTAATTATTCAACAAATTAATCATCAAATATCTTCTTTTTTCTTTAAACTCTGTGGGCCTGCAATGAATAGGAAATGTCTCCCAGAGTCTCACGTGTTTGTGATTAGGCCTCACACTCAGCCCCCAGGCAGTGGAGCCTTTGGAAGAGATGTTTTATTGGGGTTGAACCTTGAGATTTATTAGTATAGCCCTACTGGGTGTTCAGTAGCTAACTCGCATACTGCTTCCTTCCTGCTACTCTGGAGATGTAACACTCAAGTTGCCTGCCCTGCCATGCTTCCCTCCCAACAATGATATTTCCGCTCAATTATAAGCCAAAATAAACCCCTTCCTTACATAAGCTGCTTTGGGTCAAATGTTTTGTCCCAGCAATGAGGAAGTAATTGCCATAGGACCATTTCACCAAATCCAATGGGCCTGCAATTGTGGCTGATTTATCATTAATTTCTGTTTTGAGACTATTTTGTCAGCCCCAAGATGTCGTATAACATAGCTCAGTCTTCTTCAGCCAAATAAATTATCAAGAAGTGCTTCTTTTCCCTACCTGTTCCATCAGCATATCGGTCTGTTCACTGTAAATGAGATAAAGGGAGGTGAAAGCTATTCTGTGATGCTTTTTCTTCTCTAGAGAGATGGATGGATGGATAGATAGAGATGAATTGGCCTATGTGTATGTAAATCATAAATCTGCATAAGCCTTAGAGGTCATGCAATAAAATCTCTTAAGTTTTACATAGGAGGGGTTAAATGACATTTTTATGATCTCATAGCAGAGCTCATATTCCAAGACTAGAACATGGTTTTCAAGGCAACAGTTTACTGTGCCTATGTAATTCACAGAATGACTATCTTCCAAAAAGTATTGATCTCATTGTATAAATTAAAAAACATGTTCAGGGCTGGAGAGATGGCTTAGTGGCTAATGGGCTTGCCTGCAAAGCCTAAGGACTCAGGTTCGACTCCTCAGAACCCACATAAGCTAGATGTACAAAGTGACACACGTGCATAGGTTGTGCATGTGCACAAGGTGGCGCATACGTCTGCAGCTCCTTTGTAGTGGCTGAGGCCCTGGTATGCCAACTCATTCTCTCTCTCTCTTACTATCTCTCTCCCATAAATATTAAAAATAAATAAATAAAAAAACATGTTCAAAAAAACTAAAATGGTAATTGATAAATAATGAATGACAAGATCCTTTAATCTCTCTCTGGGTTTTAAAGTCAATATCTGGAATACCTGAACACCCTATTTAAGAAAAGCACTTTTGCTGAAATTGTTCAATCAATAAGCAGAGATGTTGTTACATGCCAAGTGACCTTGAACTTCAGAAAAGACCCAGTCATAAAAATAATGAGCATGAAAATAGAAAGAATTGCAGGTTAAAAGAGAAACACAAACTTGGTTTAGTTCAGCTTTTACCACTCGTGACCTTGTTCACTTTTTGCAATGTCAATTTCTTTGTTATAAATAAGGGATCAACCACCTGCCAGCTTCCCTCACCAGCAGATCAACAGTGAAGAATTTATAGAAATGTCTTCAAAACTTATAAACACTTGAGAGAAAGGTATTATTAAAATCAGTATAGAGGAAGAAGAGGTCAGTGGTAAATTTAGAGAAATATTTATTTTCCTAAGTAAGAGTTTATTAGGTAAATGTTGGACTTACGTTTGAAAGCTGGGTACATGGGAACCATGTTGGTTACCAGGAATGCATCATATTTAGTTTCTGGTGAAGAACTCAGATCTAAACACCAGGAAAGCAAACAGTGTACATTGCTTACCAAAATCTCCATCAACAGAAAAGCAATCTCCCAAGCAGCAAGAAGCAAAAGGATCTCCTTTTTATTCCTACTCAATACCGCTCTGAGACATTTCCTACTTTACTCACACTCAGCCACTTCTTTACTCAGAAGCTCCCAGAAGTTGCTTATAACTTCCTCCTTTCCATCTACTTCTCAAATCCATGACATGTCTTGTAAAAAAAATTGCTTTAGGGCTTGAGAGATGGCTTAGCGGTTAAGGCGCCTGCCTGCTAAGCCTAAGAACGCTGGTTCCAATCTCCAGGTTCCACATTTAGCCAGATGCAAAGTGACGCAAGGGCTCAATGCTGCACTTGCCTACAAGAGGGCACACGCATCTGATTTCATTGACAGCAGCTGAGAGACTGCAGGTGCGCCCATTCTCTATCTGTCTCCCTCTCCCGCCCTCTCTCTCTGTCTGTCTCTCTCTGTGTCTCTCCCCAAAAATAAAAAAAAATTGCTTCACTTATTAGTACAACTTATTATTATTATTATTATTATTATTATTATTATTATTGAGAGAGACAGAGAGGAAAAAGCCGAGAGAATGGGCATGCCAGTGGCCTCTTAGCCACTGTGAATGAATTCTAGATGTGTGCACCCCCTTGTGAGTAAGTGCCGCATTGCACGCTTGCATCACTTTACATCTGGCTAAATGTGGGACCTGGAGTTTGAATGGGCTTGGGAGGCAGGTGCCTTCATTGCTAAGCCATCTCTCCAGCCCTTAGCACAACTTTTATAAAAAGCTTAAATGTCACTTAGTAATGAGAGATAAAGAGATTAAGAGCTCACTTCTACAGTATTATTTAAATGACCGATGTCTTAATGACACTATTATCACTTCCATAGTGTGAGAAGCAAAGACTGATTATTATTCTGATTAAAAACTGGATTCTTGAAAACTGGTCACTTTTTGGACCATTATTGAAGGATCTCATATAAATTTACCTCACAGTCTCTCAATTGTCTCTTCATGGAGAAACCTGAGCCACAGAACCTCTAACTAGCAAGTTTCACCCCAGAATGCACAGAACACCCACCTCCCACAGAGTGATCAGGGCCTGACACTCTGTAACTTACAGGGAGGAAACAGGAATCCATACGACATCAGCTTATCATTTTTGTAGGCCAAGCAGTTCTGACTGAAACTCGGAGACACACGGACATCAGGATGAACGCAATTGGTCAAGTGCTCAGGAATGCTGGAGACCTCAGCCTGCAGAAGAGTCAGAGCCATGCAGTGGTAACATCTCAGAAACAAGCCAAATGTCACAGATACACTGATGTCAGATGATCAGCCCAAACCAAAATCCCACTGGCTTGCCCTGGTTCATAATCTGATATTCCAACTCCTTTATACAAAGCCCTTTATTTGAAATATTATAAGCCAGTAATTTTCAAACTCTTAGTTTTAAAGAAAAAGCTTTTTATCAAAGCCTTCAGTAAGACAACACATAAAGTAAAAATCCCATTGTTGAAAAGATGACTTAAAATCTAACACTCATAGTTGGATTTGGTGGTGCATACTAGTTATCCCAGAACTCAGAAGGCAGAGTAAAGGTCACCTCCATGTTCAAGGCCAGCCTGGTCTACACAGTATGCCAGGTCAGCCAGGGGTATATAGCAAGACTCTGTCTCAAAAACAATAACAACAACAAAAATAACTAAAACTCTTTAAAATATGAGCATATCTATTCTTTTTCTTAAAAAGTGCACATGTGTGTATACATAGCATAAATTGACAGAAAGCTGTGTTTGGGACAGGAGGAAGGGAAGAGGAAAGATAATTGGGCGAGTAGGATCAAAATGTACTATATACATGTATGAAAGTGTCAAAATAAACATACATATGTATAATAAATAAAAAATACTCAATTGCCAATTTTTTTCTAATTCCTGACATGTTTACATATCTCTTCATCAAAGTGAAAGTCCAATGAAAAAATATTACAATAAAAACATGGTGCCGGCGTGGTGGCGCATGCCTTTAATCCCAGCACTTGGGAGGCAGAGGTAGGAGGATCGCCGAGAGTTAGAGGCCACCCTGAGACTACATAGTTAATTCCAGGTCAGCCTGGACCAGAGTGAGACCCTACCTCGAAAAACCAAAAAAAAAAAAAAAAAAAAAAAAAAAAAAAAAAACATGGGCTGGGGAGATGGCTTAGTGGTTAAGGTGTTTGCCTGCAAAGCCTAAGGACCCATGTTTGACTCCTCAGATCCCACGTAAGCCAGACAGACAGGTGATACATGTGCAAGGTCACAGAAGTGCACAAGGTAGTGCTCACATATGGTGTTCGATTACACTGGCTGGAGGAGCTGGTGCGCTAATTCTCTCTTGTTCTCTCTTGTGCTCACTCTCAACCTCTCTCATAAAAAAGGCCAGTCTGTCGGACCTGTCTCAAACAAAAAATAAAAAGTAAAAACAGGATGCTGACAGTGGGGAAGCTGTGCATGAGTATATCTTGGGACTGTATCTCCCACTAAATCTTGCTGCTAACTGAAAACTGCTCTAAAAATCAACATTTATGAAAAACAGTAAACAAAGCCAGGCGTGGTGGTGCACTCCTTTAATCCCAGCACTCGGTAGGCAGAGGTAGGTGGATCACTGTGATTTTGAGGCCAGCCTGAGACTACATAGTGAATTCCAGGTCAGCCTGGACTAGAGAGTGAGACCCTACCTTGAAAAACAAAACAACAACAACAAAAACCTAGCAAATCTTCATGGCTTCTGTAACAATCAGGTAGAAACTTAAGCAAAATAAGAAAAAGAAAGAAAACTCTAAAAGAATTAGTATGCTCCCTTGACCATGTAACAGATCACAGTGGAACTACTAGAACATTAACCAAAGACAGTTACAACAGATAGTTATCCTATCAGGAAAAATGAAGGTATTTCATAAGATAAAATTCAATTAGTCAACCGTCATATTGGATCAAGACACATAAAAATCAGTAATGCAAAACCTAATTTTGTCAATGACCTGTTTGGAAATAGTGTATGATGTCCAGAGTGGCATTAAGAATATTTCACTATAGCCACTTTCAAAGTCATTGTGATATAAAATGTCGTATCTAGTCCGATAAAGCACTGCAGGTCGTCCATACAGGAGATGTCTCTCTAGGAAAGAAAAGAGTAAACCTTGGTAAATGTATACGAAGCTTGACATCAAATGTCAAACTATTGGAAGAGAGTAAGATTGACTAAAAATCGCCAGCTTACTTATTGATAAGACAGCAACTTCTCCTTAATTGAATCAAGTTAGTTTCCCAACACTTCCGTGGTTCATCTAATCAAGGGTCAAGGCTGGCCATTATCAAAACTATTACGGAAATTCTACATTTATGAGAGTGCTTCTGTAATTGTAAACATTAAAGATCCTCGTGGGGAAAAACACACATAGACTCTTGAGATGATTCTGCTAAATAGAAAGCCAACAGGATTATGCTTTTACAGTATTCAATAACTTGACCCCCCTGAACAGGGTTATCAGGTTAGCCAAGGATTAAACCAAGAAGAAGGCTCTTATCATTACTTGCAAACTGCAACTCAAATATGCATTATTCCAGCATCAAAAAGTGAATAGTAAGCAGCTTTGTTGCCTGGAGGTAAACTCTTTTGGTATGAACTTAAAGAAACATGTATAGATAAAATAAGTGAACATTCAAGAGGGTCTTTTACATACAGAGGAGAGTTCCTCGGTTGCCAAAGAACTCACCTAAGAGTCCCAAATAGGGAGTTAAAAAAAAAAAAAGGTCTAAAACTTTACTCGTTGTGGAAAAGAGATAGGAGTTTAGTATGTGAATCTTCATTCCATACCCACAATAAAAGCCTGGAGTTTGACTCTCAACTTCGGACAGGCTAAGCTTCCATAGAGTCTTCGAACTTACAGTCTCAACAGATCCACAGATTGAAAGACTGAGGCTTAGATAATTTGCAATTCCCCAAGCGATTTTTTGTTTTGTTTAAAAAAAAAAAAAAGTGTTTTTAACCACCACTTTTATTAGAGGAAATCAGATCGGGCAAGTACTTATTAAATCATGTATACATGTTGCTTTAATTAAAGTGTTACCATTCTACGCGAGTAATGGAGAAAACCCTTCATACAATGCTTTGCAAAACTCTCCCAAGTAGGACTGCTGATGTGAGGCAGAGAAGCCCACACTATCACAACACAAGCAACTTCTGTGTAGTTTGGCTTCCTGAGCACTGCCATCAACATAAAAGCTTGCCTGCCTAGGCTGCCAAATCTGGGGACCCACCCCTGAGAATCAGGACACAGAATGATGATATGTAAAAAGTGAAATCTAATAAACAACTCAAAGCCAGTAAATCATAACAGTAGTACTTGGGAGCAGAAACCCAAGCCAGACTTTCCTTCCAAACGCAAACCTTTTCTAGGTTCAAAATTTCCATTAACATTTTCCTTGTTTTCACTTTTGCTGCCTCTGAATTTCCTGGTTTCGCTGGAAACAGAAGTATCAAAATTCTTTGAGATGCTATTCTTGTTTTTTTTTTTTTTTAATTATTCAAGGTTTAATGCTTACCAAGTACTTTATTCCAAACTCAAACTGAAGCCTCTCTTCTCATCTGGTCCATTAAGAGTATAGCAAAGAGCTGGAGAGATGGTTTAGCAGTTAAGGCGCTTGTCTGTGAAGCCTAAGGACTCAGTTTCTTTTTTTGGGGGGGGGGAGGCTTCTGCTTTTTCAAAAAAAATTTTTTATTGACACCTTCTATACTTACATACAAAAAACATATGATATTTCCCTCCCCTCCCAGGACTCAGTTTCGATTCCCCAGGAACCACGTGAGGCAGATGCACAAGGTGGCGCATGCGTCTGCAGTTCATTTGCAGTGGTTAGAGGCCCTGGTGTACTCATTCTGTCTCTCTCTCTCTCTCTCTCTCTCTCACTCAAATAAGTAAATAAAGATTTTTAAAAGGGTATAGTAGACATCTTTCTACACGACACCCCCCCCCCTTGATCAATCAACAGCCTCCACAACTCTGCTCTTCAACATGACCCTCCTTTCCCGAGCCTGGTTTCTTTGCACCACCCCACTCAAAACCATTGAAAGGGGGCTGGAGAGATGGCTTAGTGGTTAAGGCGCCTGCCTGCTAAGCCTAAGAACCCGGTTCCAATCTCCAGGTCCCACGTTTAGCCAGATGCAAAGTGACGCAAGGGTGCAATGCCACACTTGCCCACAAGGGAGCGCACACATCTGCATTTCGTTCACAGCACCTGAGAGACTGCTGGCGCGCCCATCTCTATCTGTCTCCCTCTCCCTCTCTGTCTCTCTCTGTGTCTCTCAAAAAAAAAAAAAAAAAAAAAAAACATTGAAAGCAACTAATTCCCTCCATCTGATGCATGTGATTTCTTTTCTGTCTGTCAATCTTCACTCGTCTCCTTCCCTATCTCCTCAAGGAACATTTGCTAAGAACCTTCTCTGTGCCAGGTCTTGAGGTGTAGAGTGCAGTTGCTGAACAAAGCTGGCTCAGAGCTCTTGTCTTTGAAGAGCTCATAGCTCAATGGGATGTGAAACATGGCAGAAATAATTGGCCCGCAACATGGTGTGCAGTGCCTCACTGGATAGCGTAGTGGAAACACACAGAATGGGAAATGTCCCCTTATGGAGCATGTGAAGTTAAACCAGGGCAACTTACATCCCAGTTGCCCAGGCACAATCATTAACAATGCTCCTTTTCACACTCACACGTGGTCGACCATAACGAAGACAGAGGAGGAAGAAGGGAGAAGGGACTCAAGATTGGTAAGGCATTCTCACAGAGCTTCCCCATCTTCGCTCACTCTTTGCTCACATAGGCTCAGTTTGCTTCAGAAAATGTGGCTTTGTAGCTCCCAAGCTACTGACACAGTAAGTAGTTCTAGCCACAGCTGGCATATAAATATATGATTATCTGGTTTAATGTCTTTCAATTATTATGGAGGTTAAGGGGGAAAAAAGGAACCCAGTGGGTTCAACAACCTCCTGAAAATCCAACCAAAACCCCCAAATGGCCCCCTCCTCACCTGCCAAATCTACCTGATTCTTGCTCAAGCCAAATTGTCCATCCAAGAAAGAAGAGAAATAACCTTTGCAAGGAGAAATACCAACTTTAATATCCAGAATCAAAAATGAGATTTTACTTTTTTTCGGTTTATGAGTCAGTTACAGCCTGACTCTGCTTGCCTTCATGACATCTGGGGTGAACCACATAGTGCCATTTTTTTTTTTTAACAAAAAGCTCCCACTCAGACCACAAAATGTACTTGACTCTCAAGTCTTCGCACACGTTCATCTCAAGATCAGCCCGCAAACCTCTGCTCTTGCAACATGTCCCTGTGATTTCTTCTTCATTTTTCCGACAGTAACTTCTAATGTGCGTACAGCATCAGCACAAAAATTTTTAAAATATTTACTCTTAAAGATATTTTTGAAGTTATTAATTGGCACAATAGTTGTACATGCTTACGTGGCCCAGTAGGGTATTTCAATTTGGGTATACAGTAGATGATCATCAGCTCAATAGATTTTGCATAGGCATCACCTCAAACATCTGTGATTATTTGTGCTAAGAACACTCAAAATCCTCTCTGCTGGTGGTGTGGAGATATACAAGAAATTAACTTTTGTTAACCACAGTCACTCTACTGGGCTATAAAATACTGGACGTACTTCCTCCTGTTCAACAGCACCTTTTATGCCCATTAACCATCCTCTACTATAATTTCTAGATGCACATCTCATATAGTCTGTGTCTTCCCAAGCTAGGCTTCTCCTCCACAAAATCCAGACACAGCCTTCCTTCCACACCCAAGATCCCTGTTTACAGTCGTGTCTCTGGCATTTTGGTATATGCCAAAGTTCTCCTCCAGATAACCACATTTGGCAAACTACTGTGAGACAAACCTTTTTAAGTGGTGTGGACTTCCCCAGAACGTAACCTTTGTCTTCTAAAGTTTGGTTAGGCAGACTTGAGTTTGTGTTTCTTTTCCCTCCTCAGCTTCCTGATTCATATTCCCACAGAGTGACTTGGAACCACATGAAAATATTCCTTTCTTTTTGTTTTCTTAACCACTCATTCCCGCAATAATACGCCCTTAGATTTTACCACAAAATCTCTACCCAAAGTCTTTCTTTTTTCTGTATCCTTTCTCCATCTTTGCTTACAAGTGCCTGTTATCCCTCACTGCCATTTCAACCTCTTCTGGGAACTGATTTGATGCCTGTCTTGGCGCTCTGTGCTTCCCACTTCAATTGTTAAAACACGATGCTATAATTCATCTGCCTATTAAATCTTGTAATGGAACAGTCACTGGATGAGGACACAGGCTTTATCTGTTATTCCCCATTGTATCCTCCATTTCCAATAATGTCAGTCACACATCTACTTGTCAAATAGTTATTAACAACTGAATTTTTTTAAAGAAATACTGAATGTTTTCTACATGTGACCTGCCTACTATAATCCTGAGAGATAGACTCGGCCAATCAAAACCACTTCCACTTCACTGATGAAGGGATATTGCGTACGATACTTCAACTGCATAGCAGCCCACAGTCTGGAGACCCCGACTTTCAGGACCGTCTTCCCTTGGTCCTTTTGGGTAGTTTCCAGGCAGTCAATTGCTGCCTGCTATGTTATTGTTGTGGGGACATACTGAAACAAAGGTGCCACTATTCCTGGTCAAGAGCTCTGCCTGAAAAAGGCCAGCTGAGGTAAGAAGTTATCCCCAGTGAGGACAGGAGTTGCCTGAAAAACACCAGCTGAGGTAAGAAGTTATCCCCAGTGAGGACAGGAGTTGCCTGAAAAACACCAGCTGAGGTAAGAAGTTATCCTCAATGAGGACAGGAGTTTCCTGAGAAACGCCAGCTGAGGTAAGAAGTTATCCCCAGTGAGGACAGGAGTTTGTATCAGAGCACCTAGTACTTTAGAAACATTTTCACTCTGCGATGCACTGAAATTCTCTGACATAGTCCTTCATGTCAACCCTTAAGACGTAATTTTAGAGAAAATCACATTAGCTTGTCATATAGATTTGACTGGAGTCAAATCTCCTCTCAGCGGCCAGTGCCTGTGGAACTCTGTAAGGGAACCTGTCAAAGGCTTGCATCTCCCAGGAACATTAATTTGTTGGGAAGCTAACGATGAAAAGCACCAATTTCAATCTTTACCCCAAAGTAGCTTTGGTTTTAGATGTAGTGGTTCAGTAAAAGGTATAGTCTACTTCAATGTCAGCAGTATTGGTGGGTTAAGATTATTAAAATGTAGTATCCACCACCAAATGCATCTTGAATCCTACTATAAATCACAAGTAATTATAGTGCTACATTGATATCTTTCCAAGGATTCTCCAAAGCACATGCACAGACATAACTATACAGAGAAGCAATGCTGCCTTCCTCTTTTAGCACAAATAACTCTCCAGCAAAAAATAAATAAATAAATAAAAAGTGCTTCAGAATTCAAAAGAACCACAGAGATTTCCTAATAATGTATGTGGCTCATCTTAGGTCAGTAAGAGTTACTAAGGTTTGAGCCATTTTTTTTTTTTCTATCCAAACTAACTTCCATTCTGTGTAAGAAGCGAAATATACATAGCTGTTAAAATGAATTTTTTTACGTTTTTCATACCAAAATAAAAGTAAAGTTCTTAGCATATGTACAGCTTCCACCAACAAAGTCCAATTGGGTTCATCCAATCATATGCTAGAGTCTGAGTTTACTGTGATCAAAGCGGAAAGGGGGAGGATGGTGATGTAGAAAAGGAAGGAGGCAGAGGAAAGATCTTTTATAAAGAGGGGGAACAAGTCGAGAAAATAAAATCATTTATTTTACTCAATCTCTGCTTAGTCAAATTGGAAGCCACACATATATTAAACAGGACCATATGTCTGCTAAGTGGCAGCCTCAGGAGACTGAGCATCCTTCCCGTATGATGCGAGGCGTCTGGGCTCCAGTTCTATCTGCGTCTTTAGTAAGTTCCCTGGCTGTTTCAGCATGCGATCCTGCCTATTACAGTTAACCTCTAGCGGAGTCTCCTTTCGATTCTAATTTTCTGGACTCTCAAAATCAGCAAGAAGATTTCACAAGAGTTTGGGCTGTTGTTCCTGATTATGTTCTGTCCTGGCTACCGCCATGTGGCTTGCAGGATAGAAAATCCCAGGGAAAGGAATGCCTTTCTCTACACCGTTGGTGTCATGTGCTTGACTTTGGCTAGTGAACTGTGAACAAAAGTGACAGACATATCATCTCATAAAAGCAGAAGTGCTGAGTTCCAGCTACACAATTCTGCGTGCTGCCACAAGCATGGCACGTTCCAGACAGCGGGCATGTTTTCAGCCTGGATTTCAGAGTGAGTGTGGCAGAACCTCAATATCCTACAGTCAGCACACCAAACTGTGAATGAGACACGTGGCTTTCATTCATGGTACAAATTACTGAAGCTCTTTGATATTTTCTTTTGTCATATCAGGAGCTTTCAAAAGTTTACTAATACATGTTTGTGGTAGTTTTGATGTTGCAAATCTGCAAGTTCCTGAAGTGTGCTGTGTGACCTTTCTAGTTTTGCAATGTCACTGTGAAGGCGATCTTTTCCTGCCTTTATGGAACTTCCCCCTGGATCTGTAAGCTTCAATAAATAATATCCCTTCCTCCAGTTTGGCCTTGGTATTGGTTTGTCAATTAAAAGTTACATGAGGTGGGGCTTGAGGCAGTCCTGTGGGAAGAATAGGTTCTGAAGTGATTTCTGTGTCTCTCTCCTTGTCATAACATACACACTGATTCTTCAGGCAGGAGGGCATTAGCATAAGAGCCAGCTGCTAACATTTTTAATCATGACTACCATTCCCTTTATAGGAGTTACCATTAACACCTTAACTTGATACTCAGTGGACTCTCTTTTTCATTGAGGAAAAGGAAAAAGTTTGCTGAATTTTGCCATTACACAGCTGACATCTTGCATTCATAGAACCAAGCAAATACTCGCAGTCAGATGAATTAAAAAATTACTTTGCAAGATAAATAGGAAAACATTAAACATACACTTAAAAACACGGTGCTTACCCTATGAAGCAGACAGGACATATTCAAATTTTGAAAAATGTAAACTACAGTTTATCAAACAGCTTTGAAACAATCCTTACCTTCTGTAGACCCTTTGGTATGAAGGCGTTTGTTGAGTTCATCCAACTTATTCTGCATGTGTGAAAACCAGAAAAGAAAAGGAAATAAGAAAGCAAATCAGAAATATTCTTTTTTTTTCTTGAATTGTTCTCTACTTAGTGTCTTGCTACATTTAAAAGAAGATCTTGGGCTGGGGAGATGGCTTAGAGCTTAACGCTCTTGTCTGTGAAGCCTATGAATTCATGTTCGAATCTCCAGGTCCCATGTAAGCCAGATACACAACACAAGCACAAGCACGCAATGTCACACATGTGCACAAGGGGGCGCACATCTGGAGTTCGTTTGCAGCAGCTGAAGGCCCTAGCATGCCCATTCCCTCTCTCTCCTCCAAATAAGCAACAATAAATAAATAAAAGAAGATCCTAAAGTCGGTCATAACTACCAGTCTTCTGAAGACCTGTTGCTTTACTCATATTGGCATTCTAACTAAACTCTCCTTCCGTGGTTTTGAGCACCTCTGTTCATCTCTGTAGTACTCTCTTCTCTCCCCATAAAGCTGTGCATCATCCTGGTACCCACCTCTCAGGTGGGTAATGATGATCTTTTGGGCACATGTATGTAAACTTGTTATTTCAGATCACTCCCTGGGTACACTAATGCTATCCTCTAAACAAATGAATGAAATGGCTGTTTCCAAAGCTCAAAAGTAATGATTCAGCAATTCTGGAAAGCCATGGTTCAGCAGCTCTACTCATATTACATATTATGGAGAGCTCTATCATGAGCACAAAACCACATTTGTAATAATGTCTAAGTGCTGTAAAGACCATATTTACAATAATGGTGAACCATTACAAGAGCCAACTTTAAAAAAATGTCTTAAGTAGTAAAATGAATAAAATCATGTGTACATTTACACAATTAACTATAACCAACATCAGTAAAAATAAGGGAGCTAAAGGTTCATGTATGGGTATACACAAATATGTCTTTAAAATAATGATAATAAGATGGTATTGTACATATGTAAGTAGAAGAAGAGATTAATGGGGGTGAAAAGACCTAAGCGAGGTCAGGGAAAGAGATTGAGTAAAGAAAAGGTGGAGGGAGGGCTAATCAAAATCTAAGAGGATATAAATAAGTCATAGGGAAACCTACTTTTCTGGACAATGGAATACTCAGAAGCCATAGATTGTTACTAGAAAATTTTCAGTGCCAGGGATGGGATACCTTCCAGAGAGTTGTTGGCCAAGGAGGTCACAGATACCCCCCAAATATTATAGGCCATGACCAAGGCCCTTGGTTTCCCACCAGGAATAAATGGTAAGACCCTATTGCTGAAGACTCCACATACTTGGACTGCAAGGCCACTGATAAATCCTGCTGGAGCTGAGCTGAAAGTCTCCTCCATGTGGACCAGCTGACAGAAAGCTGGAAAAAGTTATGCTGCATGCAGTCAATGGGAGAGAGAAAACACCAGTGAAGATACTCAACAGTAAGCCTGGCCAAATGAGCCAATGGGTGCAATAGTGGCATATCTGTTATGGGGGAAACCAACTGCTCTCTAATTGGACTAGAGGCCCACTCCATGGGAGGGAATACGTCCCTGATACTGAAAATCTACGACAGGGGTAAAGCATAAGCCCTAGAGGTGTAACGTCTGCTGGTGTCTGGCTCAGTGTATATACTATGCTCACCAAACTGCCCAGTAAGCACTTCTCTTAATGTCCACGCCCATATGTTAATGCTACTCTCACTTTTGGTTAGAGAAGCTTCTCTTTTCAGAAGGTGGCAACCTTGGGATGACTCAGAAGGCATCCTGGTGCTGAGAAGAAGGGACAAAGGAGTGCTCAGCACTGAAACATCTCTAACACAACTTCCAAGGCTCAGGGTCCATTACAGAAGAGGTTACGGAAAGAATGTAAGAGCCAAAGGAAGGGTAGGACTCCTTACAACATGCTCCTCCAGACACAAAATGGCCTGGATATCCATGACCTCGCAGTGCCTGACACTACCTGCACAAGACCATCATAATAGGAGGAAAAGATCATGACATCAAAATGAAAAGAGACTGATTGAGAGGGACAGGGGATATTATGGAGAGTGGAGTTTCAAAGGGGAAAGTGGGGGGAGGGAGGATATTGTCTACAATTAAGGAAGTTGTCAATAAAATAAATAAATAAATAAAATAATGGTGAATAAAATAATTGCAGGATTCAGAGAATATAATGGCATCCACCTAAAAATTTTGAAAGTGCAAAATTATACCACTGGTTATTTTTAAGATCTATTAAATATTACTTCATGAAGATATATATATATATATATTTACAGAAAGTAAAAGTACACTGACACATATGAAAAGTATGCACACTACATTCAGGATACCAGTTATCTCTGGGTAAATGGAAGTATATGGGGAGGATTCCATTGAATTTGTCATGTTTTTTTCTTTTAGCTAGATTTACTGAGGTATTATTTTATTCATCTCTACATCTTCCCAAGGTGTCTAGAAAGCTTTATGTTTGTTTTTAATAAAAGGAAGATGGCTTTGAAGAAACCCACAAACAAAGTAACAACAATCCAAAATTTTCTGTAGAATAGTTTATGACAAGATGCCCACAAGACTGCTTTTCCAGTAAGACATTCAGAGAACAAAATGTAAGTAGGTCTGCCATGTACCTGACAGGATGACTTCCTATTGACTTCGGCAACCTGACCCCTAAAGCTGAGGTCTGAGGATTGCCTTCCTCATATTCATTATCCTCCTAGGCTTTTATAAAAGACATAAGGAGATACACATGGGGTCATAGGGGAGAAGAGCAAACAGATTCCACCAGAGCTTCCCAAAGTGCATGCTAGGCCTCTAGGGAATAAATGGAAGGGGACGGAGATTGGGTAGTAGGAGACTTATTTTCCTGAGGCCTAATAGAAAAGTCACACTTATACCTGTAATTAAGCCAAACACACAAATATATCAGATTTCCTTGCTTTGGTAACACAATGTGGAAGCATTACTTAATTTCTGTTATTAGATGTGCTGCCTGGCAGCTAAGAAAAATCTTTACTCAATATAAAATGCAGTAAATGAACTGAATTATTCCTTACTACTTTGTTTGGTATTCAAAAACTGTCCCAGCATGCTGTGAAGGGTCCTGTTTATTTGCAACTACACCGTCCCATCCATGTTTTACCTTCCCCGCCATACTCTGTATTGGGGAGCTGAGTTCTACGGAGTGTGATAAGGCACAAACTTGCTCTATGACTTCCTGTTAGGGTCCACCAATGAGAAATCATTATGGTGGAGTAGATACAGACAAGGATATTATCATATCAGCTTACCTATAGAGTTTCTCTCTCTCTCTCCTAGTAACTTGCAATCTTACCTCCCTTTTTAGGCTTCAGAAGGAATTCTGCTAGCCCCAGAGCACTTCACCATTCCTATTGACTTTCATTTATCCTGCCCAACTTCTGTCAATAGTTCTCTCAGTAAATAGGATTGAAACAATGCTTTTAAAGTATCTTCACAGCCATCTTGGCATGGTTTCCCGTTTCCTGCCAGGTCCACCAGCAACAGATGAGCCATGATTGTACAAAAGAGCTTTTGGTTAGAAATTGTGAATCTACACCCTCCAAGGCTCAGGGCCCATTGCGGATGAGGGGGTGGATAGAATGAAGAGCCAAAGGAAGGATATGACTCCTTACAATGCAACTGCCCAGACAGAAATTGGCCTCGATATCCATGACCTTGCAGTGCCTGGCAATACCTTCACAAGACCCTCATAATAGAAGAAAAAGATGATGACATCAAATTAAAAGAGAGACTAATGGAGAGAGGGAGGGGATATGATGGAGACTGGAGTTCTAAAGGGGAATGGGGGGAAGAGAGGGAAATATCATACGTTTTTTATATGTAAATATAGAAGTTGTCAATAAAAAAAAAGAAATTGTGAATCTACAAAACAGCTTTTTTTTGCTCATCGTTCTGGGTACCTATGCTATCCAGGATGGTAGCCATGGTCCACATATGCCTTATTATTAAACTTAAATCTAAAACAATGAAACTGGGATTGTTGTCCCTCCATTACACTGGCACTGGCTCTGCTTTGAACAGTGAGCCGGAAGTCATTTCTGTTATCACAGGAAGTTCTGCTGGACAGGGTAGTTCTCTATGACAGACGTAAAGGTTATGTCTACCTTTGGTTCCGCCTGATCTTCACAGGTGCAACCCAGATCGAAATCAGACGGAAGGTGCATAATGCCTGGGTAACTGGGTCTTGTGACTTCCTCTGGCATGGTTGGCCTAAAGGTATTCGTACGCAAGAGGTGATTCAAACTGCCATGGGTTCCATTGTTAGGAGCTGGTTTCAATCCGAGGAGATCTGGTAGAAAGAAAAGAAATGGAATCCTGATGCTCCTTAAATGCTTTCTAGATGAGCTATATTAGGAATCAAACCATCATAATAGGAGGAAAGGTTGATGGCATCAAAGTAAAAGAGAGACTAATTGCGAGAGAGGGTGAATATGCTGGAGAGCAGATTTGTGAAGGGGAAAGTGGGGGAAGGGATGGAATTTTCATGGTTTATTGTCTGTAATCATGGAAGTTGTTTTTAAAAAAGTTTTTTTAAAAAAAGAACCGGACTCTGTCACTTTCCCAAGGTCTATAAAACCTGAACACAAATCACAATTGGATACAAACAAATTTACAGGGCAGCACCTTCCTTCCTCCCTTCGGATCCATACTGACTTCCCAGTGTCTTACCTCCACCTCCAGAAATAGCCAGGTTAATTGATGAACCATAAACACAGAGAGGTAGTCCCCCAAACACAGACTGAACAAATACAGCTTACTTGGCCAATGCCTGAGTGACAGTTATAACTTGGGGACTATCTATATAGGTGTCATAGCCTTCTACACATCTCTGGGACTTGTTAAAACCAAGTTTTAAAATAAGACTTATAATCAAGACTTATAATCAACCTGCCCTCTCATGCACTCCACAGAAGTGTGGGGACAAGAGGAGGCTTTGGCCTTGTCCCTTGACGGGCCACTGAGACATTGAACAAGCTGATTTCACAGCATATGAGTGGTTGCCAAGTGGGCATACAGTGACTTGACTAAACTGAAAAGCAGGGCAGGGGAAGAGCTCGCAGCCAAGCTGAGAAAAGAACCCAGGAGACCCGACTTGCAGACTCCCCCTCTAACCACCAGACTGGCACTCCCTTACTAAATAGGAAAAGTTGTCCTCATTCAGCAGTGAGGAGCTCAAGGAAGAAAAATACTTCGGAGTACATAAATAGCTGGCTAGGATGCGAGCTGGCAAAATTTTAACTGGGCTGCAATGTGAGCAAGGGAGGTGGGGGAGTGCTCTGTACGGAACTCTTGCTTCATCCGGGCTCTGACCAACGGTGTCAAGCTGTAATGCTATGCTGGACCTGCCAAGGGCTGCCAACAGTAACACTATGAAACCTCCCCATTAGTCAACTATTGAAGGGACACAAAGAAGCCTTAGACGGGGGTGATGTTCTGTCCTCGGGACCAATAAGCAAGATACAATGCGTTTCTTCAGGGAGAGAAGGTCTTAGAACATAGACACCCCGGTTCTTCCTCAGACATTGAGGAAGTTCACATCTTAACTGAAGATGGTTTCATTGGTTTTGACTTACCACACATAACATTGTAAAGTTCGATGTTTTCAAATGGAGGCACTTTGGTCTTGTACTTAAATGTCGGGCCATAACCTACAAAAACAGTCTTTCAAAAGAAAAGAAAACAAACAAAAACCAATTAACCATTCCTGATATGCAACAGCAGCCCTAATTCTGATTCTTGAAGCTTCACTCACTCTACCATTCCCTTCCCTCCCAAGAGCCAGGGAATCTCGGGCTCAGTTCAGTTTTGTGCTCATACCTGCATGCTGTTGACCTTGTTATCGAAGCCATGGTCTCCCTGGAAAAAACATTTTCCTGACGGTTTCTTATAAACATCCAAAGGTTTCCTACATTGAAACAATTGTATAATCAGTGAGGATTTCTCCCCACATCATTCTGATAAAAAGCCAATTTTAGGTGGCTGGAGGGATTGCTTAATGGTTAAGGCTTTGCCTACAAAGCCAAAGGACCCAGGTTCGATTCCCCAGGGCCCACGTTAGCCAGATGCACAAAGGGACACACATCTATGGAGTTCATTTGCAGTGGCTGGAGGCCCTGCTGTGCCCATTCTCTGTCTCTCTCTCTCTCTCTGTCTCTCTTTCTCTGTCAAATAAATAAATAAAATAATTTTTAAAAAGCTAATTTCGGGGCTGGAGAGATGGCTTAGCAGTTAAGGCGCATGCCTGCAAAGCCTGAAGATCCAGGTCCGATTCTCCAGTTCCCACGTAAGCCAGATGCACAAGGTGGCGCATGCATGTGGAGTTCATTCACGATGGCCAGAGGCCCTGGTACGCCCATTCTCTCTCTCTCTCTAATAAGTGCCCACACAGTGTGTGTTTCTTGAATATTTGATATTTCATCAATGCAGCCGATTCCCAAGTTACCTTGCCACATGCCATCTGCGGTCCACCAATAAGTGGATATCCTCAATCCTTCTGTTGTTAGCATAGTGCAGTCGTTTGGGAAGGTGCTGTTTCATATAAGCCTTGAAGTGCTGGTCGGGCTTTTTGCACTGAAATATAAATGAAAATTGGTCTTTTGGTAGGAAGTTTTCTAGGAAAAAAAAAAAAGTCCTAGATCTTCTAGTTATTCTGCCCCCTGAAACTTGAAGACAGTGTTAAGGCCAACAAAAGGGTGCTTAGAGAATAAATGGAATTTCTTACTCCCCAATTAAATAATGCATGAAGAAAACAAACAGGTTCCAAGGGAGTTAAATACTTTAGAAATGAAGCGTGGGCAATCAGAAAGGATGAGGACATTCTAAGATACACTCCTGAGTTTTGAGCTTGTAATTAAGAGCAATTGAAAACCTAAGGCCTTTCCTACCTGCTTCAAGTTTAGGGGTGGGAGGTCGGGTGGAAAGGGAAGTTGGAGTGGGAACTGAGAGGTAGATGTGTGCAAGCCTAAGTGATGATGTGCTCAAGGGCTGTGAAGTCTCTTTCCAGGATCAGCAACAATGACATGAAGTAGTGGGCAGATGTGCCGCAAAGGGAGTGAAGACTTGATGACTCATGAATGAACACTTCTCAGTGTAATGGAAGGACCCAAGAGAGCAGCTTGTGGTGTGTGCCAAAACCACTGGGGGATCTGCAGCTGACTATAGGCTGGAGTTTTGAAAGCTCTTAGGGGAACAAATACACAGGACCACAGGACAGTGAGGAAAATGTTCCTACCACCCACAGGGAAGGCAAATACAGGAGGTGAACATGCATGCAGAAGTGACTCTGAGGGGCAGAGGCCTGGTGCCTTGCAACACTCACCGTGAGATTAGCAATGATGGCTTTAGGGTCATCTGTACAAACAGAGAGGGAGAAAGATTTCAAAACACATGGCAATAACCACGGAGAGAAGCCACTACAGCAAGAAGGTCAGCTCTTCCTCTCCTGAGCAACGGCAGAAGGGTTATCGCCCGAACATTCGGTATTGAACAGATACATAATTGGGTATTCAACGTTTCAGAATGTCAAATACAACTAAACCAGTGAGGCAAATCCATAGCCAGCTGCCCTGCTAGACCCAGCTCTCCCCTTCTGGAAGGAATTTCTCTCCTCATCACAGCAGGAGACTGTGAGGTAACCTGACATTTCCCCCCAAGGATTTCCCTGGAGGCTACATTTAAGTTTATTTGCAATTTAATGCCAGGAATTAAACTAGGGGGTTTTACCATAACCTCCTGCTTATCTGCTGATCTCGGCACAAGTCACCGTCCCACTTAAAGATGTGTCTTGAAAGCGAGTTTTGTTCTTGTAGTAATATCACAGGTCTAATTACATAGGTGGCGGCTCCTTTCCTGCCATAGGTTCAGACACGCGTGCCTCGCCTTGTTTTTCCACTACCAGCAAACAAAGGCTATTTTAGTCAACATTCAAAACTATGTAAACGGTGGCTGTGTATAAACAGGCTTATATTGTCTCAAGATGCCCCTTTGGGTGGGGGAGGGGCTGTGAGAGAAAGAGGAGATTGTAGACTGTTTGGATTTTGTTTTGTTTTCAAAAAAAAAAAAAAAAAAAAAAAAGGTGCTTCAGTATATCATTACAGAATTGGCAGAAAAGGAAAGCAGCATTCAGAAGCGACACCAGCAGCCACGGTGCAACGTTTTCTAGGACAGAAACACCCATAGAGCAAGCGGCCTCTTTTCTGTCCTTTGCTGCCATGACCCTGCGGGCTGGGTGTAAGTATTCTATAAACATTCTATAAACATGCTCACGGATGTTAATAAACATTTATTCTTAGTTGCTGAAAATATATGTTGCCTTGGAGTATAAACACAGGCCCACCAAATACTCTCTTTAGAACTAGTTTTAAAGTTACAAAATCCATAGCCGAAATGTACATTCCACCCTACTCAAGTTGATGTGATGCTGCAGGAACTTCACTTAACGGAAGGCACACGGTTCTAGTAGTGATATCCGAGAACCCGGATGGAATCCACGCTGCGTAAGTATCTCCCCATAAGAGCGCTGGAGGTACTTCCTCTCTGGTCCTTCCTAACAGTGTTGGCTGACAATGCCATCAGAACCCTCACTAGGCCAAGCAGCTGGGAATGTGCAGAGCTTGTACACGGGACTGCCCTGTACAATCCCAGTGAGCAAGTTATGCTTTGGACCCGTACACTTCTTGGTGTCTTGAACCACAGTTTCAAAGGAATGAGAGCATGCCAGGAAAGTCCTAGGAAGCACCAAAAGCTGTCATGTTTGAAACATGAGCCCTTCGTTGAATTATGCAGTGTCCTACCATTTCACGCTGCCAGGTGCGCTGTGGCTGAGGACAAGGTGGGGATTAAAGCTCAGCAAATAGGGGCTGGGGAGATGGCCCAGTGGTTAGAGGAACTTCCTCTGTAAACCTGTCAACCAGAGTTCAGATCCCCCGGCACCCACAGAAAAGGCAGACTTGCAGTGTAATATCAGTACACCTATGGCAATGTGAGGTAGAGTCAAGAGAATCCCAGAACCCACAGGCCAGCGAGTCTGGCCTTCTCAGCAGCAAACAACAGAAGAGACCCTGACTCAAGCAAGGAAAAGGGAGAGGTCCAACGCCCCAAGGATGTCCTCTGACCTACACGCACACAGTGACACACACACATAGCAACAAATAGGAGACCAAATCCCACTTCTTCCACTTACTGTCACCTTCTCCCTCTCTAACACCAGCTCTTTCAACCTTCTCTCTCTGAGCCTTAATGTCTACTGGCTACAAAGAGGATAGTAAGCTGTTCAGTGGGAAGGGACTAGGGGAGGGGAACAAAGAGAGGTGGTGGGAAAGATTGTGATCAAGGTACATTGTGTATATGAATAAAGGTTATCAATAAAAACTTTTTAAAAGATGACAGAAACACTTGTCACGGGGTATCAGAAGGTTGAGTAAGATTATGTCCATATTCAGTGAAATAATGATAAGTTTAAGGCATTGTTTCATAGTTGACACATAGCGTTGGCCAAAGCTAAAAAGCTCTTAAGTTTCAATTACATAACTTCTCATGTAGGTTTCCCTTCAGTTCTTAGTCTACAGACCAGAAAGCTGGGGGATTGGAGATGGAATGGAATGCAACCACCATGTGTGAAGGCACCATACCCCACCCCGCCCCAAACTCCTCTGCCTCTCCCAAAACAAAATCACAAGTGCAACTGGTTTGCAGAATATAAAACATTTCATTGTTGGTAGCTATTATTTCACAGGCCCCCAGCAAAGCGTTGCTTCCTCCCAGAGCAGCCTCCCTCATATCTACTGATGCCAGAAATTCCTTTTGAAATAGATAGGTAAACAATAAAATTCTTACATATGCCTTAAAAATGCAAATGCTAAAATCAAGAGGTACCCTAAAGGCTTGCAACCAGTCCTTGGCAATGCCCCATCTGTCCGAAGGGAGCAGAGGTGTGAGGCCTCAGAGGACATTGGAAATAAGGAAGGTTTTGTTGATTTCACAATGTTGCCTGGAACTGACCTTGGAACATGTCCCTTTTGTGTTGACTCAGGAACATAATTTAGGGAAAACTTAATTTTCCAGAACTTTGAGCTTGGTGTCAATGGTTCCTTATTCCTAACACTAAAAACCCCTAAAGTATTTTTTAATACAATATATCTCAAATAAAATATAAACTTTGATGAAAATGCCCTTATGTAACAATGCCATGCACAATGAAATATAAAGTGAATTAAAATTTTTTTTAACTATGATCTTCTCAAAGTCAAGGTGGGCAGCACCTAAAAGTTTTCATGCATAAGCAAGCTCATATTGTTGGGATGTCACAACCTGATATTGTGACAAATAAGAACAAAATTGTTCAGTTTTTTGTTGTTGTTGTTGTTGTTTTAATTTCTAATCCTTCAAACAGTTGACGATCCTATAGGGCTAATATTTTCTCTTTGTGCATTCTGCCAACCACTTTGACAAAGATCTCCCTTTCACGGGGTTCTTGGGACAAGTCAGAGTATAAGCATGGGTCAGTCAACTCTGTCTGAGACTCTGCTTTCAGCACTGGGCCCAGCCTGACCTTGATGTTGAAAAGTTCTCCCCTTGTAAGCAGAAGTTTACAGCTGTAAACATCCCTCAAATCAAGTGAAATTTTCACACGATAAAAACAAGAACACATGTTTATTGCAGGCTGCTCTGTGCCAGGAACCGATGTAAACAATACACACAGATTAATTTCCACAATAACCCTATGAGAAAGCCACCATCTTTTATCATTTCTGATTTTCAGATGGAAAAACAGAGGCTTAGAAAGCTAGGACTTCTTGCCACATTTCTACTTTCAGAGAAAAAGCACTTACCTACTGCACTGAATTATTTCTCTGGCCACGTCTTAGCTTTAGAATCAACTTACATTTAGGATTGTTGCTAAATTTGGATCGAATTCTTCCTAGAGTTCCAGGGACTAAAGTAATATCATCCACATTAGTCAGGTAATTGCTCAAGAACTCAGTTCTGTCACATGTCACATCTTCCATTCCTGTGAGGACGGAGGGGAAAAACAAAAACAAAAACAAATATTTTCAGGCAATAGTAAAATTATATTACTAAAGTATTCACACCAACACTAAAGATGGCATCCGAACATCCTTTGATTAGTTTTAAGCAACTTAACGAGAAGAACCTTCACATTTGAGCTTTGACTTAACTTTAAATTTTTAGTGCTTCTATAAATTCTCTTCCTGGGCTGTCACGTAACTGTGTCTTGTCACATGTAATAAAGGTGCAAATGCATCGTGTCAATGATCATTTTAAGCAAATGAGCAAGAACACCAAGTCAAAGAAAGTAAACACGTTTTAAAATCACAAACTCTTTATAATCATTATGGAAAAAAAAAAGATTGGGCATTCAAAGAACTCCTGTATTGCTTCAAATTCTTCCCAATAGAAGCTGACATAAGTAACTGTAATATACTGTTCCATATCTCTTTTACAAAATATCCTTTTCCTCCTCCTCCTCCTCCTCTCTCTCTCTCTCTCTTTTTCTCTCTGCTATATCTCCTATCTTGAGTACTTCGTAATCATCAGCTTTCACCCTGTCTCCTCTGGTGGCCTTGGATGCTACTGACAAAACAATACTTCCAATAAGAAATGAGGGGGAAAAAAATGTCAGTTCCAATGACCACCCAAACTGAAAAACAAAATAATGCTCAAAACAAGTTGTAAACAACATAATTAGAACTGAAAGCCAGTAACTACAGCACACAGAAAGTCTCGATAGGGAATTCCTTTTAACCAACCAATATTCTCCCACCCCAAATTTTGTTTTCTTTCTTCTGGCAAGGAAAATTTCTTGATCAACATTTTGAAAACTAATAAAATAAAAATAAATTCAAATCTTGGAATTATAAACTCTGGGGCTGGAGAAATGGCTTTGTGGTTAAGGCACTTGCCAACAAAGCCAAAGGACCCAGGTTCAGTTCCCCAGGACCCATGTAAGCCAGATGCACAAGGTGGCTCATGTGTCTGGAGTTCATTTGCAGTGGCTGGAGGCCCTGGCACACCCATTCTCTTTCTATCTGTCTCTTTTCTCTCTCACCTCATAAATAAATTAAAATAAAATATTTTTAAAGTATAAAGAATCATAATCTCTGGCAACTGGTAGTGAGCCTTAGTTTCATTTTGGAATTTATAAGACAGCATGAAACTATATATAAACTATCAAGTTTTAATATATAAGAGTTCATGATCTCAGTTACCTATGGTAAATAGCAGTTTAAAACTATTACTGGGTGCCGGGCACGGTGGTGCACGCCTTTAATCCCAGCACTTAGGAGGCAGAGGAAAGAGCACTGCTGTGAGTTCAAGGCCACCCTGAGACTATATAATGAATTCCAGATCAACCTGGGCTAGAGCAAAACCCTACCTCGAAAAACAAAACAAAACAAAACAAAAACAAAACAAAACAAAACAAAAACAAAAAAAAAAAAAACATTAATGGATCTGGGTATAGTGGGGCACACCTTTAATCCCAGCCGTCAGAAGGCCAAGGCAGAAGGATAACTGTGAATTTGAGGCCAGCCTGGGACTACAAAGTGAGTCCCAGGTCAGCCTAAGCTAGAGTGAAGCCCTATCTTGAAAAAAAAAAATTAATAGAAAATTCCAAAAATAATCCATAAAGTTGAAATTTTCTTTCTGAATACCATGATAAAATTTCACATTATCCTGTTCCATTCTACCCAAAACATTAGCCATCCTTTTTACCAATGTATCCACACAATATACCCCACCCACCTCATGGTAGTTGAGAGAGAGAGAGAGAGACAGAGAGAAACCACATTCATATACTGTTATTACAAAATATTCTCCTAATTGATCTATTTTATTACTAGTAACTACTAGTAATTTATTATTGTGTCTAAGTTATAAATTAAACTTTATCATAAGTATGTGTGTATAGGGGGAAAGATAGGTTTAGTAGGATGTGAAGTTACAGGTATCCACTAGGGGTCTTGGAACATATATACCCTTTGGATAAATGAAGACTGCTGAGTTGTTTTGCACAATCCAGTAAATGAATATTCCAAAAAAGGGAAAATTTACGTAATTGTATAAAAATGTTTTAAAATGTCCTGAAGTTTTAGATTAAAGAAATATAAAACAAGCCGGGCATGGTGGCACATGCCTTTAATCCCAGCACTCGGGATGCAGAGGTAGGAGGATTGCCGTGAGGCCACCCTGAGACTACATAGTGAATTCCAGGTCAGCCTGAGCTAGAGTGAGACCCTACCTCGAAAAAAAAAAAAAAAAAAAAAAAAAAAAAGGAAAAGAAATATTGAACAAGCCAGGTGTGGTGGCTCACGCCTTTAATCCCAGCACTCGGGAGGCAGAGGTAGGAGGATCACTGTAAATTCGAGGCCAGCCTGAGACTACATAGTGAATTCCAGATCAGCCTGGGCTGGAGCGAGACTCTACCTCGAAAAGCAAATAAACAAAACAACAAGCAAAACAAAAAACAAAAAAAGGTTAGTTTGTTGGGTTTGCCATATAA
Organism: Orientallactaga sibirica; assembly: GCA_036365145.1. Classification (NCBI taxonomy): domain Eukaryota; kingdom Metazoa; phylum Chordata; class Mammalia; order Rodentia; family Dipodidae; genus Orientallactaga; species Orientallactaga sibirica. The sequence goes on from JAEOAD010000003.1 coordinate 87,184,561, forward strand.
AACAGAGAGGCCCAAATAAATAAAATTCAATATGAATTTGAATTCATAAAATTCAAACTTTTTTTAAGATTCATTCATCCGTGCTAAGATTCGTTTCTAAGATTCATTCATCCTGCACCCTTTTCAATTCTATCTACCTAATACATATATAAATCTTGGAATAAAGAAAGAAAACCAGCATAGCGTGATATTTATATATCATCTCTTTTAACATGGAAACCCTCAGAAGAAAAGTTAAAATAATGAACATGTATTGTGTTTTTATGCAATGTCCACCCAGGGAGGGAAATCTCTTCAAATATATACAAAGGGAAAATTTAAAAAAAAAAAAAAAAAAAAACTCTTCCATCTGTTACATTACTAGGCACTCCAATGGTGAGCAATCTCTCTGGCTTTCAGATACCACTGGGCAAGGGTGCTCCGTGTTCCTCCAGTATGGCGCCTCCTCCCCTTCAGACCAGTTTCTTCCTATGTGTGGAGTCAGTGTTCTCATTGCACAGATGACGGAATGGAATGCTGGCTTGCACACAGTATCAAATGCTCCTAAGTGTTGTGGTGTAACCTGAGCTCCATGGACATTCACGCTGACTTCAAAGCCCAAGGCCTGGAGTTCTGAGAAAGAGATACCGTAGCTTCCCAGAATCACATGGAGCTACTCATCTTAGAAATCTGCACACTGAGGAAAGGTTTTAATTTGCCTATGAACTTGAAGGTACTTTCCATGTGGCCCACTGGGATCATCTTAGATGTCTGTCTCCAGCACAGGAGCCAGTGCTGGCCACATTTCTGGGAGACATGAATCAGTTGTGTCATATGCTACCAAGTCCCCATGCTGTCTAGCTTTCCACTAAGCCAAAGGAATGGAGAGGAATGTTGTAGGAGATACCATTTAGTCCTTTAGGGGAGTAGGTTAGTCCCCACATCTGCCTCCCACTCCACTTTCTCATAGATCTACAATTCTGAAAAGACAATTTCAAGTGTCAATATATGACAAAAGAGATTTGCCAGCCATTCTAAATACGTCAGCCAGGGAGTCAACCAATTTTCTTCTTTCAAACTCTACTTATAGGAAGAAGCCCCAAATTCCAAGGTCTCTTTTTCAATTTGATAGTTCTGGTATGCAGAAGGCATTCTCCAATGGCTGGAGGCCCTGGCACTTGGTCTTGCTCATTTTATCCCTCTCTCTCAATCTCTCTCTCTCATAAATATATAAATAATTTTTTTAAGTTATAAAAAATTACCCACTTCCTTGTGCTAGAGAGATGGTTAGGGAGCATGCCTGCAAAGCCTAATGACCCACCTTCAGTTCCCCATTATCCACATAAAGCCAGATACACAAAGTGACACACCCAGAGTTTGCTTAGAAAAAGAAAAGCCCACTTCCTAAGTAGACATGATGGTCTACATCTATAATCCCAGCACTCTCATTGGGAGGCTGGGACAAGGGAAATCATGAGTTCAAGGTCAGCCTGAGCTACTAAGACTCTCAAAAACAGAAAGGAGAGGGGAAGAGAGATATAGAAGACTTAGTTTTCTTTTCTTTCTTTTTTTTGGGGGGGGGAGAGAGATGCAGAGAGAGAGAGAGAGGGAGAGGAAGACAGATAAAGATAGGCACGCCAGCAGCCTCATAGCCGCTGCAAACGAAATCCAGATGTGTGCGCCCCCTCTGGTCAAGTGCAGCATTGAGCCCTTGCGTAACTTTGCATCTGGCTAAACGTGGGACCTGGAGATTGGAACCGCTGGAGATTGGAACCAGCGTTCTTAGGTGTGGGAGGCAGGCGCCTTAACCCCTAAGCCATCTCTCCAGCCCAGACTTAGTTTTCTTTATCACAGCAGGGCTTGATTTGAACTTTGAATTTCCTCAGTGAACTATAGGAAACCATTTGACTTACATGCCACATCTTGGACAAGAAAGTCTCATCTCTGCCTCCTTACTATAGTAAGATTTTTTTAATTTTTATTTATTTATTTGAGAGAGAGAGATAAGAAGAAGAAGATAGACAGAGAGAGAGAAAATGGGAGCACCAGGGCCTCCAGCCATTGCAAATGAACTCCAGATGCATGTGTCACCTTGTGCATCTGGCTTACGTGGGTACTAGGGAATCGAACCTGGGTTCTCAGGCTTCATAGGCAAGCACCTTAACAACTAAGCCATCTCTCCAACCCAAGATTTTTTTTTTTAATCACACAAACTCTGTGGGCTGCTTTGGGGGATGTGTTTCACAGAGATGGGAGATTATCACCTGATGTGTCAGATTCGCAGAGGAAATTATCAATATCACAAGGGAATTGTCCGCAATACTTTAATAAGAAACAAGTTTTCTGTAGGAAGGCCTTCCTACAAAGAACAGGAAGACAGAAGTCCCTGCTTTTGATTAAAATGAACCCAGGGTCACCTCAAGTTCTCTCATACTTTTGTTATCATGACCTAATTTCTTTCTTTACCCTGAAGAAAAGGAAGCAAAAGGTCAGGAATAGAACCCTGGATTCTGAGAGCATATATTCTTTTGCTCAACATCCTCAGAAACATCGATGTATCTATTCTACTAGCACAGAACTAACGAAGCCTTACCATGGTCTCCAACAAAGATGACATTTACACAGCGATGCAGCTTGAGTTGCTTCAGCCCATCCATTAACTGCCCCACAGTTTTATCAATTTCCCTCAGGGGATTTGTCATCTAGAAAAAAGAGCGAGTTAGTCCTCACAGATATTTATTCACTTGCTTTTCAGTTTCCATAGATCTTCTACCCTTAGAACAAACTGGAAAGAAAACTTCAGGCCCAGAGGCAGAGCTTTGACTCGGAGAGATTTTCCCACCAGCTTTAATGGAAATAAACGTCTAAGATTCCTTCAAGAAAATCAAAACCTCGACTCAGCCAATCCCTTTCAGAAGTCTTTGATATAAAAGTATCACAAGTATTTCTAAGGTAAATTCTTTTTTAAAAGATAAAAATGGATTTTCAAAGATGCAACTGTATCCATTAAATCCAAGAGTTTTGAGAGTGAAAGAAAGAGATGGGGAGTTTACCTCTGCTCCCTATGTAAAATTACATTGAACTTTAAACAATGACAAAGACAATGGTAAGTCAGTCAAAAGCAGTTCAGAGGGTAAAATCAATACTTTCCCCTGGGTGATAAATTAAAGCAGCACTCATCAAATGAGATCCAGCCCATGTTCCAAAGATCTTAATGGTCAACTTTTCAGAACAACAGATTGTTCATGGAAGAAGCTAAGTCTACAAAACATAACCCTGAGAACCCTAACTTACACAGAAATGAACCACTGTCTTTGATCTAGAAGGTTTCTTGTTTACTATAGTGAAGTACAAAAACCCAGTGCTTCCCTGAGGAACATTTCCAAAGCCAAAAAACATAGTCCATCTTTTATTTTTGATTCAGTGTAGTCTCCAACACAAGTTCTCTCTTTCTCTCTCTTTTTCTCTCTCTCTCTCTCTCTCTCTTTTCTCTCTCTCTCTCTCTCTCTCTCTCTCTCTCTCTCTCTCACACACACACACACACACTTCCCTTCCCAGTCTCATCACTGTAAAAGATAGATTTTTAACAACTTCACGGCAGACAAACATTTTATAAGACTTTAGATGAATGCTACAGCATAGCTAACAATCACACACAAAAACATCCAAGAGACACAAGATGAAAACAGGGCATCTGAACTGTATGATTCCATCAGCATCTTCTTGGATAATTCAAGACCTTTCCTTGGACTATTTCCTCAGGGAGATGAGGTGGGGACTGTTCTCCTTATGACAGGAGTCAGTCTTCTGAAGCTCAGCTGAACGTTGCAGAATGAGACGTGCCATATAACCTGAAGGGACTAACAGATGTGCGGCTAAGCAGTCTCTGCTTCTGAGAAAACCACGCTGTCCTCCAGAATCCTCGTCTAGACAGAGAAACACGAAATGCATAACATATGTCGATCCTTGGCAATGAGTCATTTTCCTTGATTCAGCAGGTAAAATCCAGATCCTACTTCTTAGTGATCCATTTCAACATCAAAACTCAGATCCTGCCTCACAAGTACGTGGAAAGTTTTAGGGAAGGTAACAAGCACGAGCTCTTGTGAATAGACTGGGGTGATGAAACACAGCTCATGTCATCATGAGAAAACGCATGCAGCTTTAGCGGCCCATAGTGTTCTCTTTCCTTTGGTCTCGGCTACTCTCTTCTCCTTTTCGAATCTCAGAGAGTATACACCACTAATCTAAGGGAACTTGTTGAGTTTTCATCTACGTCGTTTTTTTCTAAAGACACCCTACTACTTTGTTGGACTATTCTCAAGAACCTGGGATGAACCACGGTGACTAACTCTTTGCAGAAGAGCCAGCAAAACTGACAGTCCGGCTTCACAGTCACTCCAGTCTAAACGGCAACATGAATTGTGGGTCAACCAACATTCAAGACAGGAAAAGGCTCCTTTTATGTCTGTCACACTGAAAGGTCAAGCTATCTTCACATCAGTGCTACTCTCTGAAATGCCAGACTCTCCCAGACTCAAAGCCAAGGATGGTGCCACAGCTTTTCTAAAACAGATCCAGCCAATTTTCAAACCAAGGCACCAAAGGGAAGCTTCCACTCAAAATATACCTGCCCGCCACAAAGCTTTGGAACAATAGATAAACTTACTTTGTCCTGACGAGTATCCGCTGCATAATGATCCATCCTATGTAATTTTCTTCTTCTTTTCTTTGGAGGAGCAACTGGTCTTTCCTGTCTCCTCTTAGGGGCAACTTTCCTCTTAGGTCTCTTAGCCGGAGTAAGAGGTGAGCCATAACTACTCTCCTGTACCGGCGGATAGAGATGTCTGGACTCAGAAGCCGGCTATCCTTCTGGGTCGGATAGTAGTAAAGCTTACACTTCCCGTGTGGGCCAGTAGAGGTTTAAAGACATACTAAGGCTCCTTAAGGGAGAGCACACTGAGATGGTGGGGGGAGGGGAGAGGGATCAGGGAGCCTCTTCCAAATGGGTCTCAGTGTTCTCGCAGCTTCCTCACTGAGCGTTAGAATATAACTTTAGAGGCTGTAGTCATGGGAGCTTCTTTTTGGCTGAGAAGCAGCCAGTGAAGTAGATACATCTGAAGGTGACATTAGGCAGGTTTCTTATTCTATAACGCCTGCACTGGTCCTTGGATATGAAAAGCTCTCCTCTATGTATATAGTACTAGCTTGCAACCAAATATATTTACTGTCATTCAGTCATTTCGAGATGAGAATGAGGTGGCTCCAGTTTATAAACTGAAAGGTACCAATCTGCTTACACACCAAATATGTCAGAATACTGTCTGTCACCTTCTGTGTTAAACCAAGGGCAGAATGCAACATAAATGTAATAAGCAGTCCCTTGATGCTCAGTGGACTTGCACAAATCAGGACTTTGAACAGGAGAGAGGACTTTCCACTGACAGGAACTGACATAAATACCACTGTATATTTAGAAATTCTTTTCCAAAAATTAGGTCAAGTGTGAACAGCCCGTGAGCTCTCTTCATTGTAGGAGAGAGATCAAGAAGGCCTTGGCTTAGATTCTTGCTATGAAAAGACCCCTGTTTGAGGGAATGAGTGTGCTACAAGGGTTGCTCAAAAATCCAGAGAACAGTAAAATATGATCAATAAACTGGGTGAGGAACTCCCAAAGCTGGACAAAAACCAGCCCCTGATTTGCTGATGGTGCAAAGGTGAATTAAAGCAGCAAGCCCTGCTATCTACCTGGCTACCTTATTCTTGGCAGGACTTTTCCAAGAGCCATTGGGATGCAGGCAGAGGCAGGAAGAGGAACAATGTTAGTGTATCCGAGGACATCTGCCATGCGGTTGCACTGTTTCCGGGGCAAGCGACTGCAAGGGCGCTTCTGTTTCTGTCTCGTCCTCTTTCTCCGGCAAAGCGATCAAAAGTTATAGCCCCATACACCTTGGTTTGGTTTGGTTTTAATGCTTCTAGTTTTAGGCAAAACTCCATGAGAAGAGCAGGAAAAGGAAGAGGGTTTTTTCCCATTTCATGGTCACCAAGTACATTCAGCTAGCGCTCCAATCTGCCCACCAAACCCTAGGCCATTTGCAAGAGATTTCCACATTCCAAAGACTCCCGAAGAAAGCACTTCCAATTGCAGCAGGTTAGAGGAGCAGGAGGATAGGATTCAGGCAAACTGAGTTTTCATCCAGTATAAAGGCATGTATTTCCTCCTTGGAATGTTAGAGGTAGACGAAAGCTAAGTTTTCACTGACCAGCCAGACTTCAGCCTGAATTGAGAAGTTTTAGCCTGAGGTTAAAAAGAAGATGGAGAAGGGCAAATGTCCCTGCTTTTCAGAAGGATTCTTTGCCATCTGAAGGGAGGGACCAGCCAGCCAAAGCTCTGCCTCTAGGCTCAGAAGAGCAGCCGAACATCAGATCACAGAGAAAGCACATGTCAAAGAGAAAAGGATTTTGTGCCAATAACCAAAAGCAAGCATGTTTCTATACATTCACCATTACACTATGAAACCAGGAGCAACAGAGCCCTCCTTGGAACTAGTAGCCCAGTATCTGACCATCACATGCCACTGCTTTTGAAACTCATCCTGGGGGAAAAAAGTGTACTCAAATATTAAGCAATAAAACATAAACTTCATCTTCCTGTAGCATAGACTATTTTTTAAGGACAGACTCATTCTGATTAAATTTCAAATACGAATTACTTTTTCATTACTTGAAAAAATAACATACATATAGATTTTAAAAATAATTTTTCACCTAGTATCTAGCCTTCTCATGTTCAATACAAGCAAATGATGACGTATGGATGTAATGTATATATCACAAATAGGTATGTAAGCCAATTAAGCCTATGACATTAAAGATTTTTTTGTAAAAATTTTTATGTTTGGGTTAGTTTTGAATTAAAATAAGTTTGAGAACTAGAGGAGAAATAGTTGAAATCTGAAAATATTCTTCCCTGTATAGAAAGAAAGTGACCCAGTTATCACATTACCATGACTACAGATATACTTTAAGGTATGCAGTTAATGTTTCTCCAGTAGATTCATGGCAACACTCCAGTTTTAAGAAGTATTAGTACTAAAAAAGAACACCATATGGATAGTTACAGCTCTTAATTCAAAAGTACTATAGGAAAAAATATCTGCTTGTATACTTATGAGCAACTGTGGACCCGGAAACCACCACTGCTGCAAATCGATAAAGCTTTCCGTGTCTCGCATCATTCATTCATTACTCAAAACTTCAAAACAAATTGTTTCCTCATCAAAATACAGATACTCTCAATAGGTAATTGTAGCTAAACTATGCACAATATAAACTCAAAGGCTTTCCCAAAGAATCTTTATTATTATGCCATATAATTTAAGGCATAAAGTGAGTTATATCTCATCTATACCATTAAAAGCAAACTTTTGTCACAAAGAATGTGCTGGGTATGATCTGAGCATCACATTAATGAGTCACTTTGCTTTTCACTGCATGAAGTATTCTGTGAGAAGGATTGTGGTCTGGGGCAGAAAGTCTGAGATTTTAGCCCAAATCCTTCACTTACAGCCAACGAACTAGAACAGCCTCAGACTTCTTCAAGTACCAGTTTCCACCATCAAAATAATAGCTATACCAACCTACATCCTTGTTTGGTCTACCCTTGGGGTCTTTTAAGGACTATTATTCAAACAAAATTGGACTTTTAAACTCAGCACATGGAACTGCTTAGGTGTTTAGTGGGTTTTTTTAAAAAACATTTTAATAAAATGTGCCTCCTTTTGTTCACTTTAGATTAATTTCAAACAAAGCCATTTTAAAGATAAAACAGCCATTCTTGCTTTGGTTTTTCTTTCCTGGCAAAATAAGATGTGTGTTTCATGTATGCAGATGTTTATCTTGTTTTATCATTTGTTTCAGAATCACGCGGACACTGGTTAAACATCAAAGGGAAAGAAAGAGGGCCTTGGAGTTATATGACTTCCATGATGTGAGCCATTTCACATAGCTATTCATGTCTAGTGCCTATAAAAAAATTCATGAGCCACTGAATTGATGTCAAAGCATTTAGAAGTCCTTATGGATCCTCGGTATTTACTGCCTTTGTTCAGACATGCTGCAATTTGTTCCAAGATGCTTAAACCAAGACACATTCATCCGCATCTTCTACGTATGCTTATGCTAAACACAGTACATTGAATTACAGCAACTGTAGGCCATTGACTCTCAAAGAACTAGAGATAGTGCCCATCAGCAGAGTTTTTAAAATAATTTTCTCAGCTGAAATCATTTTATTACGTCAACGTTGACCTCACTGCTCCGGTTAACAAAGATGGAGAGCATTTAAAATACTAAAAAGTTTATACTTGCAGACTCCATCATATTTCAAGTGACCTATGCTAAAACCCTGAGAAGATCGTCACCTTAGATAAAAGAGAAACTTAGTAAAATACAGCCATCCCATTCCCATCTCCTAAATGTGAAGTTAATCAAGATTGTACCTTACAAACAAAGGGTTTGACCAAAGGTTGCCGTAGAGCCTTACTAACCTAATAGTGTGTTTCTCTCAGGAATTCACCTCACCTTGAGGGTGACAGATACGCCCTCACTCTTGAATGTGCTCGTAGTTTCACACTACGTATATCTATGTCCAAGTTGTACAGTAAAAAAGTATCCGTTGCCGGGCATGGTGGTGCACGCCTTTAATCCCAGCACTCGGGAGGCAGAGGTAGGAGGATCGCCGTGAGTTCGAGGCCACCCTGAGACTACATAGTGAATTCCAGGTCAGCCTGGACCAGAGTGAGACCCTACCTCAAAAAAAAAAAAAAAAAACAAAAAACAAAAAAAGTATCCGTGCTATGCTATGAATCAGATTAATCATACTTAGTAAGATTACTGGAACTACTTAGCTAATGTCCTCTTTGTGAACTACATAGTCATTTTAAGGAGGTTGAAATTCAGTTGCAATGTCTTATATTAGAAGTTTGTTCTCAAGCTTTCTTCCGCTCCTGCCCCACCATTTCCCAACCCCCCACCTTGTTTTGCTGATGCCTGCAAGGCCGGGACTGTACCCCACTTCCCTTTAACACCAGGTTTAGGATATGTTTAAATAGCGAGGCAATCTGAAATGAAGTTCCTATAAGAGAAACAAGTACATTTAAGGTTTTTTTTTTTTAAAACACTTTCAGTTTTGTAATTCTTTGACAATGTATATAGTCCTTAGATGTACGAGAATATTCAGAGACATTGCACAAACCCTGACATAAGGTCAGGAGATTGGGTCTCCCAGGGACCCAGGTTGTCCTCAGGCAGATGATAAGCTACTAACCTCAGGGCCAAAAGGGCCATATTTGTGTCCTGAGAAATCAGGCTGTTCCGAATAGAAGGCGTAGACCGAAGGCCTATGGGAAAATTGGAAAAGTTCAGAATCAACCCCCAACAGCACATATATAACAGAGAAGACCACACATTTAAATACATCTTCAAGGGGAGCCGGGGGTACAGAGGAGGAGGGCACAGTGGGGAGGGGAAGAAACGGAACCAAAGCTTAGTAACACACATGTGTGAAAAATGCCCTAATGAAGCCGGGCGTGGTGGCGCACGCCTTTAATCCCAGCACTCGGGAGGCAGAGGTAAGGAGGATCACCGAGAGTTCGAGGCCACCCTGAGACTACATAGTTAATTCCAGGTCAGCCTGGACCAGAGTGAAACCCTACCTCGCAAAACCAAAAAAAAAAAAAAAAAAAAAAAAAAAAAATGCCCTAATGAAACCCATCACTTCATATGCTAACCTAGAAACTTAATTAAAAACAATCCTTCAAGTTTAATTAAGTCTCTCACCCAGTGTCAGTATTACCATAGAAAACTTTTAAAACATTTCTCTGGCTTCCATGCCCACCCTCCTCTACCCCACCCACCTCAGTGGAAATGTAAACATTACTCAGAACCTTAATCTGAGATAACCCAGTGATCATTGCCACGGGGCCGTGGAAGTCTGACAGTGCCAAAAAGAACCCACCCTGTCCAAGGGAAAAGTCAGCCTTAATGCTCTCAATCCTTGACGTGCTCATAGTCCATTTATCAAAGCCAGCAAGTCCTTTCAGCTCTGCTCAAGTGGCCAGGATTAGCAGCTACAGTAATCCATGTAATTAAATGGATCTTGATAAGTCAAGCCTTCTTAGGAAAATAACGCTGAAGGCTAATAACCACAGAACATTTAATAACACCAAGCCTTGGCTGTGTTTCAATTTCCCAGCTCCATCCAATGTTTCACCTAAGTCTAACCTAAGATGGGAATGTACTAGGGAAAGCAGAGACAGGGCCAGGAGGGGGGGGGGGGAGAGTTACCGCTCATTGTCCGGCAGTGCGAGCCATTGAAGGATGGTTAGGATTCTCCGCTCGTGAGGAATGGACCTGTAGGCAGAAGCAGCAAAGCATGCATTTGGGTTGTCTTCCCACAAACCTAAACCTGAGAAGTACTTGGCCTTGCACTCAGGCCAAAGATCTCTAGCCACTACCGTCTGTGTCTGCCTCGTTGCACCGAAGGCCTTCTTTGGAGTTAGTGTTGAACCTTCCATTTCCATTTGAAACCTATTCCATGGCTCAACCCCTTCCATAGACTAGGCTGGAAATTCTGGTCCATGGTCAAACGGAGGGTCCCATCTTGCTGATCAGAAACTCTGCTACAAGCAGAAAGGACCCGGGCTTTAGACTCGCTGCTGGCTAGTGACTCAAGCCATCTGCTGCGGCAGAAGAGGGAAGAACGCTGCCCCCGTCCATCTTCCACTGCCTGGCATTGTGGCTTCCGTGGGCCGTTATGCCTCTCGGCCTCTTGGCCCTCAGTTTTCTCATCAGCAAAATAAAGATAACAGCAAAGCACATCACACATTTGATTTAAGGATGAAAATGAAACACGACAAAACCAAGGTCATGCTCAGTGCCTAGTACACGGTAAGTATGTGATTTTTAAAAAATTCATGTTTCATTAATGACCATAGTCATCATTCTGCCACCAGATAGCTATGACTTTAAACACATTGTTTAATCTGAAACTTGAAGTTCCTCCTCTAGAAAATAATGGGTTAGGGAAGGTAGTCTTGAATTTTTCTTCTAGCTCTATAAAACTCTATCAAGAATAGGCACATATAATTATGAGACTGACAAAAAGGGTATAATCTGCATTCCCAATGGCTTTTGTGTTTCTCATTCCTCTGTTGAAATATAATTACCTTAAGCCAGACCATAGCTCCAAGAGCTCTGGGCTAACATCCTAACCATGCAGCCTGGGATCAGTGGGATTGGGATACTCGCTAATCAAACAACATCTCGGCTTGGAGAAAAAAATTGTTCAATATTTCTTTTCTTTTTTTAAAAAAAAATTATTTTTATTTATTTTATTTGAGAGAGAGAAAGAGAGAGAGAATAAGCATGCCAGAGCTTCTAGCCACTGCAAACGAACTTCAGCTGCACGCACCACCTTGTGCATCTGGCTTATGTGGGTCCTGGGGAATCAAAATGAGGTCCTTTGGCTTTGCAGGCAAGTGCCTTAACTGCTAAGCCATCTCTCTAGCCCTTGTTCACTATTTCTTAACAAGGAACACAAAATGCTTTCTGTACCTCTATCCAAGATCAGGCCAGAGAGGCATGTTCATGGTAAGGCAAGGAAGTATTATTGTGGGACATTGGACAGGCCATTTAAACTTTTACTATCAGGAAACATGAGCAAGCGGGCTACTTAGAGCCACAGCAGACAGCCAGGATCAGTTAACCTCTTTCTTTCCCTACCCTCACCACCCACCCCTACCAGCTCAACCCAGCACGCTGGGAATTGCCCCTCTGGAATTCTCTCTGTCTAGAGCTATGACATGAGACCAGAAAATTGTGTTTGCTATTAAAAAAAAAAATTCCTACTATAAACATATTTCAATGACATTAAAAATTTTCAATGGCATTGGATAAATATTACTCTGCTTATTACATCCTATAATTGAGTTACAAGGTAGAGCAAAGTCAAATTAATCACTTAAGGAATTTAATTCTTTAGTGTTAGAAATCCTTTGTATCTGAACAAAATAAATATAATTACATATTTTGAATTCTTTCCCAACTTATAAAAATCCAATGTCATAGCCTTTTTTGTGTTACCTTTTGTGTTACCTCCTGAAAACTACTTTAGTTATGTGTTGGTACTAGGCCACAAATACGGACTCTGGTGAACCCAGTCCTGATACTAATGGAAAAATATAGCTGATAAAACTTGTGTCAAGGACTACAGAGATGGCTTAGCAATTAAGGCACATGCCTGCGAAGCCTAAGGACCCCGATTTGATTCTCCAGGTCCCACTTAAGCCAGATGCAAATGGTGGCACATGCATCTGGAGTTCATTTGCAGTGGCTAGAGGCCCTGGCATGCCCATTTTCTCTCTCTCTCTCCTCCCCCCTTTCTCTGTCTCTAATAAATAAATAAGTAAAAATAATTTTTAAAATGTTTTTTAAAAAAAAAAAAAAAACTTGTGTCAAGCTCAGAATTCCCACTCTTTGCATAGGGCCCATAAACAATAAGAGGGGATTTTAAAACACCAGAATCAAAACCAGAATGCTTAAGTTTGGGTTCTACTTCATATAAGCATGGGGGATCTGGAAGATACTTAACCTCTGGTGCCTCTGCAAACTGGTAATAATAAAAGTACCTATTTATAAGGTCATTGTACAGATGAAAAGAGATAATACAGGTAAAGACCTTGAAACTAACGCTTGGCACAAAGCCTTGGGCATATCATTTAATCACTCTGGAGGCGTTGGTGTTCTAGTCTCTTAAATGAGTTATAGAAGGTGGCTTTGAAAGCTTTCTAGGTGTTCCAAGTTGTCTGTAAAACAAGTTTCACAGATCAGAGAGACATGGCCTTTAGCCACTAGTGTTTCAAATATGATACAGAGACAGTACAAATAAACCTGTGCAAGGCAAGCAAGTGTCTAAGGGGCAAAGAAAATAGGGTATATGTCCTTGTCTTCACCACACTGATACAGAAGTTGTCTTGAGACCAAGTACAATACATATGGTCACAAAAAGAAAAAAAAGGCAAAATGGAAAATGAAAGAGTAGCTGAAGAGTTCAGTAGTGCAGGGAAACACATTGTCTAGTCAATGTCCAAAGAGACAATAAGAAAAAAAAAAAACCCTTTTATTATTTATTCTTGATGCACTACCTATCCCAATAAAGCATGTTAAGTAAGTTAGCTCATTCTTTCTTCATAACACCCTGTGATGTAGGCAATATAATTCCCACTTAGAGATGAGAAAGTGATTTGTTGAGAGAAGAACTGGTGTTTCCAAGATCAGCAAACTCAAAAGTAGTAGAGCTGGGATTAGATTCAGTCTAAACACTCATACACACTGGGAATTACTGTCCCTGCACAAGAATTAACATAAGAGAATAAAATGAACCATGATCCGAGGGTGACTGAATGTGGAATGAAATACTATCATTTAAAAAAAAAAAAAAAAGCAAGAATATAATTCTAGGCTGTGGTACAGAGCCATGCTTTAAAACTGGCCTTTAAAGTCTAAATCTATGGTTTGAATCTGGTTTTACTTAAATTTAAAATTTTTCAGAATGTACTATATGCAGATTCCCTTGATATATGTCCCCTTCAAAAAACTGGAAGTCTCATCATATTTTACAGTTATAAAAAGCTTCAAAAGGGAGTGGAGATAAATGAATCCAACTCACTTCCAGGACATGGAGATAAAAGATAGTCAGAGAAGCAAAGCAAAACTGCAGACATCTTTGGAACACACAAAAGCCACCTTCTTATAAGTGGTTGCAAATGGGTGGAGAAAATTGTCATTCAAAGCCAGAACACTGGGCCTTTTCAAGGGAGCTTTGCAGCAATTTGAGGGGGGTAGGGGCTCAGACTAAGTATTAATTATGTGCTGGCTCCTCTCCATTCTGCTAGGCAAATGAGTTTCAGAGCAGAAGAAATCCCTTCCACACACAACTGGGAAAGCCAAGGGTTAAAAGCTAAGCTATATGAGATGAACCTGTCGCATCGACATGGCACCTACATTAAGTAGTGTCCATTGTAACACCTGTGCGGACTCATCAATTCAGGAACCTCTTTGAATAAAAAAGAAAATGAGTAGAAAATACTTTCAAAAGGACACTGTCTGCCGGGCATGGTGGCTCACGCCTTTAATCCCAGCACTCGGGAGGCAGAGGTAGGAGGATCACCGAGAGTTCGAGGCCACCCTGAGACTACATAGTTAATTCCAGGTCAGCCTGGACCAGAGGGAGACCCTACCTTGCAAAACCAAAAATAAATAAATAAATAAATAAATAAATAAATAAATAAATAAATAAATCTGGAAAAAATATAGAGAGCTGGGTATGATGGCTCATGCCTTTAATCCCAGCATTTGGGAGGCATAGGTAGGAGAATCACCATGAGTTCGAGGCCACCCTGAGACTACAGAGAGCATTCCAGGTCAGACTGGGCTAGAGTGAGACCCTACCTTGCAAAAAAAAAAAAGAGAAGAAGAGCAATATTTTGCATAAGTGTAAGAGGCAAATATGGACACAGCTTTAGGTTATTTAAGAAAAAAGATGGGAAGAACACCTCAGTGGGAGCAAAAAATCCCCATGAAAAGTTGAAAGAGATTTCATGTCTCACCAAAGAGCCTTAAAAATAATCAACATGTTGACAATTTTACTAGGTAACTTTCATCTCAAGGCTTACAAATATTAACCACTAATCCTTCGTCACCTCTGTGGGGAATGAGTGGTACCACATTCCTACTAAAAATGTTCTGAAGTTTGGTAGAAAAATGGGGTGAAAATGGAGGCTGCCCCCGGTCTCCTGTGGGGAACTTCTAAGCTCTAAACCACTCCATCTGCTTCCCAGTGACCACGCTAGGTTTTCAAGTTTGGGAACCAAAATAAATATAAAATGTTATAGTGTATTTATAGAAAATGATAATGCAAACCACAGCAATTGTCTAAGAGAAATATACATCACCTGTATGGAAAGTTACTAAAGTCCTACAAAGGAGAGAAAGATCCAAAGGATAGGTTGAAGAGAAAGATATTCCTTAATTAAAGGACTGGTTAAAATGGAGAGAGAGACACAGAGGAGAAAAAGAGGATTGGAGGAAGAAGTAGGAAAAGGGACAGAGAAAGAGTCTCAGGAAAAGAAAAATACCTGGAAAGTTACTTTTGAATCAGCAATAATACTAGTAGATTTGATATTTTTACATTTAGCTGAAATGAAATCACCTGAATTGAAGTTTTGAAAGTTGAATCACAATTCTAGTTTCATAAGCATAGACAAAATAAAGGTAACTTACACAGACCAAAAGAATGTTCCAGCTCTCACCCCTTGCTTGGTGGCTGTAATCCATAGCTAATGAGGAAAACATAAGAAGCTTATAATACATACTAAGTTTTGAGGCAGAAAAAGACTAAAATATATTAGATCCAATATCTTATACTCGACTCATGCCCCAACATAAATTTCTCATTATTTGCAGCCATTTTTTTTTTCACATCTGGAAGTCAGACATTATTTTCATCAATGTTATCCGATACATTTTCTGCAAAAACTCTCAAAAGCTTTGCTGTGGTTCTATTGACTTTCTAAAATCATATTTCATCTAGAATGTCTCCTCTGTGCCTATCTTTTCTGACCATCATTTTGAACAGCTCACTCACGAGGCAGAATTCTGCTCGTCAAAGGACCCAGGAGTGGACCACATGTCACCTTTACTACTGAAAACCTCTCAGAGAAGAGCCCAAATTTGGTTCCCATATGTCCGGATATTTAAACCTAGCTTATTTAATTTGACTTCGACTATATGAAGGAGAGAAAGAACTAAAAAAGCTAAGTTTTAATCTAGATTTTTCCTGTGACTTTCCCCTAGCTGTTTAACAAATGGAGCATTAGGGAAAAGTTTCTAGAGTAAGTTAGGTAAACTATACATTTCATTAATGTTTGTTTGTTTATTTTTTTGTTTTGTTTCGTTTTTGAGGTAGGGTCTCACTCTAGACCAGGCTGACCTGGATGGACTTCACTGTATAGTCTCAGGCTGGCCTCAAACTCACAGCGATCCTCCTACCTCTGCCTCACGAGTGCTGGGATTAAAGGTGTGCGCCACCATGCCCGGCTTCAAGGTTTTGAAATACTCTGTGAACCAGCCATTGATACATGCCTGTTATCCCAAGACTAGCAAGGCAGGAGGATCATGGATCGTGAATTCAAGGCCAGTCTGAATATATAAGGAAACTCTGTCTCAAAAACAAGTGAACAAACCTTTATAGCTCATGCTGTTGAGAGGCAAAAGACAGAGTTCAGAACCCAGGCAGGCTTTACACTTAGGCAGCCTGGACCGTAACCCTTGCTTCTGTTATTTATCAACAGTTGGTCCTCCAGAGAGGTAACTTCTTTGCTCCTCTGTTAACTTTACACTGTAGGCAATATTTCACATGTCAATGAATTAATATAGTTAAAGTCCTCAAACCAGTGCTTTAACATGCGGCAGTCAATTTTAGTCTGTATTATTATACAAGAGTGGAAATAAATGGAATCTAGTTACTAGAAACATTAAGAACAGTTTATGGGGCCAGAGACATGGCTTGGCAATTAGGGCTTGTGCCTGCAGAGTCTAACGACCAGGGCTCGAGTCCCCAGGACCCATGTAAAGCCAGGTTCACAAAGCGGCACATGCATGTGGAGTTCATTTGTGGTGGTTAGAGGCCCTGGTGTTCTCTCTCTCTCTCTCTCTCCTTGCAAATAAATGAATAAAGTATTTTTAAAAGAACAGTTTATGGTGGCAAGTGTCTTACCAGATAGAAACCTGTGAGAAAAAACATGCTCGCTATTAACGGAAGAGAATGGAGAAGCTGGAGGGAGAACTACATTGTGAGAACATGCAAATGTGCTCTAAGAAGTCCAGCCTGCCTGTTTTCTGATTTTGATGCATTCAGACATTGGGAGCATTTTATGACTTTAGTGGAAACCTTTATTTGTGTGTGGAAATCTATAATTGGGAGACATTGGGTATCTAGAAGCTTGGCCATAGTTTCAAAGAAATATGAGATGTCTTTCTTTTGGAAAGCTTTAAATGAATCCCAGAGCCACTGGGGGCATCTAGAAATCCCCACCTTAAAAATCACAGCTACTACTGGGCATGGTGGTGCAAGCCTTCAATCTCAGCACTCGAGAGGCAGAGGTAGGATAGCGGTGAGTACAAGACCATCCTGAGAAGACAGAGTGAATTCCAGGTCACTCTGGGCTAGAATGATACCATACTTCAAAAAAAAAAAAAAAAAAAAAAATCACAGCTACTACAGCTGGGAAGTGAGGCATAAAGCAGGGGTACATCAGGCACCTCTCAACTCTCCTGGGTTTTGGGGTGCCAATGGGATGGAGAGAAGGGGTCTTCCCATCACTCATATTGTTTTCACTGGGCCAGAACACCCAGTTCTCTAGGGTGGCTCAAAAAGATAGGGATCTCAGGGGCTGGAGAGATGGCTTAGCTGTTACGGCACTTGCCTGCAAAGCTAAAGGATCCAGGTTCGATTCTCCAGGACCCACGTAAGCCAGATGCACAAGGAGGTGCATGCACCTGGAGTTCGTTTGCAATGGCTGGAAGCCCTGGCGCACCCATTCTCTCTCTCTCTCTCTCTCTCTCTCTCTCTCTGCCTCTTTCCCTCTCTCAAATAAGTAAATAAAAAGAAATTATTAAAAAAAAAAAAAGATAGGGATCTCAGATTGCTCTGAGTGTCTCCTCTTGGTTTGGCCCACACAACCCTTCCACTCTATGGACAAGCTCAGGCATCTCCCAACTAGAATTCATCATTAATCTTGGACTTTCATTCATTCTTGTCCCAGCAAGCACTGGTCACGCTATGCCAGTCTCCAAACTATGCCAGACCCCAGAGAGGCCAGCTTCTTATATGCCTGTTTTTACACTTACTTTTATTTCAATGAAAAAACTCACTATATTCAGAGCCAAACAACTTCCTGTAAAAGCTACTGTCTTGCTATTTCCAAGGAAACTGTACCAGACAATATTTGACAGAGAATGGCTGGACAGAACGCTCAGTGGTTAAGGTGCTTGCTTGCAAAGCCTAACCACCCAGGTTCGATTCCCCAGTACCCAGGTACAGGGAGATGTACGAAGTGACACATGCATCTGGAGTTTATCTGCAGTGGCTGGAGGCCTTGGCATGCCCATTCTCTCTTCTATCTCCCTGTTTGTAAATAAATGATAAATAAATAAATAATAAATAAATATTTGAGAAAATAAAAGATCAGTCTGGTGTTCTCTACAGGCAAAAGAATTTAATGTAAATTTATCAAATGATGATTTCAAATTTCAAAAATTATATTGTAGAACGCACTGACATTGGCATTTTCTGGACTATGGGAAGCTCTAAGAATAAGACCAGAGAAAATCCTCGCAGTGTTACAAGGCCGCGTGTGCAGGGTGAAGAAAGTGGAGTGATGGTGGTAAAATCATTCTGAGGCCCTCACTGAAGAAGAGCTTTATGGAGGAAGTAGGTGGAAGGACGGAACTCCAGAAGGGACCGGACTGCTCGATTTCTCTTAAAGTGAGCAGAGCTTATCCCGAATCCCTTAAGGTATCTGGTAGAATCAGTTCTGCATTGCTGAGATAAACGTTGAAACCAGGCACTGTTTAGGAGAGGAAGGGATTTTTTTAAGCTTACAGATGCAGGGGGAAGGTCCCTCAAATAGTAGGAGAAGCAGGATCCCGTTCATAAATCCAAGCAGAGAGGCACCACCAAGCAGCCAGGAAACACTAAAAGCAGTCAATGCAAAAACCAGCCACAAGCAGGACCCCTGAGCTCACATACCTTTGGGCTAGAAATCAGATTCACCCCCCAAACACATCTTTGGGCTGAACCCCAGGATCCACCCCCAGTGACACTTCCTCCAGACAGGTAGCTGGCTGGAGACCCCAGTTACAAGCTTTAATAAAACATGTGATTTTATGGGGGACATACCTCAAACTACCAGTGCATATATACCACAGTATAAGATGGAGAGGCTGGGACGTCAACCCAGCACTTAAAGGTGATTCCTTTACAAACCTGCCAGCCTGAGTTTGATTCCCCTGGATGAAACCATGAAAAGCTGTCTCTTTCTTGAGCAAGCATCGTGTGTGTGTGTGTGTGTGTGTGTGTGTGTGTGTGTGTGTGTGTGTGTGCCTGGTGTACCTAGTGCATGTGCCTTGCAGGAGCCCATGTGCTTGCCAAAAGTGGGGTGCACTTGCCTGAGAGGCACAGCGGAACATCAAGTATCCTGCTCCATCACTCTCGCATTGGTCCATTCTTGATTGAGCCTAAGTCACTGTTACTGATCCCAGAACTTGCAGTTCCCTCCAGAACTAAGTTACAGGTGTGTGTGGCCATGGCCAGCTATTAAAGCGGGTTCTGGTGATTTGAACTGTGCTTGCACAGGAAGTGCACTAAGCCATCTCTCCAGCCCCATCTTCCTTCACTTTTACATCGCAATTCATTCAGGTAGGATGGTCCTTATGCCACCAAGAAGGGCAGAATGCAATTCAAAGCTAAACAACCTGAGAAGTGAAAACAGCTCAACTACTCCTCTGGAAAATATCTAGGACCTGGGCAGGGGTTGGATTTGTTACTCAAATCTCTACATTTAATTAGCCCCTTGAAATCCTATCCATTCACATGGCTGAGTTTACAGACCTGAACTGAACAGGGAAGCACTCTATTGCATATTCTCTTAAAAGTTACAGGATCTTAGCAAATATTTTCAAAGAAGCAAGCACCCTTAAGGGACTCCACTAAAACATGGGTCACGAAGCAAATGATAGCTTCTAGTAGAGTATTCTAAGAAAACTGAAAGCAGACTAGATTTTGTGAAAGTGATTTTATCATATTTTTCAAAAGATAAAATTAAATGATGAAAGTTATTTTTGGAGGTTTGAAATTTCAGATAAACATTGCACAAATGCTTCATCTTGTCTACAGGGTTTTCAACAGGGAGAAGAAGAGGCCCTTATTCGTCAAGTAATCTGGCCTCTTTGTTATTTAGCCAAATGTCATGCATGATTTCATCATTCAGTAGAAATAAGTTGAACTGAATTGAATGACCACTCTAAGATTTTTATAAATATTTTCTCTACTCATTTTGCCACTGGTGACTGTGAAATTGTAAGCTTCTAGGAGGTTTGTACTTATGCTTTCGGGACACCTACAAATCCTTTCTTACAGTGCTTACGGCTTCGTACACGCCTATACTTTCTGTCCATTTGCTTCTCTGAAAGGTCAAGTTTCAGTTTAAAAAGGGGGGGGCCTTTGAAGTTATAACTATGGTAGTCCCCAAAACTCTCCCAATGCCTGTCTCAATCAAGATGACAGAAAGTTTCAAATCAGTTTCACCACACATCTTGGTGAGCATGAGACGACTCGGTCAAATGTGTCAACTCTGAGAGCAAGTGAGGAAACGGGCCAACAGAGCCACACAGAGGCTTTACTTCATGGGACAGGTTAGCAGAATTTCTCCACTCTATGTCTGTAGAAGGTAATGAATGTGTGGACTCTTCTGCTTATGAGTCATGCTAACCCAGAGGAAACCCAATGTCAACACCCAGTGTAAGTGATCCAGTTAGATAAAATTACCATTTATCTCTCTACCCTTTGTGGTTCGTTAGGCAAGATAGCTTCCATGATCAAGTTATTTACTGAAGACCAACTTGCAATAACTTGATAAGAGTTTGCACTAACACCATTTTATCCACTCATAAAATATCACAAGCTTGGTGAAATCCACCCTGTCAACAAACTTCACAGTGATCACAACTTTGGTCATCGCACACCTCTGGGAGTCCAGCCTAAATAAAAACAGCAAAATCAGAACGTCTATTATAAAGAACCTTTGCTGCAGACACACAGGAAGTCTTCTGGCGTTTATTTTTTCAAAACAAGAAGCCCACATTTATCCTTGCATAGTGATTTACCTATTAAGCAATATGAACATTTTGATCAAGCGACCTGTTCTTAAAAACTGATACCTTATGAAAACATGTCCTATTTACACTCCTTATTCCTCCATGTATCCCAGCAAACATTTTCAGGTTCAAGGTCATCTTGGCACAGTGGCTGCAGGGGACGAATGCAGACGCTGCCTACCTCTTATGCATGAGCAGACTGCACAGAAGTATCCCAGGCCTTGTCCGCAACCGGTACTCCAGGGAGCCACCACCCCCATCAGAGCTGGCATAAGATGGAACCATTTTCCACTCTCCCTCTGCACATCTCGGATTGACTGAGCTCACTGGGTTATGATCCTGTGGTGGTTCTGAGCCTCTGGCCTGGAGCTTGGACACTTGAGCCCAGTGTTGTCCCATCAACAACCATGGCTTTATGTCCCTGCTTTGCTCAAGTCTGACCAAAGTGAGTTGCCTAACCATGTGTGTAATCACAGGAAAAACACCAGGTAAAAGCCACCAACTGCCCTTTTCATTTTCTGAAGCCACTTGATCTGAAGTGTCCGGCATCATTGCTTTCAAAGGAGCAATTTCTGTCTTCGTACCAAGGTAGGATTCCATTATTACAGGATTAGATAAAATAACTTATGAGTTATCCTGTGGGCTTCAATGAGTTCCTTTCTTCCAGAAAAGGGACTCTATTTCTGCTTATGATGTCACTGGAGCCAAAATATCAGAGAAATCATAATTCAACTTTCTTTCTCATTACATCCCCCAATCTAAAAGATAAAAATGACTATTCTGTCATCAAAGTGCCCCTGAAACTCAACCCATAGCCTCATTTCTACCACTATCTCCCAGAAAAGCTGATACTTTTATCATAACTTTGCACATGTACACACAAGCACATGTGTACATACATGTATGTGTATATACATGTATATGTATATAAAATACAAATATATGATATATATATATATATATATATATATATATATATATATATATATATATATATATACAAATAAAGTGAAGACACTGACAAGTTCTAGGAAATTATATAGGCATATTCATATATACTTTTATGTAATTTTTTTCAGGTAATAAATTTCACACAATATGTTTCAATGCACACAGACATACAAAATCCAAGACTTACCGGTTGACCTCCCCACCATCTGTGATTAAATTTCTCTCGCCCTCGAAGATGGAAGGTGGAATCAAATACAGGATCATACATTGAATTGCCAACAATTCCATGGGATTCTGGATACAGCCCCTTTGTATAACAGTAGTTTTGTTGTTAAAATACATATAATATGTACTTCAATATAAATAGCAATACAACCATCTACATATGTTAGTTCTATTGTAAATTTTATAATTACAGGGTTAAATATAATATTAAATTACCAAGGGGCTGGAGGGATGGCTTAGTGGTTAAGGCACTAGCCTGCTAAGCCAAAGGACCCAGGTTTGATTCCCCAGAACTCACATAAACCAGATGCACAAGGTGGCACATGCATCTGGAGTTCATTTGCAGTGGCTGGAGGCCCTGGCACACCCATTCTCTCTCTCTCTCTCTACCTCTTTCTCTCTCCCTCTCTCTCTCTCTAATAAATAAATAAATAACTTTTTAAAAAATTTTAAAATTACCAAAATCATCTAAGATGCATATAGACTTTACTTTTAGTCTGTCAAAGCAAACATGAATCATGGCTAGTTTTAATTAAGTTGAGAAGTTTAAGACAACGATAAGAAATTTAGGATGTTTTTAGCTGTTGTAATTTAATAAAATTGCTATTCTTCTTATTGTAGTTTGAAATTTACAATGTCTCTAAAGAAGCTCCAATTTCTAAATACACTTTCTGTTCTTCTAGGTTCTGCTTCTCTGCCAGAACAATAATTAAAAGAAGGATAATAATTATTGCATACATTGTGTTTGAAAAGAAGAGGGATAGGATCTGGAAATTAAAACAGTGAAGCCCTGAAATCAATATTTTTATTTACAAATTCAGAAAGTGACAGAGCCTTCTGTATTTGAGGGCTGTCTAATGTATGTATAGGGTAGAACTACACCCCCAAAACAGGCCTCAGTTTTAACATCACAGTAAACCTCGGTGACCCACCAAGTTGTAAAAGACATCTGCTGCAGGTCATTGAGGCAGAGAAGAAGGGAATTAGCAAGATTTTCTTTGAACTTCCAGTCATTCCGGGATTAAATCAGACCTTTGAATATTTATGGCTTGAACAAAATACTTACGGTGGCCAAAGTGTATAAGTTAGGGAAGGTTTTTGTGGGGTACACAGGCCTCATATAGGGAGAATGAGTGCCACAGGACCCTGGAAGTAGAAGGGGAACTATTAGGACAAGAGAACCACCAAAGGGAATCATGTCAAGCACAAAATCCATCTTGCCAACTACAACAGACACATGCTCCCACGAAGTACGTTACGAATGTGCACAGTCGTGGAGGGCCAGAGCAGAGCACTCCCTGTAAGAAGTTACTCACGCAGCTTCTCGATGTTAGGCATGACCTTGCTGCCTTTCTTCATGTAGGAGGCACGAAACCCGTCCACAGAGAAGATGATTAATGGAGGGCGGGCGAACCTTAAACAGTAACACGGGAAGGTTCAGAAAAGTTCCTGCCACGAGCTTCTCATTGCATCTCACCATTCCAGTGACTGGGACCGATCATTTCCAGGAAGAACCTTGAAGGGAGGAGTTTGGACACACCTGGGCTTCAAGCACATGGCATTTGAAGGCAGCTAAAGTCCAGTTAAATGGCCCAGGTCACAAATAGCTAAGACAAGGACTTGACTCCAGGTTTCCCTTTTACTTTACAAACAGGGATGTTGTGTAATATGTAAAACACACTGACATTTACCTAGAAGGTATATTCTTCTCCCATTTGTAACCTGGAAACTTCCTACTCATACTTTACAACTCAATTCAATCATGCCCCTTTCCTCACTCAGATATACAACTTGGTAAATTTCGATATAATGAACTGTCAATGTGTTTCAAAGCCTAATTTGTGTTTCATTCATCTTTCTGTTTTGTAGACCCATAGTAAGACTTCAGTGATTCTTTTTTTGAGGCAATTTCAGGCTAGCCTAGAACTTGCTATGTAGACCAGACTGTCTCCAAACTCACAATCCTGCTTCCACCTCTCAGGTGTTGGGATTGAGTCATGTACTGCCATACCCAGCTCCAACAAATACTTTGTGTATATATTAATAAATAAATGAATGAATAATGAATAATAAATGAATGTAAAATTAATAGCAGTAGCATTCTTACCATTAGAAAAACAGATGGATAAAAGTTCCTTTAAGTTTATTTTTAGAATCATTTTAAAACTGATTTGAGCTATGATGATCTCTAGAAAGTATGTAAGAAAGGATTAGACTGTTCAAGGATCAGGCCGGGATCACATGAAATGGTCTTTATAATATACTAAGAATATAATTGATCAATCAGACTTAAGAATACTAAACTATATGCGTAGTAGTTTTCAATAATTTGAAGCTAATTGGCTAAGCATTTAAGTCACAAAACAAGTAAGAGCCGGGCGTGGTGGCGCATGCCTTTAATCCCAGCACTAGGGAGGCAGAGGTAGGAGGATAGCAGAGTTCAAGGCCACTCTAAGATATAGTGAATTTCAGGTCAGGCTGGGCTACAGCAAGACCCTAAAAAAAAAAAAAAAAAAAAAAAGGCTGGTGGTTAAGCGCTTGCTTGTGAAGCCTAAGGATTCCAGTTCAAGGCTTGATTCCCCAGTACCCACGTAAGCCAGATGCACAAGGTGGAGCATGCGTCTGGAGTTTTTTTGCAGTGTCTGGAGGCCCTTGTGTACCTATTTTCTCTCTCTCTCTCTCTCTCTCTCTCTCTCAAATAAATAAATAAACGAGCCATAAATAAAATCATCAAGAACTGTTCCATCCCATGTCATAAGCCCAAAGATGTTCATAAGCTTCACTCAAAACAAAAATAGGAGGAAAAAATAAAGAGGTCTAAACATTTAAATTCTGTGTCCCAGGCTATGATCCTTAAATAAAAAAAAAAAATACAAAGACCAAATACGTTATGAAAACACATTTGTTGGAAATGCATTTTCTGCCAAGCCTTTCAAAGGTCCTGGGAGGCACACTAAGTGCCTCGTCTGGTCACCCTGGAGCTGCAGGGTGTCACTTGGTCAGCCAGGCAGTGCTTCAGTGGGTTTCTGCAGCATCTGGTAGGAGTTACCTTCTTCCATGACATTGTGTAGCAGTTCTATAGCCTCCCTCTTCCTTACCCCTCCTCCAAGCCCTCCAGAGGGCAAAAATCAGAACTCCAGGGTAAAATTTGAATGGAGGTCACTGCCAGAGATATTTCACCAGATCACTTTGTAGAATTGTGACTAGGGCACACTGTGAGGGACATTCAGGCTCCAATGTGTGCACCCCATGATTGGAGAAAGGTGAAAAGCAAAAAGAAATATTAACATTTGGAGATTGCTTTTGACGGCAAATTACTCACACATATTCACAAGTTTGTCTATATAAATAGATTCTACTTTTATGATACCATAACCATATACCCATCTATTTATTCTCTGTGATGTTTTATCAGTTAGTATGTCAAACTGCATAATAACCATTAAAAAAATACACTTACCCTGCAGGGCATTCAGGAGCTTTGATTTCTTCACAGTCATCGTCTACCCAATGTGATTCTCCTACGAGAAAGAGTAGGGACATTATTGTGAAGTCTATTCATAAATGTCATGTGGAGCCTAGAAGTACACAATGCCAGAACCTGTGTCCTGTTTCATACTTGTTTATGGGACACCATCTAAAAAGAAATTCTGAAATAAAGTCCAGTGTCTGGTTTGGCTTTGAAAGTACACCCATACATGGTGGGAAAGCTAAGATTTAATAACCTCAAGTGGTGTTTATTCGAGCCTTCAGAGTCTAAATGGTTTGTAGATTAAAAAAACCATTGGCGTCAGTGAACAAAATTTTATGTTTGTATCCCTCCAGAAATAAACTGTTTGGTCATTAGATGGAACATTCTTTCCTCTGCCCCTGAAGATCTTGAAGCTGTAGAAAGCATGACACAACTTCCCTTAGATGGAGGAAAAGCTAATAATACACAGGGGAAACAGATGGGAAACTTGCAAGAGAGCTAATTTGCTGATTGATCTCTGTATAGCCTTGAACTTAGAAATGAAAATCCATTAGACCTTTCACTCTTATCTTGCACCAGAATCTGAAAGCAGAAGCCTGTCTCTCCTAACTTACCCCTGTCAAGAACAGAGAACAGAAAACAGCTCAGAATGTTTAAAAAAAATATGTATATGGCTTCCACTGTGGTGAATCCCCCAAAAGTTCATGCGCTACAGTCATGATCAGCACTGACAATGCTGAGATGGTGGAACCTTTAAGAAGCGGAGCCTCGTGGAAAGTACCCGAGTCATGAGAGCACTGTTCTCATAAGAGATGAATGTGAGTCCCACGGGATTGTTTCAAGGGAGCCTTCAGGTCCGCCACCCTCCGCCCCCCAAAATCCTCGTCTATCACTCCTCTCATTATGCTGTGATCTACCATGATATTGTTAAACAGCCATCATCAACAGATGGGACTTCGCAAGCTTGGACTTTCAGCCTCCAAACTATGAGCTAAAAATAAAATCTGGGCTGGAGAGATGGCTTAGCAGTTAAGGCGCCTGCCTCCTAAGCCTAAGAAGAATGCTGGTTCCAATCTCCAGCGGTTCCAATCTCCAGGTCCCACGTTTAGCCAGATGCAGTGATGCAAGGGCGCAATGCTGCACTTGACCACAAGGGGACGCATGCATCTGGATTTCGTTCACAGCAGCTGAGAGGGGCTGCTGGCACGCCCATCTCTATCTGTCTTCCTCTCCCTCTCTGTCTGTCTCTCTCTTTGTCTCTCTCCAAAATAAATAAATAAATAAATAAATAAATAAATAAATAAATAAATAAATAAATGAAATCTTTTCCATAAAAATACTCAGCCTCAGATATTTAGCTATATCAATAAAAAGAGAGAGAGAAGAAAAGATATAGCATTCTTTGAAAACAGTAAAACTTATCACAAAGAATTTGCCTTAAGGTATTCTAAGACAAACAAAAGTTACACCTCTTGAACAGAAGTCAAATTTGTGGTCAGTATTTTGCTGAAACTTCTCTTATATAAAGAACATTTGGGGTCTGGGAAAATAGCTCAATGGTAAAAGGCAGATGCACAAAGTGGCATATGTGATGAAGTCCCTTTGTGGTGGCAAGCTTTTCTCCTCACAAACACTTTTAGGGGGGGGCTGGAGAAATGGCTTAGCGATTAAGGCGTTTGCCTGTGAAGCCAAAGGACCCAGGTTCAATTCCCCAGGACCCATGTAAGCCAGTTGCACAAGGGCCACATGCGTCTGGAGTTTGTTTGCAATGGCTAGAGGCCCTGGCGTGCCCATTCTTTCTCTCTCTCTCTCTCTCTCTCTCTCTCTCTCTCTCTCTCCTTGCAAATAAATAAATAATTTTTTTTAATTTTAAAAAAGAACATTTGAGAGTCTCTCATCATCAATAACAATCTACTTGATCACTAAATGAGTAATCTGCTCCCTAAAATGGAGTGGCTTTACCAAACACGGAGTGACCTAGGGCACCCATGAGAATCTTATTATTAAAGTATAAGAATTAAAATATTAAAGCAGTAAAATCAGCCTAAACACTTAATGATTCAATAATACCTAGGGCTTTCCTTCTTATTCTTTATGTTCCTCCTACTAGCCTTTGTGGCATCCTGTTATAGTGTTATATTTACTGCATAAGAAATTTTTAGCCGGGCGTGGTGGCGCACGCCTTTAATCCCAGCACTCGGGAGGCAGAGGTAGGAGGACTGCCATGAGTTCGAGGCTACCCTGAGACTACATAGCTAATTCCAGGTCAGCCTGGACCAGAGTGAGACCCTACCTCGCAAAACCAAAAAAAAAAAAAAAAAAAAAAAAAAAAAGAAATTTTTAAAGGGGAAATAAATTCTTAATAAATTTTATGCTTAAAAACAAAAGCATGATCCAGGTGTGGTAGTGCATGCCTAATTTAATCCCAGCACTCAGGAGGCAGAGGTAAGTGTATTACCATGAGTTCGAGACCACCCTGAGACTACATAGTGAATTCCAGGTTAGCCTAGGTTAGCCAAATCACTATGTAGCCCACTCTAGCAAAAGAAGAAAGGGTTCAGTGCATGGGAGATAGGGGAAGGGGAAACAAGAGAGGGTGGCAAGAAGGGACTATGATAAGGGTCCATTTTTTAATTTAAATTTAAATTTAAAAAAAAAATTTTTTTAAAGCATGACTGAGGGTAGAGGACATTTTTGATACCTAATTTGCTTAGGTAAGAAAAAAGTTCATATTCATTGATATTTCACATATTTTAGGAATGACTTGCTTTTTCCCTGAACGTTTTTTTTTTGTTTTTTTTAGTGCCAAAGATTGAACCCAGTGCCTTGCATATGATGGGCAAGTGTTTTACCACTTCATCCCCAGCCCTTCCCTGAAATCTTTTAGCAGAAATTCTTGAACGTTCTGTGTCAGTGATAGGAAAAGGATTCCATTTATAAACAAAACAATGACACAATCTATAGATAAAATTCCATGTGGTTTTCCAGCAACATCTACAAGCTGTTGTCACGGTTCCGTAGCTTCTTCGCATTGGGAAATGCATCTTTTAAGTTTTCTGTAGACTGATGATGATGAAGATAAGAACATCCCAGTCGACCATTGGCCATACAGAGTCAGGACACACACATGCGTGGCTCTGGACCTAACAGGAGCCGTGGGTGACTATTGTCTTTACCAGAAAGTAGCTCCAGCCCTGGGCTGCTGCCAGCACCTCTAAAAATAGCTTGTAAGCACCGGTTTCAAAGCCAAAGCCACACATCCTCGACTCGAGTGTAGCAAGCCTGAAACTGACTTTTCAGAACAGACCAAGGTGACACTTCTATGTGACCTATATGACTTCCCTATGCTACTTTCTTGGCTCCCTTCCGTGCCTTCCTCAATGAACTCCCTGGACCATATTTCTGTCTCAAACGCTGCTTCCGGGAAAGCTGACCTGAACCAAGGCTTAAAGTTTAGAAATCTTGTCATTATGGTTTCTTTTCTTTTTGTCTTCTCTGATTATGGAAGTTGTTTCATTTCCTTACTTTTTCAGACCAAAAAAAAAAAAAAAATTCATGGTAGCAAAACTAAGAAAGAACTATGAAGTTAAAAACTACAGTTCCACAGGGCTTGGTGGCGCACGTCTTTAATTCCAGCACTCGGAAGGCAGAGGTAGAAGGATCACCGTGAGTTCAAGGCCACCCTGAGACTACATAGTAAATTCCAGGTCAGCCTGGGCTAGAGTGAGACCCTACCTTGAAAAAAAAAAAAAAAAAAAAAAAAAAAAAAAACTACAGTTCCTTCCTTCCTCCCAATCCTGTATCCAAAGTATTATAGCCATGACATTCAGGATCTCTTGGGGCATCTCCAAGTTTTACCTTTAAAATCTCTAGCCAGCCATGAATGGCTGACTCAGTAAAGTGCTTGCCATGCAAGCATGAGGTCCTGAGTTCAGATCCCAACACCCACTCTGAAAGCTAAGCGGTGATGTGTGCCTATAATCCCAGCTCTCAGGAGGCAGAAACAGGAGGATCCCTGGGGCTTGTTGGCTGCCTAGTGTAGCCAAATCAATGACTTCCAGGGGCAGTGGAAGACTGTCTCAAAAAATAAGGTGAAAGCCATTGAAGAAGACACTAAAGCTGACCTCTAGCCAACACACACGGGAATACATGTGTGCAGATACACACACACAAAACAAAAAAAAAACTTAAAATCTAAAATAAATTTTTAAAATATCACGTCAGGGCTGGAGAGATGGCTTAGTGGTTAAGCACTTGCCTGTAAAGCCTAAGGACCCCAATTTGAGGCTTGATTCCCCAGTACCCACATAATCCAGATGCACAAGGTGGCACCTGCACCTGGAGTTCATTTGCAGTGTCTGGAGGCCCTGGTGTGCCCATTCTCTCTCTCGCTCGCTCTCTCTCTCCCTCTTTTTCTCTGTGTCTGTCACTCTCAAATAAATAAATAAAAATAAACAAAAACAAATGTAAAAAAATATATCAGGGCTAGAGAGATGCCTTAGTGGTTAAGGTGCCTGCCTGTCAAAAATAAGAACCTCAGTTCCAATCTCCAGGTCCCACGTTTAGCCAGATGTAAAGTGACGCAAGGGCGCAATGCCACACTTGCCCACGAGGGAGCGCACACATCTGGATTTCGTTCACAGTGGCTGAGAGGCTGCTGGCGTGCCCATTCTCTGTCTTCCTCTCCCTCTCTTTCTGTCTCTTTCTGTGTCTCTCTCAAAAAAAAAAAAAAAAAAAAAAAAGTCAGGCTGGGTATGGTGGCAAACAGCTGTAATTCCAGCCCACAGGAGGCAAAGGTAGGAGTTTGCATGAGTAGGTAGAGATTGCATGAGTTCAGAGGTACCAAGAAACTACATAGTGAATTCCAGATCAGCCTGGGCTACAGCAAGACCTTACCTTAAAAAAAAAAAAAAAGCCGGGCGTGGTGGCGCACGCCTTTAATCCCAGCACTCGGGAGGCAGAGGTGGGAGGATTGTCATGAGTTGGAAGCCACCCTGAGACTACAGAGTGAATTCCAGGTCAGCCTGGGCTAGAGCAAGACCCTACTTGAAAAACAAACAAACAAAAATAGATACATACATAGATAAATATAGATGATAGATAGACAGACAGATAGAGATGATGTACAGGTAGACATACATTTATAGGCATAGATCAAGTCCGTCTAAAACCATGTACCTTTGCAAACCACTTGGTAATTGGTGCAGCAATCTCCCCTGGCCAAGCAGTCCTCTGAGCAATGGCAGGCATTTTCTTCATTTCGTACTTCTCCACATCTGTCCTTGGTACACTCCCAACCACGAGCTGAAATCACCACAAGGAAACACTCTCACTGCTGCACAAACCAAAGGAAAAGAGGCCACGATTGCTCACAAAGGTCTCCGACAAAGAACACGGTTCCCACAGCATTTCATCGGCTTGTGAAACTTGAGTCAGCCAGAGGCTGAGAAGTTATTTGGAGAACTTACAGATAGGAGGAATTTCTAATTTTTCACCTCAGAGAGGGCAAACTCAAAGTACAATTGAGCTCTTATGGAAAAAGCAGAACTCGGGACAGTGAGCAGAGTCTCCTAGCCATTCCCTGGCCATCCTGAACACCACAAAAGGAGAAAGAAAGAAAGAAAGAAAGAAAGAAAGAAAGAAAGAAAGAAAGAAAGAAAGAAAGAAAGAAAGAAAGAAAGCAAAAGAAAGCAAGAAAGCAAGAAAAAGAAAGCAAGAAAGCAAGAAAGCAAGAAAGCAAGAAAGCAAGAAAGCAAGAAAGCAAGAAAGCAAGAAAGCAAGAAAGCAAGAAAGCAAGAAAGCAAGAGGGAGGGAGGGAGGGAGGGAGGAAGGAAGGTTGGGAGGAAGGAAGGAAGGAAGGAAGGAAGGAAGGAAGGAAGGAAGGAAGGAAGGAAGGAAGGAAGGAAGAAGGGTAGAGAAAAAGGAAGCATGATGACAATCACAATTCTACCCTTTTGACCAAAATGTCGCTAGACAATGAAAGTTCCTGCTTCTCATGAAATCAGTAAATAGGTTTTAGATTCCTGTCTGAACATACTTGATTGATAGTTCAGAATTCAACTCTTCCAAGAAGAAACTTTCAGAGGAGTAACCTTTTCATTGAACAAGAGAGCTGAGTTTTTTTTTTTTTTTTTTTGCTTGTTTGTTTTTAAATCACATCTTTCCTTTCATCATTATACTTGAGGCCTCAGGCTGTAAGATTATAACACTGCCTGGAACATGCTAGATATTCAAGAAGTAGTTGTGAAATCTTCGTGGAAATTGTGGTAGAAATAAACTACAAGTCTTAAAATTCAGGCTATGACATAAAGAGTGTTCATGGTTAAGTCACGTATTTAGTAAATCTCTCTCCCATTTTTTTTTCCATGCTGCAGACGCTGAGGATATAATAAGAGCAAGAGACAAAACTTCATCTTCATGAAACTCACATCCTCATGGAATAGACAGACCATGTGCAAGTGATCAATAAACAAGGTCATTTCAGCTGTGGGAATGGTTGCAAAGGAAGTAACAGAGAGCGTGGACGGAGCAACAGAATGAGACGGGATGCTACTGGAGGTGACATGGTGAAGAAATGCCTTCAACTAAGTGCATATGGGTGCTTCAGACATTCTTTCAAATGTGTCATAAGTGAAAAGTAATGAATTTTTTTAAGAAATGCCCTTTTTAATAATATTCTACAAAGTAGAACCAGAGTTTGGAAGATAGATTATAGGTAAAGAGGTATTAGTTGTCATGCATAAACGCTTTGAGGGTAATTATTAACCAGAAAAAAACATACAATTCCTATCTAACTTCCATTATTTTAGAAGTCTCTATGCATCCTGACTCTCCAGTCGGATTTTTAAAATATCATCTGTTTCTACTAATGGTTTTTCCAAACAGATCAAGTGCTTGGATTTCTTTCACCTGTGCCTCATTATCTGCAATGGTCAGCAATTTTCTAAGGTTGCCTTGACTGACAGAGACTGTGGGTTATGATTCTCCCAATACCACACTCTCATTCATCCCCTAATTCCACCTTCATTTATATAAGGTACACCATTATCAGCAAGCTAGACGGACTGAGGAATCACTACGCCAGTGTAAGAATGGAATAAAAACCTTTCGGGCTGGACAGATGGCTTAGCGGTTAAGGTATTTGCCTGCAAAGCCAAAGGATCCCAGTTCAACTCTCCAGGACCCCTGTAAGCCAGATGTACAAGGTGGCATAGGCATCTGGAGTTCGTTTGCAGTGGCTGGATGCCTGGTGTACCCATTCTCTCTCTCTCTCTCTGTCTCAATCTCTCTCTCTGTGCCTCTGTCTCTCTTTCGAATAAAGAAAGAAAGAGAATTAAAAAAAAAAAAAAAACTTTCAAGGTTCAAAGTGAACTATAAGCAATGTCCAAGCCAGTCATAGAAATAAAAAAGATTAAATGTTTAACCTGACTAAAAACCATATTACCTATCAGATCAGGTGAGATTTTTTTTTTTTCTAATGAGATTATTCAATACTGAAAGGGAACAGTTAAAGATCTTTTTGGCCTCTGAGGAAAAGATAGGCTGTCAGAACTATATAATTTTATGATATATGTTCAAAAATTTTAAATAGAAATACACTTTGACTCAGGAGTCTCACTGTTAAGAATTTACCTTAAGGAAAATAGACCACAGCACAAATGCACATGAGCAGAGCTAGTTGATACATTAGTCAAAAGAGTAGCAAAACCTGGAGGAATATACATGTTAATGAGTCAACAACTGTGGTGGAATACTATGTAGGCACTCTAAAAGATGGAGTTCATAAAGGCTTAGAGACACAGATACTTCCCCCACATACAAATACAAATGTCTTCCCATTTGTATAAATACGCACAGTATGGATACATGCATACATAAATATTTATGTATACACTAATGCATGCAGTATGTATACATGCATACATACTAAACACACAGAGACTTAGAGAGCAGAGCTGACACTGAAACCTCAGGCTTATTTCTTCTAACGGTGTGGAACCTTGAAGACGTCTTTCTTCCCTCCGCTCATCATTGTTCTTTGGCACATATTTCTTCCCATATTCAACATATATTGTCTTTGTGTGCAGGAGAATAAGCTATTTTGTAAAATGTGGTTATGGTCCGCATTCAAATGGAAAGAAAGGCACGGGCTACATTAAAAAGAACGAAGCTACAGTCCGGGGATGCATTAAATGTTGTGAAGAGTTTAAGACCAGAAAGTTGGAAGGTTGACACAACTTGTCAGGGGTAAGATACTCAAGGTGGGCAGGAGCCATCAAGTGTTATAAGATCTCCAGGGCTCAGACTGAAGCTCTGCTGAGACATCTGTTCCATCCATATGCCCAGTTTACAAGTCTGAGCTCCTGAGCTTGCAGACTCACAAGTAAGAACCTGGCAGAAGTTCCAGGGGAAAGCAACAACAAAACGTGGCTGAATGTGTGGAAAATGCATTATGCAAAAAAAAAAAAAAACTAATGAAGCATTTAGTGTTCAGGCAATGGAAGGAAGGAATCAAATCACAATTGGTAAGGAAGTTGATGGTGATTTTTCATATAAATCAAGGACTAGAGCATAAGTAAAGAGAATAATGTCTCCCTTTGTAAGGATAGCACTAAGAACAATCGGACAAAAAGCAAGGATAATACAAGCTTTCAGAAGAATCATCCATGCAACTACCCTTTCTCGGGTACTTTGCTTTGGGTTTTGCACAAGGCATGCTGGCTAGCCTACAAATCCTATCCAAAGATGTATGTTTGGGCCTGGAAAGATGGCTTAGTAAGGCACTTGCCTGCAAAGCCTAATGTGGTAGTTTGAATATATGGTCCCCAATATATTCAATGTTTTATTACTTTATAGTTTGCATCTACAATCACCTTCCTAGAGGCAATGTCACTGGAGGCCGGTGTGGAGGTGGGTTTGAGATTCCATTGTAAAGATATGCAAAGTGTGCCTAGCAGGAGTTCCTGAAGTGTGCTGGGCTTTTGGCTGTAGTTTTTGCTGTGTGCTGTGGTGGCTGGTTGGCTTTCTCTCTCTCTGCTTGGCCCTGTGCAAGTAGGCTGCTTTTCCTGCCTTTATGGAACTTCCCCTGGATCTGTAAGCTTCAATAAATAATATCCCTTCCTCCATAACTGTGCCTGGTCTGGAAGTTCATCTCAGCGAACCTGAAGCTGTCTGCTACGCCTAATTACCCAGGTTCGAGTCCCAGGACCCACTTAGCCAGATACACATGGTGACACATGCATCTGGAGTTCCTTTGCAGTGGCTAGAGACCCTGGCACACCCATTCTCTCTCTCCCTCTCTCTCTCTCTCCCCCCCCCCGCTCATAAATGAATAAATAAACAAAAATAACCTTTTTGTAAAAAAAAAAAAAATGTACCTTTGGAGGGAAAAAGATCATTGTGAGTTTTCAAATCCAGTCTAGGGCTACAGAGTGAGTTCCAGGTCAGCCTAAACTAGAACTAGAGAGAGACCTGAGACTCTGCCTTCAAAAACAAATGGAAAAAAAAAAAAAAAGCATGCAAATCAAAAATGTACCTTTAAAAACAGAGCAAGTGGGATGACAAAAATCCCCAAACGTGTCTTTATTTACATATGTGCGTTTGTTCTATAGCCCATATGTCCTGATGACTGCTCTACCACAGGATCAATACCAAGAAACAAGGGGAACTTTAGAGAAAGTACATGACCACAAACAGAATTCCAGAAAATAAAATCAGATTTGTACAAAAGACAGAGAATGCACCTTTAAAGCAAACACTTTAAGAATGCATGGGCACAGAGTTAGCCTGTGCACCCTAGCAGTGGATGTAAGACTTGTCGGGATGAGGCAAAACAATAAGGTGAACAAAAGCCTGGCCATAAAAATGCCCACAGCTACCCTAGGACGTCTGAGCTGGAAAGAGCCGAGTGTAGAAACATCGTTCTCACAAGGTATGTTCATCGGTCCACCACCAATCATTTAAGGTAACCAAACTCAAGTCCGTGGTGTGTAAAGCAGGGAGCTTCGCAGAAGTTACGTACCTGTCTTTAAACAGAGCTCATCAAAGTCGTGGCAGCAGCTGCTGTAGCTCTTACACAAGTTGTCACAGCGGCACTCGGGAGCTGCGGCCTCTTGAAGTTCAAAACATCTGCCCTTACAGGTTCCAGAGATGTTGGTCCAGGGGGAGTCTGATAACACTGCCAAGGACAGGAGACAATGTCATCACGGAAGAGCGGCAGAAGCTATCAGGGTAGAGCTGCAGTCAGACTCTGGATGCAAAGCCTGGCTATTCACTTGCTACCTGGGAACCTGAGTAAGCTGCTGAATTTGTATAACCCACAGTTTCCTCTTCTGCAAAGTGGAGGGGGGAGGTCAGAAAAGTGACTCTGGGTTGAAATGAAAATTGAACGAAATGGCCCTTGTGAAATGTATAGTGCAGTGTCAAGCATACAGAAAGTGACCCGTGTTAGCTACTACTTTACTCAGAATTATTATCACGGCTCTATGCTAGTCATGCTAGTGTCCCTGGTAAAATAAGAGTTCATTTCCTTATTCAAAAAATCATAGAATTTGGGGCTGGAGAGATGGCTTAGAGGTTAAGGCGTTTGCCTGAGAAGCCAAAGGATCCCAGATCGATTCTCCAGGACCCACATTAGCCAGATGCTCGAGGGGCACATGCTTCTGGAGTTCATTTGCAGTGGCTAGAGGCCCTGGCGTGCCCATTCTCTCTCAGTCTGTCTCTGTTCTCTCTCTCTCTCTCTCTCTCTCTCTCTCTCTCTCTCTCTCCTTGCAAATAAATAAATAAATTTTAGAAAAAAATAATAGAATTGGGCTGGAAAAGTGGCTTAGTAGTTAAGGCATTTGCCTGTGAAACCTAAGGACCCATGTTCGACTTCCTAGATTCCACGTAAGCCAAATACACAAGGTGACACATGTACACAAGGTCACACATGCGCACAAGGTGGCACACACATCTGGAGTTCTGTTGCAGTGGATAGAGGCCCTGGTGTGCCAATTCGCTCTCTTTTGCTCTCTCTCTCTCGCTCGCTCACTTGCTCTTTAAATTTGAGAATACATAGAAAGTTTATTGAAAACTAAACATGTGAAAATAGAGATTGAAAGCCAATTTGAAAAGAGATTGAAAAGTAATTTGACAATTATTGAAAAATAATTAAGACAGGGTTACACTAAAATAAGTGCACCAATGTTATGGGTGAGGCCAGAAGCAGGAAAAATATATAAGAATTTATTTCATAATAAAAGAGAATTTTAAAACAAAGGATGACAGAAGAATTAATTAGTAAGTGGTGATTGGGAAAATTAATCTGTTTCCTCTTCCCAGTTCATAAAATAACTAATCTCTGATTAATAAGAAATGAACAATATTATATCTGTTTCAAGGAATGTGAATTTTTGTTAAGACAGGGTCTCACTCTAGCCCAGGCTGACCTTGGAACTCACTGTGTCAATGGTCTTAAACTCCTACCTCACTCAGCCTCCTGAGTGTTGGAGCTATAAGTGTGAGGCACTATGCCAACTGGGAAGGTAAATTTGTGAAAAATACAATACAATTTGAAAATATCAACCAACATTTTTAACTACCTCTGAATTGTTCTTTCAAAAATCCCATTACTATTATGCCTGACATATATAATTGCAAAAGTTTGCTAAGATATATGTACCCAAAAAGTACATTATTCATTGTATTATTTTTGTAATGTATTGGAAAGCAGACTCTAAATTTAACCAAAGGTGCTTCACCCATAAAGAAAGAAAGAAAAAAATCTCTGTGCCCATAAGTGAAATATTGGTAACTCTCTAAAAAGAATGGGTCAGGTCTGTGTAGACTAATATGAAAAAATCTAACAAATGTATAAATAAGTGGTTTTTGCATTTCAAGGTAGAAGCTTGGACTTTTTGAAAGGGAATCTAATAACACAAGAAATAATCCTAAGAGTTAACAAGTTGGCTTGCAGGAAATTAAGAAATTTCTTCTTGCAAAGAAATCAATTTGACAAAGCAAAGAGACAGCCCATAGAACAAGAGAAAATATTTGCCAAATGTAATCTCAAACAGGAGATTGATATATAGAATATATAAAGTACTATAAAAATTAAACACCAAAGAAAAATTATTCACTCAAAAAATGGACAATGAATTGAATAAACAGTTCTCAAAAGGAATAAATACACAAAAACAAAAAGGAAGGGCTGGAGGGATCAAACTGAATGGAGAAATACAAATGAAGGGGTCTAACAAAATTAGGAATAAATTCTTGAATAAAACAAAAAGGAAGGGCTCAGAGGGATGGCTTAGCAGTTAAATAAATAAATCCAATAACACAAAAGAAAAATCCTAAGAAGCCAAAGGACCTTTTGAAAAAATTAGGTTCAGTTCCCTTCTAAATAAAACAAATTGAAAAGCAAAGGACATCAGAACAAGAGAAAATTTTCTCTCACATGAGCATTGATATATGAAAAATATATAAAGTCAAATTGATTATTGATCAAGAAAACAAATAAAAGGAGGACTGGAGAGATGGCTTAACAGTTAGGTGCTTTGCCTGGAAAG
The DNA here is from genome assembly GCA_036365145.1 of Orientallactaga sibirica. Taxonomy (NCBI): domain Eukaryota; kingdom Metazoa; phylum Chordata; class Mammalia; order Rodentia; family Dipodidae; genus Orientallactaga; species Orientallactaga sibirica. The sequence goes on from JAEOAD010000003.1 coordinate 87,222,736, forward strand.
TGGCTGCTCATTTGCCCTGGATGTGGCTCAACAGGCCCTTCATTCCCTCTCTCTCTCCCTTTCTCTTTCTCTTTCTTTCTTTCTCTCTCTCTCCCACTCTCTCTGTCAAATAAATAAAATAAATAAATAAATATTTTAAAACAAGAAGGAATACAAATGATCAGTAACTATTTGAAAACATGTTCAACATCCTTAGCTATGAGGGAAATACAAATTAAAGCGACCTTGAGATTTTCTCTCACCTAAGTCAAAATGATTATGATCAAGAAAACAAATAAATTCTTGTGAACATATGGGGAAAAGAGAAATGCTTGTTCAGTGCTGATGGCACAGCCACTGTGGAAATCAATATGAGGTTCCTCAAAAAAAAAAAAAAAAATATATATATATATATTATATATATATATACCACTCCTATATACCCAAAATATATATATATTACTTGAACATCCACTATATGCCTAGATGCCCATCAACAGACAGATAAAGGAGACATGGCACATTTACCATGGAAAATATTTTAAGTGAAATTAGCATACAGGAAAATGGAAGTCTAAATAAAATAAGCCAAAACATCCATGTTTACTCAGAATCTACTTATCACAACCAAGATTTATATCCAGGTGTAGATGCCCATGTGTGTGCATTTGCAGATAAAGGAGACATGGAAATGGGTCACCCATGGAATTTCATCTCCAGGTTAAGCCAGAGAAGAATGAAATTATGGCACTTACAGGAAAATGGATGGAACTGAAGATTTAAAAAAGTCAAATTTTTATCTGGAATACAAATGATCAGTAACTATTTGAAAACATGTTCAACATCCTTAGCTATGAGGGAAATACAAATTAAAGCGACCTTGAGATTTTCTCTCACCTAAGTCAAAATGATTATGATCAAGAAAACAAATAAATTCTTGTGAACATATGGGGAAAGAGAAATGCTTGTTCAGTGCTGATGGCACAGCCACTGTGGAAATCAATATGGAGGTTCCTCAAAAAAAAAAAAAATATATATATATATATATATTATATATACACTATATGACCCAGCTCCACCACTCCTGAGCATTTACCCAAAATATTTTAAGTCAGCATACAAAAGAAGTACTTGAACATCCATGTTTACTGCTATACTATTCCCAATAACCAAGATACAAATCCAGCCTAGATGCCCATCAACAGACAGATAAAGGAGACATGGCACATGTACACCATGGAATTTCATCTAGCTGTGAGAAGAATGAAATTATGGCACTTACAGGAAAATGGATGGAACTGAAGATCATCATTTTTATCTAAATAAAATAAGCCAAACTCAGAAAAGCAAATATAGCAGCTTTTCTTTCATTTTCAGAATCTACATTTATATTTATATACAGGTGTTGCACGTGCACAAATGCGTGTGTGCATTTGCATGACATGAAAATAGAAAAGGGTCTGTGAGATCAGATTGGTTGAACTAAAGCAAACAGACTCACTAGCCCATGAGATATGCTTTCTCACGCTTGGTTCTGAGATGTTCTGCAAACAGTATCAGTTCTGTTTAAGAAATAATGTTCGTGGGACTGGAGAGATGGCTTAGTGGTTAAGGTGTTTGCCTGTGAAGCCTAAAGATCCTGGTTTAATTCTCCAGGTCCCACATAAGCCAGATGCACAAGGGGCACATGCATCTGGAGTTCATTTGCAGTGACTAGAAGCCCTGGCGCACCCATTCTCACTCTCCCTCTCTTTCCCTCTCTTTGTCTCTAATAAATAAATAAATAAAAATAAAATCTTGAAAGAAAGGAAGGAAGGAAGAAAGAAAGGAAGGAAGGAAGGAAGGAAGGAAGGAAGGAAGGAAGGAAGGAAGGAAGGAAGGAAGGAAGTTTGTTTCCATTGCACTGTCTTATCTGTGGTCCACAAACCAGTTTCCTATTAACCTGGGCCAACCTACCAACAGTACATGCTGAAGGATGAAAACGATAGAGGAAAATAATAAAGAAAATAAAGTGAAATAATAAAATGGAAAACTTGCAATTGAATAGTCTTTAAGTAAGCCTAATGCGTGGATGGATGGATGGATGGATGGATGGATGGATGGATGGATGGAAGGAAGGAATTGTTCTATTCGCTATCTAATAAATTCAGAGTATTCACTCCCAGGAGCTGTGCACATAAACATGGTCAGTTTTGCTAAAAGCTGAGTAATGAGAAGGAATCTGAAGACACATTGTTCACAGGCATTTACTTGTCACCTTCTTTAGGGTCATGGGTGTGGCGGCACACACCTGTAATCCCAGCCTTGGAAACGTGAGGCAAGAGGTTGGTGAGTTCGAGGCGAACTTTTGAAATTTTCCTACATTTATGCTTTCTGTGTTCCCCTCATTAAAATCTCTTTCTTATTCCTTTTGTTACTTTCAAAATATCTGTATGGATTCTGAGCTATTTTATGATACTTCACTTATCTCTATCAAAGTGGTTTTTTTTTTAGCTTTTTCTTACAAAGTTAACCGTCCTTTCCGTGTGGTGCCTACTTTGTCTCTGAACAGCAAGGCGTCTCAACGGTTTCTCCTGATCGGCTGTGGTCTTCCTTGCCGAGGCTTAACCTGTCTATCTTTGTCAGAGCTGCATTTAAGTTGATGATGCAAAGCTACATCACAGTACAAATGCGCAAGGATGGGTGACCAGTGTCCTCAGTTAGCACTGAATTCCTGAGTCTGGGGAAAGTAGAGGAAATCGATGCCAGCATTCACTCTCAGCTGACCGAAAGTGACAGGAAGAAAAAAGAAAACAATGATCTGAGCCCTAAAAGACATTTTGAGTCAGTCAAACTTGAGATGCCGTCTTTAAACACAAAGAAAGACTGACAGAGTATTAACTTTCCAGGGTCTATTCAATCCAGGCTATCTGCTTTCATGACAAGCCCATTCCTATTCATTTTATAATCCTATAATTCTGAATTCCATAACTCAGCATCCACACTCTGGTCCACTTAGCCTTACACTCAGCCTAAGGACTTACTTGTTTTTAAGACTTCTTTTTTATTAGATATTACTCAATGCTAAATATGGAAAGATTTTTCTTTGATTATATGTCTGAATTTTTTATGAGAGAAAGCGAGCAAGTGAGAGAGAATTGGCATGCCAGGGTCTCTAGCCACTGCAATCAAACTCCAGATGCATGCATCACCTTGTGGCATGTGCAGCCTCGCATGCTTGCATCCCCTCATGCGTCTGGCTTACATGGGACACAGAGAACCCAACATGGGTCCTTAGGCTTCACATGCAAGTAGCTTAACTGCTAAGCCATCTCTCCAGCCCGATATATCTGAATTTTATATTGTAAGCCCTCCTTTACTCGACCTAAGTCAAAAGAACATTGGCATAAACTCATTAGTTCTATGACTCATCAAAACGGTGACCAAAATGAGCATCAGCATCTGGTGGCATTCCAGAATTTTCATCATCGCTGGATTTCCAATAAAAAGTACAAAGCAATAAGGAAAACAAAAACTAAAAAGAAGCTGGGTGTGGGGCTGGAGGGATGGCTTAGCAGTCAAGGCATTTGCCTGCAAAGCCAAAGGACCCACATTAGCCAGCTGCATAAGGTGGCACATGTCTCTGGATGGAGTTTGTTTGCAGTGGCTAGAGAACTTGGTGTGCCCATTCTCTCTCCCCCTCTCCCTCTTTCTCTCTGTCAAATAAATAAATAATTAAATAAAAATTTGAAAAAAGAAGAAGCTGGGTGTGGTGGCACACACCTTTAATCCCAGCACTTAGGAAGTAGAAGTAGGAGGATCACTATGAGTTCATGGCCAGTCTGAGACTTCACAGTGAATTCCAGGTCAGTCTGCTCTAGGACAAGACCCTACCTAAAAAAAAAAAAAATAGATTGGGGAGATGGCTTAGCAGTTAAGGCATTTGCCTGTGAAGCCTAAGGACCCCAGTTTGATTCCCCAGGACCCACATAAGCCAGATGCACAAGGGGGCGCATGGGTCTGGAGTTCATTTGCAGTGGCTGGTGGCCCTGGTGTGCCCATTCTCTCTTTGTCTCTGTCTCTTCCTCTCTCTCTCTCTCTCTCTCAAATTAATTAATTAATTAATTAATATTTTTAATTAAATAAATATTTGAAAAAATAAAAATGGAAAAACTAAAAGGCAAGTAAACAAACAATATTCACAATCAAGTCAGAGAAAGAGAGCAAGTATGAAAGAGGCACTGGCCAGCACCTCTGTGACATTCAGATTGTATTGTCACCTTTTCAGTTGTATCTTCAAATGGTGGTTTCATTTCAAAGGTAAAGTCTGCTTTAGAATCTTAAAAAAAAAACAAATGTTGGGCTGGAGAGATGACTTAGCAGTTAAGGCATTTCCTGACAAAGCCAAAGGACCCAGGTTCCATTCCCCAGGACCCACAAAAAGCCAAATGCACAAGGTGGCGCATGCGCCTGGGCTTTATTTGCAGGGGCTACAGGTCCTTGTGTGTTCATTGGCTCTCTCTCTCTCTCTCTCTCTCTCTCTCTAAATAAATAAATAAATAAATAAAATATTTAAAGAAAACAAATGTAATTCAGAGACTACAGAGAACCGAACCCTAACTGACAACATAGCCACTAAAGCTCAGGGATGGTTGTGGAATCGGGGCAGTAGAAACACCCCAAGACACAGCTCCCCCGAAAGTCACAGCCTCTAATTACTCCACAGTGAACACCAATAACCCTACCAAGCAGGGCCCACAGGGAAATACAGACAGGGAGGGGACATATTACAACTTACGTTAAGAAAAAAATCATCAATAAGAAAATGTTAATTAAAAAGTTAATAAAGCCGGGTGTGGTGGCGCATGCCTTTAATCCCAGCACTGGGGAGGCAGAGGTAGGAGGATCACCATGAGTTCAAGGCCACCCTGAGACTACATAGTGAATGCCAGGTCAGCCTGAGCTAGAGTGAGACCCTGCCTTGAAAAACCAAAAAAAAAAAAAAAAAGTTAATAAAATAAAACAAATGTTCTAGGTCTTTACAAATGCATGTTTTTGTTAAAGAAAAAATATGCTTTGATGACCAGCCTGACAAGATGTACACACCTGTGCAACAGTAACCAATAGCTCTCTGACTGGCTAAGAAATCCACTCAGTGGTAAGGGACGCATATCTAGAATTGGGAACCAGGTCAGAATTCTATGGAGACCAAGATTATGGACTCCAAGGAAAAAAGCTCCCACTAGTCTTTGGCTAGTGAGGCTGCACCCATCAAAATCTCTCTGAATTGGGCTGGAGAAATGGCTTGGTTGTTAAGGCATTTGCCTGCAAAGCCAAAGGATCCCGGTTCAATTCTCCAAGGTCCATGTAAGCCAGATGCACAAAGGGCACATGCATCTGGAGTTTGTTTGCCGTGGCTAGAAGCCTTGGCATGCCCATTTTCTCTCTGTCTGCTTCTCTTCTATCTCTCTCTCTGCTTGCAAATAAATAAATTAATTTTTTTGAAAAACTCTCTAAATTAGCAATGCTTATCCACTTTAACCTATCCTGATCTCACTCCCCATTGAAGAATTTCCCTTTCTCAGAAAGCACTGAGAACTGAGAACAACCAAAATCTATCAACAAGACAAGAATAGAGAGCTGACTCCCTGGCAGAAGATAAACCACCCCTAGCCGAGCAGCAAGGACCTAGGTGAGACAACAGAGGAACTGGTGAGATGAGCAAGAGTGCTGCTCCCACTGCAAGCCTGACAACCAGCACCAGGGGGATGGAAACAGACACTGAGGATACTCAAAATGCAGAAATCCAGAAGCTGCTGAGAGCTCTAAAGTAGATTCAAAGCACACCTACTAGGGCTCAGGGAATATGGCAGAAGAGGAGAGGGAAAGACTGTAAGAACCACAGAGTGGAAGGGAATATCCAGAGACATTGCCACCGCACCTGCCCCCCAACACACACACAATGACTGACTGCTGCTCTCACAACTCATAACCCACAACTCCATGGCGAATACCAGCAATCCCACTGAGGGGCACCCTCAGTGGAGTGGGGTTAGTGAGGAGGGAAATGATGGTACCAACACATGATATATCCATATAAAGTTTCTATTTAATAAAAAAAGCAGGGAGGGAGGGATTTGAGGGCTGGAAAGATGGCTTAGTGGTTAAGACACTTGCCTGAAAGACCAAAGGACCCAGGTTCCATTCCCCAGGACCCATTTAAGTCAGATTCACAATGTGGCACATGAATTTGGAGTTTGTTTGCAGAAGCTTGAGAATCTGGTGCACCCATTCTCTCTCTCTCTCTCTCTCTCTCTCTCTCTCTCTCTCTCAAATAAGTAAAGATAAATAAATATTTTTAAAGGGCTTTGAGTTTTAAATGGATGTACATATGTACATGTGTGTGCATGACATGCAACAACAATGTAATAAGGATTCCTTATTTTTCACTAAAGCATAATTTTATGATTTAAAGAGATACCAATGTAAATCGTGATTTATTTCTTTTCAAATTTGTAATTTGGGTAAAAATAAATGCGATTATTTTAAATTAGTGGAGTTAAACATTTGTCTAGAATATTCTATTATACTGCACACAGACAGAGGAAAGGCTATAATTTCTGGTGTCATTTATGCTATGGCTATCGCATTAAACTACTGACAGTCTTGACTATTAGGGAAGGCCCTATTGATCACAGGAGTCTTGACCAAAAAGTCTTCAACCTAGACTGACGATCATACTTCCCTCTAAAGCCTCTTACAAACTAGATATTTTCAAATCTGATGATGGCAAGTAAAGGAGGCAGTATTTTAATTGGAAGGTGTTGTGCCAAACATAAAGCTAGCTTGTAGATTTTTTAAGTTTCTTCTAACTGACTGCTGCTGACCACAGAGGCTGGACACTGCTCCTATCTGTACCTCCCCTTCTCCTTGGTGCTCAGACCAGGTGTCTCTTGAAAATCAAAATATACCTTAGAAATGGGTTACAGACTGTGATTATGCCAGCTCCTTCTCTCAAGAGCACGAAAACAGAACGGGTCCCCCTGTGCTGCCCCGTGTGGAGTGTAACCCACAGAGAACACCTGAGCGCAGTATGGAGAACGTTCAAGATGCCACTCAGCTCTAGAATTTAACACTGTCATTCCCATCTTCTGGAGTGCATGACTCATTCTTTCTTACACTAAAGTTACCTGTTTATTTTCTGGATGCTAAGACCTCACCCCTGCACAAGCAGCACTTATAAATGGGCTTGCATGTCAGTATTGCATGTATGTTTCCTAAGCACAGTGTTTTCTAGAAACATCCGTTAATGGGACATCACTGTTCACCTACAAAGACTCTTCTCTTTGTAGCCCCTGGAGCACTTGTTTACAAACACATTTACTTAGAAAGCACTTATAAACAATGTGTTCACATGTAGAAAGACCTCACAAACTACAATAAAATCAATTTATATGCAATTTAAATGAAACCTTAAAAATTGTTAGCTCAATGTCTAATCCTTTAATATATTTTAAGTAACATAAAAATGAATAATTTGCAAATCTTCTATGAAAGAAGGACCTGGAAGCCCTTTAAACCACCGTATTGGCTGGACATCGTGGTGAACACCTTTAATCCTAGCACCCAGGAGGAAGAAGTAAGAGGATTGTTGTGAGTTCAAAGCCAGCCTGGGGTGACTAGGTCAGCCTGAGCTAAAGTGAGACCCTACCTTGAAAACGCTAAAAAAAAAAAAAAAAAAAAAATCACATGAATTCAGTCAATAAAGTATAAATTTAGACACTAGCCTTACAATTATTCCAACATATATTATGTTATAATGCTCATCAGCCTTAATATACCATTTAATTATTCCTAGTTAGAAAATCATATTTATAGCTCTCATTTGAGCTAGCAAAGACCAGATAATATTTTAGATAATCTCGGAACAATCATAGTATTTTATTTCACTGACAAAGGATTTTTTATGTGTTTGTTTGAGTCTGGGTCTTGCCATGTGTCCCAGGCTGACTTCAAACTTGAGACCCTCCTGTCTCCACCTCCCAAGAGTTAGAATTAAAGGCATATGTCATCATCCTACTTTCATTAACTAAGGATTTTTCAAATTTTATGCACAGCCTCCAAATTTTGAAAGTTCTTTTCCAATCATGATTTTGAAAGACTGCTTGAATTTTTATTAATTTACAATCTATGCTGTGCCTTAAGAGACACTGAGATTGCGGGGTTTATAAACAAAATAAAAGATTCTTTGTGACATTAAGGTAAATGGAAAAATCACTACAGCAAAAAAAACTGAAAAAAACTACACTTTCCTTAGATTCTAACTCGCACAATTCCATTTCATTGACTTTAACTCCCCAATTTCTACATGAAATTTAACATAAAGACATATCTCACAATGCTTCTTGGAGTAAGGGTTGATTATCTGTCAGGTTTTCCTACATTCTGCTAGTGCCATCATTTAAATGGCTCTCAACTGTACCATGAGATTTCTAAAATTATCAAATGAATATAAGCCTTTCTCATCCCTACTTCTATATTTTTTTCACAAATTACTGACATTTTCATTTCATATTTGCCCATAAATTCATTTGTGTACTTTTAAGCTCTCCTTTTCAAGCCACTAAAAACAATGATGAAAAATTGGACTGAATTATCAGATTGTTATTAGCCAATTGCTCACAAATTCCCTTTGTCGTTCAATTGCTACTTTACTTATACTTCAAAGAAGGTATTCCATTTCCACCTGGGGACTGAACGAATATCTGAGCTGCCAACTCCGCCATAACCCCATAGACATACCATGCCCTTGCACACAAGTGTGCAGACACTGCATGACGTACATGTTCTCTAGGTCTTCAAAGCAATTCAAGTGATAACATCAGATGTCAAACTAAACTACACTTGTTCCTTACATTTTCTTTGAAATCTGATTTCTGCTCTCTCATTTACCATAGGTTCTTTACCCAAAAGAATTATAATTCACTCTGCTCATTTTGGACTTCCTAATGAACTATGTTCCAGTGACATCCTAGTGCCCCAATAAATCACCAAGTTGTGCAATAAATCAAGCTAACAAGTGGGTTAGTTAGTTAATTGTAAGCTCCTTTGCACTGCCACAGCCTTGAAACTAGGAAAACACAATACATGAGCAAAGGAACTCATAGAACATTCGCTTGCTACTGCAGAGGCGCTACCGTTACTAAACAAGAAACCACACACTTCTTAATGGTGAGTCTTGCTCTGAGCAGTCTGAAGGTGGCCACATATGAATGAACACACTTTGCATTTCTTTTACTGAAGCACTGAGCTTTGCAGAATTTCTTTGGAGCCTAAAAGAATTGTTAAAATTAAACAAAAAAATAAATAAATAAATAACTATTGGGGTAGACATATGGTTGAGATGGTTCCGTGGTTAAGTGCACTAGCTGTGCAAGCGTGAGACCCCAAGGTGGTCTGAGATATTGCTAGAGTTTGAGCCCCGGAACCCATATAAACAGCTGGACATGGCCAGGCACATCTGTAACACCAGTCCAGTAGGGGAGCAGAGACCCAAGAACTGCTGAAGCTCAGGAAAAATGGCAAGTTCTGCTCCAGCTACCGCAGGCAAGCACACAAAACATCACACACACATGCACACACCACACATGCACACACCCACTACGTCTCTCCCACACACATGCATAGTAAATAAATAGATAAATGTTTTTAAATGCATTCTCTCTTGAGTCTTACTCTAATGGACATAAGAAAGATAACCCAATGTTTTCTGATGAAAAGCTTTGCTACCAGAAGGACCAATCACGTTTATTAAGAGACATCCTTTCCAAACACATGTAGCATTTAAAAAGATTTATGAACTCTCTATACTCTGCTTCCACCCAGCTTCTAAAGTACATCTTTCTTTTTTTTTTTTTTTTTTTTTTTTAGGAGAAATCACTCACAGTGCCTAAACAGCAGGTAAGCTACATCAAAAGAAAAATTAAGAATAAAAACTGAATTGCATTGACCCTTAGACTATACTTCACACAGTCAGAAGTTAACAAATTATTACCAGACATCACACAGGCTTAAAATAATCAAAACATGTATTAAACGATTCAAGAAACAAGTATTTTATAGTATACTTATGACTAAACAATAGGTTATCATGTAGATGACTTTTACATGATATCCTACTTTTCAAGAGTAACATTGATTCATTTGTTCTTGAAGCTGTTTCTTATAACATATGGAAATAATTTGTTAGATGCAAAATGTTTTCAAGGATTAATAAACATAATCTATAATTCCAAGTTTTCAGGACAGAAAACACAAATTAAAGAACAATGAAACAGAATGGGCAGAAATGGGAACCATTTTTTTTTTAATCCAGTAGGGAAAACAGAGATCATCCAGGTTGTTCCTCATTGCACAAGTATGGGAAGAGACTATGCAAATGGCTCGCCCACGGCCACAGTCCACGTTAACGTGGGCACAGGGTGCCAGTCTAGGACCTTTAGGACTAGTTTCTGCCATCCCTGAAAAGGCCAACTCTGAAAATAAATGGTAACTTCATTTTATATATTCAGTAAGGAAATAGCACCTATTTCTTTTAACATCAGTTTTAGCCAAAGTTGTGCCTTAGGTGAAACAGAAAATGTTCCTTTTAGGGTGTACTGGAAAGACCCAGCAGTGGGCTGTCAGGTTGATATACTAAGGGCCTGCTCCCCCCAGCCTGTTAGTCACAATCAGCATTAACAGGAGAAAAGAGGCCTTTGAAAACAGCGTTTGTTACCAATAAAAACAGTATTCTCAGTGAGCCCACCTCCTCCATCCCCAAAGACATTCAACATATTTTGTCCATTTGGCTCCCTGGGGCCACAATTTTTAAGATCTATTTTCTCACTATTCACATAAACTGCACCCCACTTCAACTCACTGCCCCGCTTTTAGTATGATTCTTTCAACATTCTGGTGTTGACTCAAATGATTTAGTATTCCACCAATGCATGTATCATTACTTGTTTAATAAAAGTCCATGCCAATGAAACACAGATAGATGGTCTTTCACAATCAAGAAAATACAGAGAAACATAAAATACACAGGAAGACAGATGATCATGCTGGGATGTCAGGGAAAGTGAAGAAAATATTGCCCCCTAGAGTACCCGTTATTTCAACCTAATTTTTATTTCTAAAACCATCAGCAGCTCCAATTTCCAGGAAATTAACCAGCTCATTGCTTACAACCTGGTCAGTCAAGCCCCCTCGGCCAGCACAAGGAGCTCCTTTATAAAGGCCCCACTCCGCTTGCGGCACAGCATATTGTAAAAGGAAACTCTTTCACTCTCTTTCACTCTGGTCGTTAGTTCAGGCAGACAGCACTGTTCAAACTTACCTCTCCATATTCCAGAAGAAAGCACCACGAGTGTCAGTACTCCTCGGAGTTCTCTAATGGCATCATCTCTTTTATATTTTCTTTATTTTCTCTAAATCTTAGTCAAGATCTAAAGTTTCATAAAAATAACTCATTGCTTTTTTCACTGCCATTCTTCTTGCTCTGAGGTAGGGCAGAACTTCCTAATTGCAAATAACATACTCTATACCATATAAGAACAAATCCATATATTATTCAACTATCACCAAGGTTAAACCAACACCTGTTATTATCACATCCATTTTTGCCTTGTTTATGAACAACAAAAAACATTCTCATTTTATCTCAATATTGATAAACTTTAGGGTGCAAAGTTTTAAAAAGCCAAAGTTAATGCCCTGAAGTTAAAACCATATTCCTTCATGTGAATCACAGACATTATTGGTTTTATCACAGAAAATTCTAGGACTATCAGCTATCCTGCATGGTCATCTTAAAAATGAACTTCTTAAGGAGTTTATGTGAACTAACTAGTGTACAAGACTTTGAAAGGATAGAAAATGCTAACAGTTTCTACACTTACCTGTAGGAGGGCCTTCGTCCCATCCTTCTGCCCTCTTAATTCGACTGGCTGAGAATCCTAAGCAGATATTGACACCGATGGCAAAAGTGAACAAAGCTATTACCTAAGGGTATAAACACATCCAGTTGTCAAACACAGCTAGATAGGACTAAATCCAATTACATGAAGCCAGGTCAAATGACTCTAACAACCCCAATCCTGCAACCTCCAATGTATCCGAAGATGCTGTTCTCATTTAAATAACAAGGAGAAAATTCTGTCTCAAAAGGAACTGATTCCGTAGGTTCGGCATGCCTCCTGTCATTTTGTCCGTCCTCCTACCTGATAGGACCAGATAGAGCCTTTGCTTGCCATGCCGGAGGATTCTTGGAAAGCCTTCTGCGGCGTGTTCTCTGCCTACCCTGAAGCCACGGCTTTCAGGATCCCAGTTCAGTCTATTAACTACAAGCAATCCCACCTGGGAAGTTAACGGGCTCATCTGATTCGTCCAGAGCTGGATTTCATCACACTTGATTCACAAATTGCAGCTCCGAGCATAAGAGGCTTAAGGCATCATCCTCCTTGCCCCCACCCCCCAGAGCAGTCCCTCCCCTCATACAAGACACTTTCATGTGGTATCCTCTGGCAACACGAGGATTTCTTATGTTGCTGCTGCGGCCAATAACAGCGTGTGCTCATTTTTCCATCCCTTACAGAAACACCATTTGTCAAAAAGAAACCAAATGTGTGTTATCCGATCAAAATGAAACAGAGTTGAACAAGGGTTTCCTCCAGCCTGGAGCTCCTACGGCTTACAATGTAGTTATTCAATGTCCTCAAACCATGACTTCATTTAAAAAGAAAAATCAAACAGGAAAATCTGACAATTTATAAACCTTATGACCCTCTCTCTCTCTCTGTCTTTCTCATTGATTTATTTTTTTCTGCCAGTTTGAACAACCCTATCCCTTTGGATTTCTCAGAAGTTTCTCACGATGAAATCTCCCAAACTTGCAACTCACACAAGAGATAGCATTATTTCTCTCGTGTTGCTGGTAAATTTGAGAGAAGTAACTTTTATCAAAATACTGAGAATGCCAGCTAAGCAGCATAAAGACCTTCTGCATTACGAGGAAAGACAAAATAATTCCAGGGTCTACCCATTCCTGACAAAAGTCAGCTGGTTTGGGGTGGCGGTGGGGTGGAGGCGCTGTGTTTGGGGATGATAAGAAGCAGGCATATGGGAAACCAAGGGAAGTTTCCTTAGCCAGTGAATTCAGGATGGAAATCTCACTGGCATCCCAAAGACTCCCAGAGGCTGGGTCCTGGGAAGCTACTGTGAGTGTTCAAGCTCCTTTAGTAAGCAAGTTGACAACCACGCTACTTTTATAGAAATCTCTAAATCTGCAAGTTGTTTAAATAGTATGTGGTTTTAGGATTCAAATGAGGGAAGGCTTGTTTTTGGCTCTTCCCTGCCAGGCCCGGTGACAGTCATTCTTGCAGAGTGCATATGTGCATATGTAAACAAAGAGGGACCTCCCCTGAAGCTCTCTGCTCACTTACAACACACTAACACAAAAGCAAGAAGTTGTTTACAGTGCATTGCTTAGTAAACCTGGGATTCATTATAGACTCTAGAATTTACTAACAGCTAATTGGAAAGAAGAAAAGCCACAGCCAGCCTTTCAGTTGCCCTTGTAGAATCCTTTCAGTTTTGCATTCAGATGGCAGGCATCTGAATGTAGATAAGTCAGCCTCGCTGTAGTCTGCACACCATTCTGAACCGGTCTGGAATTGATTATTTAGCAAGGCTTCTCAAAGATACATCTTTGCGAAACCTGTGGAAGATTTTTCTATGTAGGTTCAATGCTGAGATGTAAGCCTACTGTCAAAGGGGAACACTATAAACCAAAGGAAACCATCCAGTTCAGGCTGAATTTGCATCGTATGTCACAGTGCTACAAATATTCTAAACCCTCTCGTCCTCTTTTCTCTAGCATATCAAGGCCTTGCCAGAAACCAGCAGCTTTGGACTTGCTCTGACATTTAATTGCAAAATCCCACCCTGAGAACAACGCAAACTCTCCTTGGATAATAAATATATATAGGTCAAAAAGTGAGCATTATCTTCTACTTTATTGTTTAATGCTTTTCATATTTTTATTTCTTTATTTGAGAGAGACAGATCGAGGCAGACAGAAAAAGAGTGAGTGTGGGCATGCCAGGGCCACCTGCCACAGCAAAAAAAAAAAAAAAAAAAAATTAAAGACACACATGCCACTTTGTGCATCTGGTTTTACGTGGATACTGGGGAACTGAACTCAGGCCATCAGGCTTTCAAGCTTTGCAAATAAATGCAATTTAACCATTGAGCCATCTGTCCAGTCCCCATAACAGTGGAACACAATTGCCCTTATTTTCTAAAGCTGAGAAAATCCAAAAGCCCAGCAATGCTAGAATGTTATGTAGAACTAACTGACTGGGTTACAATCCAAAATTCTTTATAAGAAACCTGAATTAAGAAACACCTGATAGATTTGCTAGAAGGGCGTGAATGTCTGGCTCAGTAAACAAGAAAGAGTCTGAGTAAGGCTGAAAACAACTTCATGGACGGTTTTGTTAACTCATTCATATTTCAGAGAACACTGCCCCCTAGCAGAGGAAAATTTAGAACTTTATAAACAAATCGCAACCATGTGAGCTCTTAAAAAAAATAATAAATCATTCTGAACTCATAGTAGCCGTGGCTCCCTGCACCTCAAGACCAGGACAGACAGGACCAGTCACCATGCCTTCATGGATGGGGGAAGGGCTTCTGAGTTCTCCCCCTGACTCTGAAGGCCACCAACTGGTAGTCAATGGTTGGGGGGGGGGGGGGGCTGGAATCATTGTCTCCACTAGGATGTGGGGAGGAGGAGAAAAATAGGTTCAGTGGGAGTGGAAGAGGGGCAAGAGAGGATAATGGGGGGGGGGTCTATATGACCAAATTACAATATATAAATATATATAAAACTTCACTCTGGTTCTCAAACTTTACTGAATATAAGAATGCCTTGGGAAGCCAGGCTTGGTGGCTCATGCCTTTAATCCCAGCACTCAGGAGGCAGAGGTAGGAGAATGGCAGTGAATTTGAAGCCACCCTGAAACTATAGAGTGAATTCCAGGTCAGCCTGGGCTACAGTGGGACTGCCTGGGGAGGTGGGGGGGGGAGAATGCCCTGGATTAGGAGTTGTTAAAATGCTGATATTTATACCTTACTTCCCAAGAATCTGATCTATTGAATCTAAAGGGTGAAGAGAAGAAAAGTGAATTTAGGGGCCAAACAAGAATGGCACAATAGGTTATTCTGATGCAAGACATTCAAGGACCACATTTAGAGAAATCAGGACATCAGAATTAATTTACTGATGCTCTGCATGTTGTATTGCCTGGCCTAACTGATAATGCAATGCCAATCAATTAGTAATAGCATTCCCTGTGAGTTGGACTTTAAAGTTAAATCTCTTCCGTGCAAACTGGGGCTGCTCCTGCCGGGGAATCACCTCCACACAGAGAAGGCTGAGCAGCAATTCATTTTGCTTTGCTGGTGGTACAAAGCGGCAGTGTGTGTGCTGCCTAATTGCAACACAGTAGCGGCATTTATAGAAATGCACAGTCTATCTTTTCATGAAATGACTCTATGAACCCTTGTACTCAGGTCCCGATTAAGATAAGAAGGCTTGAGGTTATCTGTGAGATTTGAAAGATACATGATTCACACAATCACAGAAAGACAAACGACACATGTTCTCACTCATCTGTAGTTCCTAACCTGGAACAGCTTGAGTTGCTGGCATCCTCAACAGACAACTTAAGACCCAGATAATAAGGATGGAAGAGTTTGGAAAAGTGGTACCATATAAACCTTTCTCCTTAAAGGTAGACTAAAAGATATAACCCTCAACAGGATATAGGGGGAGTGTCTGAAAAGAAGGGCCCTATAGAAGATGGGATGAAGCCTAACTTTAAAAAACTTGGGCGGGCTGGAGAGATGGCTTAGTGGTTAAGGCCCATGCCTGTGAAGCCTAAGGACCCCAGTTCGAATCTCCAGGTACCAGATAAGCCAGATGCACATGGTGGCTCATGCATCTGTAGTCTGCAGTGGTTAGAGGCCCTGGATCACCCATTCCCTCTCTCCCCCCACCCCCCGCCTCTAATAAATAAAATCTTAAAAAAAAAAAAAAAAAAAAAAAAAAAAAACTTTGGCTCTGACCTGAACTTCCAGTACCAGAAATTGGTGCTACCCACATTGAGCTGTTATTGGAGAGACCTACAAGGTCCCTAAAACAAGACAGGCTTCTGTCAAAGCACTGGATTAGCCACCTGAGGTAAAAGGAAAGACCCCATTACTGAAGACACCAGTTGCTGCTGACACAGAACATGGAGAGACCTGGCTGGAATCCGGAAAAGAGCCAGTCCCAGTTAGCCCATCTAGTACTGGGGAAAAGTGGCCAACAATGGTGTGAGCAACCAGGGGGCTAAGCTACTCAGAAGTAACCAGCCTGAGAAGAAGTACACACCATTGTAATGGTGGCACACAGCCTTAGTGGGTAACCAATGGCTTTCTGATTGGCTTAGAGATCTCAGTGGAAAGGAACCTACATCTGGAACTGGGAGACAAAGATTTTGCTCTCCAATGTCAAGCTCCCACTAGTCTTTGGCTAAAAGAGGGGCTACATCCATCAAATTCTCCCTAAATTAATAACACTTGTCCAATTTAACCTAGGCTGACTTCACTCTCCTCCACTGAAGAATCTGTTTTTCTTTTTCAAAAGTAGGTGAGACCCAAGGAGATAAACTACCCCTCACATCTCAGTCAGGTCCCAGGAGAAACCACAGAGGAAATGGGGAGTCAAGCAAGAGTGCTGTTTCCATGGTGAGCCTGACAAGCAGCACCAAGGTGATGGAGACAGATGCTGAGGATACTCAGCACATACCAAAGCAGAAATCTGGAGGCTCCTAAGAGCTCACCACTGAAGTAGACTTCAAACACACCCACCAAAGCTCAAAGAAGTTTGCAAAAGAGGGGCAGAATGACTGCAAGAGCCACAGATTGAGACTTCGTATGCAGAGGCGTTGCCCACCCCCAATAACTGACTGCTGCTCCCATAATGCATAACCCCCAACCCTTTTGGGAATACCAGCAACCCCGCTGAGGAGGTCCCCTAGGGAAAGAGGGCAGGGAGGAGGGAAAAATGGTACCAACACATGATGTATCCATGCAAAATATTTGTTTGTTTGTTTGTTTGTTTGTTTGTTTGTTTGTTTGTGATGGAGAAAGAGGGGAGAGAGAGAGAATAGGCATGCCAGGATCTTTAGCCACTGCAAACGAACTCCAGATGCATGTGCCACCTTGTGCATCTGGCTTACATGGGTCCTGGAGAGTCGAACCAGGATCCTTTGGCTTTTCAGGCAAATGCTTTAACTGCTAAGCCATCTCTCCAGCCCCCAAAATATGTTTTTAATAAGAAAAAAAAAGATACATTATTGATGGCTGTCATTCTTGCTCCCAAGTTTGAACTTTTTAAAATTTGATCTACAGCTGGTTTCTCATCATGCAGAATTCATACGACTTAACTTCATCTAACATTACTCCAGGAGCAATTCTAAAATGATGTCTGATGTGTCAGATATCTCAGCTGTATCATTTAGCAAGAACATCAGCATTTCCCTGTAGTTACTCACAAAGTCACGAAGTTTTGTCTTTAAATTCCGCTGGGCTGAGGAGCATTAGTAAATTCAGAATTTAAAGAATGGACAACAATCTTTGCAAAAGGATTTCCCAATCAAAATGGAGCAGAATGTTGTGACAGCTAATAAAGGAATATGCTGTCTGTAGCAGACAGCTTGAGGTTCGCTGAGATGAACTTCCAGACCAGGCACAGTTATGGAGGAAGGGATTTATTTACTGAAGCTTACAGATCTAGGGGAAGTTCCATAATGGCAGAAGAAGCTGGCCTGCTTTCACAGGACCAGCAAGAGAGAGAGAAAGCCACAAGCCAAAAGCCACACAGGACAGGACACTTCAGGAACTCCAGCTAGGCACACTTTGCATATCTTTAGATTGAAATCCTAAACCCACCACAACACTTTAAGATCCACCCAGTGACACTGCCTCTAGCCAGGTGGCTGCAGATGTAAACTATAAACTAATAAAAAACACTGAATATATTGGGGGCCATCTATTCAAACTATCACACCGGTGCACTGCTTCCACAATCCAGGACTGTAAATACCACTGGGGGTGCTAAACCACAGGAGCTGGGCTCTATGGGTCATGTATGGTCCCAGGAGTGCTCCTGGTGAAAGAAATAGCACATGCCTATTCAAATGCAAACATGACTTGTTATCTTAATTACTACATAACAGAAGACTGAAGTTAACACGGCCACATCTTCTGATGGCTTTACCTCATAAGGATCCATGCACTTCTCCCCATGCAGTCTAAGTGTGAATCCTGCACTGGGTCAGTCTCCGCGCCAGGTGAATACCCATTCATTGCAGATATTCACAGGGTCCTGCACGTAACAAGCACTGGCCTGCGTAACCAGACATCATCCCTGCCCTGTACCCTTCATCAAACATGCGTGGAATAAATGTGAAATTGCAATCGTGGTAAGTGCAGGACTGTAGAGGTCAATGCTGTTTTGAGAAAACAGGATTCAGGTTTGATCTTCCCGGGGAGGTCACAGGACACTCTGTCAACTCTGTAATGTAGAGTGTCGACTAAACTAGGAGGTGAAGGATGAATGGGAATCACTGGATTCAGAGAAAGAAAGAATTCTAGACAGAAGGGCTGCAGAGATGGCTTAGTGGTTAAGGTGCTTGCCTGTGACGCCTAAGGACCCAGGTTCAATTCTCCAGGTCCCATGTAAGCCAGCAAAATAAGGTGACACAATCGCAAGGTCACGCATGCACATAACATGGCACACTTGTCTGGAATTCAACTGCAGTGGCTGGAGACCCTGGGGCATTAAAACTCCCTTTCTCTCTTTCTCTCTGTCTCTCATTACAAAAAAAAAAAAAAAAAAGGCCAGTCTGATGGGCTTCCCCCCCCCAAAAAAAAATTCTAGACAGAATGTGCAAAGATTTGTGTAAGATGAAAGTAAAAGTCACACATGGCCAAAAGGCGTCCAGTTTGACTAACGGAAGGACAGCAACAGTGACCAGGGGTGAACCAAGACTGTGAAAGCTAGGAGAGGCCAGCCATGTGATTTTCATAGGTAACCTTAGTGGTGTTTTCTTTGTCCTTAAAGCAATGGAAAACCCTTCGAAGGCTTAAGAAGGTGGAGGCTTAATCAGATTTTAAAGTTAATTCCTTTATGTCATGGATATGATTTGCAGGGCATCAAGGCTGGATTCAGCAGATCCTTTGGGAAACAGCAGCCATATTCCAGACAGAAGACAATGGTGACTCACACCAAGGACATGCTAGTTGTGGAGACAAGGAGGAAAAGCACAAGAGTCAGAGGGGAGCCAGGTGTGGTGTTGCACGCCTTTAATCCCAACACTTGGGAGGCAGAGGTAGGAGGATCGCCATGAGTTCAGCCTAAGCTTCAGTGAGACCCTACCACACAAAAAAAGTCACATTTTTGTGTTTTAACTGGGTTATATAATAATAAAATATATACACCTATGTGTTGCCACCCCATCATTAATTAAAATAAAGGACATAGCTAGTAGCTTTAAAACACTGACCAAGTTTATGAAGGCAATTGATATAGAATAATTACATTTCATGTTTAATGATTCCAAGTACATTAAAATTTAAACATGAAAAGTACATATATCCATAATAAGTGGGGTTTTGAAAATAATCAACCACAGGAAATAACTCAGCTTTGCCCCTAACTCTAGCTTTTAATAAAACATTTTAAAAGTCAGGACTCAACTTAGCTGCTTCATTTCAACTGCACGTTAAAGGTCTAAGCAAGCAGAGGAAGGCTGCAGCCCTCTGGAGAGATGGTCACCTGTGTGTGGGTGAGCCTCAAAAAGATCCCTATCTTTGAGTTTTCACCTGAGCATGAGTGGGTAGGTATATAACTAGAGACTGCTGTTTTACTAAATGTTTTGTCACAGGCTAAAGATTGCTGAATTTCCCTTCCAGCATCCCTAGCCATAGAGAGGTGTTGTTCTCTGCTTTTCTTACAGATGAACTAAATGGAGGAGTAAAGAATATGTGGAGGAGTAAAGAATAAATGATTAAGCCAGAGCTAAAACCCAGGTCTCCCAACCCAGCCTCACTCCTCTCCACCACAACCTGACGCATCTCTATTGCACCACACGGAGGCCTCAACTCGACACGTGAAAAATGCTGCTAATGAAATAACCAGTTCCCTAGCCAACTTCTTTTCATGAAATCTTTAAAGAACTGGCTGGAGATATGGCTCGGTGGTTAAAGGCACTTGCTCCACAAGCCTGCTGACCGAAGCTTGATGTCCAAGCATCTACAGAAAGGCGGACGCCAAGTGGTGAGAATGTCTGTAATCTAAAACACATCCAACAATGGGAGTCTGGCCTTCCCAGTGACAAACACAGTAAGAGGGACTTTGTCACAAACAAGGTGGAAGGAGAGGACTAAGAAAGACCCTAAAGTATGACCTTCACACACATATCATGGCACATCCATACACATACACATATATGCATACACAGAACTAAGAAAAACCTTACAACCACTTTTTGTTCTACGACAATCTTTTCATCTCTTGTTTCTTATCTTGCTTCAAATCTAGAGATTTGAATTGCTAAATACAGCAATCCCCATCCTGTATCACGGCTTGCTGCGTGCTGTCAATAACCAAGTTTTCTTCCTCTGCGATGATTTTTCCTTTGCTTCCCCCCATCTTCTTTCTTCTAGACAACCTTTACAAGGCCCTCTGCTTACTGTTCTTCCGGTCTGCATTCTTCCTCCTTCCTCCACATGCCATGTCCCTGAATCCACATGTAACTATTATCCAGCTTCATGAATTATACAGACAATGCAAATTTGATGGCTTTCCTCGGGAACTTAGAAATCTTCCAGTGCTCCTTGTCGTAGCGGTTCGTGAAGTGTGATCCGAATTGCTTGGACCTCCCAATGCTCCTTATTAAATAGCAGATCGTGAAGTGTGATCAGCATTGCTTGGCAGCTTGTTAGAAATGCACATCCTTGGTGCCCGCCTCAGACCAACGGACTGGGGGAAGCTCTGTGAGTGGAACCCATGCTTTGTGTGGTCAAAAGCCCAACAGTCTACTCGGATGCACATGTAAGAAACTGACCCGGAGGATAAAATCCATACTGCTTAGCAAGGCACAGAGGACCCGGAGTCCAAACCTCAGCTCTCTGGATTCAAACCCCAGTTGACTACTATTTAACCATGAGACCTTACGGTGACCCCTTAGGCAAATGACTTCTCAACCCCGAGGACTCAGTTTTCTGGATTTGTCTCAGGATTCTTGAGAGTATTACAGGAAGTCATCCATGCAAATCACCAAGCACAATGCCTATCACAGAATAATACTTAATAAATGGTAGTTTTCTTAATAAGGGAAAGGTTTACTATTTCTTGATTAAGATTTTTTCTTTTTTCATACCTCTGTTTCTTAATACACATTGCTACCTTGGCCTAGAATGGCTTCTTCATTTAATCTACCTGGAAAACTCCAAGACATTTATGGAAATTGGAGTCACGTGTCACTCTTCAGTATGTCCTCCCCTGACCTGCCCTCCCCATGCAGAGCAATTGGGCTCCCCTTTCTCTGTACCCACACTTGCTAGAGCTTCTCACACAGTTCTATCCTTCGTGATATTCATACGCAGAGATCACACACCCCCATGTTTCCCAGATCTATAAAGCCTGCCTGGATTATAATAGACAAATGATAAATTTTTCTTGAATGAACCATTGGGCACCAAGAAACTTGAACTATAATTCTTGCTCTGTTGCTAACTAGTTCTGTGTCTTCAAGCTCATGTTAGTTCATCCATACAGCAAGGTTATTGAGCTAATGGAGTAGATCTGAGCCCTTCTTTAAACATGTAGAGCTTGTTTTTAAATATAAAACCTTAAGGTAAACAGCAATGACTACATGTGAAGTGGGAATGGAGAGCCAGCACCTTATCTAACAAGCCACTGCTCTCTCAGAATCCTGGAGATTCAAGAAATTACAGAAATAAACCAAAAATTAAAAAAAATCAAGATGTTAATATAATCCTTTAACTGAGGTATTCTGATGTGCCGCCCTATCCCAAATCTCACCTGCACACCAGATCTTTCTGAGTGACAGCGACATTCCAGCCAAGTAAGAGACAGTAGCAGAGACCAGGAAGCTAGGAAGGGACCATAGAGAGGGAGGAGAGGGCAGACTCAAGGGAAAGAGACAATAATGGGGTATAGAGAGGGAGGAGAGAGCAGACTGAAGGGAAGAAGATAATAGATAAAAGAAAGAAAAAAAAAATACTTCAGCCAAACCCTTCCATAGGAAATCAAAGCTCATTTCTGCTTGGAATTATTTCTTGGCTCTGAGGCCTTCCTCTGCACATTGTGCTCATCCAAAGTTTGTTTGGGGGGAGAATATTTTTTGCATGTATGTGTTATGGCATGTGTGTGGTGTATGCATATGTGTGTGCAGATGCACACACCCCACTGTCGTTGCATGTGGAGGCCAGAGAACATGTCGTATGCTCTTCTATAGCTCTGCCAAGTGTTTTCTTGAGATAAGAGTGTCTCGATGAACACAGAGCTGCCATTTTTGGTTAGACTTGCTGATCAGCAGTGAGGCTGTGCTTCCCACAGGACTAGGGTTGTAGGCATGTGTGGCCATGTCCAGCTGTTTATGTGGTTGCTGGAGAAGCAAACTGGGCGTAACTGGGGCCTTTATGCATGGGCAGCAGGTATCTTACCCACTCACTGAGCCATCTCCAATCCCCTCATCCAAATCTTAACCCAGAACTTTCTCCACATCTCAGTAACGACACATTGAGAACCACAGCTCCCACTGAACTGCCCTCAAGAACTTAGAGAATCTACCCAAAATGATTATCTCTTGTCTCCATCGTTGTTGTTTTGAGGATCTTTTCTCAGCAATGAAAGCATGAGTTCTCAGAGATCAAGAGAAACAAACATCCTGCTACGAACGCTAAGAGTTGGGATTCTGGGGTTCTAAAAAACTTGCATCTGCTACTTTCAAGCACAGGACTTGACTTCTTAAAATGTGGATTTCTTTAAAGAAAAACAATATCTCTAGCTGGGCATGGTGGCACAAGCTTTTTATCCCAGCACTCGGGAGGCAGAGGTAGGAGGATCAGATCACTGTGAGTTTGAGGCCACCCTGAGACTGCATAGTGAATTTCACATCAGCCTGGGCTAGAGTGAGACCCTGCCTTGAAAAAAACAAAAAAAACAAAAAAAGAAAAGAAAGGAAAAGAAAAGAAAAACAATAGTTCTTATCGCACAAGATTACTGTAGATTAAATTATATGATGTATGTTAAGCAATTCGCTGAGTGCTTGAAACAGAAAATGAGCAAATATTACCCATTACTACACCCAGGAGCACAGCTCTGCATCATCTCTCGTGTTCTCTACATCTTACAAAGTGCTGGGCATAAACTAGGTACTTGTCAGTCACACAGGTTCTAGAAAAATTTCTTCACTGATGAAGACATATTAAAATTTACAATGGTACAAACAACCCCTTCCCCCTTCTCTCTAACCTCAAGAGAAAGTAAGCAGTCTCTGCTTGGCAAAGGCGGGAATATTCCAGACACAGCTTTGAAGACACAGTTTGCCACCACAATAGTAAACACATCTCCACACAACTCCACAAATGTGTTTGAGTGCAAATCTAGAAGGAAGTTTACACTTATTCCTGGAAGGGCTTGCCCGAACAATGGCCCTCTCTCAGGGAGTAAGCAAAACCACAGTGCCGAGCTCCCCCTTCCCCAAAGCAAACAACAGCTAGTGAGACTCAGCAAAGTCACAGCAGAAGGGGACTTAACCGTGTCCAGGAAGAGCTTACATAAAAACTCACCACTGACATCACCACGCCTAATGGTGAAAGGCTGAATGTGTTCCTCGCAAAGTTACAAGCCAGACAACGGGGCGCTCTGACCACCTCTGCCCTTGTGCCAAAACAAGTAGGCAATAAACACAGCCACTGTGTGGATGTGCCTGGAAAATGTCATGCTAAGTGAAAGAAGCCACATAATGTATGATGCAATTTGCATGGAACATCTACGACAGACAACGTCACTGGGAAAAAAGGAAGGCTAGTGGTTGTCAGATGGCAGGTGAGTGACAGCTATGGGATATGGGATATGCCATGATGGAACATTGAAAAATTATATAATAGTAATATGTGCATGTGTCTTGGAATATCTTAAAGGTACATCAGGCTTGAGGAGATGGCTTCATGAGCAAAGAGCTTGCTGTGCAAGCATGAGGACCAGAGTTCAGATCCCCAGCACTCACATAAACACTGGCAACCATGACTACCTGCCTATAATCCCAGTGCTTGGGGATTCCCCAAAGCGACCTAGCTAGCTAGACCAGCCAAATGGATGAGCTCTGTGGTCAAGTGAGACGCCTTACCTCAGGAAATAAAACGGACAATGATTAAGGAACACACCCAAAGTCAACGCACGCACACACACACGCACACACAATCAGAAAGGAAGAAAACAAACTGTATTAATAGATGGGGTGGGGCTGGAGAGATGGCTTAGTGGTTAAGCACTTGCCTGTGAAGTCTAAGGACCCCAGTTCGAGGCTCAATTCCCCAGTAACCATGTAAGACAGATGCACAAGGTGGCACATGCATCTGGACTTCGTTTGCAGTGGCTGGAGGCCCTGGTACACCAATTCTCTCTGTCTGTCTGTCTGTCTCTCTCTCTCTCTCCCTCTCTCTCTCTCTGTCTCTTTCTCTGTCTGTCCCTCTCAAATAAATAAAGTAAACAATTTTTAAAAAATAGATGGGGTGATCATGTATATAGAAAACTCATTTTTCAAAGAAAGCCCAAAAATATCTATTGGAAACCTGATTTCATGGTACACGCCTATAACAGTAGCTCTCAGGAGGTTACAGCAGGAGAATCACAAGTCTGAGGCCAGCTTAAGCTATGTAGTAAGACGCTGACAAAAGAAATGAGATTATGAGATGGTGCTTGCAGAAAAGAAAATTCTAACACATTTGCATCCACAGAAAAACATTGACCTTGATCTCAGTTCCAGCCAACACATTCAAAGCCAGTTCTCCACCACTGCTAACCACCTATGAGAGTGAACCTTCCAGTCGTGGTGCACAGCTCTCATACCCAGGCCCCACATGTGACTGAGCTCTCTACGTCCCTAAGAAGATGACTTCTGGGGACTTTAGTGGAGCAGTTCAGGCCCTGTGCCACACACTTTCATCCATCAAGTTTCAAACTTCACTTTACTTTCTAGTACACCTGCCTACCTAAGAACCCAGTGCTCAACTACAGTCACCTACAGATCTTGAACCTTAGTGGCAATAAACTATAAATAGAGCATAACAAAAGTCACGGAGTGTAAGAACAGTAATATTTTGCATTTGAAGAACAAGGAAAGAAAGAAAGAAAGAAAGAAAGAAAGAAAGAAAGAAAGAAAGAAAGAAAGAAAGAAAGAAAGAAAGAGAGAGAGAGAAAGAGAGAGAGAAAGAGAGAGAGAAAGAGAGAAAGAGAGAAAGAGAGAAAGGAAAGAAGGAAGGAAGGAAGGAAGGAAGGAAGGAAGGAAGGAAGGAAGGAAGGAAGGAAGGAAGGGAAAGGGGAAAGGGAAAGGGAAAGGGAAAGGGGAAGGGGAGGGAGTTCTATGAAGGAAGGAAGGAAGGAAGGAAGGAAGGAAGGAAGGAAGGAAGGAAGGAAGGAGGGAGGGAGGGAGGGAGGGAGGGAGGGAGGGAGGGAGGGAGGGAAGGGGAAGGGAGGGAGGGAGGAAGGAAGGAAGGAAGGAAGGAAGGAAGGAAGGAAGGAAGGAAGGAAGGAAGGAAGGAAAGCACAGCCCTATGAGGTAGCCAGGGCTTGTCCACTCTTCCACTTTGCAATCAAAGAAGCAGTGCAGGGCTGGAGAGATGGCTTAGCTGTTAAGGCACTTGCCTGCAAAGCCAAAGGATCCTGGTTCGATTCTCCAGGACCCATGTAAGCCAGATGCACAAGGGGGTGCATGCATCTGGAGTTCGTTTGCAGTGGCTGGAGGCCCTGGCGCACTCATCCTCTCCCTCTCTCTTTCTCTCTGCCTCTTTCTGTCTCTCAAATAAATAAATAAATAAATAAATAGAATATATTTTTTAAAAAATGAAGCAGTAAAGAGACTGAGTTCCGAATGAAAGCACCCCTGTGTGGAAGGTCAGGCGAGCACATGCTGCTGATAGACATCTGATGTAACAATTGAAGAGGTTTCTTGTTGTTGCTGTTGTTGTTTTTAAGTGGCTATATAGGGGAATACAATCAGAAGCAGATGAACCAGACGTAAAGACTCCATGTCAGAGACGCTATTATCGCTGGCATGGAAGAGACCCTTGTACGTGGTAACTAGTCTTTAGGAAGGGCTAGTACCTTGCCAGTCAATTCACATAAACCACTTCATTTTGCAGTCATAAAACTTTTACAGTATTATCATTATTTCATTATTATCATTACAGTATTATCAACATGTGCAAAAACGACTTCAATTATAGTGGACAATCTACCCAAGGCCTGCTTCCTTCTTAGGGTGACAGTCGTTTCTCCAGGATGTCCAGTAAGGACGAGCCAACCAGCAAGATCAAAAAGGAACTGGATGCCAGGTCTATGAAGAAGAGACCTGAGCGGATCGGGAACAGGAAAGCTGAGAAATGTTTGATAAGTCTTCCTGTTGCAAGTTATCAAACTACAGCGTAACCTCTCATCTAGGCTGACCTTGTTGTGACACTCCCCAGCCCTCCCCCCCAAAATCTGTACTTTAGTAATGAGAAAGTGGCCAGAGCTTTGGGCATCTGGAGGATGTTTTTTTCAAAACTCCCACAAGCTTAGAAAAAAAATAGTCTGGTCACTGTCAGACAATTCCCTTTATCTTTAGAAAATCAAAAGTTTTACATCCATGTCGTAGTGGCTCGAAATAGAAGCAGTAAGCACCTACCTCCCATTAGCTAAGGCTTGTCAAAGCTTCCTCTGGGCCAAGTACTTTTGGAATCAGGAATAGTGAAGCAAAAGATATGTCTTAATTGGGAGATGCTACATTTTCGTCTCTTTGAGCTGCTATCATAAAATACCAGTAAGCATTTGCCTTGAGTACAAAAGAAATTCATGGGCTGGAGAGATGGTTCAGCTATTAAAGGCGCTTGCTTGCAAAGCCTAATGTTCCCAGTTCAGTTCTCCAGTACCTTTGTAAAGCCAGATGCACAAAATAATGCATGCATCTGGAGTTTGTTTGCAAGAGTTCCCAGTTCTTTCTCTCCTTTTCTCTCCTGTCCTTTCTCTCTCTCTCTCTCTCTGTCTGCAAATAAATTTATTATTGCAAATAAATAAATAAATAAATAATAGAAATTGACTTCTCAGTAGAGCATGAGAGGACAAGATCAATGTCCTGGCAGACTCAATACGTAAGGGGCCGTGTCCTCATATATGGCTATCTTCTCACAGTAACTTCACATCACCAAAGGGGTGAGACTCTCTGAGGACGTTATAATGAAGAGAAGCTAGCTTCCTGGTTCTTGAATCACAGTTTAAGCTATGTTCTTGAACTCTATATCCCAGCGGTGGGTAGCTGGCCACATTTTATATGCCATGGACATTCAAATGGACCATAATAGGCTGAAATCAGACATTTAAAATTCAAAGAGAAGCCAGGCATGGTGGCACATGCCTTTAATCCCAGCACTCAGGAGGCAGAGGTAGAAGAATCACAGTAAGTTCAAGGACAGCCTGAGACTACACAGTGAATTCCAGGTCAGCCTAGGGTACAGCGAGACCCTATTTCAAAAAAAAAAAAAAAAAAATCAAAGAGAGATAGAAATAAGAAGAAATGGGCCGGGTGTGGTGGCACAAGTCTTTAATCCCAGCACTTGGAAGGCAGAGATAGGAGGATTGCTGTGAGTCTGAGGCCACCCTGAGACTACATAGTGAATTCCAGGTCAGTCTGAGCTAGAGCAAGACCCTACCTCAGAAAACCAAAAAAAGAAAGAAAGAAAAAAGAAAGAAATGGAGAGATCTAAGCCCCTAGAACAGAGAAGGAATAGAAACCATCTAGAATGATATTCTTTAAAATTCAAATGTAAAATGTGAGTACACACTCACATGAAGAAAGACCAGCATTGATAGACATTCTTACAAAGGATGCCTGGGAGCTCTGTGAAGGGCAGACTCTATAGAAGCCCAGGCTTGGGCATCACTGTAAATGACCTCATCTTATCTTAAGCTCCTTTAATAAGCAATTACTGCCCAGCTCCAGTAGTTTCTGTTGAGTGTGGCAATGTCCTCATTCTTTTGCCTTGAGTGATCTTTTGGGTGTCTAGTTGTGGGAGAGCACTAAAATGTAGGAGCAGGGCTAGAGGGAAGGCTTAGCTGTTAAAGCGTTTGCCTGAAAACCCAAAGGACCCAAGTTCGATTCCCCAGGGTCCATGTTAGCCAGATGCACAAGGAGGCGCATATGTCTGGAGTTCGTTTGCAGTGGCTGGAGGCCCTGGTGCACCCATTCTCTCTCTCCCTCTTTCTCCCTCTCTCCCTGTTAAATAAATAAATAAATAAAAATAAAATATTTAAAATGTAGGAGCACTGAGAGAGTGAAGCATGCACAGTGGGATGTAGGGAACCCTTATCATTCATTCCACCCATAATTCATTCATTCATTTGTTCAGTCAACAAACTTTTATTGAGTTTCAGGCATTGGGACATGGCCTGTACCCTGTAGATCTCACGTTTTAGAGAAGAAATATAATATAGTCAAGCAGTTGATAAGTAAAGGAGAACAGAGCAGATCAGAAGAGTAATGGGAGGAGCCACAATCCCTAACTGGTAATAGTGATCTCTCCACAAAGGTGGCATTTGATCCTGAAAGGAGTCAAGGAGGGGCCAAGCAGAAGGGATAGCAAGTGTAGAAGCCCTGAGGTAGGTGGTAGGAGCAGCCTGGTGTGTTCACGAAGGCCAGTGTGGCTGGATAGGGTAGGAAAGGGGGAGACAACAAGAGACAAGGTCAAAGAAGCAGTAGGGTGTTAGTCACTGTGGAAAGTCACAGGCCATGGTGTCAGCTTCAGGCTTCCTGTCGGGTGTGAGGCGTTCAAGCAGGGGCTGCATGATGTTAGTCAGGAGTTCCCGTACAGTATCAAAATTCAGGGCAAGACTAACTCTAACTTCTAAGGCCCTTCCAACTCTAAGTGCCTCCTATTTTCTGTCTTCATAAAACCCTGAAGGAACCCACTTGTCTCTGTGATAATGAGCAAATAGTATTGAAACCAAACAAAGCAACTAACATTTGGCTTTACTTTTTTTTTTCCTTAGAAAATAAGTGGAAAAATAACGATTCTTGTACATGCCCTGTTCTTACTATTTCAGCTCCTGGAAGAAATACACAGATCATTAAATATTAGGCACACGCAATTTAATTGGTGTCAAGTAAAGAAAATATTTGTCAGAAAGAACACCTTTCACAAAATCTTTTGATAGACTGAAGCAAGGGGTACAGCAATATATTCTGGATTGATCTAGAAGATGGGCATCAGATAAACTGACCTTACATTGCCTCTCCTGGCCTTACAGTTCTCTCATGAGCTCTTGTAAACAGAAAGGCGGTGCTTTTTTTAAAAAATCCAGTAACCTCAGATTGCCAGAAGAGTCTTATGCAAGAGAGTGCAGAAGTTCTGGACATTATTTCGTCCAGCTAAGCTGCTGATGCTCTTATGAGACATGTTATACAACTTGCTAATCACCAAAATCCTGGACTGTCAGGCTTGGTCAGAATCATGACTTGGATGCTGGCTAGCCATGTGGCCCTGAGTGAGCTGGGAAATCCCTGAAGACCTCCCATTCCTCATGTGAAAATGGTAACAACCACAATGCCTTCTTTATATTGTTTTTGTAGGAACTGAGTCAAGTAATCGTAGTGTGAACCGTTAATAACAATAGCTACCATCAACGGAGCACCTAGAATGTGCTAGAAATTGAACAAAAGCAATCTCACTGCACTCTCTCAATGTCCTTGGTTCAACTAGTATACAAAGGCTTGCAGAAATTTAAATCACTGGTTCAAGTTTACATGCCCGGCAAGGGACAAAGCTGTCATTCAAATTCAGGTCCGCTTAACCACAGTCCAGCTTCTACATCCTTCTTGCTATAGTGCCCAGCATTATGGTACATTGGTTTTACTACTTTTAAAAGAAATTCCTCTAGCCTTTCATTGGGAGAGAACATGAGGTGTTTCTCTGGAAAGCTCTCGACAGTTCAGAAACACAATGGATTCTGTAAAGGACGGTTTCTCATTGTGCCACACACAAGTTGGAGCCATTTGCCCAGCACCCTGTTTTGGTGTTATTTGACCTATGCAGCTGGTTTCCCATTCCTCCTGAGTCTGGGGCTGGGTGGGTCTTGGTAATGGACTTGTAGCCTATGGCCTCATGTGACAAAAGGTACTATTCCTTTGCTTTCCCCAACCTCCCCTCTACTTTCTGCAGCTGTTTCCTTTCTTCCTGAGAATTGATCAAAATTCTGACACACTTATTGTGGCAGTTAATCTCATGTGACTGTTGACAATAGCCTGGTTGTTTCACTCAGCGACAGCACATTTGAGATGCCAGTGCGAAGCACAAGAGTGGCAGACTGACAGAACCGAGGAAGATCTCTCGCTGTTACTTCCTCTCAGGCATGCATCACCACCTAACCATGATTGTGGCACTCACTACATGTGTGTGATTCACTATGAACAGTGCTGGCTAATCAGTTAGTGAAGGCTTCAACATTCATTCATTTACTCATTCATCTGGGTATGAAGCAAATAGTTCTTCAAACTGCGTTTGAGGTCCATGTGCCAGGCTCAAAAAAGACAGCAGAAATTCACACACACACACACACACACACACACACACACACACACCAAATAGCTGCTCATGGAGCTTGCATTCTTACAAGATGAAAAAAGACATTGCATATGCAAAGATTTAAGTTGGCACTGATATAATCAGTATGATGAATAAACAATAAATCAAGATGCTAAGAGTGATGACAGCACCAACAAGGCACTTAGAGTGAGCGTGTTTTACAGAAGAAGTAATTTGTCCACAGTCACCCAGTCAGAGATAGGACAGGAAGTTAGTATGTCCTGGTAATAACGATAATAAACGCAAAAACAATGATAATAATGAATGTATGGTAAGATAGTTGCTTATATTAGTAATATAACCCCATTTTATGAGTGAAGCAATAAAGGCTCGGAAAGATGTCATGATTTAATCAAGTCCACACAGTTGGTGGAGGAGTAAGGAAGGATTTAAAAGGATTTGAACGGTTCAGGGTTCTGGATCCTTTCATCCCACCATGCTTCCCCCATTGAGTTTGTTGTTTTGGAAATTCTTAGTAAACCGACAGCTCCTTGAGGGCATGAATTGCATTGCATCACCCCAGATAGCCCACAGAAATTCAAACAGACAAAAAGATGGCTGCTGATCCTAACTGACAACTCTTCTCGGCTTCCCCAGACAGTGGGAAGATGAAATACATACTGGCACAGCCAATACGGATCTCAAACACCAGAGTGCTGAACGATTGCCTGAGTTCACAGTGCAATGGAAACTCACTACCATCAGCATAACCTCCCCCCAAAACCCACAACTCCCAGCTCAACTTGTGACCTGAGCAGACACATTTGCCCCTTTAATGACTTGAGTTTGTCTAGGGATGAAAAGAATCAAAAAGTGGGATGTGTGCCCTGCATGTTAATGAGAGCGGTCATCCTATGGCATAAAAGGGGTATTGTGAACCGAAGAGCTCAGGGACTCGTCCATTGCCCCGCCCCCCCAGTCTTGCCAAACAATGCTTTTCACAAGGCTCTGCACTGGCTCACATCTGGGCAAGAGGACTTGGCATTTGGCATGCACATGTACTTCATGGCTAACCCAGAATCCATGAACTGAACTGGCAAACGAAGGAATGATTTTTTTTTCCTTACTTCTCATAGCTGCTCAAGCCATTGTTCAGCTAAATATAATTATTTCAGAGCATGTAAATTTTTCTTGACATATATATTTTTTAAAAAATAGCCAGTTCTTAGACTCACACAGATCTAAATTCTAACTTCAGTGTTGCAACTCACCAACTGCCTGGATTTGGAAACTGTCACTTGTTCAGGTTTTCATTTCACCCTCAGTACTTAGCTCAGACAGGCCTTCAGTGATGTTAGGAGTTCCCATCTGTTCCGAGACAAAACACCCAGCCAGAAGCAGCTTATGGAAGGAAAGGGTTTACTTTGGCCTTTCGTTTTGGAGAAAAGTTTCATCATGGTGGAGAAGGCATGGCACAGGCAAAAAGCCAGACATCACATCTTGCCACATCAGCAGGGAGTGAGCAACAAGAATGAGCCTGTCAACACCCAGTGGGGCTGGACAAATGAACCTCAAGTCCGGCCCCAGCAACACCCCTCCTCCAGCAAGGCTCCACCTCCCAGAGGCTTCACCAGCTGGATTCTCAGTATGAGGCGTCTTCCCATACATATGATGCTATAAGGGACACTCCACATTCAAACTATTATACCTAACCACACTGGCCACTCTGTCCTATCTTATCTTTGCTCTCCCCCCTATATTCATGCCTTCTATCCTGACATTTGTGCTTCCTAACTGACTAGAGACCCACCCTATGTCATGCCTTTACACCCCCAAGGCTTCACACAATGGTAGTGCACAGAAATCCGATCAACACTGGCTGAATTAGTTAATGAAGAAAGTGTATGCTGAGGAAAATGAAAATAACGTGGAGAGCAGGGGCAGAGGGAAAAAATGGATCAGAAGAATTCCCTGTTCTTGGTCCCTGGAAAATGCTGTAAATCTCTCCATGCCTCTCCAGCCTGGTCCTCCAAAGCCTGGAACTTTGATAAGGAATTTTCTAGATCCGGGAGAAGTGATGAACACCAACCAGCCCTGGGAAAATAATACGATCTTTCTATACTGTTTTTAGTCATCCAAAAGGTGTCAGGGAAAATGCAAAAGCCCCTGGTGTTGTCCATGCATAGTCAAGCTGCTTTCTTTCAGCAAAGCCTCTAGACACAGCTGGGACTTGAGTCAATTCATGTTAATTCTGATGGTTCTTAGACAGTGCTGAAATCCTTCCATTCCCATTCCACTCCAGGAACAACCCTATCTCCCAATCTCCTCAGAAGGGCAATATGCTTGACGCATAGTATATAATCACGACTGTTCCCAGCACCTTGGAGTGTGGGGAATAATGGGCAAAGCTGGTTGTTTTTCTCATTTCAGAATGAGGAAATTTGCTTGTTGTGTATGAGGTAGGTAGGTCACCGTCCAGCAGCTCTGATGGCATTTTCGGTCAATCTGGAATCACTGGAAGTACACAAGTATCAAGGGTGACAGTAAGAGTAGGTCCAGTGATTTGTGGATAAATGTCTTGTACCACCTGACATCAGGCCTTTCTTAGCCATATGCCACCAGCCAAGGGACCAAAAGGTGTGATCTGGCCAAAGTGGAATTTTATAAAGAAGCCAGAAGAGGGCTGGAGAGATGGCTTAGCAGTTAAGGCATTTGCCTGCAAAGCCAACGGATCCCGATTCGACTCTCCAGGACCCCCATAAGCCAGATGCACAAGGGGGTGCATGCATCTAGAGTTTGTTTGTAGTGGCTGGAGGCCCTGAAGCACCCATTCTCTCTCTCTCTCTCTCTCTCTCTCTCTCTCCCTCCCTCCCTCTCTCTCTCCCTCTTTCTCTTTCTCAAATAAATAAATAAAATAAAATATATGAAAGAAGCTGGAAAAGTTATTGATTGAAAAGGTACTCTGTGGGCTTTCTGGGTGGGATACTCTGGTGGCTGGCCAACTGTGGGAGATGTTTTAGTATTCAAGTTTCCACAGGCCTGCTTCGACTCCCACAGTCTATACTTAAAAGTGATAGTGATGTGAAAAAAGCAAGTGTCTTGTGGAGCACAGGTCTGGTGCTCCTGTAATTTCTGTTGAGACATGATCTCATTCAATCATGCAAATAGGTGCTACTATTATCTATAATTTATGGGGGTAACAACTAGGTACAGAGAAAGTAAGTGACAGAGCTGAGATTTCAGGTGAGGTTCCAGAGCCTGAGTACTTTAGCCATTACCCGATACCTCTAGTTGTGTCTTTGGAACAGTTGGGTATTTAATCACAAATCACAGTCAGAACAGATCAGGTGTGCTCAGACTGGTATGGCCTTAGATGATGAATCACAAGTCAGTTCCCCCTTGTTAAATCCATTGAGGACCAACGCAATCAGCTCTCTACCTCCAGGATCACATCTGAGTCATTTATGCTTTGGAGTACTGAGCACTCTTGAGAACCTGTCTTAAATCACCTCTTCTCTTAGCTACCTATTCTATTCATCCTAATAATGAGAGGAGCAACTCTTCAAAGGGTCACTGAGTGGATGTAGCAAACTTTCTGAAAAAGACTAGAAAGGTCAGTATCTCACGTTGTGTGTTCCACAAAGCAATCTCTGTCTCAATAAGTGAACGTTCTGCCGATATGAAAAAGCAGCTCAGCTTTGAATGATGGGAGCAAATAAAGGGGCCTGTATTCTAACAAAATTTTATTTACAAAAACCACATGGGAGTTGTATAGCAAAGGAAATAATCAAGGAAATAAAGATACAACCCGTGAAATATTCACAGATAATGTATACAAACCATTCCTCTGACAATGGGATCATCTCCAAAATACACAAGGATCTCAAGTCAATAGCATAAAAACTAATAACCTTATGTTAAAACAAGCAAAGGGCCTCAATGGGCATTCTTCAAGAAGATGTACAAAAGACCAATGAGCACTTGAAAGGATGGTCACCAGTCCTCAAGGAAATGCATATTAATTGCCATATAACAATGTACTTCACGTCTGTAAGAATGACCATTATCAGAAAGATGAAAGTACCACCCCCAGTGCTTCCTCATAGATCTAACTGCTGCTAGATACAACACGTTTAAGGTTTGTCAACATTGAAGAACTATTTATTCCACCAAAGTATCTATTGTTTGTATTGAAATTTAACTGAAGCATCCTGGGATTTGTTGTTGTTGTCTATTTGTTCTGTGTGTTTTTACTAAGTCTGCCATTCTAGAGATCACCAAATCTAACATCCTATCTATAGATCAATATGGTTCACCATTGGAAACCTCTGGTTTTGAGGCTTAACCAAGACAAGCAACATTTTGTTCTCTAAGGGAGGAAAAGAATTGCATTCTTACAGAATTATCCCCAAGGTTGAGAACTAATAACTCCCCTGGGTAGAAGCCACTGAAACACTGTGAGACAACCCAGGGCTCCACACTCACAAGTGCCAAGAACGAGCTTAGGTCACCCAAGGAAAAAGTGCAATAATCTCACATTTGTTCCTGCTGATTAAAGTCCAGCAGCTTCCAGGAAAATGTTAGGCACCTCTCATGTTGTTATGTTGAATTAATATCCGAACAGTATTAATGATGGAAAAATTCAATTATATCCAACATACCCAAAGTTTTACAGTTGGATATTTCAGTAATCAAACTGTGTACAAAGAAAGCCTGTTTCATCAGTCAACAAGACTTCAGGGCGGAGAAGAAATATTCTGTGCACGTAAACAAAGAGGCATAGATCAAAGATTTCTGGTAAATATTTGATAATGAAGATGTGGGTGGAGTAGATAGCTTCAGGCTTCAGATATGGTCCAACAGTGGGCTAATAAAACCAGTCTCCGAGGAGTTATTAAAAAACAACAACAACAACAGGTGGGGGGAGAGAAGATGAACCCCAGCATGCAACGGCCCATGTCCTTTCAGACTTTAAAGTAGGAGATGATATGGGACATGTCCTTTATTCATATTTTCATTTTTATGGAAAAGCATAGTATTTCATGTCAGAAGACCTGTAGTTGGGTTTTAGCTCTACTGCTTCCAAATAGTGCAGATTTGATCAATTCACTTCCAGATCCCAAACTTGGAACCCACTGGTCTCTTTGAACCTCTGCTTCCTATTTCTAAAATGGGGGTAATTTTCATCTCACACATTTTAGTTGGAAAATTTGGAAAAGAAAATGCTCTGTAAGTCATAAACCACAGAGCACAGACACAGAGCGTTCCTATGAGCCACAGCCGACATGCTAATGACTGGGGAGTAAAATGATGTTGTGTCAAGTGTGATCAGATGGATGTGCTAAGGGTACTATGGTCTCAGGAAATGTGTATTCGTCAACTTCATAACAAAATACCGTAAAAAGCAGATGAGCCAACAGAAAGGTCTTCTGAGTGCTAGCAGTCAAAGACCAGTTTCCTCTGAGACTTCACTTCTTGGTTGGCAGATGGTCACCTTTTGCCCGAGTCTCCTCATATTAGCTTCTGTCCATGCATAGCTGTGGGTCCAAATTTCTTCTTTTTACAAAGACAACAGCCATATTGGGTTAAGATTCACTCTCATCACCTACTTGAATGACCTCTCTGAAAACCCTATCTCCAAATTTAAAGTCATAGTGTGAAGTCTAAGGGGTTAACACTTCAACATACAAATTTGGAATGGTGGGATACAATTCGACCCATTAACTCATTCTGTTGAAAAGTGACCAGACAGACTCACAGTCCTTCCCTGTCAAGGCTGCTTCTGCTCAATGAAAAGATCCCACTCCACAGTGGAGTGTCCAGAATGATCAATTATTTACCTTGGAATAAGGATCCAAGTCCACGGCCTCCTACCTTTTTCCAAACACTAACATCCCTGGCCAGTGTCCGTCTTTCCGGAGAATCATTTTTATTCTGTAGCAATCACTTTCCTTTATACTCAGTTCATAAACAACCAGTTGTCTACTTTGATTAAGAGGCACTAATGTGTTTAGGCTGCAGACCCAATTCTTTGTTCAAGTATTGTTTGTATCAGTTATTAATCCTTTTATTCCCATGCATAGGCTGTTAAATTATTTCCAAATGGAATACCTCTATTAAGTTATAGGATTAAAAATGTATCTGCCTGCAAGCTAGGTGTGGTGCCACATGCCTTTAATCTCAGCACTCAGGAGGCAGAGGTAGGAGGATCACTGAGAGTTCAAGGCCACCCTGAGACTACAAAGTGAATTCCAGGTCAGCCTGGGCCAGAGTGAGACCCTACCTCAAAAAAAACAAAGAAAACAAAACAAAACAACACAAAAATGTATCTGCGTGCAAAGCATAATGACCGTAGTTTGATTCCCCAGTACCTACATAAAGCCAGATGCACAGTGGTGCGTGCATCTAGAATTTATTTGCAGTGACTGGAGGCCCTATGTGCTCATTCGCTCTATCTCTCTGTCTCTATGTCTCTCTGTATGTCTCTGCTTGCAAATAAAGTGATAAAAATGTTTTTAAAAATGTATATACTCAGGCTTTTATATGTAATAAATATACAATAAAATAAATAACAATAAAATTATTAATAATGATTAATAAAATTAAATAATAAAAATAATCCATGTCAGAATCAAAATTTAAAATGCTAAGTAAAATCAGACCATTTTTAAAAAATCATGCTTCCTTAGCAATTTAACTTCCTTTTTCAGTCTTTGTCACTTTTGAAAATGTGAACGTTTTGTTTAGACTAGATGAACATCTGCCGTGAAATATCATAGCACTACTTATAACCTGATCAGGCAGCTCCAGAATGAACGAAAGTCTCACTCACTGAAGATTATCATGTTTATAAAGAACTTATAATGGTGACACTCAGTATCTTATCGAGCTCAAAGTAGGTTTTATAGAACATGGGCATGATTCAAATTTGAATACCAGGTGCATGAAAAAATATAGAAGGGATATTCACCCATGTGTCAGCATATTTATCTCTAGGTAAACAAATCTCTTTGCTTCTTATCTGTGCTGCCCTTGTTTATTTTTCTGACAGAATACATGTATCACTTATATAATACAACATGGCTTTTTAATAAGTAAAACTTTCTGTCTGAACGTCTATTGCCTCAGATAAAGCACTGTTCATTCCACTGGGTGATGGAATTTTTCAAAAACCTTAATATTAGACTTTTAAGAGATGGTAACTTAGAAAAGAGATTCAAATAAGTATAAAAATAATTTATAAAGCAACCTACCATTCTGAAAATGGGTTTAATTTAAAGGAAAAAAAAAAAAAAAGAAATAGCTTGACAAATGGCCTGGTGTGACTTAGGTTAGGACTTGGTGAAATGGCATATTTTCAGTGAGGTATTTAGGAAGTGGGGGGAAGGGTATGCCTGATGTAGGAAGTGATATGGGTAAATACTCTGGCAGTAAAATCCTGGGTCTAGCCAGGCGTAGTGGGGCATGCTTTTCATCCCAACACTTGGGAGGCAGAAGTAGGAGGGTCATCATGAGTTCAAGGCCACCCTGAGACTACATAAAGAATTCCTGTCTCAAGTTTGAAGTTTTAGGAATCTAAAGTAAATAATAAATATTTTTCTCTTTAAAAAAAAAAATCCTGAGAATACATAAAGAAGTCAGCCTGGGCTAGAGTGAGACCCTACCTTGAAAAGAAAAAAAAAAAAAAAACTAGGTCTACCCTAAGCATAACAAATAGTATAGCTGGAGTGTACTGTGAGTTTTCTAAAAAGATGCCAGGGAATCCTGCATGCAAATTAGTCAGGGAGACAAAGAATCATAAAATTATGGTTCAAATGAACCCCCTTTTGAACATGAAAAAGGATGACCTCGACAGCTCTAAGAAGACAATAGGCCTGGCCTGGGTTTACACAGGAAACCGGGGCACATGCCACCCAACAACGGGCTAGATATCTGAACAGAATCTTGGAATCTTGAGAAAGAACAGAAACGTCAGTGCCTTCCAGCCTGGCTAGCCTGATTCCTGCTTCTCCAATTTGTTCCTGAATACTTATCAAGCCTGTATAGCAAAGAACTCCAATCCCTTGGAACAACTGTTGGAATATTCTGTATTGAATTTGCTGAAACGTATCTCCCTGTATCAACGCCACTGTTTGGCCCCACTGTGCCGTCATAAAGACAAGCGGTGCTAACGTCACTTCCACATGAGAATGAAAGACATAAAGACACAGAGTATGACCTCCTAAATTTTTTTTTTTTTTTTCAGATTAACAGGCCTGTGCCTATCTTTCCTACAGGATTTTTCTATAGTTTATCACTGTTCATTTTGTGTCTCCTAATGAGCTTTTGAATTGATCCACCTCTTTTCATCTTCTGGGCTCCCATTTCTTGGTTGGAACCACTGTCATTTCTTAATTACGTTACTACAGTGCCTCCTATTCTCTTCCCCTCTCCTCCCCTCCCTTCTTTTCTCTTCTTCCCCTCCTTTTCCTCTCCTCCTCCTCTCTCTCTTTTTCTCTCTCCAGTTGTCCTTCCAATGCGTTGTCCATTCTGTAGCCAGAATGATCTGACCAAAACATAAAACTGTAATACTACCCTGCTTTAAAACTGCACTGGCCCTCCATTCTCCTAAGGGTTAATTACATGAAATTGCAAGCCCTGCTTACACACCAGCTTCCTGTCTGTCATGCCCTGCTTCCCTGAATTCTTTCTTTTAGTTTCTTGAAGAGCCCTCATCCATCAGCCTGCTAGTACTGCCCCTCTGCTTGGAAACTTCCTCCTTTCATGACCTTTGCCTTGCTTGTCCATAGCCCATGAAGATATCAATTCTATAGCGCATCCTCTTTCCATTAACTCCAGCTCCTACTCAGCTCCACAGGGAACTGGGCTTCCCCTATTAAAGCAAGCAGAACATTGAATTCAAGTCACCTGGTTCCTTGACCGATGTGCCTCTTTACATTGTAAGCTCCACAAGATTAGGTTTGTCTTGTACAGCACAGCGGTTGGCACACGGTAGGTGCTCAAACATATTGTTTCTTTCTTTTATAACATTTTATTGATGTGTTTGCACATATGTGTGTATACAAATGAACACCAGATGCTTGCACCACTTTTTGCTTCTGGATGATGACTTGTGAATTGAACCCTGTCCAAAAGGTTTTGTAAGCAAGCATCTTTAAGTGTTGATCCATTCTCTCAGACCCCAAAATCGCTAATAAACTAACATGTAGCACTCATACCTCAATGATTCTAGATCCTAAAGTTGATTTGAACAATATAGAGTAAAATGATTCTAATCTTTTATGTTCTGTACTGTAGGCTTCTTTAATAAAACCTAACTTTATGTTATAAACACTATCTCACTACTGATTTATTAAAATATTTTATTTACTTATTTGAGAGAGAGTGAGAGAGAGAGAATGGGTATGCCAGGACCACTAGCCACTGCAAATGAACTCCAGACATATGTGCCACCTTGTGCATCTGGTGTTACATGGATACTGGGGAATCAAACTTGGGTCCTTAGACTTTGTAGGCAACTGCCTTAACTGCTGAGCCATCTCTCCATCCCTCACTATTGATTTTATTATTAACATAAGTCACTAAACATTAAATATGTGAAGATGCCATTTTTCTCCTCAGCGTTTTCTGTCTGTTCTTTTCCCATGTCCTCCTCTCTCCTTTTCTACTTCTGTCCTTCTTTCTTCCTCCCATTCTTCTTCTCCCTGTCCTTCCCAGCCCCCTTCACATACACACACATCTATAATGTGTTACTGACTTTGAAGACTCATGCTTAAGACATGTTATATGTGCACTTACACATAAAGAAACTACAACTATTGACAACTGCTGGACCCCGAATCCTCATCCCTTTTCTCTAAGCCCATGGGGCTCCTCCGTTTGTCTTCATGGATGTCAGTGACAATCATTAGGAAGAAGAGCAGAGCTCAGTAGCATCCTGCTAAAGATACGCATGTGCTGATGCATCTGCTAGTAAGCTCTCCTTTCATCAAGTAACTCAGCCGGTCCCTAATCTAGCCCACATACTCCTTCTTCTGTTTCAAAAGACTGGCATGAGCCACGGGCTTTTGTGTAAGCAAAGTAATGAATTGATGTTTTAGGTATAACCACAGTTGAGGGGCTTTCAAATGCCTCATTTTAGCTAAAACTCCTAATTAATCACTTGGAGAGAAGTTACACAATTAGTGATTGCCAGAGTACAGACTTGAGCCCAGGTCCTATGATTCCAAGTTCATGGTCGTTAGCACACATTAAACAAGAGTCTCTCAAAACCGAAAACTGTCTCCTAATCCCTACCTACTCCCTTTCCTCGAATCCTGATTGAGTTAATTAGCTCTTTGATGAGAGATTCTTAACAAGAAGGCCATAGCAACCCAAGGGGACTGAAGAGCAAGGTGGGAGGAAGCTCCTCAAAGTTTTGCAGACCTGCCTGTTGTCTTTTGTATATTTCTTCTAAGAAGAGTCATGTACACCCAAATATCAAAAGGACCATGGCTTCAAACAGTTTA
This sequence comes from Orientallactaga sibirica, assembly GCA_036365145.1. Classification (NCBI taxonomy): domain Eukaryota; kingdom Metazoa; phylum Chordata; class Mammalia; order Rodentia; family Dipodidae; genus Orientallactaga; species Orientallactaga sibirica. The sequence continues at coordinate 87,264,162 of JAEOAD010000003.1, forward strand.
AGAGCCGCTTGAAGTATGAATAACTCCCTGTAGAATGCGAGTGCCACTCACCTCTCTGTCTAGAGTCTCAGAATTCACATAGCTTCAGCTCCCTTTAGAAAATCAGAACTGTGTGTTCTCACTTCTAGCCTCCCAACATCCCCATCACTCTCTAGAGGGCCCTGGGGGGTTTTCCACTGTTATTCTAAGGCTGTAGAAACCCCTCCTTGTCTCTCAGTGTCCTTGTCTCCTGCCAGGGTGGCAGCCTGAAGAGGATTTCTTCACAAAATCAACAGAGGCAAAATTGCAAAAGACCCTTCCTGCCTCCACCACTGTTAGTACAGGTGCTGATAGCAACAGGAGAAACCTCCCCATTCAGATGAGGAGGGCAGGCTGGGGCCAGAGACTTGTAACATTACCTCAAAATCTCCAAAATTCTAAATGCTTGCTGTTGGAGAGAGTTGCCAGATAGTGCCTTTTCTCAATAATCATGATGGATCTTTGATCGTCACCATTTTGTGTCTTGGAAAATTGCCACATATGCTTTTGTATCTCTTTCATCTAATCCAATGTCTGACTGCATAAGAACTTACAAGAACTCTAGAGCTAGGGTGTAGCTCAGTTGACAAAGTGTTTACTCTGTGTCCTCAGCACCCCAAAAAATGGGTATGATGGGCTGGAGAGATGGCTTAACGGTTAAACGCTTGCCTATGAAGCCTAAGGACCCCAGTTCGAGGCTCGATTCTCCAGGAACCACGTAAGCCAGATGCACAAGGGGGTGCATGCATCTGGAGTTTGTTTGCACTGGCTGGAGGCCCTGGCACACCCATCTCTCTCTCTCTCTCTCTCTCTCTCTCTCTCTCTACCTGCCTATTTTTGTATCTCTCTCAAATAAATAAATAGATAAATAAAATATATTTTTAAAAAATGGGTATGGTGATACATGCTTGTCATCTCTGCACTCAGGAGGTGCAGGCAAGAGAGTCAGAAGTTCAAGGTCATCCTCATCTACATGGGGAGTTTAAGGCCAGCCTGAGATACTTGAAATCTTGGAGAAGAGTGAAATAAAGAGGAAGGAAGGAAGGGAGGGAGGAGGGGGGAGGGAGGGAGGGAGGGGAGGGGAGGGGGAGGGGAGGGAGGGGGGGGAGGGGAGAAGAAGAGACATCAAAATGGAAGACTAGTTAGTTGCAAAGGAGTTCAGTAAAAAGGGGGTGGGGAAAGGAGAACAAAAGAAAGTAATAGAAGGGTTTTATGATCAAACTGTCAAAAATGGGTGGGGAGGGCTGGAGGGATGACCTAGTAGTTAAGGTGCTTGCTTGCAAAGCCAAAAGACCCAGGTTTGATTCCCCAGGACCCATGTAAGCCAGATGCACAAGGTGGTGCATACATCTGGAGTTCATTTGGAGACCTTGGCACACCCATTCTCTCTCTCTCTCTCGTCAAATAAAAATAAAATATAGTTTAAAAAATGGGCAGAGAGGGCTGGATAGGTGGCTTAGTGATTAAGGCGCCTGCCTCCTAAGCCTAAGAACGCTGGTTCCAATCTCCAGCAGTTCCAATCTCCAGGTCCCACGTTAGCCAGATGCAAAGTGACGCAAGGGTGCAATGCCGCACTTGACCACAAGGGGGCGCACACATCTGGATTTTGTTCTCAGCAGCTGAGACACTGCTGGCGTGCCCATCTCTGTCTTCCTCTCTCTCTATCTATGTATCTATGTATGTATGTATCTATCTATCTCTATCTCTCTCCAAAAAAATCAAAAATTAAAAAAAAATTTTTTTAAATGGGCAGAGAGAGTCAGGTATATGCTGATGGATGCCTTCAAACACAACATTCTCATGGGACTGAGGTAAGGAGGATATCCATGACTCTGAGGCTAGCCTGGGCTACAGAGTAAGTTCCAGGTTAGCCTGACCTAGATTAAGACACTGCCAAGAAGGAAGGAAGGAAGGAAGGAAGGAAGGAAGGAGGGAGGGGGAGGGAGGGAGGGAGGAGGAGGGGAGGGGAGGGGGAGGGGGGAGGGGAGGGGAGGGAGGGAGGGGGAGGGAGGGAGGAGGAGGGAGGGGGGAGGGAGGAGGGAGGAAGGAGGGAGGGAGGAGGGAAGGGAGGGAGGGAGGGGGAGGGAGGGGAGGAGGGAGGGAGGAAGGAGGGAGGAAGAGGGAAGGGAGGGAGGGAAGGAAGGAAGGAAGGAAGGAAGGAAGGAAGGAAGGAAGGAAGGAGGAAGGGAGGGAGGGGGAGGGAGGGAAGAGAAAAGAAGAAAGAGGGGAAGGAGATAGAGGGAGAAAGGAGAAGGAAAGAAGAAAGGAAGGAAAGGAGAGGACAAAAGATGAATAAAAAAATGAAAAACAGTTCATGATCAAATTGCGTTTTAGAAAGACCATTTAATACAGTATGGAAACAAAATGGTGTGATAGTTAATCTCCATTATCAACTCCATGGGAGTTAGAATCACCCGAGAGACACACTTCGGGGAGGGCCTGAGAGGGCATCTCAGCTCCAGAGAGGTTTTGTGAGTTGTGGAGGGAAGACCCACTCCAAATACAGGTGGTACCATCCCATGATCTGTCTCCCCAACCTAATAAAAAGGAAAGAAAGAAATCCAGCTGAGCACCACCATTTATCTCTTCCTCTCCTCCCTCCCTCTCTCTCTCTCTCTCTCTCTCTCCTTCATGACTACAGATGGATGCAAGGTGACCAGCCACTACACTATCGGTACCTGCCTTCCCACCATGAAGGACAGTACCCTTTCTTAAACAGCAGGCCGGAATAAATTTTCCTTCCTTTACTTGCTTTTGTCAGTTATTTTCTTAACAAGAAAAGTAACTAACACAGGGAGAGACACAGATTGGGCAGGACTGTCCCCGCATGAGACTAACAGGAAGTTGTGATCAGAATGGAATCCCCAGACTGTGTGTATATGAGCTACATTCGACAGGTAGACAGGAAGGAAACGAATGAAAGGCGGGAAGTCCTCTTGAATGGTTCTGCTGTGTGGGGCTCAGCTATGAACACAATGAAAACTAGCAAAGGAAAAGCAGACCTCAGAGGACACAGAAGAGAACTCAGTTTTGAACAGTTGGTTTTGAAATGCTCTAGGAAATGTCCAAGGGAAGAGGTTCCATTTTAAAAGGCTGTTTTTGTTTTTCGCTTTTGTTTTGTTTTTAAGCGAAAGGCCAATACATTCTATGGACACCATCTCGTGTGCAGATGGTGGTTGAAGGCATTGGAGTGGATGGGATAACATCTGGAGACCTCAGGAGACTACAGGAAGATGGAGGAGGGAAGACCAAGGCACAAACAACAGCTAGAAAGTAAGGCCCAGGCTGGAGAGATGGCTTAGCAGTTAAGGCGTTTGCCTGCAAAGCCAAAAGCCCCAGGTTCAATTCCCCAGGACCCAGGCAAGCCAGATGCACAAGGTGATGCATGCATCTGGAGTTCGTTTGCAGTGTCTGGAGGCCCTGGCCCACCCATTCATTCTCTCTCTCGCTCTCCCTCTTTGTCTCTCTCAAATAAATTAATATCTTTTTTAAAAAATACAAGAAAGAAAGAAAGAGAGAGAGAGAGAGAGAAAGAAAGACCCTCTAAAGAATTAACTAGTATTTCATGGAGTGCAAGAAGAGAACTAGGGAGGAGTGATATCTCAGGATCCAAGACATTATCTGAAACAAGTAGGGAGGAAATGATAAACTGAAACAACACCAAAGCTGGGCGTGGTGGCACACATCTTTTAATCGCAGCACTCAGGAGGCAGAGGTTGGAGAAGTGCTGTGAGTTGAGGCCAACCTGACCACATAGTGAATTCCAGGTCAACCTAGGCTAGAGTGAGACCCTGCCTCAAACAAAACAAAACAAAACAAAACACCGAGTCAAGCCGGGTGTGGTGGTGCATACCTTTAATCCCATCACTTGGGAGGCAGAGGTCGGAGGTTAGACATGAGTTCAGGGCCAGTCTGGAACTACCTAGTGAGTTCCAGGCCAGCCTGGGCTACAGCAAGACTCTACCTCGAAAAACAAACAAAAACAAAAAAACACTGAGTCAAAACGTCAAGACCCCGGAGGACTGGGTTTTCAAATGCTCTACGGATTTGCCATAGGACCTTTTGTGGTCCTGACCAAAGGGACCACTGCTTCGGAGCAGTAGGCAGAGGTGTGCGGCTAGGCGTGAAGGGACACGTGCACAGGGAGGGTCCTGAGGTACTGCACAGGACCTCCCTTTCAGGAAGGGTAAGAGACAGAAAAGGAGGAAACCAAAAGGTAGCTAGAGGTAGCCCCGTGGGGGGAAGGCTTTCCATAAATACCTAAGGAAGTAGGGTGGGAAACCCCTCGGTCTCCCTCTGGGAATTGGGCATGTGACAAATACATAAACAAAGCCCGGAGAAGGGTTCCTTGTGAGTCCTGCTGAGTACTAGGAAAACTTCCAGTTCATCCCCCCCTTATCGGTGAGAAATGGCTCCGGGGCTGACCTGTTAAAGTGAAACCAGAGAGTGGAAACCCAGCCAGCCGTCCCTGAAAAACCCTTTGACCTGGGCGGCCCTTCCAAGCTCCCCACCTGCTCTGACTGCCCTTGAAGATTTCCAAGTCCAGATCAAAAGCACTTAGGATCAATCGAGAACCAGCCTTCCTCTATTCTTACCCCCAAAATTAGCCAGATCCATGTGCAGGATTTGTTCAAATAGAAAAGTACCAAAGGGCAGAAACTCACTGCTTCTTCCTCCCCCCACCCCCTCCAATCTGGACACATCCATCAACACCTTCCCCAGGTGGAGCCTGCCCGGGAGAGAATGGCTTGTGGGGAAGGGGATGGTTCCTGCGCCAGGAAAATGATGGTCATCTTGGGGGACAAGGATAGGAAGCCAGGGAACACCAAGCGTTTGTCCAGCAAGTCATAATCAAGCCAAGCCCAGAGTCCTGGGCTGGCTGCCCTAGGAGGGCAGAACTGTGTCCCCCAGCGGCTGGCCAGGGCCAAAGGTGGGCTGTCCCCCCTGGCCACAAAGGCGGACGGCAGCGGCGAGCCCACACTCCCTTCTCTGCAAATTCTATCGGCTGGTTTTTTGTTTTGTTTTGTTTTGTTTTTCTCCCCAGAAACAAAATACGTATTTGCAAACCCAAAACATTCTCTGGCCAGCAACTCGAAATGAGTTCGTGCGCCTGGAAACTGCTCCAGCCTTGGAGCGCCCGGGACCGCAGCACGGTTTTCCCCGGAGGCCCTGTGCAAGGTTTCCCCGGGTCTCCGGAGCAGCCGCCCCCCTGGCCCGCGAAGGTCGCCCACCGTACCGTACCGGATCGGCGGCGTGGCGGCTCATGCTGCGGCGCCCCTTCCTCCTCCTCTTCGCTGGCTGCGGCCCGGGGACCTGGCAGCTGTGCCCTGGCCCCGCCGCCGCTCCTCTCTCCGCTCTTGTTTGCGCTCCTGGGCCGTTTGCTTTTCTTTTGGGATTTCTCCAATGCAGATGTAGTCAGGGGGCCGCTATCCCCAGGGGACAGTCCTTTGACAGGACACACACATGACCTTTGACTAAAATGGCTTTGCAGAAGGAAAAGTGTCCCCTGACTGCTGAAGACGCGGGCGGCCAGCACGGCCATTCACATGCCCACCCCCAACGGCGCCCGGGTTAATTTTTCATCTTTCAAGGAGAGTCTTTGTGAAGTTTGGGGTTTGCATTTGCCCTGCGTGCCCTTGGGCGTCCGTCCCGTGAACGGACGCGAGGATCTGGCCGCAGACGTTTCCAGCTGTGCTGCCCAGGGGCTTTGGGCTCGCGTTTCCAGGCGAACCCAGGAGGACACAACAGTCAGCTGGAAGCTGTAGCCGGCGCTTTGGGCAGTATCACCTCCATTTTTGTTGTCTTGAACATGCTGCGCTGTCAAAGGGTTGTCCCAATCGTACAGCCATTTGGCTTCTCCAAATGCCTGAGGACACAGCCCCCCCCACACACACACCCCAACTGACAGAGGCCCTAATTAACACCAGGGACCCTACTGAAGAGGGCCCTCGAGGAAATGGAGACCCGAGGCTAAGGGATACAAGACTACAGCCCATGAAAAAAATATATATATATGGTGTCCCTTCACCTCTGTGGTCCTGTCTACTATCCTTGCCACCTGCCTCAGATCATGGACCATTATTTCTCGTTGCTTGAGGATAAACCTGAGAACATTAAAAACAAAACTAATTTTTTAAAAATTATATATTATATATTGTATATATAACTAATATTAAATAATATATATAACTATATATAACCATTACATATATATGTATATATGTATGTATATATATCTGGGGAGCTTGCCTGTCACCACTGCTAATTTACACACAGAGAAATAGAAGCTAGAAATCTTTTTTTTTTTTTTTTTTTTTGACCAGTCATTTAACTAGGTGCTCTTAATTGGTATCCTGGATGAGTCTCTCCCTCACTGAATAATAGCACAATTAATATAAACCAACAGCATAATTTTTAAAATTATAAAAATGTTAAAATTATTTTACTAGAGTAGCTGCTCATTAATACCTGCAGATATGTTGAATTTATTGACTACATAACTTTAGTGGCCAACATCTTGGTCTTTCCCAGAAACTGAACGGATATCACGGAAATCTTATTATGGTGACTACCGTAGAATATAAGCCCTACCAAAACCGTTTTCTCAGCTCCCTCAAGATGAGGGATAGTAGAGCCTTTGCCTAGCATGTGGGAAGACTGGAGTTCAATCTCCAATATTGTGCCTTCCGCAGAAAATAATAATAATAATAAACTAATTTTCATTTATCAAGGCTTTGTGTCTCATACCTGTAATAACACTTGGGAAGCTGAGGCAAGAAGATTGCAATAGGGACCAGAGTGAAACCCTGTCTCAAAATACATATATATATGTGTGTGTGTGTGTGTGTGTGTGTGTGTGTGTGTAGTGGGGCTGGAGAAATGGCTTAACAGTTAAGGCGCTTGCCTGCAAAGCCAAAGGACCCAAGTTTGATTCCCCAGGACCCACGAAAGCCAGATGTACAAGGTAGCACAGATATATGGAGTTCGTTTTCAGCAGCTGGAGGCCCTGGCGCACCCACTCTCTTTCTATCTGCCTCTCTCTCTCTCTCTCTCAAATAAATAAATAAAAATGTTTTAAAACATTTAAAAAATGTGATGAAACACAAATCCTAGGTGGCAGGAACTAGAACTGGGCTTGTGGAGGGAGCGGCACCTCAAAATGTTCCAGTGATGAGGGGCACTATGATAGAGGTCTGCCAAGATGAAGTGCCCACACGTTCTCACTGTCCTCCGCTTAAGGAAGGATGCCTGGGATATTCACCCTCAGTTCTGAAGCCCAAGAGGAGTCAGGCAGAGAAATGGAAGAGGGGCTTCGCCACCCCAGACAACACCATGCACAAAAGCTGCATGATACATTCAGAGAACTGAAACCAGTTGGATCAGCGGCAACAGTGGGTGTGGGAACCTGTGTGCAGAGAGGAGAGTGTAGAAATCTGACCTGCCTTATGTGTCCCTGTAGGAAATTTGGTCTTCATCTTGCAATGCCCAGATGGGTGGGCAGAAGTGGCCCTGGGTTATCAGCCCCCAAGGAAAAGGATGCTGGGGTCATATGTCGTGTACAGTACGAAAAATATCTTTATGTCAGTATAGGTCTATGGTTACAAATAAATGCAGCTTTTTTAGCTACAAAAAAATGCAGGCAATATGTTTAACTTCAGTAAACCTCAGCTTTCTCAACAGCAAATGGGGATGGGGTTATATGCTATGAAGATTAAATGAAATTAAACCTTAATCCTTAATCTTTCTTCGAGGATGAAATTAAACCTTAAACCCTCAATCTTTCCTCAAGGATAGTGTGTACTCAGTAAAAGGTGGCAGCTGTCATATTTTAGAGCATTTTGCTTTGTGCAAAACCCACTCCATTGTTTCGAGGAAACCCTTCGCCTTTCAGTTGTCTGCACCCTGCACTTCTTCCTTCCCAGCATCCCTTGGGCTTTGAACTCCTTAGAGGTTTGTCCCCCTGTTTCTTCCTCTTCTTCTCTTGGAGCTCCTTCTGGACTTTCCTTCCTTTGTGTCTCAGACTAGTCTTCAATATCAGTTTCCATCTTTTCTCACCTTCCATCTCAACTGGTTCATTTCCGTGAGCTGCCACTCCATATCCATCGGTGGACACTCACCCAGGATGCCATCTTCTGCAGCTCCAGCTCCCGTGGCCATGGTCACTGGTGCCAGCATGGTTGTGTGGTACTCAGACTCCGCTGGACACTCGGCCCCCACTGCAATCTTCTCAAGCCCCAGCCACGTCCACCTGGCTTTCTTTTAACAAACAGCCTCCTCTTCCTGAATGAAGAACACAGTAGCTATCAGGAGGGGACTCAGCTTCCTGTCCCTACACCAGAAAACATAACTCTGTTTTAATTCCTCCGCTTGCATCTCAGAGGTTTTACTCTTTCCACATGCTGTGCATTCTTTCTTCAATTTTTTTCTGGAATATTCTTTTTTATTTATTTATTTATCTATTTATTTATTTTTTGAAGCAGGGTCTCACTCTAGCCCAGGCTGACCTGGAATTCACTCTGTATTCTCAGGGTGGCCTCAAACTCACGGTGGTCCTCCTACCTCTTCCTCCTGAGTGTTGGGATTAAAGGCGTGCACCACCACGCCCAGCCTTAGAATATTCTTTCAGTAACCTCTTCCTTTCAATTTCTTTTCTATTGATTTCATTAGTTCATTTATTCCATAGACATTTATGAGACGATAACATGCCATAGCATCCTTGATTATAGGCATACAGGGTAAACAAATTATCACAGCCCATAAACACATTCAAGTACCTCTCACACAGTGAAATTCCTTTTCCCTAATATATTCCAAACATGTACCTGTTCCTCAAAACAACAAAACTACAACACACACACACACCCTGGGGTGGTGTGGACCAGATGTCCCCCCAAAACTCATGTGTTTTGTATACTTGGTCCTCAGCTGATGGCGATTTGGGAGGTGGAGCCTTGCTGGAGGAGGTGTGGTATTGGAGGCAGGCTTAGGGGTGTTATAATCGATTCCCCCTTGCTAGAGTTCAGCTCACTCCCCTGATGCTATTTTCCACCTGCTGTGGCAGAGGTGACGTCCAGCCTCTGCTCATGACGTGCTTTCTGCTGCCATCATGGAGCTTCCCCTCCAGACTGTAAACCAAAATAAACAATTTTCTTCCCATCCGCTGCTTTTGGTCAGCAATGAGAAGGGAACTACAACACATAAACACATACACACCTCTCTCTCTCTCTCTCTCTCTCTCTCTCTCTCTGTAATTCTGTAATTCTTCACGTCCCACTTCTGTATCTCCACAAAGAGGATAAAAATAACTCTACCTTATAGGTGCCTCATCACAGAATTGGAAATTAAATGAGGGGCTATGCATACAAGTAGATAGCACAGACTTGGGGCACTGTAAATTCTTGGTATGTGTTCATGTTTCTTGTTGACTGATCACATCTTCCTACATCCTCCTAAGGATAATGGAACATGGAAAGAGGAGCTGGGTGTTTTAAAAAGCATTCCAGGTAACAGAGCGAGTCACCAGACAGTTAGCTCATCAGTGCTGGAAGGTGCTGCATGTATGACTGGGGGGAAATGGCCAACATCTGTCCAAGCAACGTGAGGTCTAAGATACTCAGCAGCAAACAACCTGACGTGATGCTCACACAAGTGCAGTAGTGGCCCACAGCCATGGTGGGTTACCAACTGCTCTAGATTTGGCTAATGGATCCGTTCAGTGGAATGGAACCCATACCTGGAAACGGGAAACAAGTGAGAACCATATCCAAAAATGAGCCCGCTCTCCAATATCAAGCTCCCACCAATAGTGGGATATAAGAGGGCCTACACCTATTAAATTCTCTCTAAAATAATAATGGTCTCCCATTTATCCAGTGCTGACTTCACTCTCCATTGGAGAATCTGCTTCCTTTTTTTTCAGATGGATGCAGAACCTGAGGAGAGAATCAGCCCATTGAGCCTCACCAGGGCACCAGCTGAAACCATAGAGTAATTGGGGAAATGGACAAGAGTGTTGCTTTCTTGGTCAACCTGGTATCTGCACAAGGATGAAGGAGACAGACACAGAGAACACTCAACTCCTACCAAACCAGAGATCCAGAGATACAGAGGCTCCCAAGACCTCATCACTGAAGTAGACCTAAAACAAACCAAACATGGCTCAGGGAAATTTGTGGGAGAGGTGGTGGAAAGATTGTTAGAGCCACAAGTTGGGACATTGCACACAGAGACATTGCCACTCCCCCATAACTGGTGGCTACCCCCACAGTGTTATGACCCACAATCCCCATGGGGATAACTGGCATCCCCAGTGAGGAGGGTCCCTTTGGGGGGGTGGGGACAGGGATGAGGGTAAGGATGGTTCCAACATGTGCTGTTTACACACTGAGTATGTACATAACTAATAAAAAAATTCCAGATCTTGAGTGTGGTGGTGCACTCCTTTAAACCCAGCATTTGGGAGGCAGAGGTAGGAGGATTGCTGCCAGGAGTTTGAGGCCACCCTGAGACTACATAGTGAATTCCAGGTCAGCCTGGGCTAGAGTGAGACCCTACCTCGAAAAACAAAAATTACACAGCTGAAGAGATGGCTCAGTGGTTAAGGTGAGTCCCTCCAAAGCCTAAGGACCTAAGTTCAATACCCCAGTGCCCACGTAAGCCAGATGCACAAGGTGGCACATGTATGTGGAGTTCATTTGCAGTGGCTGGAGGCCCTGGGGCACCCATTCTCTCTATATATATACCTGTGTCTTCCCCTGTGGTAGTTTGAATAGATGGCCCCCAATATATTTAGTGTTTTGTTAGTTTGTAGTTTGCAACTGCAGCCACCTGGCTGGAGGCAGTGTCACTAGGCAGATCTTAAGGTGTGGTGGTGGGTTTGAGATTCCATTGTAAAGATATACAAAGTGTGCCTAGCTGGAGTTCCTGGGGTGTGCTGTGCTGTGTGGCTTTTGGCTTGTGGCTTTGCTCTCTGTGTTTGGTCCTATGAAGAGCAGGCCAGATTCTTCTGCCATTATGGAACTTCCCCTGGATCTGTAAGATATAATAAATCCCTTCCTCCACAACTGGTCTGGAAGTTCATCTCAGTGAACCTAAAGCTGTCTGCTACATCCCCCTTCTCTTTCCCTCCCCCCCTCTCTCTCTCAAATAAATAAATAAAATATTATTTTAAAAATTGCAAACCAGGGCTGAAGGGATGGCTTAGTGGTTAGGGCACTTGCCTGTGAAGTCTAAGGACCCAGGTTTGATTTCCCAATACCCACATAAGCCAGATGTACAAGGTGGCACATGCATTTGGAGTTCATTTTCAGTGCCTAGAGGCCCTGGCATGTCTATTCTCTCTCTATCTGCCTCTCTCCCTCTCTCTCTCTCATAAAATAAGTAATAATTTTAAAAAATTTAAGTCAGTCATAGAGGGCTGGAGAGATGGCTTAGCAGTTAAGGAGCCTGCCTGCCAAGCCTAAGAACGCCTGTTCAGTTCTCCAGGTTCCACATTTAGCCAGACACAAAAAGTGATACAAGGGCACAATGCCACACTTGCCCACAAGAGGGTGTACATGTCTGGAGTTCGTTTACAGTGGCTAAGAGGCTGCTGGCGTGCCCATTCTCTCTCTCTCTAAAAAAACAGTCAGCTATAGAGGCCAGGCAGCTAAGGGCTAAGAGGGAGGGAAAAGAGGGGATAACATAAGGGGAAGGTTTAGTGGCTATGTAAGTAGAAGGACAGAATACCAGGGTGGAGGGGAATGGTATAAGGGGAAGGGACAGAGGAGAGGAAGGAGCGGGAGGAGAGTTAATCAAAATTCAAGATGTTACGAATAAACCATATGGAAACCTACTTCTTTGCTAGCTAATAATATGTATGTTATAAAAGACAGTTTGGGCAGAAGTATCCCATGGAGGTGGTTAACGTTGTGCCCAGAAGCCATGGATTGTTATTAAAAAAAACTTTCGGAGTCAGGGGTGGGATGCTTTCCAGTGAGTTGTTGGCCAGGGAGGCACTTGATACCCCCAAAACATTATAGGCCATTGCCAAGGCTCTTGGTTTTCCTCCAGAACTAGATGGCAAGACCCTCCTGCTGAAGACGTCTCATACTTGGGCTGCAGGTCACTGAGAAAGCAAGCACTTACCTGTGAAGCCTAAGGACCCGTGTTCAACTTTCAGACCCAACGTAAGCCTGACACACAAGGTGACACAAGCGTGCAAGGCCACACATGCACACAAGGTGGTGCACACATCTGGAGTTCAAGTACAGTGCCAGAGGCCCTGGTGCACCAATTCTCTCTCCCTCTCTCCTTCTCTCTCTCTTCCTTTCTCTCTCTTGCTCTCAGTCTTGCTTTCTCACATTAAAAAAAAAAAAGGGATGGGCTGGAGAATTGGCTTAGTGGTTAAGGCATTTGCCTGCAGAGCCAAAGGATCCCGGTTCAATACTCCAGGACCCTCATAAGCCAGATGCACAAGGGGTGCATGCCTCTAGAGTTCATTTGCAGTGGCTGGAGGCCCTGGCATGTCCATTCTCTCTCTCTGTAATAAAAAATAAATAAATAAAATATATTCTAAAAAAAGAGGGGGTGCTGGAGAGATGGCTTAGTGGTTAAGTGCTTGCCTGTGAAGCCTAAGGACCCTGGTTTGAGGCTCAATTCCCCAATACCCACATAAGCCAGATGCACCAGGTGGCGCATGCATCTGGAGTTCATTTGCAGTGGCTCGAGGCCCTGGCACTCCCATTGTCTCTCTATTTGCCTCCTTCTCTCTCTCTCTGTTGCTCTCAAATAAATAAAAGCTAAACAAAAAAAATTAAAGGCCAGTCTGTTGTGCTTGCCTCCAAAAAAAACATTTTTTTTTTTGGTTTTGTGAGGTAGGGTCTCACTACAGCTCAGGCTGACCTGGAATTCACTCTGTAGTCTCAGGGTAGCCTCAAGCTTATGGTTATCCTCCTACCTCTGCCTCCTGAGTGCTGGGATTAAAGGCGTGCGCCACTACGCCCAGCAAATTTTTTTTTTAAAAAAAGAAAGTGAGGGCTGGAGAGATGGCTTAAAGGTTAAGGCGCCTGCCTCCTAAGCCTAAGAACGCCAGTTCCAATCTCCAGGTCCCACGTTTAGCCAGATGCAAGGTGAAGCAAGGGCGCAATGCCGCACTTGACCACAAGGGGGTGCATGCATCTGGATTTCATTCGTAGCAGCTGAGAGGCTGCTGCTGGCATGCCCATCTCTGTCTTTCTCTGTCTCTCTCTGTGTTTCTCTCCAAAAAAAAAAAAAAAAAAAAAAAAAGAAAGAAAAAGAGAGAGAGAGAAAGAAAGAGAGAGGAAAGGTGAGCTAGCTTTATTCCTAGCATGTAAAGGTGATGGAAAGAGCCTAGTTCTCTGTACCATATGTTTCTCAGTCCTCCCAGTATGCAGAGTATGTTGGTTTCCTGGACCTTGAATCTTGTCTCCTACATTCTTCTAACTATAATTTTTTTTGTATTTTCCTACTACTGTTCTTAGGTGTCAGGCCTGCATATGGCACCCTCTGCAAAGCCCTCCTGCGATGTTTCTTGAATACATCTGAAACCAATCCTTGTGTGTCTAGCCCTCCTTAGACAATTCAGTGTTAGGACACAGTCATCTGTCTACATCAAACATTGCGGAAAGAACACCAAAGATGGACTGATTTTTCCACAACAGAATCCTGCAGGCTTCTCAGAGGAGAGGCCTGTCCTTGCATGTAAGCCTCAGGTCCGTTTCCAGTTAAGGAAGGTAACTGATGAACCTTCTTCTGTCTTCTACTGCTGTGGATGGTCTTTCCTACACATCTGGCAAACCTCTGTTCAGGTGCAGCGTCACAATAGTCCTTAGCTTTGTCTCCACTGTAATCGCTCAGCTAGGAGCATGAAGTGCTGGGCTCCAGTTACTAGCCATGTGTATGAGCATCTCTGACAACACACTGAACAGCTACAAAATAAGGACCTTTCTCATCACTCTCTCTGTCTCCCATTCTAGCCATTCCTTTACTTGGCTGATACTCAATTGAGAATCCAGTGTGTGCTGGCATTCCAAAGTACAAGCATTTTACAGAAACATGGGATTTTTAACTCTGAATGAACTTTTGAAAGGATCAAATGAGAAGCGAAGGGAGTGTCTTGTCAGATGTCCCAGTGCCTGGGAAGGAAACAGTCTTATGACAGACCTTGTTCTATTATGACAGGGAAGCAGAAAGGAGGCTAAGTTGAGTGAGGGGAAGGAACAAGACTGTGGAGAGAAGGGAGAGAGAGGAAAGAAGGGAAACAAAACCATTATTTAAAAACACCATAGACTGGGCATGGTGGCGCACAACTTTAGTCCCAGTACTCAAGAGGCAGAGGTAGGAGGCTCGCCATGAGTTCGAGGCCACCCTGAGACTACATAGTGAATTCCAGGTCAGCGTGGACCAGAGTGAACCTGCCTCAAGAAAAAAAAAAAAATAATAATGCAAGCTTTTTGCATGCTAACAAATAAATTTTAAAGAACAACACTGATATAAACTTGGCTTGAAAATTAGAGAAAATCGAAATAACAAATTGTTCACTTTTTCAGCTCATGAACCCCAAGATGGTGGCTGAAAGGTATTCACGCACAGAGATCTATTCACATCACACCCAATGCATGACTCCCACCCCCGCACTTCCGTCTCATGTCTCGCCCACGCCACGATGACCAAGGGCCTGTAAAAATTTAACTCAGTAGGGTTTCACAATTTTGAAAGTTTGAATTGCTTTGGGGGCGTAATGAATGATTCTTCAATGGCCTAATGAAAATGTTTCTAGTGGGAGGAAAAGCATGATGTCACAGTGTCCTCATTGCTCAGGTGAGATTATTATACAACTGGAAGTAGGGGACACTCACCTGCTCTGTTTGGGAACAGACAGCAGCTGCTTCTGCAACCCGACACTCCTTTGTGGAATGTCTGTTCTTAAAAGTCTGTTTCCCACCCAGCGTGGTGGCTCACCCCTTTAACCCCAGCACTCAGGAGGCAGAGGTAGGAGGATCTCCGTAAATTCAAGGCCAGCCTGAGACTACATAGTGAATTCCAGGTCAGCCTCAGCTAGAGTGAGACCCAACCTCAAAAAACAAAAACAAAAATAATTTTAAAAATAAATTAATTTAAAAAGTCCATTTCCCTTTGGGAGATGATGGGAGCATTTCCCATCGCCACTGTGGTGATGGTTTCATGGAGTCTGATTTACATCCAAATACAGCAAACTATATAAGCTAAATATGTGTCATGTATAATGTATATGTATATATATATACATATACATATATGTATAATGTATATGTATAATGGTTACACTTTAATAAAGCTAGTATGAGCAGAAAATAGAATTTATTTCCTTTTGTTTGATTTGTCCATTTGGCTTATTCTCAACAAGGTGAGCTATCAGTGAGAAAGCATGGGACTTTAATTCCTGCCTTGCTTCTTAACAGCCACCAATGAGTTCCCTTTAATTCCCCTACCTTTAATTCCCCTAGTCTCCATAGCACTAACTCCATGAATGTCACTACCTCAGGTCAGCCCATCCTCTCTCATCTGAGTAGCTCTCATAACCACTCTTCTTTTTGAAACAATTATTTATGTATTTATTTGCAAGCAGAGAGAGAGAGAGAGAGAGAGAGAGGATAAGCTTGGGCACACCAGGGCCTCTATAGCCTCTGTAAATGAACTCCAGATGCATGGGCCACTGTGTATCTGGTTTTACATGGGTACTGGGAAATCAAACTCAGGTTGTTAGGTTTTGCACACAAGCTTCTTAGCTGCCGAGTCATCTCTCCAGCCATAACCACTCTTCATAATGCCAGTTTGAGGTCTTCTAACAAATGTTCCCTGCAGTCAGAGAATTCTGCCTAGCATTCTGGCCTGGCCACTTCATTCCATTGCTTAATGCCCTGCAGGATCTTCTGCTGTCGTGAAGCTAAGACATCAGCTCCTAATACAGAGCAGTGGTAACTTGCTCAGGGTTGCTGCATACAGCCAAGGCTTTTAGCTAAGGTGTTAAACAAGCCTGGAGTTCAGTCCATGTTCTACAGGCCCAACTTTCAGCCAGAGGATCATCACTTTTGCCCAAGATCCACTGGGAGCTAGAGCCACCCCCCTCCCCATCCCAGCCAGGCAGATCTGTTAATCTCCTCCTGAATTTCTTGTCTAATCAGCCTCTCCTGTTTCTTTCCTAAAGACAGGACCTGAATCCCATCATACCAGTATCACAAAATAAATGTCTGTCTTGTTCTAAGCCACCAACTACAGTCTTTTTGTCTTTCCTTTCTTCACCAACATTCTCAGTTATATTCTTCATTCCATACTCCACTTAAATATAGACTCTCTCTAGGGTAGTTGATCCTAATGTGCATCCTAAAAGCATGATGTGTTTTTCCGTAGGAGAATTGTCATGGTGGAGTCCCTATCACAGCCTATTATCTGTCTCCCTTTGAAAGCAGGGACAGTATTAAGTTACTTTGTAAGCCCTTTGTCTAAATATTTAATAAATTACTTGATGATCAAAGGAGCAAAAGAATAAGTGCATGGACAAGTAAATATGTTAAAAAATGAACTTATGTTTCTTATTAACTACTGTCCTGGATTTTTATCTGCGGTTATAGAATGCACCGGAAGAGACAGAGTTCTAGGAAATGGGCATTTATCTCAGTTCATGCAGAACCACAACTTTTAGATTTTATAGACTAAAATGCCAGACCTCTTTCCTTTTGGTCTTGATGCCTACAAAGGAAAATATGCTGATGTTTCTGAAATGTTTTCACTCATGGGTCTGCCCACCCTCTGCCAATATGCCACCTAGGACTCCCCAGTGGAAGTCCTTGACGGTCTGGCTGAACTACCTACCCTGTAGAGAGCAAGTTCTTGGAGAGGTTTAAGCAAAGGATATATTTCTGTTTTAGGTAGCCTCTCTGATAGGGCAAGGAGCATGAGAGCTTGAGTCCAGAGAAGTCAGAGAGAAATCCTTTGGAAAGGTTCAAGCAAGGGATGATAAAGACCCAGAGCAAAGAGGAAGAGCAGTGAGCACGGACATGCAGATTCTAGAAGCATTTGGAAGGTAAAAGAATCCCTTGTTCTTGGGCTGGAGAGATGGCTTAGCAGTTAAGGTGCATGCCTGCAAAACCTAAGGACCCCAGTTTAATTCTCCAGGTCCCACGTAAGCCAGATGCACATAGTGGCACATGGCTAGAGGCCCTGGGGTGCCCATTCTCTCTCTCTCTCTCTATCTCCCTCTCTCTCCCTCTAATAAATAAAATAAAATCTTTAAACAAGTTTTAAAAAGATTCCCTTGGTCTTGATGAAGAATGGAAGGGGATTATTGGAGGGAAAACAACCAGATATGATCCCAGAGTTCCAGTAACTGGATTCCTGGTGATGGTTTCACCTGGGCTCAGAACTGAGAGGATGTGATGCGCTTGCTTTAAGATATGTCCATGTGGACTTTCACAGGAAAAGAAAGATAGTAACCACACTGATATGGTGTGGGTCCTCACTGTTCCCAGGGGTTGTTCACCACCGATGTCCCGGGGGCAGGAGGAGCTGGGCGGGAGCAGGGTCCTGGAGCAGTGGGTGAGTGCGACGGGCAAGGAACCACCTGGGAGGCAGTCTGATGGCTAGCACGCTCTCATTTATTACAACGGGGAAGTGGGTTTCTAAACACTTGAGAAAGGTTGAGAAGGCACATTCAGACTATATGGTGATTGGATACATAGTTTATTGGTTGCTATCTAATTGGTTGAAAGGCAGAAGTGTAAGGGAGATAGTGGCGGGAAAAGCTACATGACTTCAGAGTTGTGAGGGAGGAGCTGTAAGAGAGATAACAGAAGAGGCGGGAAAGGCTACGTGACTTCAGCCACATAAGGGTCTCTTGGGCAGCAAGCCACAAGGTCAGGAACTGTGGGGGGGGTGGGGAGTCTGACTTATGGAATGGTCAGATGCTTTTTTGGGATCAAGGGGGAAGGGCCTCGCCAGTTTTGCCCACTCTGGGCAATGACAGGCCACACTACAACCTTGCCCAAGGGCAGGGAGGGCCAGCTCCATCACCAGAGTGGGCTCCCGACAATAAGGCCAGCTGCAACCTCCACAGCCCAAGGTCCCCGGCCATGTCCAACAGTTCAGGCCAGCTTGCTCACAGTCTTAGCCCATTTTTAGAAATGCCCAACAATATGGAAATCCCAGGTGTCTTTGAAAGTGATGGAGCCTGTTAGTTGGGCTATAACCCAGGAGTTAGGGTGCTGGTCATCATGATCATGCAAAGCTTCTACTGAGTCACTGGCCACCAGGCTCTTGTCTTATATATTTGAAGAATGAGATCCACAGACCATACACGGTGAAGTTTAGAAAGATTTTATTATAGAGCTTAAGAGAATGAAAGAAGGCAGAGCTCCTGCTAGAAGGCAGGAAGGGGTTTGCAGGAATAGGAAAGTCTGCCTGGTGTGTCTGATGGGGGTCTTTTGTGGAGATATACTGGACGGAGGCTGAGCTGTCCCCCCATGTCAAGTGTCCAGGAGCTTCTCGGAAGGGAATGGCCTTTGGGGAATCTTCTAACACTTCTGTCCTCCAGCAAAGTGGAGGCTCTGAGGACTTCTTTAGAGAAAAAGAGATAAGGAAGAACCAGATTCCCCTGATCGGGTCAAGGACATTTCCTATTTTTAGTTTACTTGGGGGCGGGCACTGTTAACCCTAAACTGTATTCCCAGTATCCGTGTGCTTTGTACATAGTAAGGGTTCAAAATGTCTCTTGAACTGAGGTACCCTAGTTGTAGAATTTTCAGTCTACTTGATGGTGTGGTAGAAGATTAGCACAGGAAAGAAGCCAGCTGGCAGAAACACTGGAAAGCCCTCCCCAGCAGGGCTACATGTGACGGATAGAGCATGCATGAGAAAAGCTTGCAATAATGTTAAATTACTGGAGAAGGTGGGTGCTATGGAAATAGCCCAAAAAGGTTTCCTGGCCCAGCACTATTTGAACTTCTAACCTTTTCCAGCTCTGCCGTGCACTTTCATTCTTGGTTGTACCTTTCTTTTTCTTTTTTAAAAAATGTTTTTGGTAATTTATTCATTTATTGGGGGGGAGAGAGAGAGAGAATGGGTACACCAGGGCCTCCTGCCACTATAAATGAATTCCAGGTGCATGCATCAACTTTGTGCAACTGGCTTTACAATGGTACTGGGGACTCAAACCCAGGCCATCAGACTTTGCAAACAAGTGCCTTTAACCTCCAGCCATCTCTCCAGCCCCTCTTTCTTAATAACCTATTTCTCCCACTACCCATGTGTCCCCTGGTCCAATTCTTTGTCTGTGAACACTACAACCTGGAAATTCCAGCGAGCCCGTGCCTTCTAGAATCCAATCCACGCCTGTAACATTAGTGATGTGTCTTTTGTGCAATCCTAATTAAAGACACACCCAACCATACTATTTTAACATGCGATAATAGTTATTCACAGGACAAACTAAGAAAGCTCGACCCCCTGGAAAGTATGACTAAGAAGTTTTACTGCAGTAATCATTTTAACCAAGTGACTAAGGGACATGGGGAAAGGGACAATTACTTTGGTAA
The DNA here is from genome assembly GCA_036365145.1 of Orientallactaga sibirica. NCBI lineage: Eukaryota > Metazoa > Chordata > Mammalia > Rodentia > Dipodidae > Orientallactaga > Orientallactaga sibirica. The sequence continues at coordinate 87,283,748 of JAEOAD010000003.1, forward strand.
GCACGGATGGCTCTAGAGCTACATTTGGCTTTCAATTTCAATTTCAAATTCAGGGAAGCTATAAAAGATTCAAGTGAAATCTGGTTGGTTGATTAGAAACATGTGTAGAAACACCGAGCAGCACGTGTTTCACATTTCCTCTGCCCCATATGTGCCAAACATTAATCATCATGTGCCCCGTGGTATTCCAGAAAACAGTCACCCCAGCTGGCTCTTGGAAGGACAAAACCTGGGTCAGGAAAGTGTTGACCCAGCCCAAGACAGAAGTAGGCAGAGAATTAACAAATAAACTCCATGCCCAATAGAGGTGGCACAGTCACTGGTGTCCATCGCCTCCTGCCTCACTCAACATTGCCCTCCATATTCCCACCCCAGCCTAGTCCCTACTTGGCCCTACATGGAAAGAGAAGAGAGGGTTTAGGGGGTGTTCCCTCATGAGGTTTGGAACATAAACCCCAGCAGGAAACAAGAATAGGCTTTGTAACCAGAAAGTCACAAATACAAAAAAAAAAAAAAAAAAAAAAAAAAGCCTTGGGCTGGAGAGATGGCTTAGCGGTTAAGGTGTTTGCCTGCAACGCCTAAGGACCCCGGTTCAATTCTCCAGGACCCACGTAGGCCTGCTGCTTACGGGGGCACATGCATCTGGAGTTTGTTTGCAATGGCTGGAGGCCCTGGTGTGCCCATTCTCTCCCTCTCATGTGCACCAAGACAAACGGGAGAGATGCTGGCAAGTGGGGTTAGCCAGCGTTACCTAGGCTAGTTTACCACAAGTTCACCATGGCAAGGCAGAAAACTTGAGACTTCATAATATAAATAATGCAGACTTAATTAAAAGACTTCAAAAGAATCTTTTTGTTGTATTGTATTACATTTTGTTTTTAGCATTTCCTATCTGCATTATGAAAATTATACAGAGAGGAGAAAAATGCTCAAATATTATAAAAGGGTATAATAAAATTTAAAATCCCACTCTTTATCCTAGACTTTATTCTGCCATAGATTTTTTCATGCATAAATCTCATTAGAATGAATAATTACACTTTTCTCATATTACAATTAAATATTTCTATTTCACAGATGGAGAGATGGCTCAGCTGTTAAGACGCTTGCCTGCAAAGCCTAAGGACTTGAGTTCAATTCCCCAGTACCCATGTAAAGCCAGATACCCAAGGTGGTACATGCATCTGGCATTTGTTCACAGTAACTGGAGGCCCTGGTGCATCTATTCTCTCTCTTCTTTCTCTCTCTCTCTCCTTCTCTCGTTTCTTTCTCATACTCTCTCAAAATGATAAATAAATAATAAATATTTCAAATAGTTCCATTTTAGCATATATAACTTCACCTTGTTACTGTTATTTTTGTGTGAAAATGTATGTGTGTGTATGACATGTGTGCATGCACTGGCATTCACACGCAATGGAGGGCCAGGAATGACGTGAGTGTGCTTGCACCTCCACCTCGTTCAAGATAAGATCTCTCTTAAACCAGACGCTCGCCTTTAATCCCAGCACTCAGGAGGCAGAGGCAGGAAGATCACCATGAGTTCAAGGTCACCCTGAGACTACATAGTGAATTCCAGGTCAGCCTGGACTAGAGCAAGACCCTACCTCAAAAAACAAAATAAAATAAATTTTAAAAAAATAAGATCTCCCGTTGTTAGCCACTGCAAACACCAGACAAGCTGGCCCATGAGCTTTAGCACTCTCCTGACTCTGCCTCCTATTGCCACAGGCACGTCGGGATTTCAGACGTGCATCTCTTGGATTAGGCTTTCCATGAGTCCAGGTTTTCAGGCTTGCACAGCAAGTGTTTTTAACTACTGAACTATCACCCCAGTCCCACATCATTATTTTTAATAGCTTGATGGATTTCGCAGACTAAATAGTTGCATCTTCTTATATTTTGTTAGTTCCCAGTTGGTAGCTTTTTCAGGCTAATTTTGATTATCTATTACTGACTATCTGAATATCCCTGTAGGAAAAAAAAAATAAATAAATAAAATCAATAAACCCAGGACGGTTGAATCAAAGAGCATAGGCTTTTAAAATCAAAGTGCTATTTTCAACTTGCCCGTTTAAAAAAGTACCTATTTATATTCTAAGCCCAGTGCGACTTTATTTCCACACACCCTTTACATCATTCTGTTATCAGACTTTTAAGTCTTGGCTGATCTGAGAAGTGAGCACTGTTTATTTTCTTGCTTCACCTTGCACTTCTCCAGATGACTGGAGATGAACAGATATTCCTGTGGACCAGTCATTTGTACTTTTTTCTCTGAGAATAACTTTTTAAATTTTCCTTGCCAATTTTCTAGCCCTTTCTATTTTTTCCTTCCTATTTATATGTTAAGAAAATGAGTATGTCGATTGCTGTTTTTTTTTTTATTTTCGATTGCTGTTTTAATCAATACTTATAAGGCTCTTCTACTCCAATATTATTTTTAAAATCTACTCATGTTTCCTTCATACTATGTTTTTATTTATTCTATAGAGTATGAACATAGGTTTTAGTTTATGATTCATTATGTCTTTCCTTTGAAAAGATTATTTGATTTCCATTTAAATGTATTAGCATGATCCTTATGTTTGATTTTAATTTTCTTCTACTTTTTTTGGTTTCATACTTCCTCTGTTTTCTCATTTTCAGTATATAATCTGGTCTTTGTCTTCTTTGGTATGTTTAGATTTTATTTTTGTTTACCGAGAACTGTTGGGTAGAAGAGGACAGAGATGGACCTGAGACGCAGTGAAGCCTCTAGTGTCCCAAGCATCTTATGTATGGGTGGCTGCATGTGTTTATCATTGGGCTCTGATGCCATCTCATTTACCAGTGGCAAGAAGTATGACCACTGTGAGAATTTCAGGGCAAAGCACACATTTGCACAATTCTTTTTTAACTACACTCCCATAATCCTATAATGTGGAACAGGAACATGGGCAATCACCTACTGAGCACAATTTTCTCAATGATGTTCTGCCTTCTTCTGAAAATCTCAATGAAAATGTGACTTTACGACAATGTGTTCTCCCAATTAGATCCAAAATTTACTATGCTAATAAATGTTCTTCAAAGTTTGGGGATGGTAAGAACTTTCTAAACTTTTTGAAGATAAATTTTCTTTTCTTCTCTTCCACTGGTTTTGGGAGACAAAGTTGGAATAGAAATGCACTTACTCTCATTCTCTATCTAAGATGGCTAAGCAGGGGAGAAGAGTGTTTGAATCCTTGGTTCCCAGCTGATGGTGCTGTTTGAGAAGATGGTGGAGGCTTTGGGTAGGAAGAGAAATTTTTAGAAGTGGGTCACTGGGGATAGAGCATGATGTTTTATAGCTGACCTCACTTCCTGTCTGCTCTCTGCTCTTGACTGAAGGCACAGTGTAGCCAGCTGCCTCAAGCTCCCACCACCACGAGTCATGCACCAGGATGGACTGTAAGCCCTTCCTGCCTCAAACTCCTTCAGTAAGTATGTAGTCACAACAACTAGAAAGGTAACCAGTACAGGGAGATTCAAAAAGGGACTATTGTGTTCTTTTTTTAAGTCCTTTACCATATACTTGTATTACTACAATAATTTTGAAAAGTCACCATGAGATTGAAAGTTGGGGTGGTTGGAACAATGATAGAGACCTGTAACACAGATTAATTTGCCAAGAGAGACAGTATGTGCTACAAGGAGGATAAAGACAGAACCTACAGAATGCCAATCTTTATTTACTAATCTTTATTTTGTTTTATTTGAGAGAGAGAGAGACAGAAAGAGAGAGAGAGAGAGAGGAGTGCACCAGGGCCGTCAGCCACTTCAAACAAACTCCAGATGCATGCGCCACCTTGTACATCTGGCTTACGTGGGTCCTGGGGAATCGAACCTGTGTCCTTTAGCTTTATAGGCAAGTGCCTTAACCATTAAGCCATCTCCCCAGCCCAAGACAATCTTTATAAAGGGCTGCTGGGGACAGCTGGGCCCACAAAGTCAGAGTCATAAAAGTGGGAGGAAAGTACATAGGGACACAGCATAAAACAATAGGAGAGAGACAGAGGCTTTGCAATCAGCAAAGTGAAATCTTGAAAAACTATAAAATAAACACTGAAAATAGTCCACTGAGAGAGACAGAGGCTTTGCAATCAGCAAGGTGAAATCTTGAAAAACTATAAAATAAACACTGAAAATAGTCCACTGAATCTGACAACTAGGAACTATGTGGGGATATAGGAAAGAGAATTTAAGAAAGATAGAAACTAACATTAAGCTAGGCGTGGTGGCACATGTCTTTAAGCACTTTAAGCACTCTGGAGGCAGAGGTAGGAGAATCGCTGTGAGTTCAAGGCCACCCTGAGAGACTACATAGTGAATTCCAGGTCAGACAGAGCTGGAATGAGACCCTACCTCGAAAAACAAACAAACAAACAAAATACCACCAAAAACTAAAAACTAACATTAAGTATCTGATAGACATCAAGCAAAAATAGTAGTGCTTGCATCTCATTCATCTCACACACACAAAATAACAACAACAAATCTAGAAGAGAAAACAAAGGCAAGCATATGGAGTAACCCTTGTACCATCCTACAGAAGAGAAGAGAAGGGAAGCAGATAAAGTTTTACACAAGCCCGTCCTGTTTGCAAAGCACTATCTTATTTCCACTCTGCTATCTTTTAAGGAAGATAATATTAAATTAACACATGTCTGCTGGGTGTGGTGACACAAGCCTGTAATCTAGCACTGGGGAAGCAGAGGCAGAAAGATCAAGAATTGAGCCAGCCTAGAGGGCGGGGCGGGGAAATCAGCTGGGGATATATTGCTCAGTGGGTAAAACACTTTCTGTGCAAGTTCTTGAGCTCAGGACCTCAGAACCCATGTAAAAGACAGATGCTTAAGCCGGTCATGGGGCACACGCCAATCCCAGCACTCGGGATGCAGAGGTGGGAGGATCACCATGAGTTCAAGGCCACCCTGAGACTACATAGTGAAATCCAAGTCAGCCTGGGCTAGAGCAAGACCCTACCTCAAAAAATGTGCTGGAGAGATGGCTTAGCGGTTAAGGCACTTGCCTGCAAAGCCAAAGGATCCCGGTTCTATTCTCCAGGACCCACATAAGCAGATGCACAAGGGAGCGCATGGGTCTGGAGTTCGTTTGCAGTGGCTGGAGGCCCTGGCATGCCCATTCTCTCCCTCCCTCTCTCTCTCTCCATCTCTCTGCCTCTGTCTCTCTCTCAAATAAATAAATAAAATATACATTTTTTAAAAAACATACCTTTAGCCGGGCGTGGTGGCGCACACCTTTAATCCCAGCACTCAGGAGGCAGAGGTAGGAGGATCGCCGAGAGTTCGAGGCCACCCTGAGACTACATAGTTAATTCCAGGTCAGCCTGGACCAGAGTGAGACCCTGTCTCGAAAAACCAAAAAAAAAAAAAACAAAAAAAAAACATACCTTTAAAAAAAAAAGATGTGGTGGAGTACATCTGTTGTCCCTGCACACTTACAGCAAGAAACAGAGGCAGAGACGGGACAGTTGCTGGAAAGCTCCAGGTCAGCAAGAGAAACTCTCCTTCAAACAAGGTTGAAGATAAGGAACTACACCGGAAGTTGTCTTCTGACCTTCACATGTGTGTGCCAGTGCACGCTTGTACGCGCACACACGCACACTCACGTAACAAAACAAAGCCAAAAGCAAATACCTGACTCCTGGTAGAAAAGTTTTACTATCCATCAAATACGGCCATTCTCACCCCAAGTGCACCTTAGCTCAGCAGCCACACTTCCTGGCAACAGTGACTGCACAATAGATGGCAGCTAAAGTCATGGACGTCACGAAGTCAGTGGCAGAAGGTAATGATGCAATCCTCTAAAGACTTTCCCTGCTGGTCATTTTGTTTATTTATTCATTTTAATTTTTATTATTTTCATTTTTTTCGACTTAGGGTCTCACTCTAGCTCAGGCTGACCTGGAATCCACTATGTAGTCTCAGGGTGGCCTCGAATTCATGGAGATCCTCCTACCTTTGCCTGCCGAGTACTGGGATTAAAGGCGTGCACCAGCACACCTGGCTCGGCTTGTTATTTTAAAGAAAAGTTTCCCTGATTTAAAAAATATATATATTCTTGGGCTGGAGAGATGGCTTAGCTGTTAAGACGCCTGCCTCCTAAGCCTAAGAACGCTGGTTCCAATCTCCAGCGGTTCCAATCTTCAGGTCCCACGTAAGCCAGATGCAAAGTGACGCAAGGGCGCAATGCCACACTTGACCACAAGGTGGCACACACATCTGGATTTCGTTCTCAACAGTTGAGAGAAAGGCTGCTGGCACGCCCATCTCTATCTGTCCTCCTCTCCCTCTCTCTCTGTATCTCTCTGTGTCTCTCTCAACAAAAAAAAAAATATTCTTTGCTTATTCATCTGCTACTATGTTGGAGAGAGTGGAGCATGCAAACTTCTCTGGCTAGCCTTGAACTGGTACTCCTCCTGTCTCAGCTTCTGGATGCTGGGTTCAGAGACAGGTCCCACAATACCTAGGTGGAATTACTTAGAACTTATCTTTTGGATTTGTGTGTGTGTGTGTGTGTGTGTGTGTGTGTGTGTGTGTGTCCCATAAGACATCAGTCCAATGCCTTTCACAAAGCAGGTGCCCATGGCATGTGCTGACCACTGGAAAGTGGGCATGTGGCTCTATAACCAATTTGCCTTTCTGAAAAAGAGAATGAAACCACCCCAAGAACAGGGTACCTAGTTTGCTACTCTACTTCATTACTCAAGTGATTAAAAAACTCTTATCAGCCAGTGATATTGGCTAGAAGGAGTACCAGAAACATTTTAGTTTTCCTGAGTAGGAGGGACAAATGTGTCTTATGGACATATCTATGATGGGGGAGAGGTTTACAGTTCTGGAATTCTGGCATGTCATTTCTATCCTTACGTCCATACACAAAGGATCCTGTGAGACCTGGGATCTCCTATGGGACACAGGACCAGGACTCCTAGGGTGTGGATCAACTTAATTAGAAGGACAGAATACCTCCTGGTTTTGGCACTGTGGTGACTGAGCCTGTAAGGTATTCATCCTCTAGCTAATTGCACAACTCATCTTTTTTAAAAAAAAGTTTATTTATGTATTTATTTGACAGAGAGAAAGAGGGCAGGAGAGAGAGAGAGAGAATGGGCATATCAGGGTCTCCAGCCACCACAAACGAACTGCAGACATATGCGCCCCTTGTCTATCTGGTTTACATGGGTCCTGGAGAATCGAACCTAGGTCCTTTGGCTTTGCAGACAAATGCCTTAACCGCTAAACCACCTCTCCAGCCCACAACTCATCTTTTAATGGATATGTTTTGGGGGCATTAATTGTCCCACTAGAAAAAATAAGGTGAAAAGGAATAAGGGTGACTCTAATTTTTTGCGACTGCACATGCTTAGAGACTGCTGCTCAATTTTTACAACAGCCTTATGTGTTAAGGACTTTAATCAAAGGTATACACAGGACATTAATCAGCATTATGCACAGATGAACTAGGGAGTATAAACAGGTCTGTTTATTATTAAATCTATCATCTTAATCATAAGGCTAGAGACTGGTGTCCTTCCCTCTAATTAAAAAAGAAAAGCTTAGCCAGGCATGGTGGCACACACCTTTAATTCCAGCACTCAGGAGGCAGATGCAGGAGGATTGCCATGAGTTCAAGGCCACCCTGAGACTACATAGTGAATTCTAGGTCACCCTGAGCTAGAGTGAGACCCTACCTCAGAAAACCAAAAAAAAAAAAAGAAAAAGAAAAGAAGAAAAAAAAAGTTAAAAAGCTTAGCACCAATGAAACATTTCTATATTTCTTTTGGGAGCTTGATGTAATGTCAGACTCTGCTAGGGTTTTGTTGTTGTTGTTGTTTTAAAATTTCATTGATTTCTTTTTCTGGATGTGTGATCTGGAGAGTTGAACATGGGTCCTTAGGCTTCACAGGCAAGCTCCCTAGCCACTACGCCATCTCTCCAGCCTTCTGCTAGTTTTGACTTCAGTCTTTCCTCTCTATTAGTAAAGTACTGATATCAAGATGGCCCTGTGGTCTCCAAGGAAAAGATATTTCCCACCCTCTTCTGCAGCAGGCTGTGGTCATAACTAATCTTTTTTTTTTTTTCAAGGTAGGGTCTCACTCTGGCCCAGGCTGACCTGGAATTCATTATGTAGTCTTAGGCTGGCCTCAAACTCACACAGATCCTCCTGCCTCAGCCTCCGAAATGCTAGGATTAAAGACGGGCACCACAACACCCAGCCTAACTTTTGACTAAAGTGATAAGAAGATAAATGGTGTATACATTGTCGGGGAGTTCTTTGTTTTTTAATTTTTATTTATTCATTTGCACGTGTGTGTGTATGCATGTGTATGTGGGGGTGGGAGGGGGAGGCAGACACATTCTTGCTTGTTGAAATCAGAGGATACCCTTGAGTGGTCTGTGTTCTTCTTCCACCTTGTTTGAGACAGAATGTTTTTTTTTTTAACTTTTTATTGACATCTTCCATAATTATAGAAAATAAACCATGGTAATTCCCTCCCCTCCCCCACTTTCCCCTTCACAAATCCACTCTCCATAATACCTCCCCCACCCCATCTCAATCAGTCCCTTTTATGTTGGTGTCATCATTTTTTCTTCCTATTATGATGGTCTTGGGTAGGTAGTACCAGGCACTGTGAGGTCAAGATATCCTGGTCATTTTGTGTCTGGAAGATTGCATTGCAAGGAGTCCTACCCTTCCTTTGGCTCTTATATTCTTTCCACCACCTCTTCCTGCAATGGACCCTGAGCTTTGGAAGGTGTGATGGAGATGTCTCAGTGCTGAACACTCCACTGAGACAGAATCTCTTGCTGCTGTAGCAAATGAATGCCTCTGTTTGGCTTGAGAGCTTCATATTCTCTTGGCTCCATGTCTCATTGTAATAGACAAGTTGAGATCATAGATACACATACTACTTTGCATACAGCTTTACGTGGGTGCCAGGAAATTGAACTCCAGTCTTCAGGTTTTCAAGCAAGCATGCTTAACTGCTGAACCATCTCCTCAACACCCCTCCCCCCCTTTTTTGTTCATTTTATTTGAGAGCAACAGACAGACAGAAAGAGGCAAATAGATAGAGAATGGGTACTCCAGGGCTTCCAGCCACTGCAAACGAACTCCAGATGCATGTGACACCTTGTGCATCTGGCTTATGTGGGGCCTGGGGAATTAAGCTTCGAACGGGGTCCTTAGGCTTCATAGGCAAACGCTTAACCACTAAGCCATCTCTCCAGCCCCCTCCCCCTTTTCTTGAGGCAGGGTAGCCCTCATTGGTCTGAAACTTGCTATGTAACTGAGGCTAGCTTTGAAATCTTGATTCCCCTGTCTGTAGTTTCCCAGGCACTGTGATTACAGATGTGCGCCACCACACCTGGCTCTCTGGAGGGTCATGAATTCAAGGACAGCTGGGTTATATAGTGAGAGCCAATCTCAAAAAGTAAAAGCAAAACAAATAAAAAGTAAAATGCATTTTCTTCAAGAATGGTTTAATTTAGAAGATCAGAGGAAGCATGGGGAATGTCTGGTATGGAAAGAGAAAGTCTCTATGCATAGTTTATTTTTAGATATGTTTTGGAGAATTTGTGTCTGGTTTTCTTGTATGGAAAAGACACAAATCAAGGTGTTTTTTTAAATTATTTATTTATTTGTGTGTGTGCATGTGTGTGTCAGTGTGTGTGTGTGTGTGTGTGTTTGTACCAGGGCCTCTTGCCACTTCTTGTGCCACTTTTTGCATCCAGCTTATGCACATGGCTGGGGAATTAAAGTTAGGCCAATAGGTCTTTACAAACATGCACCTTTAACTGCTGATCCATCTTCCCAACCAGCAAATTAAGGGTTTCAATTTGAGTTCTTTATTTGTTTGGTTTAGTTTAATTTTTATCCTTACCTGTTCAGTAATTAAATAATTGGTTAATATATTACTTAATTGATCCATTGTACTTAACTAAAATTCTGACCTTGGTTTCCTTTTTTCAGTTTTTATTGGCAGCTTCCATAAATATGGACAATATGTATGATAATAATCCCTCCCACCACCCTTCCTTTTCCCCCTCCCAAATCCTCCCTTCACTGAAGCCCATCATCTTCCCAACTACTCTCTCTTCTGTTTTGATGGTTTTTTTTATTTTTTTATTTATTTATTTATTTATTTTGGTTTTTCAAGGTAGGGTCTCACTCTAGCTCAGGCTGACCTGGAATTCACTATGTAGTCTCAGAGTGGCCTTGAACTCACGGCAATCCTCCTACCTCTGCCTCCTGAGTGCTGGGATTAAAGGTGTGCACCACCATACCAGGCTTTCTTTTATTTTTATGATTTTTTTTTTTTTTTTGCTCCTACTATGCAGGTCTTGTTTAGGTAATATCAACCTCTGCGAGGTCAGGAATCTCAAGGTCATTTGTGTGGGGGTGACAGCATTGTAAGCACTCCTCCCCTTCTTTTAGCTCTTGCCGCTTCTTCTGCAAGGACAGTCCAAGAGCCTCGGTGAGGGTGACAGACATGTCTCACTTAGTGCTGAACACTGCAGTCTCTTCTCAGCACTTTTGAGTCACCCCAGTGGTCACTATCATCTGAAACGAGAAGCTTCTCTAACCAAAAGGGAGAGTAGCATTAATACACGGGCATAAACATAAGTGTTCAGAGCACAGTTTGGTGGGCATAATATATCCATTTAGCCAGACAACAGTGGTAGTTTCCTCCCTGGGGCTTATGACCTCCCCGGCCATAGGCTTTTCATGAGGTCTTCAGTATTCTTCAGTATCAGGCAGGAATTCCCTCTGGTGCAGCAGGCCTCAAGTCCAATCAGAGAGAAATTGGTTTCCTCCATAACAGACATGCCACCACTGTACCAGTTGGTATATTCGCCTGGCTGGCCAGCTGTAAAGCTTCAGGGTCCACAGCTGGTTAACCCTGTTGATGACTTTTGTCCCCCAGTCGGCTGCCTAGCTCTTTCCAGCATCATGATGGCTTTAGCTAGGTTTTTTTTTTTTTTTTTTTTGGTTGTTGTTGTTTTTAAAATATTTTTATTTATTTATTTGAGACAGACAAACAGAGAGAGAGAAAATGGGTGCATCAAGGCTTCCAGCCCTTACAAATGAACTCCAGATGCATGTGCCACCTTGTGCATCTGGTTTACGTGGGTCCTGGGGAATTGAGCCTCGAACCAGGGTCCTTAGGCTTCAAAAGCAAGCGCTTAACCACTAAGCCATCTCTCCAGCCCTTTAGCTAGTTTTTTTTTTTTTTTTTTTTTGATGGATTCTCTAAGCCCTATCCTATCTTCCTTTCTTTGTGTGAAACAAAGGCAAATATTGCAAGGTGTCCCAAATTCCACATTCCTTTCCCATATAAGATAGGGAAAAGAAGAGCCAGGGCCCCTTCCACTAATTCTTGGCTTACTCTCAACTCACAATTCTGGGAAACTCAGTGAGGAATCTTATACACTCAAAGAATAATCTGCAAATTCTGTTTTCTTGGCCTGCCTCCAGCTCCCAGCAACCTCAAGAACATTACCTCACCTTTGTGGGCCTTGCAGTTTTGTTTTGGTTTGGTTTGGTTTGGTTTGGTTTGGTTTGGTTTGGTTTGGTTTGGTTTTGCGAGGTAGGGTCTCACTCTGGCCCAGGCTGACCTGGAATGAACTATGTAGTCTCAGAGTGGCCTTGAGGTAATCCTCCTACCTCTGCCTCCCGAGTGCTGGGATTAAAGGCATGCACCACCACGCCAGGCATCCTTGCAGTTCTTAAGAACAATGAATGAAAACTTACAAAACAAAGAGACTCAAACTCAGTGGTCTCCAAGATCTCATGTAGCAAAAATGTTTGGTGAAGCTATGACTGGAATCCACCAACACAGGCAAGGACGTTGGTGGTGTGATGCAAACCTATTCCCCAGTGGAAAAGTATTTGCAGATAGGGACTTTAGAAAGTATTTAGGTCATGGTTGGAGAGATGGCTTAGCACTTAAGCCACTTGCCTACAAAATCCTAAGGAGTCAGGTTCGGTTCTCCAGAATCCACGCAAGCCAGATGCACATGGTGGCACATGCATCTGGAGTTGGTTTGCAGTGGCTAGAGGCCCTGGTGCACCCATTCTCTCTCCCTCTCTAGTAAATAAATAAATAAATAATTTAAAAGAGAAAATACCAAGGTCATGAGAGTGGAGGCCTCATGCTGGGACTATTGTGCTTATAAGAAGCTGCAGGAGAGAGCTTGCTTCCTCCTCCTGCTATTTTTTTATTTTATTTTATGTTTTGTTATGTTATTTATTTGGCCACCGAGGTCACAAGGCAATAGCCATCTGTTAATGAGGAAGAGGGTCCTCACCAGAGCTCCACCGTGCTAGTACCCTGACCTCCAACTTCCTGCCCTACACTTGGAGAGGCCATTTTCCACTGCTTGCTGGAAACTGAGCTCACGCTTAAGTAGCTGGTCTAGGAGACGCTTGTGGTGTTCCTGTTACTGTAGCCAGAGCCAGTTCTTTATGTTGGAGCGGTTCTTCAAGCACTCACACGATGATCTTGGAGACAGACTCAAAACCGCTAGCGTCGAGGTTTTATCTGTAAGACAAGATAGTTGAACAAGATGCCTTATTCCATTTCAGAAAATTCTACTATTTAGGCAATGTTTTTTGAAAAATTCTTTCCTGGTGGAAAAAGACCAAGCTAGCATTATTAGATTTAAAAATATATGAGTTTTGCCATTGAAAATAATTCGAATCTAGTGTTTCATGTACAAACCAAGCACATATACGTATATATTTTTATTAGTCCCAAAATTATTGCTATTTTACGGTCCTGGGAATCTAACCCAGAGCTTTATACATACTAGACTAATGTTCTACTACTAAGCTGTATCCCCAATCCTTCAAAATAAAGTTGTTTTGACAAAATTACCACCCCGTGGTAATACCAAAATTGGCACAGAAATGGAATTTTGCATTATCTTTCATTAGTTTGCAAGGATTCGTATAGGTCAAGGCTGGGGTCAGAAATGAAAAGGTCCATGCTGGAAATAGAAGTGACTTTAACAAGCTTGTAGGTTCCTGTTGATAAACATCCCCATAACCTGAACGTCATGTTTGCTCCTCTTGACCCTCAGATCACATCGTTTCCTTTTATCCACGTCCAAGCAATTCGTCTATGTTCATTAGAAGAAAATTGCTCAGGATCATCCATCCCCTTTTTAATACCCTTGAAATCCTCCCTTTTAATAAATCTTAGCTTTAAGGCCAGTGGAGTGTTGTGTTTTCTCGTTTTTTAGAGTTTGTACAATATGTACGCATCTGCAGAGCAAGACATTCTACGTCAATTTCAGGCCGTAACTAAGGACTTAGTAAACAAAACAGGCTGGTTAACAAAGTTTGGTGCCAAAAAAATAGAAAAAAAAAATCACCATCTTTATCAAACAACAAAATCCTGAATGAATGGAAAATGTTAATGCATTGGATTTTTAAAATTTATCTTCAGTGTTTTTCAGAAGAATGCCTACTTATTTACTGAATAGACTCGAAGGACAAAATACCAGCTTGAATAAAGCAAATGCATGCAAGCATCACCCTCTGGAATAGAGGCTAGAAATGTGAAGCTTTACAATTATGGACTAAATGTGCCCCAAAATTCCTGTGTTGGTTTCTAAACCCCAGTACCAGAGAACAGGACTGAGCTTGGAGAGATAAGACCTCTAAAAGAGTCAAGTAAGGGAAAATGAGGTCATAGGGGTGGGCCCTAATTTAAGATGACTGCTGTCCTTATCACAAGAGATGAGGATATAGAAGATGCTCAGAGAAAAATGTATGTGAAGACAGGAGAGGAGATCATTAGGAAACTAGAGCGCGCGAGAGAGAGACACGCCCGAGAAAAACAGCATTGCCACTATCTTGACCTGAGACATCTAGTCTCCAGTATAAAAGTAAACTGCTGTTCCTCAGAGCATCGGTTTGTGCTACTTTGGCAGGCAGCTCTAGCAACCTTACAGGTTTGCATATTCTCGCTTATATTTACATAATTAATGAGCCTGTGGTGTCTCTGAGAGCTTAGCATGGTACTTTGGGCATAATGAGTAATTCATTGGTATTTGTCCAAAAGAAGTCAATCAATAAGCACAGTGTGATGGTTTGATTCAGGGGTCCCTCATTAACTTAGTGGTTCTGAATGCCAGGTCCCCCAGCAGACAGCAATTTGGGAATTAAAGCCTCCTGGAGGCAGTGTATTGTTGGGGGCAGGCTTATGGGTGTCATAGCCAGTTTTTCCTTGCCAGGGTTTGGCACACTCTCCTATTGCTGTTGTCCACCCAATGTTGGCCAGGGGGTGATGTCCACCCTCTGCTCATGCCATCGTTTTCTCCTGCCATCACGGAGCTTCCTCAAGTCTGTAAGCCAAAATAAACCCTTTTCTCCCACAAGCTGCTCTTGGTCGGGTGTTTTCTTCCAGCAATGCAAACCTGACTGCAACACCCACTAATTTTTTTTTCATCAAAACAGCAGCAAACTTAAAAGGGATTTATTTGTGATTTCCTATATATTTAGCTTGTAAATACAAGACTGTAAATGTATTAAGAGACAATTTCTGTTAAAGTTTTCATTGTGTTTCACTTCAAGTACTGCACAAGTTAAAATCTGATAAAGGATTTACATTTGGTTATCTGAAACTCCCCGTCTCAGACTTTTATTTTAATGTGGTGGGTAACTTCATTTCCATAGATACCACCAGCAGGAAAGTCTCTCTTATGGCTTCTAGGACTTTCATTAATTAAACACCCACTAATTTAAAAGTGAAGCAAAAAGCCAGGCGTGGTGGCACATGCCTCTAATCCCAGCACTCAGGAGGCAGAGGTAAGAGGATCACTGTGAGTTCAAGGCCACCCTGAGACTACATAGTGAATTCCAGGTCAGCCTGGGCTAGAGTGAGACCCTACCTTGAAAACCCAAAAAATAAAAATAAAATAAAATAAAAATAAAAGTGAAGCCATTACTGACTTGGATTTCTTGTGCTTAGCTCTCTGTGGAGTAATAACCAGTAATTAGAAGACTTGCCTGTTTTTCTTTTTTTTATTATTTATTTATTTATTTTTATTGACAACTTCTTTAACTGTAGACAATATCCCATGGTACTTCCCTCCCTTCCCCCTGTTTTCCCCTTTGAAACTTCACTCTCCCTTATATCCCCTCCCCCTCTCAATCAGTCTCTCTTTTCATTTTGATGCCATGATCTTTTCCTACTATTATGATGATCTTGTGTAGGTAATGTCAGGCACTGTGAGGTCATGGATATCAAGGCCATTTTGTGTCTGGAGGAGCACGTTGTAAGGAGTCCTGCTCTTCCTTTGGCACTTACATTCTTTCCGCCCCTCCTCCACAATGGACCCTGAGCCTTGGAAGGTAGGTTTGAGATGTTTCAGTACTGAGCACTCCTCTGTCACTTCTTCTCAGCACCATGGTGCCTCTGAGTCATCCCAAGGTTGCCACCATCTGAAAAGAGAAGCTTCTCTAACCAAAAGTGAGAGTAGCATTAATATGTGTGTGTGGACATTAAGAGAAGTGCTTACTGGGAAGTTTGGTGAGCATAGTATATACATTTAGCAAGACACCAGCAGACATCACACCCCTAGGGTTCATGACTACCCCTGTCGTACGTTTTCAGTATCAGGGATATGTTCCCTCCCATGGAGTGGGCCTCCAGTCCCATCAGAGCAGTTGGTTTCCTCCATAACAGGAATGCCATTATTGTACCCATTTCGCGTGTTTTTCTTTCAGCTTCTTCCCTCCTTTTTCACTCGGTATCAGGATGGGATTTAACATCACAGTCTTCGTTGGGTCTATGATGGGACTCGGTGTTCTCCCACAGCTTTACAAGATGCTGTAACAGTGGAGGAAATTCAAGAGCCAACATCGAAATCCGCCAACATCGAAATCCTACAGAAACCGATATACATAGAGAATTGAGGGACATGTACAGCAGGAAAAAAAGCTCACCAAGTCTTTGCCAGCTGGAGTTACCCATGCTGTCTTCTCCTTGGGCTTTATGGAGTTGAGATTTACTTGAAGTCTTTTCTGGTCCTTAAAAGCAAACTTTCTCTCAAGGCTCCCTTTCCTTCTCACTCTGTACTTCAGGTATTTATGAATAGGCTGATGCAGTAGTGTGAGGGCAGGACCAAACAGCATCACTTTAACCTGTGCTGCTTGCCCCACAACTTGCCCAATAGAGGCGTATGAGTTTTGTTAGTGAATGGACAAACATCTCCAAATGGTTGCTGGGGGTGGTGGTGCATGCCTTTGATCCCAGCACTTGAGAGGCAGAGGCAGGAGGATTGCTGGGACTTCATGGCCACCCTGAGAGTACATAGTGAATTCCAGGTTAGCCTGGGCTAGAGCGAGACCCTCCTCCCCTTCCCCCAAAAAACAAAAGCACAAACAAATAAAATTAAAACATTAACATTCATAGCACTTGATGTCTTGCAAGATCAGATTTATAAAGTGTTGGTATGATGCTTGATAGAAAGTGAGAGTTCAATACATATACCACTCGCACACATCCTTTAGCAGGGTCCTGTGATGTAAACAAGCATCATGTACACTGTTCACATGTAGTTCACATGTAGTTCTGCAATTGAAACCCCACTGCATAAATCTCTCCAATCAGGAACAAGGAGCAGCAGAGATGCCCACAGCTACTTCTTTCATGAAAAATAATTCCAGGCACTTACTTCTGTTTACAGGTTTGAGGGCAAGCTTCAATAGTGAAACTGGCTAGTCATTATTTTTAATTCTCTTTCCATTCTCAAACAACAACAGAAGTCAATTAATATCCTCCTGATGTTACTCGGTCAAGTCTGACTACACTGGTCTAAGGACCGAGGCAAGTGATACCATCAAAGGGGCCCTGGGAGCTTCCTCTCTGTGTTTGTCTCTCGGAAGAGAACATTCAATTTATTGCTTTTCTTTTTTTTTTTTTCCCTTTCCTGGTGGATAATTAAAATTTTATGGTAAAAGTACGGAAAATTACTCCCCCCTATTGTAGTTTGCTTCAGTTCTGCCTAAACAAAGCAGAACAAAACAGGAGGTTGCCACAGGACTTTCGGGAATACGTAAGCCATGCTGACAAAGTCGGAAAGAAGTTTAGTGAGTTTCCCAGTTACGATGCATTGTTCTAACGCTTGGGCCAGAGGTTTTTGTAGCCTCTACTGATGACCTTGAAGAAGCTACTAAATGCCAGTTCTCTCCTCTGAATGCCAAGCAGAATGGTCCAGATGTTCACACAGTAGAGGTCTCCTGAGCACAACTGGAATCAAAGGAGATGTATATTTCTGTTCTGGGAGTAAGTCATGCCCTCGTGAGGGTAGAATGAGAAGTGTGTGAGAAAGGCCCAGGACAGGAGACTCCAGCATTGTTCCTGCCTCTTTTGCTCAGGTTGTGGGTGCAAATTCTCCTTACACGGTAGCAACAAATAGTGCCAGAACATCTCCACCAAAATGATGACGTAAGAGATGGGCTTGGGGACTAGAGAACTAGCTCGGTGGGTAAAAGGACTTGCCTTGTAAGAATAAGAACCTCAGTTTGATCCCCAGTACTCCTGCAGAAAAAAATAATGTCAGGCCTGGTAGCATGTACTGCAATCCCAGTGCAGGGGAGGTGGAGACAAGCGGATCCCTGGAGCTCACTGGCCAGCGAGTCTAGCCTAATTGGTGAGCTTCCGGCCAGGGCCAGTGAGAGACTCAATATCCAACAACAACAACACAAAAAAGGTAAACAGTAGCTGGGCGTGGAGCGCACGCCTTTAATCCCAGCACTGGGGAGGCAGAGATAGGAGGATCACCGTGAGTTCAAGGCTGCCCTGAGACTAGATAGTGAATGCCAGGTCAGCCTAGACTAGAGTGAGCCCCTATCTCAAAAAAACAAAACAAAACAAAACAAAAAAAGGTAAACAGTGGCATGACACCAGAAGTTGTCTCCTAGCCTTCACACGCATGTGCACCCACACATATGAACACACACACACGATGGGCTTTGTCTTCACAGGCAAGCATATACCCAAGTGTATCAGATACCTGCTGTTTGAAACTGCTCACGGCTCATCTCTGGGGCCCCACACTGCAGCCCCTGGATTACTCTGGTCAGATCACCCAAAGAGCCTTCTCTATTTGGAAATGCCCAGATTTCCTAGTACCACTTCAGGACTGGTTTGGTGGAGCAGGGCTGACTCCCACAAACTTGAGATTTTAATAAATGAGGCCTGGGCAAATGGCTCAGCAGTTAAGAGTGCTTATTGTGCAAGTATAAGGGCTTGAGGGGGCCGCAGCTCAGTTCTTAGCACCCACATAAAAAGCCAGCTGTGGCCACGCACGCCTGTAATCCAGTTCTGTGAGAGACAGAGACAGACAGGAAACTCGCTAGAGCTCCAAGGAAACAGTGCAGAGGAGTGATGGAGCAGGACGCTGACATTCTCCTCTGGCCTCCACACACACACATGGGGCACACACATTTGCACGCACATGTTCAGACACTACCTGTACGTCATACACACGCTATCCATATGCGTCAAAAATAATTAAATAAATGGCTCAGGTGGAATTGGAATGTAGATGCTCAGCTCTTGCTTTAGGAGAGCTGGAGATGGCCGCAGCCAAGCCCATGTGTATTCTTGGCAAGTGCTCCCCCCAGGTGCCACCCTCCCAGCCCAGAGAACACTGATCGAAAAACTTCACAAAAGACTGTTTCTTCAGAGCTTCCCAGTCCCCAGTTCCAGGAGCTACCCTCAGCTAGAAACCAGAAATGTGACACCACAAATGCATGGTACAATGCAGGTCGGGCCCTAACCAGACCGCATGCTAAAAGAAACCAGGAAGTGGCTTCTGTGGACATGGCATCCTGCACAGACCTGGTGTGACATCAGCTACCGTTCCATGTTTGCCAGCAACCTGCTGAGAGATGATCTGCCCAGAGACAGGCTGTCATTGGTCACAAAAAGGTGACCACCCCTACAATGATTAGCCAGTCAAACCCTTAAAAGCCCCTACACTACCTTGAATAAACGAGTTTGCAGCAGCTCGCCCTCTGCCTGCTTCCACCCAACTCCCGGAGTCTGTGTTGTGACTCCGTGCCTCTCAGCCCCGACTTGGCAGAAACCCTGCCGTCCCTCCTGGGCTGGTCCGAGGAGGGACCTCAACACATAAAGGAGGTAATTACAGGAAAACTTTTATTTGAATAAGAAAAGAGTAGCTCATGTAGAAAAATGTCTTCTCCAGAAGCAAACATGGCTGGTCAGGCAGTTATGACCGTTTGAAGAAGTGAGGAACAAACGTGAACCGGGGTTTAGCAGTCAGGCAGGCCCAGCAACCTTGGCCCTTTATTCCTACACATCAGCCCAGAAATCTCAAGCTTGCCTATCTTAGGTATTTTTTAAAAATATTTTGTTTATTTATTTTGCAAGCAGAGTGACACAGGGAAAGACAAAGAATGCACACACCAGGGCCTCCAGAGGCTGCAAATGAACTCCAGATGCATGCTCCACTTTGTGCATCTGGCTTTACCTCTGGTCCTGGGGAATCAAACCTGGGTCATTAGGCTTTGCAGGCAAGCACCTTAACTGCTGAGCCATCTCTCCAGCCCCATCTTCTTTTTTTTTTTCAAGGTAACCTGGAATTCTCTATATAGTCTCAGGGTGGCCTTGAACTCACAGCCATCCTCCTACCTCTGCATCCTGAGTGCTGGGATTAAAGGCACACACCACCACACCTGGCCCTATCTTAATTGTTAATAAAAATTTCTTCAATAAACTTGAGCCTGTGCTGATGCTGTCTCACATCTGATTTTCTCCCTAGTTGCGTTGTTAATTAAATTTGATTTGTTTTGCATCACTCATTATCAATGTCCTTTGTGGTATATTTTGGTGCACTTTCCCCAATACAGAATAATGGTCCATTGGAAGCCCCTAGAATATTAAAAAAGGTTATGCCCTTTGTTCCCCAGCCCTTCCAATATTATGAGAAAATCATGAAGATTGCTTCCTCTGAACCAGAGACACTGAATGCATGTGTTGCTGACTCAGTCTGCACACATGTGATTCATTCATTTTGTTTATCAGGAAATGAAAGAGTGCGGAATGGGAGTGAGGACTTAAAAACACAGCTAGGTCATCCACACCCACCCAGGAAGTTTAAGTTTAAAGCTCCCAACAGCCTTGCTGTGGGAACTTGTGATCGTGACCAGACAAGGAGACTAAAGTGCTGGAGTCACACACCTGGACAGCAGGGCTGGAATTTGTCCCTCTGACTTCAGTGCCTACATTCTCATCATTCTGCCTCCCTCCATTAAGCACATTAAAATCATTTAATAAGAAATGATTCAGAGATGGAGAGATGGCTTAGAGGTTAAATGCTTGCCTGTGAAGCCTAAGGACCCCAGTTCAAGGCTCAGTTCCCCAGTACCCAAGTAAGCCAGATATACAAGGTGGCACATGTATCTGGAGTTCATTTACAGTGGCTGGAGGCCCTGGTGCACCTGTTATCTCTCTCTCTGCCTCTTTCTCTGTTTGTCTGTTGCTCTCAAATAAATAAATAAAAATATTTTTAAAAAGAAATGATTCAGTGGTGGTGCACGGCTTTAATCCCAGTACTTGGGAGGCAGAGGTAGAAGGATCGCCATGAGTTCGAGGCCACTCTGAGACTACACAGTGAATTTCAGAGCAGCCTGGGCTAGACCTTGAGAAAGAAAGAAAGAAAGAAAGAAAGAAAGAAAGAAAGAAAGAAAGAAAGGAGGGAGGGAGGGAGGGAGGGAGGAAGGAAGGAGGGAGGAAGGAAAGAAAGAGGGAGGGAGGGAGGGAGGGAGGGAAGGAAGGAAGGAAGGAAGGATGGATGGAAGGAAGGAAAGAAAGAAGAAAGGAGGAAAGAGAGAAAGAAAGAAAGAAAGAAAGAAAGAAAGAAAGAAAGAAAGAAAGAAAGAAGAAAAGAAAGAAAAGATTCATTTGTATGTGTCTTCCCTATACATTTCCTGAACTAATTGAGTGAACATGCTATTAAAACATGTCCTTTTAAATACTTCCAATAGCTCAAACTATATGTCTGTGTCAAAGATGACGTTTCCAGCAGGACTGAGGGTACAACTCAGTCAAAGCCATATTGTACCCAAACTGTCAACAGAATTCAACACTCTGGAGAAGGGTATGCAGCAATTAAAACACACCCAAGGCAACATGCTCCACGCTGCATTTGCAGACTGCATCCTCTATCCTGAACGAGGATGGCCTTTTCATTCCAAGGCATTCATTCAAATCGGTTCTGGAATGGAATTGATGGAAAATTGTTCCCTCCTGTCAGCCACGGAGCATCCACGCTCCTGCTCGGTATGTGGGTGCTCCCAGGAGGCAGGCTGCCCGCGCACAAATCCTGATGCCACTGACCTCTGCTGCTGAGCCACATGGTGGAGTTAGGGGAAACCTGAGGAGATGAGTTTCCTGTAGAAACTTTCCCCAAAGGGAACCCACACTTAAGGCAAAACAGATGCTCCGGAGAAGCAGCATTGGGCTGAAAGGGAGCCTGCGCTCTTCAAAGGCTAAAATCTGACCATTTCCCTAAGCACAGCCCCCTTTCCATGTCTTAGAAGCACATCCAGGTAAGAGTGCTCTTAGAAACCAGAAGTGCTGAGCAGACGTCCTTAGTGACACACTCAGCATGACGAGGGTGTGGGCGTGAGCGGCCTAGCAGCTGTACAAACACTTGCCAGGCACCGAAGGTAATGACAAAACCCAGGACCCAACGATTTCTGGGTACACACAGATGAGGAAGGACAGGATGGCCCAGGTCATGTCCAATGTCACACATTTGGCCTTGGTGATCCTAAGTGTTATGTTAATTTTTTTTCTGGGGAGACTTGAAACAAATATTTACCCCAGATAAGGCACTGACCACAGACCAAAGAAATGATTCCACCCAAGCCAGTTGGGTGAACCAGTGAGTTTATTGGGGTTTCTTAAAGGATTGTGAGCAATTTAAAGGCAGCCATGTTACTGAAAAGCCCATTCCAGCATGAAAACTGCCCGTGGGGCACCCTGCATCACTTGCAGGCAGCTTGGTGGGTCAGAGTCTCCTCCCTCCAGGAGTTGAACCTACTTATGAAGACTTTGTGATTCTTACAAGTCTCAGGAACTTTCTGAGACTTGTGAGTTGCTTATTTCCTGAGCCTGTTTACTTCGTGAATCTCAGAGACTCGCTCTAGACCTAAATGTTTTAATTCAGAAGAGGTTGTGACACAATGCTAAGGTCACAAACCAGGTGGGTCTGACTCTCAAATGATGGTGCCTTTATGAAGCTCATCTGTAAAATGGGTATATTGGACAAGTTTGAGATTGTAGGTGGTAGGGCCTCTTGTCACCTCAAACGAACTCCAAATGCATGGGCTACTTTATGCATCAGGCTTTATGTGGGTACTAGCGAACTGAACCCAGGCCATCAGGCTTTGCAAGCAAGCACCGTTATCCACTGAGCCATCTCTCCAGGCCTCACTTGACTTCTTATATGAAGCTTGCTCCACTCTGTCTCCTGCCCAGGTGACTCTGAAGACATTTAGGTTTTCAAGTTCTGTACACTGAGCAAATACTTCTTTCTCTTGATCACCTATAATCTTTCCATGGCTGAAAGTCATGTACTCGTGCAAACAGAGCAGGAGTATAGTAGACACTGGGAAATTCAGAGTGAGAGATGTTGAAATCAACTGATGTCTTTCTGAAAAGATGCCAAATGGGGTTCCCATAAGGAATTTACCTGAAGTGCCAGTTTTCAGAGGAATGGGATGACGTATTGAGGAGGATTCTGAGGGAATATCTTGACATAGCTGAGGAAAGGAGTGAGAAAGATTCTTGTAGGGCTGAGCACAGTGAGAGAGCCCTCACCTGGCATGTGCAAGGCCTTGAGTTTGATACTCAGCAGGGCAAAACCTAAGAAAACAATTGTAAATTTGTAAATGACTGATTAAAAAAATTTTTTTTGAGGCAAGCCCAACAGACTGGCTTTGTTGTTGTTGTTGTTTTGTTTTGTTTTTGTTTTATGTAAGAGAGAGAGAGGAAGAATTGGCATGCCAGGGCCTTTAGCCACCGCAATTGAAATCTGGATGCATGCACCCCTTTGTGTGCATGTGTGACATTGCGGGCTTCCATCACTGTGCATCTTGCTTACAGGGGATCTGGAGAGTCGAACATGAGTCCTTAGTTTTCCTAGGCAAGCACCTTAACCATTCAGCAATCTCCACCGCCCCAAAATATTTTTAATATTTTTTTATTTATTTATTTATTTTTATTTGAGAGAGAGACAGAGAGAATGGGCACAGCAGGCCTCTAGCCACTGGCTTAGGTGGGTACTGGAGGATCAAATCTGGGTCCTTAGGTGTCTCAGGCCAGTGCCTTAATCACTAAGCCATCACTGAAGCCCCCCAAAATATGTTTAAGTCATACAACACTTTCCTTGAGCAAAAGCTCATAAAGACCCCATTAATAGGAAGATGTATGTCTAATAGAAAATAACTACATTAAAAGAAACATGCATTGGGTTGTAAAAGCCCTACTCACCCTCAAGCTTATCCACAGGGAGAAGCCAAGGAACAGAGACAGACCCCCACTCACCTGAAAGGCACTGATAAACTTGAGCTTACTGGAACAAGAGTTGTAAGAAATTTGTGACCCATTATGGTAAAACTGTGCAGCTGCTTGCTTAACGCCCCAGACGCTTCTGTAGTTCTTGCTTGCTTCCACTATACATAAAAAGTATAAAAGACCCCACATGCCTAAGCTGGCGCCATTACAGAGAGATCTGCGTGTCAGCCCACTAACGTGAATAAAGCTTCTGCTCGTCTGTCCGAATGGCTCTGAGTTGCAATCTGGCCAGGAATTCCCACACATATGTACTGCATTTAATAGCCTTAGAAGGTAATGGTTATTGAGATACAAATGGATAAAGAAGAGACTATATTGTACAATATAAATTAGAAAAAGTTAATATTTTATATAAATTATAGAATATATAATTTTATACAATATATAATACATATAATTCATATTAATTGGTATAAATTTGGAAGAAAATGAAGCAATAGCTATTTTTTTGAAGGCAAAGTTGCTTATTGCTATAAATACAACTAGGATTTCATGATTTTATAGTGTGGAAATATTGCATGGTTCCTAGCATAAAATGATTTAATGAATTTTTTTAAAAGAAAAGATCCAATAGGGCTGGAGAGATGGCTTAGTGGTTAAGGAGCTTGCCTGCAAAGCCAAAGAACCCAGGTTCGACTCCCTAGGAGCCACATAAGCCAGATGCGCAAGAGGGCACATGTATCTGGAATTTGTTTGCAGTGGCTAAAGGCCCTGGTACATCCATTCTCTCTCTCTCTCTCTCTCTCTCTCTCTCTCCTGCCTATTTCTGTATCTCACTTTCTCTCAAACAAATAAATAAAAAAAATATTTAATAAAAATGAAAATAAAAAGACCCCACTAATAAAACCAAAATGGAGTTGTGGGCTGAAATTTGCAGGAACCTGAGTCAAGCCCCTGCCGATTTCCTTTACATTTCTACAGACATTGATGTTCTACCTTTCATGGAGGTCCTCTGGCTCCTTACCGAATATTTTATAATTTTTTAAATACTTTTAAATTATTGACAAAGATGTTCTCAAAGGTTCTTTGATAATTCCAGAGGCTTTTAGTCTTTGAGTCAGCAAGAGCCTTTAGAGACAAGGAAGCCATCCTATGGAAATCGAAGGCTTTTTCTTAAACACATTTAATCAGTTCCAACATGGGATCAAACCACCACCGGCAAAGGTAGGGTTCCACTTCTGTCACTTCCGTCGTGTTGTCTATTAGCCTCTGAGTCGAAGCTGCCTTCACAGCCTGGCTGGGCTGTTGCGCTGTCTGCTTCACCCCATCCTTCCTCACTCCTTCAACCACAAAAGCAAGCAGCTGGTTTTACCGATCTTGGGTGTCTAGTTGGTGGGATTTTGCATTACCGTGGAAACACACCTCTGAGTGTGTCAACGAGAGGGTTTCCAAAAAGGTTTCAGTAAGACCGCAGTGAATGTGGCTGCCTCTGTCCCATGGGCTGGGGTCACATACTGAGTGAGGAGGTGAACGAGAGCTGGACGCCAGCATTCGTTTGTCTTGCTTGACAATAGGTGAAATGTGACCAGCTGCCCCCAGCTCCTGCTGGCATGACTTCCCTGCCATGATGCACTGTACCCTCAAACTCCGAGTCAAATAAACCATCACTTACTTAAGAGACTATTGTTAGGCACTTGGCTTCTGCAATAAGAAAAGTAGCCATGCTGGAGCTGAAGAGATGGCTCAGCAGCTAAGGTACTTGCCTGCAAAGCCTAACAACTCGGGGTTGATTTCCTCAGGACACGCCTAAAGCCAGATGCACAAAGTGGTGCAGGAATGTGGAGTTTGTTTGCAGCAGCTGGAGGCCCCTGACACACCCATTGTCTCTGGGTCTCTCTTCTCTTTCTGTTTGTAAATAAATAAATAAATGTAATAATGCAACAGTCCTTCTAAGTATTAAGTCAACTCATTTCCAGGCTCAAAGTCTATAGTGATCCATTTGACCAAGTCCTCACCACAACCTGCCACGTCCCACCTGTACACCCAGGGACTACCTCACTCTCAGTCCAAGCCAGCGATTCTCTCTGTATCGTTCCAATTTTAGTATATGTGCTGCCGAAGCGAGCACAAAGGCAGCAATTCTCAAAGTGCCGTGTCTGCTACCCTTTCAGAAGCCTGGGAGGCGAAAACTCACTTCGACTTCCTGCACATTTTCTCAGAGCACAAGTAGTTTACTGGTAGGACCTCAGAAGCACATTTTTATCTACCAGTTAAAATACTACTAGTGGGGCTGGAGAGGTGGCTTAGTGGTTAAGGCACATGTCTGTGAAGCCTAAGGGCCCCGGTTCGATTCTCCAAGTCCCACATTAGCCAGATGTACATGATGGCACATGCGTCTGTGGTTCATTTGCAGTGGCTGGAGGCCCTGGTGTGCCCATTCTCATCCCCCCCCTGTCACTAATAAATAAATAAAAATAAAATATTTAAAAAATACTACTAGTGGTAGAGTTTTGAGGCAGAATTAAAGAATAGCTCCAAACATCTGGAAAGGTCTGTCCCTATACTCTTCCACGTTTTCAGCCACACAACCTTGTGCTGAGAGACTGTCCTCATCATCAGTGGCCTGGAATTGACAAACCACGCAAGGGAAGACCTTCTCCAGCAGGGGCTAAGCTGGGAATCGGTGACTCATGTTCACCCATATCTATCTCACCTTGACTCCGTACATTAAGTAAGTTCTGTCTATTAAGTAATCGGAGGGAGCAAGGTCAACAAAGACTAGCTACATGGGGGGTGCACGACTCTGAGTCCTTGGACTGATGAAGCCTGAAGTTCAGACTGGTTTTGTGTTTTGTTGTTGTTGTTGGTGGTGGTGGTTTTGTTCATTTGTTTAGTTTTTGAGCATCCTTTTGTTAGATTTGAAATTCCTGACCAAAATGCCTATCACTGAAGTGTCTTCTTTATAAACGGCTTTTAAGATGTTTCTCATTAGGGCTGCAGAGATGGTTTTGTTGAGGCGCTTGCCTGTGAAGCCTAAGGATCCAGATTTGACTCCCCAGGACCCACATAAGGCAGATGTATAAGGTGACACATAGGTCTGGAGTTCGTTTCCAGTGGGCAGAGGTACAATATTCCCTCTCTATCTGCTTCTCATTCTCTCAAATAGACAAAAAATAAATAAAATATTAAGAAATGCATTTTAAAAAATATATTAAACTAGTATTGCTAATACACTCACAACTTTTATCCCCACCTCATGGCAGTGGTCTAAACTGTTCTACTTCCTTAGGAACATAGCAATCAAATACCAAGTCCCTATGGATGTGGCAATTCCAAAACTAAAGTGATAAATTACAGTGTGATCAGCTGACAAAACTAGAATCGAATTCTCAAGATAGAATTGCTGAAAAGATTTCTAAGTCAAAGTGACCCCAAAATAGTAAACCAGTGCTGTTAATTTTAAATAAATTTCAAGAAAAGTCAAATCATAAAAATATACTTGGCAGATAAAGCTTGATTTATAGTTATGGACTTTCATCATCTTGTATGAAAGGACTTTTAAAAATTGGATTTATTGTGCATAAAAATGGATTGAGGCCAGTAGAATTCCAGTAGTTCCTCTCCTTGAGGTGAAAAGCAAGGTCTGGTGCAATCACAGAGCCCGAGAAATGGGTTCCAACTGGCTGCATTTCAGTATCAAAAAACAAGCTTGTCTTTAGGGACACAGAGAGACAATAAGACAAATATGAAATTTTCCACATAGCAAGGAGAAAAAGACATGTTAATAAAATCGTGGAAAGTAGGTGAAAACATTTGTGAGTACTATATTTTGCATTTTCCCAAATCCCTAACATTCACAATCCCCCATCTTATCATTCAATTCTCTCTATATTTGTGAAATTCGCCATCAGATTCTTTCTCTGGCACAGCTCTCAACCTAAACTTCACCTAGTGGGTGACCTGCTCTTGTCAAAGCCTTCCCCAGGTCTTCCCCATGTGCGCCTCAACCATGGAAAAAGACAGTGTCTGTTAGCATCCCCTCATCCTGCCTTAACAATAGCTTGAAGGCTGGTCACATATTGTGTAGTTCATCACTTAAAGCATAAACCTTAATGTCTTTGCAGACATTTTCACTGAAGGACAAGACTATCACAACCAATTTAAAATTTTTGGTTTTTTTGTTTGTTTGTTTTATTTGAGAGCAACAGGCAGACAGAGAAAGGGGCAAAGCGAGAGAGAGAGAGAGAGAGAGAGAGAGAGAGAGAGTGCCAGGGCCTCTAGCCACTGCAAATGAACTTCAGATGTATGTGCCACCTTGTGCATCTGGCTTATGTGGGTCCTGGGGAATTCAAACCTTGAACAGGGGTCCTTAGGCTTCACAGGCAAGTGCTTAACCACTAATCCATCTCTCCAGGTCCCTTGGGTTTTTTTTTTGTTTGTTTGTTTGTTTTTTCTTTTGAAGATCGGGTCTTGCTCTAGCCAAGGCTGACTGGGAATTCACTATGTAGTCTCAGGCTGGACTTGAACTCATAGCCATCTCTGCCTCTCTAGTGCTCGCCCGGCTGCATTTCATGAGTTTGTGATTCAGCTTGTCAATTCCTACGAGAAGTTAGCTAGAGAAACTTTTGAGTGACTATTGGGTGATCAGCCCCTCCAGGACTCAGGAAACATTCTGGAAGAGGTGCTGGGAGGAATGTAAGAGCAGGAGGATGGAGAGAGTTCTGTGGAATACTATCTTTTGGATATCACATGGCTGTAACACTCATGAAGTCACAATTGCAATGGTTTCTTGCTCAAGACTAATATCGCCAATGGAATGGGGAGAGGCGCCTAAGACCCCATTTCTCTGAAAGGAGCTGTTGCAGTCAGGTTCGCATTGCTGGCAGAAATCACCCAACCAGGGGCCGGGAGTGGTGGCGCACACCTGTAATCCCAGCACTGGGGAGACAGAGGTACAAGGATTGCTGTGAGTTCAAGGCCACCCTGAGACTCCATAGTGAATTCCAGGTCAGCCTGGACTAGAGTAAAACCCTACCTTGAAAAAAAAAAAAAAGAAAGAAAGAAAAAACCAACAACAACAACCAAAAAACCAACCAAGATCAGCTTGTGGGGAAAAGGGGGGGGATTATTTTGGTTTTATAGACTCGAGGGGAAGCTCCATGGTGGCAGGGGAAATGATGGATGAGCAGAGGGTGGACATCACCTCCTCGCCAACATCAAGTGGACAACAGGAACAAGAGAGTGTGCCAAATACTGGCAAGGGGAAACTGGCTATAATACCCATAAGCCCACCCCCCACAATACACCACCTCCAGGAAGCATTTGTTCTCAAGTGTCCATTAGCTTGGAACCTAGCATTCAGAACAGCTAAGTTTATGGGGACACCTGAATCAAACCATCACAGGAGCTATTGGCAGTTCATCATTCTTGGGGAAGGAATGTTGTTCTTTTGTGGTGTAGCCACTGGTAAATGGGTCATACTCAGGCAACCAATCCCAAGCCCATTTTCATGCAAACAGCTCTAACTTTAATTCAATGGGTGTCCCACAAAAAAGATATGAAAGTAGGAACATGGGGGCTGGGGAGATGGTCCATTAGATAAAGTGCTTGCCATCAGCTCTGAGTACTTGAGTTTGAGTCATCAGAACCTACATAAAAAAAGCTGGGGGCTGGAGAGATGGCTTAGTGGTTAAGGCACCTGCCTGCTAAGCCTAAGAACACAGTTCCAATCTCCAGGTCCCACGTTTAGCCAGATGCAAAGTGACACAAGGGCGCAATGCCGCACTTGCCCACAAGGGGGCGCACGCATCTGGATTTTGTTCACAGCAGCTGAGACTGCTGACGCGCCCATTCTCTGTCTCCTTCTCCCTCTCTGTCTCTCTCTCTCTCTCTCTCTCCAAAAATAAATAAAATAATTTTTTAAAAAAGCTGGAAGCTGTGTCAGGCTTCAGTAAAACCAGTGTACCTAGAAGGAGAAAAGAGGTGGAAACAGAATTTCCTGGAAGCTCATAAACTAAGCAATGAACAATCATGAGGGACCCTGCCTCAAATGAGGGGGAAGGTGAGGACCAACCCCAAAGTCCCCTGACTTCCACATGCATGTCTGGCACATACTCCTGCACTCACACATGAACACGCACATACATACCAAATAAATAATTCTTTAAAATATTTGATTAATTTATTTATTCATTTGAGAGAGAAAATGTGCATGCCAGTGTCTCCAGCAACTGCAAACTAACTTCAGACACATCTGTCACCTTGTGCATTTGGCTTTATGTGGGTACTGGGGAATCAACCTGGGTCCCTTGGCTTTGCATGCAAGAACCTGAACAGGTAAGCAATCTCTCCAGTTCAAATAAATAAAATTTTTTTATTTAAAATATTTTATTTATTTATTTGAGAGAGAGATTCAGAAATAGGCAGGTAGAGAGAGAGAATAGGCGAACCAGGGCCTCCAGCCACTGCAAATGAACTCCAGATGCGTGTGCCCCCTTTGTCCATCTGGCTTACGTGGGTCCTGGAGAATCGAGCCTTGACCTGGGGTCCTTAGGCTTCATAGGCAAGCGCTTAACCACTAAGCCATCTCTCCAGCCCCAAATAAATAAAAATTTTAAAAAAGAAAGTAGGCAAAGGATTAGTTGAGAAAAAGAAGGGGTTTAGTAGTAAGGAGAAAAGGGGGTGAATATGATTTATATACATTATACACATGTCAAAAAAAGAAGTCAGCTGGAATCTTGATTAAGGGTCTGTAGCATCTTTGATTTGGAGGATATTCACTTTTTAACAATATTGCGCTTCACCTTAATGTCTTTCAGCAATATTTTGTAGTTTCCAAAACATTTTATGGGGCTGGAGAATTGACTTAGTGGTTAAGGTGCTCGCTTGCAAAGCCTAAGGACCCAGGTTTGATTCCCCAGGACCCATGTAAGTCAGGTGCTCAAGGTGGCGCATGCATCTGAAGTTCATTTGCAGTGGCTGGAGGGCCTGGTATGTCCATTCTTCCTATCTGCCTCTTTCTCACTTTCTCGAATTAATAAATGAAATATTAGAAAACATTTTACATTTATTGTGTTGACTATTTCTAAGTATTTTATTCATTTTTATGATATTCTTTATTAACATTATCTTCAGATTGCTCACTATAAGCATTTTTTGAAATATGGGGCTGGAAAGATGGCTTAGTGGTTAAGGTGCTTACATCTAAATTCAAAGGACTCAGGTCCAATTCCCCAGGACCCACATAAACCAGATGCACTAGATGGTGCATGCATCTGGTGTTCGTTTGTAACAGCTAGAGGCCCTAGTTCACCCATTCTCTCCTCTCTCTCTCCCTCTCTCTCTCTCTCTCTCTCTCTCTCCCCCTCTCAAATAAATACAATATTTAAAAATATATATAAAATGGTGAATTTAGCCAGACATGGTGGTGTACATCTTGAATCCCAGCACTCAGGGGACAGAGGTAAAAGGATCATTGAATGTTGGAGACCAGCCTGGAACTTACAGAGTTTCCAGGTCAGCCTGGGGTAGAATGAGACCGTACCTTGAAAGAAAAAAAAAATCCCAAAACCAAATAAAAGAATGAATTTCACATATGACCTTATTCCTTACTAGTTCCAGTAGTAATTAGTGAATTTCTTTGGATTTCCTACATATGAGATCATATTAGCTGCAGAGCTTCAATTCTTTCCAATCTGTATGTCTTTTATTTTTCTTGCTTCATGATTCTGGCTTGAAACTATCCCAAGGTTAAGTAGAATTGGCAAAAGTAGACATCTTTTTCTGTTTCTGGATCTTAGTGGGGAAACCTTTTATCTAGCCATTCATCATTAAATATGTTCGTTATTGATTTTTTTTTGTGTGTGTGGTTTTTCGAGGTAGGGTCTCACTCTGGTCCAGGCTGACCTGAAAGTCACTATACAGTCTCAGGGTGGCCTCAAACTCTTGGCAATCCTCCTACCTCTGCCTCCCAAGTGCTGGGATTAAAGGCGTGCGCCACCACACCTGGCCGTTACTGATTTTTATAGGCAGCTCAAAATTTATTTTTAAAAAGCCTGCAATGTGTGTGTGTCTGTGCGTGTGTCTGTGCATGTGTTTGTGTGTGTGTCTGTGCTCCATCTTTTTTGGGACAAGGTCTCTTGCTGCTGCAAGCGAACTACCAGACTAGCGGGCCTCCAGCTTAGGCTTCTTCTGGCTCCACCTCCCCTTGCCTTAGAAGCTCTGGGATCACAGATACATGAGTCCCTTTCCATCCAGCATTTCATGAATTCTGGAGCTTCAACCCAGACTGGCAGGCTCTGCAAGCATCTTTAACAACTGAGGATTTTGAATGCAATGTATTGTTTTGGTCATCTCTTTGCATTTATTATTATAACTGTTGAGCTTCTGAGTTGTCCAGATTGATTTTCATCAAATTCAGGATATTTCTAACCACCATGTCCTCTGGCATTTGTTTTAGTTCTTTTTATTTTCTCTCTTCTTCTGGTATTCCCATTATATATATGAACATACTGGTGCCCCATGTTTCTCTGATGCTTTCTTCATTTTTCTTCAGTATTCTCGTCGTTGTTTTCTGTTCTGTACATCACAAAGTCCTTCTTTCTTCAACTTCCAGTTCATTGATTCTTTCAAATCTCCCCAGAAGTAAATTTTCATTTTGGTTATACCTTTCAACTACAGAATTTCTATTTTTTGTTGTTGTTGTTTGTATGTTTTATCTACTTAATTTGGACAAGACATTTTAAAAAATATTTTATTTATTTAAGAGAGAAAGGGGGGGTGAGAGAGAGAATGGGCACTCCAGGGCCTCTAGCCATTGCAAACAAACTCCAGACACAAGCGCCACCTTGTGCATTTGGCTTATGTGGGTACTATGGAATTGAACCTGGGTCCTTCAGGTTCAGAAGCAAGCACCTTAACTGCTAGACCATCTCTCCAGCCTGGATGAGACATTTTGATCATAGCTTCATTTACTTCATTTCATATTTTTTCATTCATTATTTTCAATAGAGAAATTTTGTTTTTATTATTCATTTCACTATTATCCCTTTTTAAAAATTAAGTAAAAACCTTGTATGGACACATCATGTGTTAGTGCCATCATTTCCCTCCTTCCTGCCCCCATTCCACTGAGGGCTCTCCTCAGTGAGATTGCTGGTATTCCCCTGGGGTTGCTGGTTATGAGATGTGAGAGCATCACTCAGTCATTGTGTGTGGGGGGAGGGGTTCATTCAATTTTGAACAAATACATAGTTATGTTTTGAAGTATGTGTTAAGTTTCTCTTGGTCAATATTGTAATCTGATCTCTTCCCTGTGTACTTTTCTAGTGTCTTTGCATGTCTTGTACTCTCTCTCTCACACACACACCCACATTTGAGATAGTAGATAACCAAAACTCTGAACACTAATTTCTCTCTTCCATTTTTTGTTGTTGTTTTTCAAGGTAGGGTCTCACTCTAGCCCATGCTGACCTGGAATTCACTATATAGTCTCAGGGTGGCCTTGAATTCTTGGCGATCCTCCTACCTCTGCCTCCTGAGTGCTGGGATTAAAGGCGTGCATGGGTTTCTCTCTTCCCTTTATGCCTTTATGGAGCTGCTTTTTTTTTTTTTCTTTGCTTATTTGTTTACTGACTTGACTGCAAGAGCTTCATGAAATCTAATTCCCTGGTGACTCCAACTCACATAGTGCAAAGCCTCTGGCATGTGCATCGTCCTAGGATGGTGGTGGCTTGTGCAAAGCTCTTTGTCTCTCCCTGGCCTCTGTTCAGTTGTCCATGCCTTACATCACAGCCCAGCTGTTAGCTGCCCCCCCCATTCCTAATGGGGTTCTCTTTTCTTCTATAATTCCCTGGGACACCAGTTGGTCCACAACTTGACCTAGCTCAGTTCAACTGAGGTATTTTTATGAAATCAGCCCTTGAGAATGGACTTTATTTTTCTCATTTTAAGAGTATCCCTGGCAGCTATTTTCTCTTTTCAAAAATTATTTATTTGTATGTGTGTGTGCGCGTGTGTGTGCATCCATGCAAATGAACACCAGACACTGGCACCACTTTTTTTTTTTTTTTTTTTTTTTTTTTGGTTTTTTGAGGTAGGGTCTCACTCTGGCTCAGGCTGACCTGGAATTCACTCTGTAGTCTCAGGGTGACCTCGAACTCACGGTGATCCTCCTACCTCTGCCTCCCGAGTGCTGGGATTAAAGGCATGCGCCACCACGCCCGGCTTTGGCACCACTTTTTGCTGCCACCTTTCCATGGCTGACTGGGGACTTGAACCTGGGCTGGCAGGCTTTGCAAACAAGCACCTTTAACCACTGAACCCCATTGTTAACTTTTCCCCAGTTTTATCTAGCAAATGAACTGGCATGCAGTTTTCATTGTGGCTGTCATAGTGTTGCAAGTTTTCTCCTAATTTCTTACCAAATCTCCAGTTTTAGGAAAAACCCTTGGGTTTGAGCGTCCCCTCACTGTGCTTCAAATGAAGTCTGTTTTTTGGGAGAATGTCAGAATTCTGTGCTTCCTAGCTGCCTTGCTTTCCCTTGGAGGCTGAGGGCTAGACTGTGGCAGTGACCTGCCTTCCCTTGAAGGGTCAATCTGCTTTACAACCGGAGACAGAGGCGGTCCTGGACCCTATAAGTGGGGGTGCATCAAGGTGGGGTCCCTCATCCTCCTGACTGAATTCACCAGGAAATATGGATTTGAAATGTGGTTGGCAGGCTGGAGGGATAGCTTAGCAGTTAAGGCACTTGCCTGCAAAGCCAAAGGACCCAGGTTCGATTCCCCAGGACCCATGTAAGCCAGATGTACAAGGGGGTGCACACATCTGGAGTTTGTTTGCAGTGGCTAAAGATCCTGGCATGCCCATTCTCTCTCTCTCTCTCCTGTCTATTTCTGTATCTCTTTCTCAAATAAATAAATTAAAATTTTTATTATTTATTTATTTATTTTGGTTTTTTTGAGGTAGAGTCTCATTGCAGCTCAGGCTGACCTGGAATTCACTTTGTATTCTCAGGGTGGCCTTGAACTCATGGCGATCCTCCTACCTCTGCCTCTCCCGAGTGCTAGGATTAAAGGTGTGTGCCACCCCGCCTGGCAAATAAATAAATTAAAATATTTTTTTAAAAAAAGAAATATGGATGGCCTGCCCCTGGGAGACATGGCATCACTGGGAAGGAGCATGGGGGCTCTGTTCCTTCACCACATCTGCCCACCAGGAGCTTCAGTTAAGGACCACTGGCACTTGCTATTGGCACATATGTGAATTTTGTCGAATAAGTATTTAAGTGGCTGTATGCTCTTAGAAAAATTTCCAGAGAATTTAAGTGGTTGTGTTTTTACCATTTTCAGCAATTATATGGCTGTTTTACTGCATAATGGCTTTACAGATCTCTACATACCTTTCCAAAGGTCTTAGTTCCTTCTTAAAAATTGAGTTCCAGGGCTGGAGAGATGGCTTAGTGGTTAAGGCATTTGCCTGCAAAGCCAAAGGATCCTAGTTCGACTCTCCAGGACCCACATAAGCCAGATGCACAAGGGGGCACATGCATCTGGAGTTCGTTTGCAGTGGCTGGAGGCCCTGGCATGCCTATTCTCTCCCTCTTCCTTCCAAAAGTTAACATTATAATTGCTAGGTTTTTGTTGTCATTTTGACTATTTTATTTTTAAATTGTAATAGATTGTAATAGTGGATAATAAGACACTATTTTGTCATCACTAAATTGAATCAGCTCTTCTCAGATTTATATGCAGATATAAAACCAGAAGAGGGAAACCACACGTGGTGGCAGATATCAGCAATCCCAGCACTTGGCGGCAAGGGGAGAGGAGTGCTTACAATTTGAGCCCAGCCTGAGACTACATAGTCCAGGTCAGCCTGGGCTAGACCAACACCCTACCTCAAGAAAGGAAAAAGAAAAAAAATAGAAGTGGGAACCAGGTATAAAGGTAACAGTACACATATTTTTCTTTACAGTTTTGAAAAAGCAATCACCAAGATGCAAGTGAATTCATATTTTATGATGAAAAATAATATGTAGGTAGTATTGGGACCCCCAGGTTTCATTTTGATTCTGCTTTATTAGACTATGGGTAATTCATCATAAATCCATGTTTGACTTTGTAAATCTACCCCATGAGGATCTTGTTTCTAACTTGGTTCCTCATTAGGACCAGGTTTGGTAGGATCCATATGGATGAGTAAAAATAGTTAAGATTAATTGTCACATAGCTAATTTTATTGAGTGTTTTACCAGACCATTTTAAAAGTCTTCTTTTGATCAGCCAAACCCAGGCAGAACCCCAAATGGTTTCTGCCCATGATTCCATGGCTAGAACCATGTCACACAACTACATGAGAGAGATATACAGGAACTGCATTTTTACCTAATCAAAAAGTGCAGCTAGCCAGGTGTGGTGGCGCATGCTTTTAATCCCAGCACTCAGGAGGCAGAGGTAGGAGGATTGCCATGAGTTCGAGGCCACCCTGAGACCACATAGTGAATTCCAGGTCAGCCTGAGCAAGAGCAAGATCCTACTGCAGAAAACAACAACAAAAAAAAGTGTAGTTTTAGCTGGGTGTGGTAGCTCATGCCTTTAATCCCAGCACTCGAGAGGCAGAGGTAGGAGGATCGTTGTGAGTTCAAGGCCACCCTGAGACTACAGAGTAAATTCCAGGTCAGCTTGGGCTATAGTGAGACTCTACCTTGGAAAAGAAAACAACAACAACAAAAAAGTGCAGTTTTATTAGCAGAGGAGGTTAGAATCATTATTTGGTTAAGCACTAAACTGGAGTCGGCCTCATTATTTCACAAGTTGGGGAAAATTGAAGAAACCCCCCTGTGGTGGCTTGAATGTGAATATATGTCCCCCATAACCTGAGTTCTTTTTGATTAAACTTTCAGCTTAAGTCTCCAGCAGGCCGCCGGAGGAGGTGTCACTGAGGGCCGATCTATTAGTTTGAGCTCCGTCTATTTGTGTTTGCTGGCTGTGGGTGGCTTCTTTCTGCTATGGAAGGGAGCCAGCTTCTTCCACCATGAGGATGCTTCCCCTGGATTCTGTAAGCCTGAAATAAATCTTTTCTTCCCACAAGCTGCTTCTGGTTGGGTGTTTGTCCAGCAACAAGAAAGTAACTGCAACAGCCCCTTCTGGATTTTTGAGACAGGATCTTAAGTTTCTTATGCTGGCCTCAAACTCCCTCATAGCTGAGGACGATCTACTCCCATCTTCCTGCCTCCACCTCCCAAGTGCCGGGCTGACAGGCCTGTGCTATCACAACTAGTGGGAGTCCACACTCTACGGCAGTCCAGACTCTCACCTAATACATCTAATTACCTGGCTTTCATTGTCCTTTTTTTTTTTTCTGTTTCAGATGTCACACAAAGAGATTAAACAACTTATCCCAAAGCACACATGTTCTAAACAAAGAAAAGACTAGATTTGGGGTTAGGGAAATGGCTCGGGCAAATTCTGGGTCAAACAAGAGACAATGTCTTAATAAGGTGGGCAGAGGAAGACATCTAACATCAAACTCTGGCCTCCATATGCATGTGCACCCACATGTACTCCCAAACACATGTGAACATGCACACACAGAGAGAGAGAGAGAGAGAGAGAGAGAGAGAGAGAGAGAGAGAGAGAAAAGACAAGATTCTGTGGCAGTACTGTGGACTCAAAGCCCAAGCATTAATGGTGTGTAAGGACATCTAGATGAACGCCTTTAAAAGACTCCATGATTCCTGAATTGTTTTTCTTTCCCAGCTATGCTAAGGTGTGCCTCAGGTACAGCCACTGCTGAACTTAATGAAATAAGGAAAGAGGGCCAGGGAGATGGCTCAGTGGTTCAAAGCACTTACTACCCAAATCTGATAAGCAAAATTTGGTTCGCCAGAACCCCTGTGAAGCCAGACACAGTGGCAGCAACCCTAAAGCACCACAGCCATGGGAACACGGTCAGAAGAATGCCAAGGCTCGTGGATCAGCGTGTCTGGCATTCACAGTGGCAGACAAGAGAGGCTGTGTCCAACAAGGTGGAAGATGAGGACCAACACCAAGAGGTTGTCCTCTGACTTCCACATGCATGCTGTGGCACAAGAAGAAGAAAGAAAGAAAGAAAGAAAGAAAGAAAGAAAGAAGAGAAAGAGAGAGAGAGAGAGAGAGAGAAAGAAAGGGAGGAGGGAGGGAGGGAGGAGGAAGGAGGGAGGGAGGGAGGGAGGAGGAGGGAGGAAGGAAGGAGGAGGAGAAAGAAAGAAGGAAGGGAGAGAGGAGGAAGGAAGGAAGAAAGCAAGGAAGGAAGGAAAGAAGGAAGGAAGGAAGGAAGGAAGGAAGGAAGGAAGGAAGGAAGGAAGGAAGGAAGGAAGGAAGGAAGGAAGGAGAGGGAGGGAGGGAGGGAGGGAGGAAGAACAAACAAGTGCAGACATGGCTGATCTCTTGTTTAGTCTTCTGAACCATCAGGCATCCACCTATAATGCAGAAGAAAAAAGACATCTGCATTTAACGGGGAACTTTGTATTTAGAAGAAGAGAAAAAAAAAGCGATGAAACTCAATTGTTTAATTAAGCATGAAAACCAAATGCTGACCTTTTAGGATAATAGTTGGCTCCTCTCAGAATGGAAAATAACTGCACGTGAATCAAAACCTGATGTGTGAACTATCCCCTCAAAGCAACATATTCGGAAGATGTTAGAAGCTTTCGCCAGGAAAATAGACATCTCTATTGTTCACTTCAAACTTACCATTACTAATGAAAAGCACAACGTGCAGCGGATGATGCTCCCCTGTGCCACTGTAGGGAAGGACTTGGATCCATATCTGCAAGGTGACAAGAACATGTGAAGAAGCCTAGTAAATAACTCTATTCTCTACTATATATATAATTACCATGCATAGAAGTATCTGGAGAGCAGATTTTTCGGCAATGCCAGCACTAGCCTGTATGACATTAATATAAATGTAGAACACATGCTTCCAAGTCTGTTTGCTCAACCATAAAATGAGCTGAATATTACTGACTTTGTTTCCTCCCTGAGGGTAAAAGAGCAAAGACAAGCGCCATGGAGGCATGACAAGGTCTATAACACACTGGCTGTGTGGTTACTGGACCTGGGAAATGCAAAGATTATCAACTTTTACCTTGCCAATGAGGGCCATTCCAGTATCAATTGTAACAACTGCCACCCCGCCCTCCACCACCATCACTATCATCAGCCCTTCATAACAGGACGCTTCACTGTCAAGCAAGGCTGATGGTCAGGCTTCTTCTCAAAGTATTTAAGTGCCACAAAACTCCTTTTCCTATTTTTTTTTCTTCATTGGACATGAACAGATTGGAGTTTGGGGGTCACGGGATCAGCTTTGGTATGGTTCTCACCTAGGTCCGCTTCTAGAGCACTTGATTTTCAGGACATGAGAGCTGTCTGGTATGCTTGTAGGCAGGATTCAGAAGCTTCAGCGTGCAGCACTCACTAGAGCCAGTGGTGGCAGATCGCACCTGTAATGACGGCACTCCAGGAGGCTAGGGCAGGAGAGAGGCTGAGGCAGGAGGACTGAGCATTCCAGGCCAACCTGGGCTACGCCGAATGTTTCAGGTCGCTGGACTATGTCATAAGGCCCTGTTTCAAAAACTAAAAACAGGGCCTGAAGAGATGGCTTAGTGGTTAAGCACCTGCCTGTGAAGCCTAAGGATTCCGGTTCAAGGCTTGATTCCCCAAGACCCACATAAGCCATATGCACAAGGTGGCGCATGCATCTGGAGTTCATTTGCAGTGGCTAGAGGCCCTGGTGCACCTATTTTCTCTCTATGTATCTGCCTCTTTCTCTCTCTCTGTCACTCTTAAATAAAAAAAATTTTTTTAAAAACCCTAAAAACAAAACTTCTTTAGAGTCTGGTGTGGTGGTTCGTGCCCATGATTCCAACACTCAGGAGCCAGACACAGGAGAATAGTGGGAGGGTCTAGGGCAGCCATATCTACAGAGTGGATAGCCAGACATCTCATTAGTATCAGACTGAGTTTAGACTCTACAGACTCCAGTTCCTTGACTGCTGTCTAAACATCTTAACTCTGCTACTTGATCCAGCCTCCATGAAAGCAGGTACCTCAGGGTGCCAGCCCATGGCACGTGAGCTTTGGTGGAAACTGAAGATCTAAAAGCCAGGGACAGCAGCTGGTAAACACCACTGTGAGCTGGTCTGGAGGAAAAAGGCTTACAGGAGGGCTGGAGAGATGGCTTAGTGGTTAAGGCGCCTGCCTCCTAAGCCTAAGAACGCTGGTTCCAATCTCCAGTGGTTCCAATCTCCAGGTCCCACGTTAAGCCAGATGCAAAGTGACGCAAGGGCGCAATCCCGCACTTGACCACAAGGGGGCGCACGCATCTGGATTTCATTCGCAGCATCTCTATCTGTCTTCCTCTCCTTCTCTCCCTGTCTCTCTCCAAAAAAAAAAAGGCTTACAGAAAATTGGGATCATACATGTTCACATGTGTAACAACATAATATACCTTGTCTAGATGTTCAGAGTATTTATGTGGACAATCTGAGGATAAAATACATCTTCGCAGAAAATTTGAGTAAGACAACTACGACTGTCTATTTAAAAGCTGAGCTGAAGGCTGGAAGATGGTCTAGCGGTTAAGGCACATGCCTGCAAAGCCTAAGGACCCAGTTTGATTCTCCAGGTCCCATGTAATCCAGATGCACACGATGGCGCATGGCTCTGGAGTTCATTTGCTGTGGCTAGAGGCCCTGGAGTGCCCATTCTCACTCACTGTCTATCTCTCCCTCTCTCTGTCTCTACTAAATAAATTAATTTAAAAAAAAAAAGCTGAGGTGAGCTTCCACTTTACACAGATTGCATGCAAGTGCAGCGACTTGAGATGGTGCTAAATGGTTAAGGGAGAACAGCATCATAAACAGGATAATGACATGACCTCTGCCCTCGGTGACTCATGATCAAATGGGACAGGCTGTTGACACACCCAAGCAACATGTTTTGGGGTAAAAGTTTATCTTGAGAATAACAACATTTTTCAAACTTTTTGACTTATCTAATTTGCTAAGCCTTTCCCTCTTTCTCTACTGGGACATCACATGGACACATGTACATACACCACACATACTGCGTCCACACCACATATACACCCAGGCAAAAAACAAATACCATAATAAATTAAGACCATTATCATACCATATGTAAAAATCAACTGACGTCAAAATGAATTAAAGATTTAAAACAGATCAGAAACTGTAAAACTACTACAAAGAAACATAGTGGAAAAACTTCTACAACATTGGTCTAAGCAATGATTTCCTGTTTAATTGTTTTTTATAATTTTTATTTATTTATTTAAGAGAAAGAGGCAGAGAGAGAATGGGTGCGCCACTGCAAACGAACTCAAGAGACATGTGCCACCTTGTGTATCTGGCTTACGTGGGTACTGACTAACTGAACCTAGGTCCTTAGGCTTGTCAGACAAGCATCTTAATCACTAAGCCATCTCTCCAGCCCTGATTTCCTTTTTAAATATGACCTCAAGACAGGTGATCAAAGCAAAAGGTAGACAGAGGGTATTATATAAAACTAAAGAGTTTCTTCACAAGAATGAAAACAACAATACAAATGGGTGATGGGTTGGGGAAAGTATTTGCAAGGCAAATGTCCAGTAGGGGGATAATGTTCAAAATATGAAAGGAAATAAAATAATATAAATATAATTTAAGAGTGGGCAAAGGACCTCTATAGAAGTTTCTCAAAATAAGACATAAAATGGCCTACAGACACATGAGAAAATATCCAACATCGTGAGTCACCAGGGAAACGAACATCAGAATCAGTGTCATCTCACACCTGTTAGGATGCCTGTAATCAAAGGACAAAGGTAACAGTGCTGGGGCAAGAATGTTCAAAAAAAGAGGCTGGAGAGATGGCTTAGTGGTTAAGGCATTTGCCTGTGAAGCCTAAGGACCCCAGTTCAATTCTCCAGGTCCCGTGTAAGCCACATGC
This sequence comes from Orientallactaga sibirica, assembly GCA_036365145.1. Lineage (NCBI taxonomy): Eukaryota > Metazoa > Chordata > Mammalia > Rodentia > Dipodidae > Orientallactaga > Orientallactaga sibirica. The sequence goes on from JAEOAD010000003.1 coordinate 87,325,352, forward strand.
ACATGGTGGCGCATGCATCTGGAGTTCATTTGCAGTGGCTAGAGGACCTGGCATGCCCATTATCTCTCTTTCTCTCTCTCTCCTTGCTCTGTCTCAAAAAAAAAAAAAATTTAAGTAAAATCTTTTTTTTTTTTTTTTTTTTTTTTTTAAAAAAAAAGAATGTTGAAAAAAAGGGAGCTAGCTGCAAACACTGTTGGGAAAAAATGTACATTAGCATAGCCACTATGGAATGTTGAAGAGAGGGTCTTCAAGGACCTAAAATTAGAATTACCATGTGATTCAATGACCTGATTCCTGAGTATTTATACCGAAGATCTGAACTTAGTTTGTGGAAGAGGCATCTGCATTTCTAGGTTCATTGCAGCACTGTGACAGTGCCCAAATCATGGAAGCCACATGAGTGTCCATCGTCAGATCAAGAAAATATGGTGGTATACACAAAGCAATACTCACCTGCCCAAGAGAAGGAAGTTGTCATTTAGAGAACATTCAGTTTCAGGAGCAAACACATGTTCTTCCATGTGGACTCTAAGTGAACTGAACTCGGAAGCAGAGAGTAGAATAAAGGTGACAAAAACTGGGGGATGGAGGGACGATGGTCAGAGGATATAAATCGACACAGTAAGGATGTTTTAGATGGCAGTGCACAACACCGCAAACAGTTAACAATACTGTATTGCACATTTCAAAACTGGTGAGAGGAAATTTCCAATGTCCACACCGCGATGGGTAACTATTTAAGGAAATGTTAACTAACTTAATGATTCCACATTGTATTCATAAATGATATCACCACTTTGTAGCCCATAAACACATGCAATTATAAATTGTTAATTTACAATAAAGAAGCTTAGCCGGGCATGGTGGCACATGCCTTTAATCCCAGCACTCGGGGAGGCAGAGGTAGGAGGATCGCTGTGAGTTCAAGGACATCCTGAGACTACATAGTGAATTCCAATTCCAGGTCAGCCTGAGCTAGAGTGAGACCCTACCTTGAAAAACAAAAAAATAAAAACAAAACAAAACAAAAAACCAAGAATTTTAGACTACTTACTCTGCAGTGGTGTTATTTCTTCCTGAGAACACCTCTCATGTCTTCTCTTCGTAACTTTCACTTTTCAAGCTGTAGGTCACTATCATTGTCTCTTTGGGCTTTTCCAAATGTCCCTCTACTGAGTCCAGAGGTGAGGAATAGACATGTTTATGTCTCTAAGAAGTAAATCATTTAAACTACCAAAATGTATATACAGCATACTCCCAGTTTAAAAGGAACTCAGTTTCCTTAGCAACTTTTCCCATTTATTACTATATAGCCTTTATCCTGCTTCCTGTTTGTAGGATCGTACATGACCACAGTTCACCTATCAGGTCTTAATAACCAAGTGATGTGATCCATGTAGGTAGCTATGACAAAATACAGGAAAGGTGGGTAGCTTGTGAGCAACAGAAACTATTTCTCAGTTCTGGAGGCTGGAAATTCTAAGACTAAGGTGCCAGGCAACAGACTCTGTTTGGCAAGCGTGTGCATCCTTGGATGAGGCCTTCTTCCCGCGCCCTCACGTGATCCGAGGGGCAAGCTAGCGCTCAGAGTCTCTTAGAAGGGTACTGACCCTATTAATGAGGACTTGACTCTCATGACTTCATCATATTCCAAAGCTCCTACTTTCCCATTTCACTTTGAGGGGAGCTTCAATCTAAGTATTTTGTGGGGATACAAATATTCAGACCACAGCAGTGATATTAGTACATCAAAGAAACCTAAGAAATGTACTTGTTTTCCCATTAAAGGCCATTTCCTCCTGCAGGATCCAACCCAAAATAACATGGTATTGTTCTCTTGTTTCCTTATTCTCCCCTGGTCTGAGTTTCCTCTGTTTTTGTTTTCTCTATAGCTTTAAAGAGTATCAGTCATCTGTTCGTTTGTCTACTGTTTTCCTCATGATTAGACTGGGTAGACTGAAGATATAGGTCTTCATAGCTACAGAGAAGTAAAAGTGCCTTTATCATATTGATAACTTATCATTGGTACTGTTTTCCATAGACATTGGTTGTAGCAGTGCCTGTCAATGTTTAAAAATTTTTAATTCTTTTTAATTTGGTCTGTATGATGTATGTTAGCGTGGATGTGTGTGCCATGGCACGTATGTGGAGGTCAGAGGACGTTTGGGCTGGTCCTTGCCTTCCACCTCATTTGAGGCAAGATCTCTCATTTTTGTTCAGTCAGTCCTTGAACTCCTGGGAAATTCTTGGCTTCACTGCCCTTCTTACTATAGGAATAGTGGGCTTACAGAAGCCCACCAAAGCCTCCAGCTGTTAGTGGGGGCTGGGCATCTGTATTCAGTGTTGTGTGGCACTTTATCCACTGAGCCCCGCTGTCAGCTTTTTGTTTTATGAAAAGGTGATTAATGTTCCTTTTCCATATTTTATTCTCTGGAAGCGAGTCACTGACTCTGGACTACATGCACAGGGTATGGTGCCAGGCCTGAGAGCTCTGAAAGACAGTTCTGCATGGGCTGGCATACATCTGAAGGAATTCCACTTATTTGCAATAAAAAAAAAAAAATCAAAGACAGAAGAGATGAGTAAGAGATACTAGCTGCTTATTTCCCAGACAAGAGTTTTAATACAAGGTGATATCTGGATCAAAATTGCCTTTCTAGAGTCAGCAGGAGTTTGTTGACAGGCAAGAAGTTTTCCACTCTCTTAAAGCCAGATGCACAAAGTAGTACATGTGTCTGGAGTTCATTTGCAGTGTCAAGAGGCCCTGGAATGCCCATATTCATTCATTTGCTTTCTCTCCTCACAAATAAATAAATTAATTAATTAAAATATATATAATATTTGGTTTTTCCAGGTAGGGTCTCACTCTAGTCCAGGCTGACCTGAAATTCACTATGTAGTCTCAGGGTGACCTCGAACTCTCAGCGATCCTCCTCTCTCTGCCTCCCAAGTGCTGAGATTAAAGGTGTCTACCACACCCAGCTGAAATATTTTTAAAGGCAAAAATGATCTACAGCCTACTATAAACAATGCTCACTACAAATGCCTAATGAGAACATCCAACGTAGAGGTTACATACACATATACAGTCTTCACACAATGCTTGACCTACAAGAGGGTATCTTATATAGTAGTTGGCTATTGCATCACTCTCTGCCCACACAATTATTTTGAAATGTCAGAGGTGAGAGTTCTATATATTGTGTCATTGAATACTCTAATATAAAATATCCCATTTTCCAAAAATAACGCACCTTTGCCAACATCTAGTCACTCGGAACCTTTATGTAGCAGTTGTTCAGGCCCTTCCCCACCTGACCACACTCTCTGTGCATTTATACCTAGGCCAACTTCTTTAATTTTGAAATTTTGAAATCTGCCACACATGTCTGCCATGCTCCATATGTTGAAGATACTGCCTCTTCTGTGGAGTGACCTTGCCTTCAACTCTGCCTACTGAAACTCTACCTGCTGCTTTGGGCTGGCTCCAAGCCCACCTTTACAAGACTGCAGACTGTGTGGACAGGCACATTACACAAACACCAAAGGTAACAAAATAAAATGATGCAGAGGAAGAATGGTGAATTAAAAAAAGTTCTTTATTAAACAAGTTAAATACAACTAACAGTTTATTTAAAAGTTCAATATTATTGGATCCCTTTTGCAGCATCTATTCTGGGAATAAGAATCTTGTCAAACTTTTTAATGATAAAGGAAATGATAAAAATTGAACAGATATTAAAAATATTCTTCAACAAACATAGTTAAGTGAAGAAATAAAAACACATAACCATACAAACTATTAAAATATGAAACCAAGATACTGCATGTGTTTAAAATGTCCCTGATATACTCCAGTGAAGGTCAAGTAATCTACGCCCAACAACAAAAACGCACCTTCCATAAAGGCATCATACTGTTTTACAGAATAATTTCGTTTTGTATTCTTTTATTGAGATACTCTCATGTAGCCCAGGCTGGCCTCAGAGTTACTCTGTAGCCCAGGCTAGCTTTAAATGATCCTCCTGCCTCTACCTCCCACGCGCTGGGATTACAGGCCTGTGCTACCACAACTGGCTTATATGCAGAATGATTTTAGAAAGGATTAGGTGTTGGGTATGTGAGCTGTCCATACTCAGCAAAACATACTTTACAGATGAAGATGTTCACTTGTACTTAAAGGAAGACAAAACAAAGCCTGTGATTTAAACATCTTGATTTGAGGGTAACTGTGGGATTGACTGTTTTGCCAAATTCCAATGTCGTAATTGCCAAATGTGCTATCAAAAGTCGGTTATTCAAATTTTTTAAAAAAAGAATGTCTTCCAAAAATGTTAGTATTTTAGGGTAAAAGGAAATTTATTCTTTGTTCATGACTGACCGTGCTTAGTTTCTATGGTAACACAGAAGCAATACAAGGAGATGGTCCTACAGAAAAGCCCGTCTCCTCAGCAATTCAAACGGTATTATACAGGATTTCACCAGGAAGAATGGTCATCACAGGTTTGGCAGTTTTCTCTGTTTAAAACACAACTTTGCCCCATGACATCCTCAAACATAAGTGACTGGCAGTCCACATGGAGAAGTGGTATGAAAGGGGGCTGCCAACAGACGGGAAGGCTTGCACAAAACCAAGTCTGCCGTGTGTATGTGTAGTAAGGAGGCAAAAGGGGTTCCAACAGTTCACCCCAAACTCGCCCGCATATAAATACTGTAAGTCAGGTGCTACAGCTTGAATGCATTCCCGGGTTCTATAGGCAAATCTCCCGGCTGTTTACGGTTCTTCACCAAGGCTGAGGCCGGGTGTGCTCAGTCTGAGAGGGAAGGGGAGCGTGCGGAGCGGCCGCTGGCGGGGCTGGAGAAAGCGAAGGGCTCCCTGTCCCTCTCCCTGGCGTCGTGCCTGTGCCTGTGCTTGTGCTTGTGCTTGTGCTTCTTCTTCTTCTTCTTGTGCTCGTGGTGGTGGTGGTGGTGGTGCTCGCTGTGCTTGGACGACACCGACTCCTTAGCAAACACCGACGGGGGAGCCACGGGCACCGGGTGCATGCTCATTTCCAAAGGTGACTGTTCTTGACCTTCGAGACGAAAAATACCCATGTGAATCACTGTTGGCAATAAGGACAATGAAACTAAAGTAACAGGAAGCTGATGACAAAATCATGCAAGAAGGGATTCTTAAGTATTTATCACTTTCATTAGGAATGAGAAGAATCAAAATAAGACATCCAACTAGTTCTGCAGAATTTTAAGCATTTTGGCCATTAGCTGAATATATATATGCTCTTTTCATCTATACCAATTATAACATATTCCAGTGTGTTACTATTATAGTTCAAGCATTAATACTTTATAAGTATCATGCAGAAGCAATAGTAATTACATGTGTACTATCAGCTGTTGGTCAATGAAAATATAACTCCTTCAAATGCAGTTTTACAACAAAGTATTATAAGGGACAGTATTTTGTTTGTGTCACTTAGACAATGACTAATACAAACTTACATATCCTAATTACTGATAATGATGTCTTAGTGAAATTAAGCGATACTTTTAGTTTCCTAAGATGACTTCTGGGAATATATAGTAAGTGAGGTCTTCTGGAGGATTCAGCATATGTAAGAAAACCAGAAACATGGGGAGGATATAAAGGAAATATTCCCACATAAAGACAATAGTATCAGTAAAAAAGTAAAAATTAGGTTTAGACTAGGTTGTCCTGTAAGCCTTCAGCATATTATATCTCTGGGCCAAGTCCTCACCTAAAATTTTAGATTGAATGTTCTCAAAGGTTCTTTCTGGTTCTAACTCTAGTGTACAAGAATGTTTTTCTTCCAGAGCCATGGGCTTGGTGTCCTTAGGCCATGCTCTAAGAAACAACCTAGAGTTAAAACAATGGTAAGGCTTTATAAAAGCTCCACTTATTTAAGATTATTTATTTATTTATTGATTGATTAGAAACAGGGGAAGAAAGAGAGAATGGGTGCCCCAGGGCCTCTAGCCACTGCAAACAAACTCCAGACACATGCGCCATCATGTGCACCTGGCTTACGTGGGACCTGGAGAATGGAACCAGGGTCCTTAAGTCTTCGCAGCATGCATCTTAACCACTAAGCCATCTGTCCAGCCCAATGGTAAGGCTTTATATGCAGCCAACAAAGGAAAAGCTGGTTTCCCCTCAGATCCCTTCCCTTCTAGATTGAAGTGGTCATCCAATCTTGTTGGCCCTCTAGCACTTCCTAAGTCTGTCCCTACCCCAAACCTGTCTATAGGTACATTCAATTCAGACCACCTCATTTCATCTGGACACAGTCCTACTCTCGCATTACCTGATTCCTACCTCAGGCTGAAGAGTCTCACACCCTAGCCCATACTTTACAGAGCTGCACAGCTGCAGTTCTCAGAATGTAGAAGCAATTATGCCCCAAAAGGTTCTGTGTCAATATCTAGAAACATCTTGGGTGGACAGGCAATGTTATTGGCATCCTGTGGATGTGGATAAAGGTCAGAAATGCCATGCCAGACATCACATACTGTACTAGCCAGGCCCCTAACCACCACCCAAAGAATTACTATGTGTGAAGAATTAGTGATGCATGCTTTACTTGCAGGACACGAAGAAGTCAAGCTGGTACTGAAACAAGAGCTTGCTCTCTGCTGGCTAGCTTTCATAGTGCCAGGCACTATGTAGGCTACTGTGGGAGAAAAAGTTATCCAGTCTTACCTGGAGATGGATCCGGGGAGCTACACAACTGACCTGCTAGACAAGATGTGCCCACTGGTGCCACAGTGGCATGACTGAAAGAGGACAATTAACTGCTCTCTGATTGGGCTTGTGGCCCACGCCTACTACTGAGAACCTAGTCAAAAGTCTGGGACTGAAGAAGTCATAGACCCTAGGAGGGAGAGAAGCGACTACTATCCTTTGGCTAAATGGACATGTTGTGCCCCTCCGATTGCCTTCAAAATATTTATGTTTACTCCCATAGATAAGTGCTGCTCTCACCTTTTGTCATGGAAGCTTCTTTTTGCAGTTGGTGATGACTCAACTGGGGAGACTCAAAACTCATCAAAGTGCCAAGAGTAAGTGACTGTTGAGTGCTCAGAACTACTTGTGACATCTATCACCCCCTCCAAGGCTAAGGGAACACTGTGTAAGTAGAGGCAAAAAGAAGTTAAGAGCCAGAAGATGGCGAAGATGTGGGGAATGCTATCTTCTGGACATCACATGGCTGTTGCAGTCACGACCTCACAGGAACTGTGTTACCTGCACAATATGGGGCCATCAACATTCTACAATGGACAGATATGAGGACCTCATTCCTCATTCCTGAGTAGTTATTGGCACTTAATGGTTGCTGAGGAGGGTGAGACATTTTCTTTAGTTGTAATTAAATGGCATGTGCTTTGTAACATAATCTCTACCATGCTCATGCAAGCAACCCTAATTAAATTCAGGGACACACACACACACACACACACACACATCACAAAGGTATCAGAGTAGGACTAACTAGAGAAAAAAGGGGTTCAGCAGGAAAGGAATGGGGAGGGAGACAACAGATGGTAATGGGAAGGGATTATAAATCAAAATATATACAGGTATTAAAATGTCAGTAAAAGCTGGGCGTGGTGGCTCACGCCTTTAATCCCATAAAATTTAGGAGGATCATCAAAGGCCACCCTGAGAATACAGAGTGAATTCCAGGTCAGCCTGGCCTAGAATGAGACCCTACCTCGAAAAAAAAAAAAATGTCAGTAAATAAAATTTTAAAAAGGAAAAAGCTAACTATATGTATTTGTGCTTACATAATAAAAGGGGGGGTGGCTGGGGAGGCGGCATAGCTGTTAAGGCGTTTCCTTGCAAAGTCTAACAATCCGAGTTTGATTCCCCAGTACCCATGTAAAGCCAGATGCACAAAATGGTGCATGCAGCTGGAGGCCCTGGTGCGACCATTCTCTCTGTCTCATTTCTACCTCTCCTCTGCTTGCAAAAAAATAAAGAAGAATTTTTTTTAAAAAAAGGACCAATGTTGACCAGACTAGAAAGCTACAAAATGATCTTTCGAAAAACAAAACAAAACCCACCCAGATTTTTCAATAAAATATACTTCAATTTTTCAGTGTCTTTTCTTTGTATAACGTAGCTTCTTAGCACTAATTTTAATCCATATAGCCCCAAATTATGGTTTTCACCAAAACAGGTATCACCATAGGCATATTCTAACAACTCACTGTGGCATAACTTGACTGACAATTACAAACCATGCGGAGGCCACTGTGCCAGCCTCATCTCCCATGCCTCCTGTCTAGGCATACTTGTACACTCACTGAGCACTTACAAATGCCATTCCCTAGGCTGGAATACCCTTCTTTATATCTTGTTTGACTCACACATCCATTTAGCAATCATCAGATACTACATGCCAAGTAGAGAAAACAGCAACAGACTGGACACATCTCACCCTCCAGGAGCTTTCAGATGCTCAAAGAAACTAAGCACACAGAACAATGAAAAGACTGAACATAATGAGAAACAACAGACCAGGAGGCCTTTAAATCAGTCCCAAGGGAGAGCCAGACGGACCAATTCTCCAATGAAGTAACAGCAAAGCTGTAATCTAGAGGGCACAGGGAAGCAAGGCACGTTAGTCCTTTAATGACTTTAAGCTCAGTTCAAAGGGTTCCCCCAAACTACCCACAGGGATTAGCTCCTTCATGTTCTCACAGTACAAGGAGGATGAGGAAATCAGGCGTGGAGATTGGGTAACTTGCCCAGGATAGGGCTGACAGAATGGAGCTACGAGCACAAAGAGCCCGCCTCGAGTGGGAGCTCTTCACTCTATGGCTCAGTGCCCTCTGTACAGACAGCCTGTGGTGTTTCTTACATCTCCTCCACTGGAACGGCAGCTTCTTCAAAACACGCAGTATCTTCTCCAGCTTTGTGTCTTAGTATATGGCAAAGAATCAAAGAGCCCCCACTGACCCCACCACATCTGACAGAGCTTCCTGAGCAAATGTACAAGTGAATTTTTTTCCAAATAAGATGTACAAGTATATGCAATTTGAAAGTCACTGATTTTGAGAGAAGGATAGAGCACAAGACCTGTGTACATTATTCATGCAATTGCTTCTGTTACTACTGTTCTTTACTGTTCTGACAATTTGGAACACATGAACAAGGGTTCCTTTACACCTTACTGTCCCGAGATTCTTATGTGCACGATTTGTTCCTAAAAAGCCAACACTAGCACTGCTGTAAAAGCTAAGCAACTGTGTAGATAACAGAAGCAAATCTGGGATCTGAGTGGTGTGTGGTACCTGCATATAAACTCTGAAAGAATACCTGAGCAGGTGTGCTTCTATTATATGGTCTTAAATTCCATTGAAATGAGTGTGTTCCTGATGCTATAAATATAGGAAAGTAGAGCCTCATCTGAGAGAACATGGTGGGTGGGCAGTAGGTACCAAGACTGATGAGCCACACGAACAATTCAGCTCCTAGCTCATCAGGAGTCACTCTCCATCAGCCGACTTTGACAACGTAAGTTGCCTATGCTATCTGCAAACTTTAGTCTGAGGCCCTTTCCTGCACTGACGAGTTTCATCATCTAATCCAAAACACCTGCCACGCTATTTGGGTCACAGAAAAGCCAATAATTACATTGGAAGATGTACTTCCCAGAAAAGGGAAGAGTCAATTAGACAAATTAGTGTTTGTGGGTTTATTCTTTTCCAAGAAATACTAACCATTTCAAAAGTGAATCCAACCTCTTCCCCGCAGGCCTCTGAGTTTTAATTAAGGGCATATGATTACAAATCTTGATTTGTAGGAGATCTACCAAGAACACAAAGCCTGACCAGCTCCAGGGATGCAGGTGTAAGTATCTATGGCTCCTGTAACAAATGACTGACTCCAGGACTGAATCACAGTATGTGTGAGCCGGACACATGAGATATAATACCAAGAAGCTCAGTCATGTCAAACCAATTCAGGAGTCAACTCTTCAATGGTGCTCTCTCTCCAGAGATGTAGTTCATCTCATCAAAGTGTCAACCAAACGGAAGTGCCCCACCATCTATAAACTTGAACCCAATTATGCATCAAGATACAACTATAAATTTATAGTAACTACTTTAATTATATACAATTACATAATTAGAAAAATATACACTTGAAAACTACAAATTGAAAAATGTAACTCGGGCTGGAGAGATGGCTTAGCTGTTAAGGCACTTGACTGCAAAGCCAAAGGACTCAGGTTTGATTCTCCAGGACCCACGTAAGTCAAATGCACAAGGTAGTGCATGTGCCTGGAATTCGTCTGCAGTGGCTGGAGGCCCTGATGAGCCCATTCTCTCTCTTTGCCCCCCCCCTCTTTTTCAAATAAATAAGTAAAAATAAAATATTTTTAAAAATCTAATAAATACATTGTAAGGGAAGGAAAAGATATGGACTAGAAATTTTAGACTTAAAAGATACAAATGAGATATTAGACAACTTTATGTTGACAATGATTTAAACAAATGCATTGTAAAAAATAAAGATTTCTGAGTCTACTAAACACCAAGTAGGTATTTAATGAATTTTTAGTTACTACTGTGGTTATGATCTTTAAATTCTATCTTTTAGGCATATATACTAAATTATGAATAAAATAATAGGATTTGCTTCAAAATAATGCAAAAATGAAGAGATAAGAGTACAGATTAAAAAAGAATGTCCATGAGTTGGTCACCACTGAAACCAAGTAAGGGCTGGAGAAATGGCTCACTAGTTAAAGGTCATTTCTTGCAAAGCCTACAGGCTCAGGTTTGATTCCCCAGTATCCACATAAAGCCAAACATACAAAGTAGTATACGTGTCTGGATTTAGTATGTGGTCTCAAGAGGCCCTGGCATGGCCATTCTCTGTGTCTGAACTTCTTCCTTTCTTTCTAATAAATGACAGATAATAGACAGGTAATAGACAGATAATGTTAAAAAGAAACTAAACAAAATGCTTCTTCGTGTGTGTGTGTGTGTGTGTGTGTGTGTGTGCGTGCGCGCTTGCATGCGCCTTGTTTGAGGCAGGGTCTCACACTATAGCCCAGGCTAGTCTGGAACTCACAGAAATCATCCTACTTCAGCTTCCAGTACTAGACTTAGCAGCATAAGCCATCATGCTTGGCTTCTAATTAGAACTTTCTGAACATCTGACCTAATGCTGTGCTATCACAAATATCTGCTAACTCTTAAGTTTTCATTTACTATAGACACTGTATATTTTCTATTTGCTTTAATTCTATCTTTCCTGAGAAACTTTTGTAAATATAATAGAAAGTGATAAATACAATTTCTTTTCCATGTGGATCATATTAATGATCAGATTTTGGAATATATGTTTATACTGATGGTAGTATAATGATGTTACTCTATAAATCTTTATCAAGAGAAAGAATATTCCTGACCCTGTGACACAAATATTTACACACATAATTCCATTGCTGTTTTGGGGGTTTATGTATGCCTAGTAACTTGAGGTCCTCCACAGTTAGGCATCACTCATTTTCAAGGTCTGAGGAGTCCAGTAACCTGAAACACCTATCTCTATTTTAGATGACAGATGTATCAGAGGAAAAAGAATTATATATGTATATATAATTCAAAGTACTGAAAATTTCCCATATCACATAGCATTGAGAGAACAAAAGATATTCAAAGTTTTGTTATTCTGTCCAACATAAAATCTTCCCTGAAGACCAAATAAGACACTTAAGCTGTGGTGAACAAATATAAACCACAAACGGAAATACTTAATACAAGCCTCATGTGAAAGCCACTCAGCCCATCAGATAAAAATGCTGATAGGAAACAGTGAATAATCACCTAATTTTGTTAAATTCATTCACATCAGGTTTACATATTTAAATTTAAGACAAACCATAATTTCTATTGGGAAAGACATGAATTTTACTTGGTGGATCTTTAGATAACATAAAAAAGTGTTGAATAATATTATAATTTAAAGATAAAAATCAAAGTCTGTTTTCTGTTTTTCATATTCAGTTTCAAAAGAAAGATCTCGAGGGAAAATATCCATGCTTCTAAAAAACTGTTTTAGGGCTGGAGAGATGGCTTAGCGGTTAAGGTGCTTGCCTGAAGGACCCATGTAAGCCAGATGCACAAGGTGGCACATTCATCTGGAGTTCATTTGCAGTGGCTGGAAGCCTTGGCATGTCCATTCGCTCTCTCAGCCTCTCTCTCTCTCTCTCTCAAATAAATAAGTAAAAATAAAAATATTTTTTAAAAATTGTTTTAAATTTAAAATAAAACCTCAAGCCCTACAGCTGTGCTCTTTTGCATTATGCAATCAAGTGTTACATAATATAGAGCCTCAGCTATGTAGCTAAAGGAGCTCCCCTTCCCTCTGTTCTCATTCGCCCCACCCCTCCTGTCTTCATCCCTACAATCCCTAAAGCAAGCTAGAAGACAGTCCTGTAAGCTCTTCCTCCACAGCTACCTGGATATAAGTCTCAAGATACCTGGGACTTCCTCTCACTCACTTCCTGAACCAAGGCAGCCCTGAGCCTCAGAAACAACCTGAGTGAGAAGATTCCTGGATGCCACGAGAGACCAATGCCTACAAGGATCCCTCAACTGAATCTTTTTCAAAAGACACGAGTCTAGTTTTTCTAGGTATATAATAAAAGATAACGTTACTACCATTGTACCTCTCTCTCGTGAACCCCCAACTCAAACACAGAACAACCTGGCTACCACAGTAGAATACCCCCACCCCCCACAGCTCCTCAACCCCTCTTTTACTACCAACTTGATTAAGAGTAACATTTTGTTGCTGTCATACCCAAAGGTGGATCTCACAGAAACACTGACACAACAATGGCTACTGTGGTACTGCCATTCTTCAGTGTCATGTCTGTTAAAGGACCAATGTGTTATGGAAAAAGTGCAAAAATTCCAGATAAATGCATGTAAAATAAACCTTTAGGATATTCCCCTTTGGCCAGGTATGGTGGTGCACACTCTTAATACCAGCACTACACAGAGGTAGGAGGATTGCCGTGAGTTCGACGCCACCCTGAGACGACACAGTGAATTCCAGGTCTAGGTCAGCCTAAGCTAAAGTGAGATCCTACCTCGAAAAACAAACAACAACAACAAAAAAGAATTTCTAAATTTTGAATAATACTGCTATCCATGTGGGACCTTTTTATATCTTGAAGCAAAATGTTTACTAGTATGTGAAATGATCCATATAAAAGTGCCCACACATGCACAGCAGCTAAAGCTGAAATTTCAATGTTTTATATGTTCCCATTCCCCACCATTATCCTCATACCTTTCTTTCACTAGCCTTTCCATACATGCAATGAAAACTATAATATGAAGATTTCACAAAAAACTGAAAAGTGGGATGGAGAGATGGCTTAGCAGTTAAGGCACATGTCTGAGAAGCTTAAGGACCCTGGTTTGATTCTCCAGGTCCCACATAAGCTAGATACACATGGTGGTGCATGCGTCTGGAGTTTGTTCTTAGTGCCTAGAGGCTCTGGCATGCCTATTTTCACTCTCTCTTTCTCCCTCTCTGTCTTTAATAATAAATAAATAAAAATAAAAGTAATATGGAATAACAAAAGCACTGATACAAGAGCACAAGAAGGTGTTTCAGCCTTTACAAAGTCAATATGCCACATCACTATGAAAATCCAAGCAAACACTTAAATTTTTTATGAAACAGAAATTGACTTGATTCTAGGAAATTCACACAAAATTTACTATTTCACTGGTAAGGAAGGCAGATGGAAACATCACTCTCCAACTCCATGGTGAGTTTAAAATTCGATGAGCTTTATAGCTTGAAAAGCCTTCATATGAGTAAAAGCTTACCAGGTATAATCATGTAACAGGAGTATACAAACCAACCAGACACTCGGGGGCTGGGAAGCAGCTTAGTATTTACAAGGGACCGAGTTTCATCTCACGCAACAAGCACACAAGCAAGAAGATGAGAGGAGGAGGAGCAGCAGCTGCATGTGGTATGATGGGGCACACAGCGCACTGAAACTAGAAGCAACTGTGCTCCCAACATCAAAATCTCTAAGTGGTGCTTTTGCTTTAAGTCTGTTATTAACACATCTCTCCGCTCCTCAAATTAATAACCATTACTCTTCTGTTTCTATCAAACAAACCCAGATTTCAAAAGCAAGATCTACCCACTGAAATATAGACGTTCTGATTCATGACTTTTAGAAAAACTTATTCTTTAAAAGTGATTTTGGACAACTACAGGAACAGCAGAGAATTCAACAAGTACAGAAAATGCCACCCAAAGAGAAAAGCAGTTCTGGAAAAGAGGTGAAAGGAGATGTAACCTCTGGGAGTAACAGTGCTGACAAGAAGGGTCCCAAAGGTGGTGGCACTGTAGTAAAGGTCAGACACATTCTGTCTGATAAACATGGCAATATCATGGAGGCCATGGAAAAGTTAAAGTCTAGAGTGAGATTCAGTGAAGTGGCCACATAGTATAGGGAAGAAAAAGTCAGGCAGGGGCCACCTGGGTTGGATGATCAGAGGGCCCATGGTGGGACCATTTTAAGAAGTGGCATTTGCCTGGCCTGTAAGTGGGATGGATAAGTCTGTGTTTACAGATCCACCAGTTAAGATAAAATTTGGATATCATATTATTATGGTTGAGGGGAAAAAACAGTATAAAACACTAAAAATAAAAAGTGATTTTACTTTTTCTGCCTTGTCCCATCAACACTTTGGAAATTTAATCTCTGTTTCCTGGTAGTACTTGTTATTTGAACTATGAGCTTCTCTTGATAAGTGGCAGAGGAAGAGAATAAGCAGACGTCCATGTACAGTGGCTGAAGAGGGAACAAATACACCTGACCAGAAGTGCCTTGTTGAAAGGTGAGCCTGATGAATCTGAGCCAGTCTACACACAGAGCAGGTTCAAAGTTCTCTGTGCACAGCATCGAGTGCACAATATTCAGCCATAAGCACACCAGGTCACCGTTTGTCTTTTATAAAAGTAGAATGATACATACTTTATGGTTATTATTCAAGTCCTAATATACAGAAAAGGCACCACAAGAAAGGAGCAAAATATTAATGTTATCTGTATATACAACAGCACAGTGAGAGATGATTTCTTTTCTCATCTATTTTTCTGGTATTTCCAGACTTTCTATATATTAGGTTTTCTTTTTTTTTTTTTTTTTTTTTTTGGTTTCTTGAGGTAGGGTTTCACTCTAGTCCAGGCTGACCTGGAATTCACTATGTAGTCTCAAGGTGGCCTCAAACTCACTGTGAACTCTGCCTCCCAATTGCTGGGATTAAAGGCGTGTGCTACCACACCCAGCTGAGTGTATTAATTTTGAAACTGATAAAAAACTATTTTGATTTGATTTGATTTGATTTGATTTATTTTTTTGTTTTTTTTTTTTTTCAAGGTAGGGTCTCACTCTAGCTCAGGCTGACCTGGAATTCACTACATAGTCTCAGGGTGGCCTCGAACCACAGCAATCCTCCTACCTCTGCCTCCTGAGTGTTGGGATTAAAGGCGTGCGCCACCACACCTGGCTTTAAGGTCAGCATGAGCTGGAGTGAGACCCTACTTCCAAAAAAAAAAAAAACAAAATAAAATAAAATTCACTTTTATGAAACCAATGTACCGCCAAAGTTCTAGATTTTTGTTTTAGTTTTTTTATGTTTTTTTTTGAGGTAGGGTCTCACTCTAGCCCCAGGCTGACTTGGAATTCACTAGGTAGTCTCAGTGTGGACTTGAACTCACGGGGATCCTTCTACCTCCTCCTCCCAAGCACTGGGATTAAAGGCGTGTGCCACCACACCCAGCTAGTCTTTTTTTTTTTTTTTCCAAGGTAGGGTTTTACTCGAGCCCAGGCTGACCTGGAATATACTACATAGTCTCAGGGTGGCCTCAAACTCATGTCAATCCTCCTACCTCTGCCTCCTGGAGTGCTAGGATTAAAAGCATGTGTTGTCATACCTGGAATATTTGTGTTTTTAAGTATTTTTAAAAATATTTTATTTTTATTTATTATTTAAGAGAAGGAGGGGGAAGGAAAGAATGGGCACATCAGGGCCTCCAGCCACTACAAATGAACTCTATATGCTTGCACCACCTTTTGCATTTGACTTTATGTGGGTACTGGGGAATCAAACCTGGGTCCTTTCGCTTTGCAGGCAAGCGTCTCAACCACTAAGCCATCTCTTCAGGCCTAAAAGTATTTTCTAACTGGTAAAATAACTGATGTTTATAAATTTGTTCTTTAGACAAAAGGAAAAAGAGAAAGAGAAAAAGACACGAATTCTACCTGCTCCCTTACGGGCAAGCTCCACAGTCCACGGGGGCTTTGTGGGGGGTGGGCCGTCACTGCCTGATGAGTGCTGGGGGATTAACGATGATCTGGAGCTAGCTGGCCGATACTTAGACAGCCCTAAAAGGCCAAACAAAAGGGAAAAGATGGATACATTTCTTTGTTTCCTAAAAGCAGATCAAGGCTTGACAGGTTTTCACAAGATAGTCTTAAAACGAGAAACAATCCAACCACAGCAAAATTACAGATAATAAAAAGAATACAAGCTTTGCACATATGTGTATGTGTGTGCTTGTGTGTGAAAGCGAGAGACTGACATCGTGGTTTTCCTCAGTCACTTTCCACCACAGAACTTAGAACTGCTTTTACTGGACTTCCCTGTCTCCACCTCCCCTGCACTGGGATTACAGGAACGTGCCACCATGGCCAGCATTTTATGCGGGTGCTGTGGATCTGAACTCATGCTTGTGTAGCCAGGTACTTTACCCACTGAGCCGTCACCACAGCCAAGAATACCATTCATTCTAAAACTACCAAAGATCTTATGAAATCTCACTCTTTCTTGAGAGTCCCGTGTGCTTAAACAATTCGCATTTAGTTCACAATAAGCTTGAAAGACTTGCTGAACACATGAATTAGACCACATATTCTGACACACAAAAAACATTTCATTATTTTAATATTTGTGTGGAATTTGTATATAATTTACTAACCACAAATTTGTTTTTAAAATTCCATTATAAAACATCCTGAAAAATATATCAAAATAATTCATGGATTATAGAAGGCATTTAAACCAAGAAGAAATTAAATGGTATAGCATGAATAGGATTACATTTTTATTCCAGAGGCCAGGCTCAGATCTAAATTTATCAGCAAACTAGAAATGTATTCTGGAAAGTGAACTTGGGACTTCCAGGTGAGATGGCATACTAGAAGTGTCCAGTGGGTTCACTGAAGATGAGAGTCAGAATAAAAAAAAATGGAGCTGGGGCTGGGCGTGGTGGCACATGCCTTTAATCCCAGCAATCTGGAGGCAGAAATAGGAGGATCACCAAGAGTTCGAAGCCACCCTGAGACTACATAGTGAATTCCAGGTCAGCCTGAGCTAGAGTGAGACCCTACCTTGAAAAACCAAACCAAACAAAACAAAAAAACAAAAACAAAAAAATGGATCTGGGGCTGGTAGGACATCTCACTTGGTAAAGTGCTTGACTCACAAGCATGAGGATCTGAGTTTGATCTCCAGAACCCATATAAAAAAGCTAGGCATGGGCTGGAGAGATGGCTTAGCAGTTAAGGCGCTTGCTTACAAATCCAAAGGATCCCAGTTCAATTTTCCAGGACCCACGTAAGCCAGATGCACAAGGGGATGTATGCAGCTGGAGTTCATTTACAGTGACTAGAGGCCCTGGAACACCCATTCTTTCTCTCTCGCTCTTTCTCTTTCTGAAATAAATAAATAAAATATTTAAAAAAAAAAAAAAAAAGAAGAAGAAGAAGCTAGGCATGGTGGCATGGCCTGTAATCCCAGCACTGGGGAAGCAGAGACAGGTGGATCCCTAGGACTCCCTGGCAAGCCAGTCTAGCCCAACTGGTGAGCTCCAAGCCAATGAGAGACCCTGTCTCAAAAAAAAGATGGATAGCATTTCTGAGGTACGAAACCCAGGCTACTCTCTAGTCTCTATGTGCATATGCATATGTAAACATATGCAACTATATACATACATATACCTGTAAACACATGAGCACTTCCATGTGTGTGCAAAAACAGAAAAAGAAAAGAAAAAAAACAGGAAAAATGGCTCTATTCCAAAGAGAGAAGAGAGAAAGAGCTTAAGAAATTCACAAAAGTAGTGAGTGATAGGATACCTAAAAGTGTAGAGAAAAAGACAAAGTGACTCACTGAACAGAACAGGCCTGACTGTGGGTTCCCTAGTAGAGGGAGGAAAAGCAGAACACATCGGAAAGACAAGCAAGGAGAATGGGACAGAGTCTGGCAGTCTTCCCTCACAACAGCCCCACATCCAGTGATTCCTCGGGTCAGGACAGAAGAACCCCATTTTGTCACTATGACTCTGTGACTCAGCAGCAGCCAGGCATGAACCTATTACTTTTAACTGAACTACCCTGTGGGCCTGAGAACAGGAAACCACTTAACACACTGGGCAAGCATAATTTGGCCTGCCATAGCCCCAGGGTGAGGGCAGACCCAGGGAGGAAGTCAGGGAGCACAAGCAGGCCAGAGGCTGACAAGGCAAACAGTGCAGGCTGCAGCAAGCAGGCTCAACTCAGGCAGGGACGTGCAGAGGGAAAGGATGGCTGGGAGCAGACTTCGGCTGCAGCTTTGCTAGCGTGCGCTTAGGTCAGAAGGTGGATCACCTCTGGAGCTACCTATCTGCCGCTCACTACAACAGAGCCAGAGAATTCTGAAGTTCCAGTCACCTGCTTGAATCTCGAGTAGGTGATTAGTACTCAGGTCTTAAAGGTACAAAGACAGGTCCTCTGCCTGTATAATTTTCATGCTGTGGTTGTTCTCCATACTCCTGTTGCCCTTGGGAGATAGCCCCCAGATAGACTAACAGTCACCCAGGAGGTACAACATGAGGAGTCTCACCTGCTCAACCACAAACTGCAAAGCTAAGAAGGGCCTGTAGAGGTCACTGGTATGCAGAGAAATGACACGAAAATGAAGCCAGCTGTGACACATTAGTAGCACCAGCCACCATAATGGACTGTCCTGCCACCTCTGGCATGTAACCGGCTTTTCACCATGTTCAAGGGCTTAAAGAGAAGCTTCATTTTGTTCTTCCTTTTTGTCCCTCATAGCTCCCCTCGTTTTTATTTTACTACGTTTTTGGAGTATTTTTAGTTTACTACATTAAAGTATACTTACATTTTTATTATATCCCTTTCCAGTCACTCAACTAATTTTGTTTAGCATTTTTTTGAACAATTTTTGCCTTCTTTTTGGCCTTGTGCCATCCCCTCAATTTTTGCTCTACTATACTTTTAGTATTATCTTGGCTTTATCTTATGAGTTTTGTTTTAAAATTATGCACATTTCTTATATTTATGTAATTTTGTTTTTGAACTTATTGTTAGCAAACATTTTTCTTATTTATTTTTTTTGAGGCAGGGTCTTGCTCTAGCCCAGGCTGACCTGGAATTCACTATGGAGTCTCAGGGTGGCCTTGAACTCATGGCAATCCTCCTACCTCTGCCTCCCAAGTGCTGGGATTAAAGGTGTGTACCACCACGCCCGGTTTTATTTATCTCATTATTAATAAATGCTTCTTCTTAGCTTAATTTTTTCCACTTTTTCTTCTCCTGAAAACCTGTCTTTTTTTTTCTTCCCTTTCATTTATTTCCAGCAGAATTTCTCTATCTTGTATGGTTTGATATCACTGCTATTACAGCAGACTGTCATCTCCCTCTGAAAGCAGCTGGGGATTAAGCCCTCAGGAGCAAGATCTCAACAAAAAAAGCAGAAAGATCCAAACCAACAGATGCTTAGATCCTAACATAGAAACACAAGCTAGAATCCTTCATTGTCATATCAATTAGAAAAGAAAAATAAATAAACCACCAGTAAGAACAGAGCACATTAAAATTCTGGCATAAAATCAGGAGATCAAGCCTAAGAAACCAAAGGACAGGGGGATCTGAATTAAACACTAAAGGCACAGAAAATCTATATAATGAAATTATAGTAGAATAACCCCCAAATTTAGAGAAACAGATATCCAAACACAAGAGGCATTTAGAACCCAAGTAGATATGACTGGAGAAAAACCTCTCCATGACATTTTATAGTGAAAATTTCAAAACTATAAACAACAAAAAAATTAAAATCTGTAAGGTGAAAATGCCAATTCACCCACAGAGGCATTTGATGTGTTTACATCACAGTAACAAGAATGTCTCATCAGCAGCCCTAAGAACCAAGAAAGCACAGAAAGATGTATTTCAAGCCCTGCAAGTCAACAGTTGCCAACTAACAAAGCTATCTTTTAGAACTGATGGAGACAAAAAGGTATTTCCAGACAAGACAAACTAGAGCAGCTCATGACCAGCAAGCCAGCAGTGCAGAAGATACTTAAAGCAGTACTATCCACACAGGAGGAAAAAGACAGTTTCAATCATGAGAACACAAGAAAGGATAAATTTCAGGAAAGAAAGGGATCTAAGGAAATCATGTTCAACACAGTAAATAGGCCAATGCCTAATGCCAGTAGGTGAAAAAGAAAAGAACAATCCATCCAATCAGCCAGAAAGACAATTAATAAAATTATAAAAATGAGGAAACATCTCTTAATAATAACCTTATAAATAAGTGGCCCCAATTCACCAATAGAGATACACAGACTGGCTAACTGGATTAAAGAACTAGATGCAGCTGTCCACTGCCTTCAGGAAACAAACCTCACTGGTAAAGACACTCACAGACTGAGACTCACAGGAGGGAAGTTAAACTCTCAAGGGAGTGAAAGCTGAAAACAAACTGGTATGGCTATTCTATTATCTGTAAACTTTAAACTACAGTCAGACAATAGCAACAAAGAAGGCCACTACATATTTATTAAGGGTAGAATTCATTAAGAAATCATTCTACTATATAAGGCTGGGGAGATGGCTCAGTGGCTAAAGGCAATTGTGTGCAAAGCCTGATGGCTTGGGTTCAATCACCCAACACTTATATAAAGCCAGATGCAAAAAGTGGCACAAGCACCTGGTACTTGTTTGCAGTGGCAAGAGACCTTAGTGTGTACACACATGACACAAATATACATATGAAAATAAATGTTTGTTTTAAAGAGGTTATAGTTGTAAAGATACATGCACCAAATGTTATTTCTTCCAATTCCATCAAGCAAACAATAAAGAGACATAAAGGTCAATAAAGGTCACACAGATTTTGACATAGTAATAGTGGATGACTCCAATACATCATTCTCATCTTAGATAGATCAGCAACACTAAAAATCACTAAAGAAACAACAGAGTTAAAACCACACCACAGATCAAACTGACTTGACAGATACAAATAAAATATTCTATCCAGAACATACAGAAAACAAATTCTTATTACCAATAGAACCTTCTCTACAGCCAATCATATCACAGACTACAAAGCAAGTCTTAACAAAGACTGAAGAATCAAAATAACCTCTTGCATCAGATCCTAAAGCATAAACTAAAAAAACAATACCAAGAGACTAAAGAAACTACACATTCATGGAGACTGAACTCTTTTATTATTATTATTTTTATTATTTTTAGAGAGAGAGCACACGTGCGCACGAGAGAGAAATAGAATTGGCATGCAGGGCCTCAGCCACTGCAATCAAATTTCAGATGCTTGCGCATCCTAGAGCATATGTATGACCTTGTGCTAGTGTCACCTTTGTGCATCTGGCTTACATGGGATCTGGAGAGAAACTGAGCATGGGTCTTTAGGCTTTGCAGGCAAGCATCTTAAGTACTAAGCCATCTCTACAGCCTGAGACTGAACTCTTGAATGACCAGTGTGCCATTGAAGACATCAGGGAGGATTTAAAAAATTACTAGAATCAGTGGAACTAAAAGCACAGCATACCAGAATCTTTATAATGTGGCTAGTACAGTTCTAAGAAGAGTGTTTAGTTATGAAACATGTAATATCAGAGACAAAATAAATAACCTAATGATGCATCTCAAAGTCTGAGAGCAACAAGAACAAGCAAAGCCCAAAAGCAGTAGATGGGAAGAAATAACAAAAAACAGTCAGATGTGGTGACGCATACCTTTCTTTAATCCAGCACTTGGGAGGTAGAGGTAGGAGGATCACTATGAGTTCAAGGCCAGCCTGAAACTAAAAAGTAACACTCTGCCTTGGGGGGGAACAGAGGAAATAATAATGATCAATTAATGAAATGGAGGTTATTAAAAGAATACATAAAATCAGTCAAAGAGCTGGTTCTTTGAAAAATAAACAAAACTGACAAACTCCTAGTCAAACTAACCAAAAAACACAAGTTAGCAAAATTAGAAAAAAGGGGGAAGGTTACAAAAGACTTGAATGAACTCTAGAGAATAATTAGGAAATATTCTTGTTTCAAAATATTGGAAAAACCTGGAATTGGATAAATTCCTAGAAATACTCAACCAAAATTAAATCAAGAAGATGAAAGACTAAACAGGCCCATGATAATAAATGAGATTAAAGTAATAATAAAAAGTGTCCCAGAAAGAATCCATCCAAGTTCTAGCAATTTCATAAGGAAAAGCTAATACCAATAATCCTCAAACTTATCCACAAAATAGAAAGGGAAGGGAAGTCATTCTAAGTTAGCATTCTCTTGATATCAAAACTAGATGAACGCACACAACAAAAAATAAATTTCCCTAATGAACATAGATGCAAAAATTAGTAATTAATTCATGCAAACTGATTTCAGAAACCCATTAAAGCAAACGAACACAATGACCAAGCTGGTTTCATTCCAGGGATACAAGGATGGTTCAAAATACAAAACTCATTAAATATAAGGCAAAACATGAAAAGATTTAAGGATAGAAGTCATATGACCTTAATAGATGCAGGAAAGTTCTCTGACAAAGAAGAATATAAAGAACACAAGTCAACATAATAAAGACCACATATGCCAACCTTCAGCCAGTATTATAGTAATGGGGAAAAACAAAGTCTATTTTCTCTAAAATCTCTGCTCTTACTCACTGTAATGCTCAAAGTCTTAAGCAATAAGACAAACGAAAGTAGTAAAGGGATACAAATAAGGAAGGAAGTAGTCAACTTATCCCTATTTGAAGACAACAATGAACCCAGACTTAAGACTAATTATTCTACCAGAAAACTCTTAGGTTCAATAAATACTTTTAGCAAACTACTAGTACACAAAAGCCAACATAAAAAAACTAGTAGGTTTTCTCTGTATTAATAACTTACTGAGAAAGAAAAGAAACAATTCTACTCACACCAACTTTAAAAACAACAGAATAAGCCTAATTGAGGAGGGTAAAACCTCTATAATGAAAACCTTAAGACACAAGAAAGAAACTAAAAAGGACACCGAAGACAGAAAGCCCTCCCATACTCTTGGATTCAGAATGTTGTGCATATGGCTGTATTACCAAAGATGATCAGAAGGCTGAGCTAGGAGGATCATCATGAGTTCAAGGATAGCCTGAGAGTACATAGTGAATTCTAAGACCCCAACCAATCAATAAATGGTTTAATGAACTGAATGGACAGTTCTCCAAAGAAGAATAAAATATTCACTACATACTGAAAAAAGCATTCAACATCTTCAGCCATCAGGAAAATGCAAATTTCAACTGCTCTGAAATTCCATCTCACTCCAGCATCAAGTGAAACGACAACAAATGTTGGCGAGGACATAGTGAAAGAGTGCTATGACAGACACAAAGCTTGATGCATGACAAGTTATGAATTATAACTTAGGCATCAAGGTGAGTTTTATGAACAATGTTGTGCGGAAAAGGGAAGCATTAGCTCTTTGCATATTAATTCCAACATGCATAACATTACACTGTTTTCATAAAAACTCAAAAATACCTGGGCAATGAAACAGAATGATATAACCATGTGGTATGCTATAAAGAGTGACAACATGAGCTGGGCGTGGTGGCGCACGCCTTTAATCTCAGCACTCGGGAGGCAGAGGTAGGAGGATCACCATGAGTTTGAGGCCACCCTGAGAATACAGAGTGAATTCCAGGTCAGCCTGGGCTAGAGTGAGACCCTACCTTGAAAAACCAAAAGAAATGAAGGAAACAAACATTTAAGAGAGAAACTGTAGCATCAAAAGGCTCCAGAACTTCCGTGTAGACAGCATAATGCAATTTGTTACATTACTGTATTTCATGACTTACATGCAAGTCTTGTCAAAGTCTTTGTTCAAAAAAATTTTATGCTTATGACAGTAATGTGTTTAAAATGTATTCTACCAGCATTTAACAGGAGATGTGAACATCTTAGGTGTGAGGGCCATCTAGCTGTAACATCTGTTACCCCACTGATCACCAGAACTGGCCAGCTGATCTTGCTCACTAGGTAGGTGACCCCTTCTAAACTCCCACAACTCCTTGTGGGCCCTCCCAATGGAGCAGACTAGGTTGCAGAGGAGACATCCTTCCCTAATAGAGGACAATTCTGCAGTCAAGAGTATAGGAGCAACTGTG
Source organism: Orientallactaga sibirica (assembly GCA_036365145.1). Classification (NCBI taxonomy): domain Eukaryota; kingdom Metazoa; phylum Chordata; class Mammalia; order Rodentia; family Dipodidae; genus Orientallactaga; species Orientallactaga sibirica. The sequence goes on from JAEOAD010000003.1 coordinate 87,349,900, forward strand.
TTCCCCTACTAGAATGTGCACACAACTTCTCGTAAGGCAAGAAAATCTGAAGACAAGTAAGCCATAATATGCCTAGTGTAAACATTTTAGCAACAACACATTTTGGATAAAAAGAACATAACTTGATACAGGGAAAAAAAGCTTTTGTATGAAGATATCCCAGTACAGAAATGCCTATAATAAGCAAAATATAAAAATAACCTAAATGCTCACAAACCGGAAAATAATAAAGCCACATATATCAGTTTCTTAGAGTTTTAATTATATTTCTAGAAGAGAATATGATATTTGGACCCAGTATTTGAGAGGCTGAGGCAGGAGGACTGCTGCAAGTTCAAGACTGCAGCATAAGAACTTGTCTCAAAGGGAGGAACAGGCTAAACAGAGAGTTCTGCCAGTAAAGTACTTGTCTCACGAGTATGAAGAACTGAATTTGATTCCCAGTACATACCTAAAAAGGCCAAGTGGCATGCAACTGTAATCCCAGCACTAAGAAGCAGACAGAGGAGGATCCCCGTGGCTCACTGGCCAGCCAGTGTAGCTTCACTGATGAACTCCAGAGCAATGAAAGACACTGTCTGAAAGGAGGTAGGCAGCATTCTGAGGAAGACACCCCAGGTTGCCTCTGACCTCCATATGCACATGTATGCACACATACGTTTTTTATAAAGCACTAAAAACACATTTGAGAAGTAGATGTGAAAGTCTATGATATGAATTATGTAGAGCAGGCAGTTATATTATTAAAAGTAAGAAGGATATTTGGCTGGGCATGGTAGTGCATACCTTTAATCCAAGCACTTGGGAGGCTGAGGCAGAAGGATTGCTGAGAGTTCAATCAAGATCAGCCTCAGGCCAGCCTGGGCTAAAGCAAGACCCTACTTTGAAAAACAACAAACAACAAAAAAATTGAAGTCTACTACACATGGGTACACACAAGAAATAACACAAAAGGGGAGGAAGTATCTGGCATTCACTTACTGCAGCAAGAGGTTGTGGTATGTCCACAGTGTGTATATACGTGCACATGTGCACACACACACACACACACACACACACACACACACAAATAAATAAAAAAGTTTAAAAAGAAGCACTTGATATATATGGCAGACTTTGATAGAATCCAAGGTTGTTCAGTTGGCTACTTTAAAACTTTAGTTATACATTTGAAGACAATGCAAATGACCTTAAATGTTATGTGACATCTCTCCATCTCCCCACAGACTGTGGTTCCTTCCCTTACCTGGCGTGGATGGCCTTTCGAGCATGTTCAGATGATGGGAAATGAAGGCCTGGCTATCATGCACAGTGTCCATGTCAATCTCCTCCTCATCTTGCGAGCTTGAAAACTAAAGCACAAAGACAAACCAATCATGGGGTTACTATACCACCATGTCACGTTCTGGCACAGCTGTTAGGAAAAGTGGCAGAGGCCATAGGATGTTCTGCTATTTCCCCTTGAAAGATTATATGGTCCAGCCACTAAAATAAGTCAATTATAAATTACTGTAACTGTAATAGCAAATAAACCCCAGTAATATGGGTGTGCTACAGTAGAAAGTATACATGTGCTTCCTCTTCCAAATGGAGAATATACAGAAAGTTAAATAACTGGTTGATGTTTTAGAAAGACATGTAGGTTCTTTTATGATTCAATCTGTCTTGGATGTTCCTGCTAACGAAGTATTCAAAAAGGCTGACAGAATGTCCTACACTGTTAATACAAGTTGAACCTATATTTCGTTTTTTTCTTTTCTTTTTTTGTTTTTCGAGTTAGGGTCTCACTCTAGCTCAGGTTGACCTGGAATTCACTATGTAGTCTCAGGGTGGCCTAGAACTCACAGCAGTCCTCCTAACTCTGCTTCCCAAGTGCTGGGATAAAAGGCTTGTGCCTCCACGTCTGGCCTGAACTTATACTTCTTACTCTGATTTTGAGTATCACTATACTGCTATTGTCCATAAATACTCTCCAGTATCTGACCAGGTTCTAGTGGGAACCCCAGTGCTAAAATCAGCCTTCTTCTTCACTCCCTGCTAATGAGCTCAGATGGTATCTAATGCTTCCCTGGCAGGGTGATTATCTTCCTGTGGCAATATTCACAATGAAAACTAGATTTCTGGAAAGAATAGCTCCTTTGATAGCTATAAATTAAATAACTATAACAACCATGTAGATTAGAACATGCCCAGTGGCTAAAAGTTATCAGCAATGGATATAAAATCTTTTACCCTTTCCTGTTCTTGATTTCTGGAAAAAATGAAAGTATGTAAGAGAACTTTTAGAGATTTTCCAAAAGAATCTATCTTCTGATGTCACTTTCTCCTCTTATCCTGAGAAGTGACTGTGGATAAAGAACATATATGGACAAGAATTATAAACGTATTTGTCTCCATAGCTTTGTAAATATTTATAACTGAGAGAGCTCTTTATAAGGACTCGCTTTTTCTCCATAAGATTCTTCTTGAAACAAACTCAAAGATACATTTTAAATTTACAACAAATCAGTGTGATTGAATTTCAGATAAATTTAGGTAAATAAGCAAGCTTTAAAATAACTGTTTCTATCATAAAAGGAATCTGAGTTTAAAAGTGTTAAAACACCAGTAGGGAACTTCTAGGCAAGAAATCTGGTCTAAATGCTGGAGAAAAATGAAGCTTGAAGTATCGCAGACACTTTTTGATCAGCAAGAAAATTGTTTCTGGAAAACTTCCTTCACAGTAAAAAGATTAACATGTATCTTAATTCCTCCCTCCCTCCCTCCCTCCCTTTTTTTTTTTTTAATCTGGAAATTTGAAAGGAATGTTTACTAAAAGTAAACACAAAAGAAACCACAAGATCTTAACATGTAATGCAGTCACTTCCCAAGTCCTCAGTTACTCATTCTCATTCATCAAACACGAGCACTTAGCAGACGTTCACAGCTGTGCTGGGTATTATATAAAACAGCTTAAAGACAGGCCTCTGTCCAAACATATGAACACATATGGTCAAGAGAGGTTAACAAGTAATAGGTGAACTCTTCTCAAAGAAGAAATTCTATGGTAAATCACTATTTCTATAGAAGAAGCACATGGATTGGCAGCAACATTTTATGAATTGTAAAATGCTCAAAAAATGCGAGCTATACTATACTAAATGTTCATATTCACATATTAATGCTACTCTCACTTCTGGTTAGAGAAGCTTCTCTTTTCAGATGGTGATGACCACTGGGATGACCCAAAAGGCAACACAGTGCTGAGAAGAAGGGATGGAGGAGTGTCCAGCAGTGAAACATCTCTTATCACATCCTCCAAGGCTTAGGGGCCATTGCGGAAGAGGGGGCGGAAAGAATGTAAGAGCCAAAGGAAGGGTTCCACACCTTACAATGCAACTGTCCAGACAGAAATTGGCCTCAATATTCATGACCTTGCAGTGCCTAGCAATACCTTCATAAGACCCTCATAATAGAAGAAAAAGATGATGACATCAAATTAAAAGAGAGACTAAAAAGCCAGGTGCAGTGGCGCACGTCTTTAATCCCAGCACTCGGAAGGCAGAGGTAGGAGGATTGCCGTGAGTTCAAGGCCACCCTGAGACTACATAGTTAATTCTAGGTCAGCCTGGGCCAGAGTGAGACCCTACCTCAAAAAAAAAAAAAAAAAAAAAAAAAAGAAAAACTAATGGAGAGTGGGGGAGGGGATATGACGGAGAATAGAGTTCTGAAGGGGAACGGGGGGAGGGGAGGGAAATATCATGGATTTTTTGTATGTAAGTATAGAAGTTGTCAATAAAAAAAATGTTAGCTATAAGGTTTTAAAATAGTGCAGTGAGGGTCTGAGGAGATGGTTCAGCAGTTAATGGTGCTTGCTTACAAAGCCTGCCGATCTGAGTTTGATTCCCTAGTACCCATGTAAAGCCAGATGCACAATGTGGTACATGTGTCTGTAGTTTGTTGCATCAAGAGGCCCATGTGACATGCTCATTTTCTTTCTCTCTCTTTGCAAATAAAGAAATAAAAATATTTTTTTAGGGCTCGAGAGATGGCTTAGCGGTTAAGGCACTTGCCTGCAAAGCCAAACATCCCAGGTTTGTTTTCCCAGGATCCATGTAAGCCAGATACATATGGTGGTGCATGCATCTGGAGTTCACCTGCAGTGGCTAAAGGCTCTGGCATGCCCATTCTCTATCTTCCTCTTTCTCTCAAACAAATAAAAAAAATTTTTTTTCTTTCTTTGGAGGTTGGGTTTTGCTCTAGCTCAGACTGACCTGGAACTTACTATGTAGTCTCAGGGTGGCCTTGAACTCATGGCCATCCTCCTACTTTTGCCTCTCAAGTTCCGGGATTAAAGACCTGCACCACCACACCCAGCAAAATTTTTAAAAATATCACAATGGTCTTAGTGATTATAATTCACTATTTCACAGCAGAAATGCAATGCTCTCTTCAAGTATTGTAACGCGCATGCTCCTTACAGGGTTCTGAAATCCACCTGGCTGTGCGTGGCTGCTTGGATTACTTGCAGCTTCTTGGTTGCCCGCTATGGCCTCTGGAATGATGGTAGGATTCAAGACTGCTTTCTTTTCCTTTAGATTAAGAACCAGCCCAAGCTCTGGCAAGGGTAAACAGGAAGGTCTACTGAGGCCAAAAAGTGTGAAGTACAAGTCCACAGCACCACACCGTAATCTCCAATCATGCGAAGTACCTAAGAAGTAAAAGAAATTCCATTATCATACCTTTATTCTTACAAATGGAACTTCAGACATTTAGAATAAATCTGATATTCCCAAACAGAGTGTTGTTCTGGCTCTAAATCTTCCTTTCAATCCTTCCTCTGCATTGCCCCACATTCACTTATTCCCTGTACACCCTATCTAGTTGTCTCTTACAAAAACAGCTGTGAGCTTTCAGGTACTGCCACATATGCCCACCTTCAAAACTTACAAGCTCTGGGTTTTAACTATGCTAAGAAAATATACAACAATTGATATAACATCATTCTCAATGTGGACTTATTATAGAGGAAAGTATTTTCCTGTATAAAATGTTTATTAGAGTGAATGAGCAAATTAGTTAATGAACTTAGAGAGATGGTCTCAACTCTACAGACTAAACTGACCTTCAACTCAAAGCCATCCTCTTGCCTCAGCCTCATGAGTGCTGGATTTACAAGTGTGAGCCAGTACCTCCAACTTTAAGTATTCCCTTAGTACACAAACCATACAGATGTGGCAACTGGTAATCATATACTTCACCAGAAGATGGCTGCCTGGGTAAAAATTCAGTTTAAACTAGTTTGAAGAAAAGGCAATTTTTTCTATTTCTCTGGGTCTCATTTTTCCCCCAGAATAAGAATATTGGTCTGAGATGTTTCCCCACAGCAGAGACAGGTCAGAGAACACTGACAGCAAATTCTATTCCTCTCACTTTCCTGTTCTCTCAGGAGAGCACTAACTATAGGTAGAAACTGCAGCCAAGTACAAAGGACTGCACAAAACGCCCCCTGTCACCTAGGGTACAACCCAGGGATTCTAGCTGAAACTTACAATGATCTGGGGAATTCAAAACCCATGAATAAGGAACTGCCCAATAAGAAAAGTAGCCCTTATAAATACTTAACTCTAAGAATGGTGGTTTCAAGAGGATCATCATTTTGAAAAGGGTATGCAGAAAGGAAAGAAGACGCCATAACACATTCTGGACACCATACACATTAAACTGAGGCTCTTAGCAACACACAGTAGGGTTAGTAAATAAATTACCTAGCAGTGATTCTGACAAGGAGTATAGCAACAAATAAGCCCCTGTTTTATGAATTCTAGCAATGGGAGAGAAATCTATTAGACTTTTCATCATTGTGACAAAATACATGCCAAGACACCTTAAGGAAATAAGTAAGGGAGGGAGGAAGGGATTTATTTTAGCTCACAGTTTCAGTCCATAACCCTTGACTCGGCTGATTCATAGTGAGGGAAGACAGGAAGTAGAGGGAGGAAGGGAATGGGGACTAGGAAGAACCTTCAAAAACACCCCCTCTCCAGCTAAGTTACTTCCTCAGCTAGACCCAAGCTCTTGATGTTTCCATCACCGAGGACCCAAGCACTTAAGGCATGACCTGTAGAGGACCCAAAGGCTTATGTCCATCCCATCATGTCCAAGAGTCCCCAAAGTCTTAGCAATTTTTTTTTTCCGGGGTAGAGTTTCACTGCAGCTCAGGCTGACCTAGAATTCACTATGTAATCTCAGGGTGGCCTTGAACTCACAGCAATCCTCCTACCTCTGCCTCTCAAGTGCTGGGATTAAAGGCATGCACCATCAGGCCTAACTAGTTTTAGCAGTTCTAACATTGTTCACAAGTCTGTGTCTATAAAATCTTTTCTGATAATCAAGGTAAACTCTTAACTGTGTCCTTGTAAAATCAAAAAGAAAGTTATACAGAGTAAACATTGCCATTCAAAGTGGAGGAACAAACCGGGTGTGGTGGCACACCCCTTTAATCCCAGCACTCAGGAGGCAGAGGTAGGAGGAGTTCCAGGCCACCCTGAGACAACATAGTGAATTCTAGGTCAGCCTGGGCTAGTGAGACCCTACCAGAAAAAAAAAAAATGGAGGAAAAGAAGAGCAAATTCTATAGAACTTGGTGTCCAACATCTAAGGAAGTGGTGTTAAGATGTAATCTACAAAGGGTTTAGGCAGCCCTGCCCCCATGGATTCGCTCTTTGCAGCCATGTTCTCTCTCAAGCTGACTCCATTCACTGCAAGCATCTTTCAATAGACATTCCTAATATCTGCCACATCCTGGGTTTCCTGGGATTCAGCTTCATAGCATTATGTATCAGTGTTATGCAGGAGTGCCTACAGAGACTCTAACTTGGTCAAGTATCATCTGGCCTTGCAGGATTTCTTGTGAAATCTGGATGGGAGCCTCCATGACTCCACAACTTTGAATTTGGCATTGCCAGGAAACTAGCATCTCACTGACAATGCCAAGGTCTCCCACCACTTGAGCACTCGCCAGGCTCCCTTGACCACATCTGCATTGGCTTTTGAGTTGCCAGACTGTGATTTATCCATCAACATTTCTACATTTCCCTCACAGAGGTTAACTCCTCCAGCCACTATTAAGAAAAGCCCAGGCATGGTGGTGCATGACTTTAATCCCAGCACTAGAGAAGCAGAAGTAGGAGGATCGCCATGTATTAGAGGCCACCCTGCAGTGAATTCCAGGTCAGCCTGGGCTAGATCAAGACCCTGTGTTGAAAGACAGCCCTTCCCCCCAAGAAAGGTCCCAGGAATTTGATAACTTGCTCATGATGGAACATTCACATATGTAAATGATGTGACTAATGAATGTACACAAACATAAAGGTATCTCTCTCTCTCTCTCTCTTTTTTTTGTTTTTGTTTTTGTTTTTCGAGGTAAGGTCTCACTCTGGCTCAGGCTGACCTGGAATTAACTATGTAGTCTCAGGGTGGCCTTGAACTCATGGCGATCCTCCTACCTCTGCCTCCCCAGTGCTGGGATTAAAGGCGTGCGCCACCACGCCCGGTTACATAAAGGTATCTCTAACCACTGAAATGCCAACATATTCCACAGAAGGAAAACGGATTTTCACTGTAAATGTTTCCCTTTACTATGTACTCTTTCCTTCATTTCTAGTTTCCCATCTGTTTCCAGGATATAAAACCTCCTCTTCCTCAGGAGCTCTTACTGTCTCTTGCTTCTACCAATATTCTATGCCTATTGTCTCATCACATAGGAACAAAACTCTGACACTTTAGGTTTCCCGAGTAGGATGTTCACTTATTTTATAATTTCTCTATGTCTCTCTTTCTATTAAGACAAAAGGCATCATTCTACACAGAACATACAGTGGCAAGCAGAGGGTGCCTTAAGAAATAAGTAATGAAAAAAAGACATAGCAAACTTAAAGGAATGAATAGTAAGAAAAAAAATTTTTTTTTAAGTAGTGAATGAATAAATGTGTGAAACTTCTGAAAAGAGCTGTCCTTGGGCAATGTGATGTTTTCAGTTAAAAATTAATGTGTGAGCTGGGTGTGGTAGCACACGCCTTTAATCCCAGCACTCAGGAGACAGAGGTAGGAGGACTGCCATGAGTTCAAGGCTACCCTGAGATTACATAGTGAATTCCAGGTCAGCCTGGGCTAGAGTGAGACCCTATCTCAAAAAAAAAAAAAAAAAAAAAAAAAAAAAAAAAATCAATTTGTGGGGCTGGAGAGATGACTTAGCAGTTAAGGCATTTGCCTGCAAAGACAGCCAAAGGATCCAGGTTCAATTCACCAGGACCCATGTAATCCAGATGCACAAGGTAATGCATGTGTTTGGAGTTTGTTTACAGTGGCTAGAGGCCCTGGTACATACATTCTCTCCCCCCTCCCTCCCTCCCTCCCTCCCTCCCTCCCTCCCTCCCTCCCTCCCTCCCTCTCTCTCTCTCAAACAAATACATAAATAAAATATTTTTAAAATTATTATTACTGTGGGAGGATTAGCAATTGAAAAGCTAAATGAAGCCGGGCATGGTGGCACACGCCTTTAATCCCAGCACTTGGGAGGCAGAGGTAGGAGGATCGCCATGAGTTCCGAGGCCTCCCTGAGAGTACATAGTTAATGTTAATCCCAGGTCAGCCTGAACCAGAGTGAAACCCTACCTCAAAAAACAAAACAAAACAAAACAAACAAGCAAACAAAAAATGCTAAATGGGTGCTTCACAAGTTTTGGGAAACAATCGAGAATCTAAATATGAGCTATGTAATGGGTTTGGGTGTGATAATACGATTGTGAGTATTTTATTCCTTATTCTTAGCACTATTTTGCTAACAGTATTTTGGAAAGAGGATGACAATTTATTTTCAAATGACTAAGAAAAATGTATAAATACACAAATACATGTATTTATTATATATATAGTTACAGACAGAATATATGCGCTAAAAATGTAACTAGTAATAAACTGAAATATAAGACCATTTGAATATTTTACCAGTCTTCAAATTTTTCTGAATTTTGAAAATTAAAAAAATTATTTTATTATTTTTGTATGTGCAAGGGTGGGCATGGGCCACAGTATGCATATAGAGATCAGAAGACAACTTTCTGACCAGGCCTCTGTCTGCATTGTCCACCTCATCTGAGGCAGGGTTTCTCGCTCTGTACTCCTGCTCCAGTGCTGTGATTTGCTGTGCTCATCACAGGCTTCCCAAAATTCGCCTGTCTCTGCATCCCATCTCACCATCAGCACACTGGGATTACAGAAACCTGCCATGGCTCCCGGCTTTTTACATGGGATCCAGATATCGAACTTCAGGTACTCCACTTTGAGTGGTGAGAGCTTTATCCACTGAGCCATCTCATCAGCCCTGAATTTAAAAATGTTTACGGAAAAAAATGTTGAAACTGGGCTGAAGAAGATGGCTTAGTGGCTAAGGCATTTGCCTAAAAAGCCAAAGGACCCAGCTTCGATTTCCCAGGACACACGTAAGCCAGATGCACAAGGTGGCGCATGCATCTGGAGTTCATTTATAGCAGCTAGAGGCCCTGGCATGCCCATTCTCTCTCTCTCTTTGTGTCTGCCTGTTTCCCTCTCAAATAAATAAATTAATTTTTAAAAATGTTGAAACTAAAAAGTTTTAAATAACGGAAGTTAAGTTAAAAGATGGGTTAGCAGCAGGGCATGATGGCACACGCCTTTAATCCTAGCATGTGGGAGGCAGAGGTAGGAGGATTGCTTTGAGTTTGAGGCCACCCTGAGATTACATATGAATTCAGGTTAGACTTAACTAGACTGAGACCCTACCTTGAAAAACAAACAAACAAAAAAGAGATATCTGATATGTCTATGAGATACCTACATGCACATAATACAGGTCAGTGTGTTCATGCATTTTCAAAGCAAGAAAGGCTGAAGAGTGCCAGCCTCACCTCTTAGGACTTAAGGCTAATGGAGAACCTACATCATGACATACTAGAGGTGTAAAGAGACAAGGTGGTCTGGGATCTGAGAAGTGTTCCCTCTAGAATATGATCATTACGGTGACTCAATTACCAACAGCCCTGTTTCTATACCTGTCTCCTAGCTGTAACTCCCATCCCCAAGGAATTTTTTTTTTTTTTATTTTTTGAGATAGTATTGTTAATATGAACTGACACACTAATTTTCTAAATATCTATGAGCATCATTTCTTAGTTCATGTGTATCACACAAATTTCAGGTGCCTAAATGCTGTTTCTACACATCAAACAACAGCTTTCTCTCTGTGTCTCTCTTTTGTGGTTTTTTGTGTGCCCAGGCAGACCTAGGACTCACTCTGTAGTCTGAGGATGGCCTCAAACTCACGATCCTCCTACCTCTGCCTCCCAAGTGCTGGGGTTAAAGGGGTGTGCCACCATGCCCAGCTTAATATCTACTTTTTCTTCTTAAATTTCTAAAATCCAATTAAGCAAATCTCTATGCATTTGATTCTGTAAAATTACCTGACCATCTCATAAAATTACTTCTTCTTTTTTTTGAAGCCTAGAAAGATTTTTAATAGAGTATTATAGAACTTAGGAGAAGAGGGTGGAGTTTCTATAAAACTGGTTTCAGGTATGCCATCCTACCCCCTGATGTCATTCAGCATGAGAAGCCACATCCATCTAAGATATCAAACAGTATGTACTTGTAAAAGTACAGGTCGAAAAAATAAAATAAAATAAAATAAAATTTAAAAAGTACGGTCGTCTGTTACTCTGTGTGTACTTGCCATCTGGGAAGGATGTACTAGATTGCATACTGCTGGGAAAGGATACACAGTGGCTATGGAAAGGAGGTGGTAAGACTAGGAAAGTTCGGGTTTACAGCCCTTAACCATTTGAAACATTTCACAACAATTAGGTGTTTTTCATTTCCTCAACCGCAAAGTAAGCATATTCTTAACAAATGTTATCATAACCATCTTGTCAATATGTGATATCCCATTAAAAAATAAAAGAGATATTTATCCTCAGTTCTTAAATATACTATAAAATTGAAAACTTCTGTAAAATGAAAGTTCTCTAAATATATGCATATACTCTAATCCCTGTTCTCTCACCAGAATTCATAAGCTTCCAGAGTTGGTCCACCAGGGCTTCATTGCATAAGGGAGACTCCAGGTTCTTTGTAAATGGAGGGTTCTTAGTCAGCATGTTTAGAATCTTATGTCTAAAAGAGTAAACAATAAGTGAATGAATTTTTGATGACCATATCCTGACTTGTGCTGAGTAGCAGACATCATAAAATATTTTTAAAGTCGCTATACTTCCTTCCCTCTATTTTATCCCTTTGCATTAAGTCTAGTTTTGTTCCTACTTCTATTTCATAGCCCTTAATGTAGCATCCAAAATGCTTACTCTTTTATTTCTTACTAAAAACTTCCAGTGGATTTTCTTTTCTAAAATCACCTGTTTAATAAGGTCTTCTACAACCTGACTACATAATGTGAACTATTCCACTCTACTAAGGAAGGTACAAAAGCCTGGTGCGTAAACTATGAAAATCTTTAAGATGGAACACAGAAAAATCAAGCACAGGCAGCAAGTCTACATTTGACTCCATAAAATAATATAAACTTCATTATCAAAGTGCAAAGTATGGATCTAAGCAGAATACAAGAGCCTGCTGAGAGCTCGACACTATAGGAGACTTCTAAAATGCCCTCTAATACCCAGGGAACATTGTGGAAAAGGAGGCAGAAAGAACATAAAAGTCACAGGGTTGGAAAGCTTAATTGTGAGGCACTGTCCTCTCCATAGAAACCAACTGGTATATTCATTACCCTATGTGGTAATTTGAATAAATGGACTCCAATATATTCAGTGTTTTATTACTTTGTAGTAATAAAATAAATAAAATAAAATAAATCTTCTGATGAAAAGCATCTACAGCCACCTGGCTGGAGACAATGTCACTCGGTGGATCTTCAGGTGTGGTGGTGGGTTTGAGACTTCAATCTAAAGCTATGCAAAGTGTGCCTAGCTGGAGTTCCTGAGGTGTGCTGTTCTGTGTGGCTTTTGGCTTGTGGCTTTTCTCTCTGTGTTTGGTCCTGTGAAAGCAGGCCAGCTTCTTCTGTCATTATGGAACTTCTCCTGGATCTGTGAACTTCAATAAATCCCTTCCTCCATAACTTTGCCTTGTCTGGAAGTTCATCTCGGCGAATCTGAAACTGTCTGCTATACCCCACAGTGATTACCGATAGCCCACCGAAGAAAGCCCTCAGTGGAATGGGAGAAGAGAGGACAAAAAAAAATAACCTGACCAATTTTGAGTATGTTCATATATTAAAGTTTCCAATAAAATTATTGTTAGAATGTGAAAAATCAAGGAAATGTGCAGAAGTATTTTAAAGATGGAGCATACAACAAAGGTTTCTTCAAACCAAGCTGAGGCTGAGCAAGGCATGGTAGTACATGACTAGAATTCCAGTACTCTGGGTTATATATCAAAAGCCACAAATAAGCCAACAGCAAAGAACCCAAAACAACAATAGCTGACAATGACAAGTCAAGGAAGACAAATGCCCTCACAGCATCACTGGTAACCTCCACTACCACAAGTGTATAATCCCCAGATGTCTCCTGTTTCTCACTGAAAAGAGGGCACAATGAAGAAAAACTAAAAACACAACAACTTTTCTGAAAAGAAAATCTGGGAAATGTTTACACTGAATTGTGGGTGGTAACAACCTGGATTTCTATTTGGAATGGAAAAAGGAGGAAGGCTAGCCTTACTGAGTTGCAGTGTAAGTTATCTAACCCCTTTGGCGGCAATATCATGTCTGTAAAAGTGAAAGATGGGGAGTGTGTTAACATGTGAAATGAAAGACTACACAAAGACTATTAAAAGGCTGTAAGAGGGGCTGGAGAGATGGCTTACCAATTAAGGCATTTGCCTACAAAGCCAAAGGATCCCGGTTTGACTCTCTAGGCCCCACGTAACCCAAGATGCTCAAGGGGGCGCATGCATCTGGAGTTCGTTTGCAGTGGCCAGAGGCCCTGGTGCACCCTTTCTCTCTCAAATACATAAATAATTATTTTTTAAAAAGGATATAAGCTGGGCGTGATGGCTCACGCCTTTAATCTCAGCACTCGGGAGGCAGAGGTAGGAGTATTGCCGTGAGTTCAAGGCCAGCCTGACACTACATAGTGACTTCCAGGTCAGCCTGGACTAAAGTGAGACCCTACTTCGAAAAACAAAACAAAACAAAACAAAAAATGCTATAAGAACAAAAAGCAAAATGTGGCTTTAGATATAATTTAAGATCAATTAAAAATGACAGGAGGTGCAAGTCCTTACAGATTTACAGACCTTTTGTCAGTGCTATAGATAAGCACAATCCCTGTGCTTCATGATCTCTTCCTCTCTAAGAGTAGATCCACATTATGAATAAAGAGCATTGTGTAAAATGTGGATGGTTTTTTTGGAGAACAGCATCTTAATATGTTGTACAGCTGGTTTTCAACTCCTGAGCTCTAGTGATCCTCCTGCCTCAGCACCCCAAGGTGCTGCTCTAGTCCATGCTGACCTGGAATTCACTATGTAGTCTCAGGGTGGCCTCGAACTCACAAGGATTCTCTTCCCTCTGCCTCCCAAGTGCTGGGATTAAAGAAAGGTATGCGCCACCACACCTAGCTGTTAAATTACTTTCAATTGGCATTAAGAAGATAAGTCAGAGCTGGCCTCACAAATTTTGGTATTTAAGATGTGCACTGCCATGCCTGGATCGCTTTTATTTTCTTAATAATGAAATATTACCGTTTTTCCATCCTACACCTAGGGTTAGGGATATAACTCAATTGATGGACTGCTTATGGAGCATGCACAAAGCCCTGGGTATGAGCCTCAGCAGCGCATGGACTGTGGGCATGGAGGGGCATGCCTGTAATCCCAGCATTGACCAGTGGAGGCAGGAGATGGCAAACTTGCAATCATCCTCAGATGCACAGGGAGTTAGTGGCCAGCCTAGGATACACATGAAACCTTGTCTGAAGACAAAGCAAAACAAAATTCACTCTAATAAAAATTGAGGTTTTGAATGAGTCCCAATGAAACAAATGGGACCCCAAAACACTGTTCTTAATTGCTTTCAAAATGGTGAAATTATCAGGAGTGGTGGCACACACCTTTAATCTCAGCACTTGGGAGGCAGAGGCAGGGGGATTACTGTGAGTTCAAGGCTACCCTGAGACTACATAGCAAATTCCAGGTCAGCCTGGGTTAGAGCGGAAACCCTACCTCAGAAAACAAACAAACAGAAAAAGAATGGTGAAATTAACCAATACAAACCAGTGTGCCACGTAAGGGACCATTCATGTTCACTACAAACTATCCTGTAAGTTTTCTCTAAATTAAAACAAAATAGGTAAAATCGCTGGGTGTGGTGACGCACGCCTTTCATACCAGCACTTGGGAGGCAGAGGTAGGAGGATTGCTGTGAGTTTGAGGCCATCTTGAGAATACACAATGAATTCCACGTCAGCCTGAGCTAGAGCAAGACCCTACATCGAAAAACCAAAAAACGTTAAAATTATGGAAAATAAACTTTGTTTATGAACTATTTATTTTAAAAATGTTTTTCCAAAAACAACCTGAGTTTTTAAAAAAAGTCAAGAAAAATGCATCATCTATACTCATATTTTCAAAGATCATAAACAAGTATTCTATGTATAATCTTTTGAAATTATTCATCTGACATCAGGACTCACAAAAGCTATTACAAGCCGGGCGTGGTGGCGCACGCCTTTAATCCCAGCACTCGGAAGGCAGAGGTAGGAGGATCGCCGTGAGTTCGAGGCCACCCTGAGACTACATAGTTAATTCCAGGTCAGCCTGGACCAGAGTGAGACCCTACCTTGCAAAACCAAAAAAAAAAAAAAAAAAAAAAAGCTATTATAGTAGGTGCTAACAAAACCACACATAAACTAACCTTACATAGGGTACAGGATCAGTCTGAATCATATTAAGTAGCCACTGAAGTTCTTCGTAACTTCTGTCCACTGAAAATTAAAATGAGCAGATATATGTGACCAATTACAAGAAATTAACAAGAGTTAAGCAGGAACATAAAATATGTAAGACTCTCTAGCTAGATTTCCATTCAGAGTTGAAGGCTACAGACAAGCTCTTACGTGTGTGTTCCTACATTGATTATTCTGTATGCTGACTATAAAAAAAGAACAATTTTTAACAGTTAAAATATCTGTATTGCATATAATGTAAAAACTCCAATAACTAAGACTGACTTTCACAAGTATTTCCTTCAAAAATGAAATTGCGGATGGGGCAGTGCTGGAGAGATGGCTCAGCAGTTTCTGGCACCTGCCTGCAATACTTGATGGCTCATGGTCAATTCAGTAGCACCAATGTAAAGCCATATGCACAGTGTGGCGCATGCATTAGCGGTCCATTTATAGTGGCAGGAGGCCCTGGCATGCTCATTCTCTGTCTGCCTCATTCTGTCTCAAATAAATAAATAAAACTACTATGGGGCTGGAGAGTTGGCTTAGCAAAACCAAAGGACCTTGGTCCGATTCCCCAGAACCTACATAAGCCAGATGCACAAGGGGATGCATGCATATGGAGTTTGTTTGCAGTGGCTGGAGGCCCTGGAATGCCCATTATGTCTCTCTCTCTGCCTCTTTCTCATAATAAATAAATAAATAAATAAATAGATCTATAAAAAAATAAATAAGAATAAATAAAAAATACAAAAATAAAATAGGGGGGCTAGAGAGATGGCTCATTGGTTAAGTGTGGTTCTTCCACAAACATGAGAGCCTGAGGGCTTAAAACCACTCAAGTT
Organism: Orientallactaga sibirica; assembly: GCA_036365145.1. Lineage (NCBI taxonomy): Eukaryota > Metazoa > Chordata > Mammalia > Rodentia > Dipodidae > Orientallactaga > Orientallactaga sibirica. Next base: position 87,365,723 of record JAEOAD010000003.1, read on the forward strand.
TGGACCTACAGATGCTACATAAACAGCACACTGTGGCCAAGTGCGCCTGCAACCAGTCTCACAAAGGGGAAAGAGACCAGGGAATCACCTGGGCCCACGAAAAAAAACAAGCTCTGCTATCAATAAGAGACTCCTGCTTAAATAAGAACAGGCAGAAAAGTGATCGAGTGGGACTCCTAGTGTTTTGCTTCAGCCATCTTCTGTGGCAGGCGAGTGTATGGGGCACCTCAATGGTACATTACCATGTGCAGACACCACACACAGCACGTTACGTAATCACACAAGCAAAAATGGATAAGGATGGGCTGGAAAGATGGCTCAGCATTTAAGGCGCTTGCCTGAAAAGCCTAAGGACTCGAGTTTGTTTCCCCAGTACCTACATAAAGCCAGATGCACAAGGTGGCACATGCATCTGGAGTTTGTTTGCAGTGGCTAGAGGCCCTGGCGCTCCCATTCCCTCTCTCTCTCTGTCTCTAATTGATAAATAAAAATAAATATTAAAAAAAAGAAAAGGAAAATGAAATAGTTATTTATCTATATCTCTAAGGCATTACCTTTAGTATAATCAACAACTGCTTCCAAAGCTGCTATCCTGATGTCCACAAAGTGGCCATACTCAGCATAAGATTTGAAAAGAGTTGGGTCACTTGGCACATGTCCATTCTTCTGAAGAACCCTTATGGCTCTCAAGCAACTAGAAAAAAAGTTCATTGTATTAGACTGATCTCTCACAGTAAATCTAAAAACCAATGTGATTAAAATACACTTTCAGTTTTGCAATGTTTCATGTTTATGACAAAATTTCAATATTCATATGTAAATAAAAAAAAAAAATTTAGCCAGGCATGGTAGTATACACCTTAAATAATCCTAGCACTTGGAACACAGAGGTAGGAGGATCACTGTGAGTTGAAGGCTAGCCTGAGACCACAAGCTGCTCTTGATCAGATATTTCCTGTCAGCAAAGCAAACCTGACTGCAACACTTGCAAAAGCCTGACGGCCCAAGTTCAAGTCCCTAGTACCCACTTAATGCCTGATGCATAAAGTGGTGCATGTATGAGGAGTTCATCTGCTGTGGCAGGAGGCCCTGGCGCACCCATACTCATACTCACTCTGTCAAACAAATACAAAAATAAATATTTTATAAAACTGTTTACTAGCCGGGTGTGGTGGCACACACCTTTAATCCCAGCACTGGGAGGCAGAGGTAGGAGAATTGCTGTGAGTTCAAGGCCACCCTGAGAATAAATAGTTAATTCCAGGTCAGCCTGGGCCAGAGTGAGGCCCTACCTCGAAAAAACCAAAAAAAAAAAAAAAAAAAAAAAAAAAAAGTTTACTATACAAATGGAAAGTTAGAATTGTTGATGTTTAAGTCATTGACTGTTAGCATACTCAAAGAAATGAGTGGAATGCTTTGAAAGCCACACAAGAGAAGCAGAGAGAAATGCAAAGTCTTCTGAAAAGAAGGTAATGAACCAGGTATAAAGGTGTACCCAGCCTTTGGGAATGGAGGCAAAAGATCCTTTTCAATATAACTAATTGGAAGTTTAGCCTGGGTTATTCATGAGACACTGTCTCAAGTCATAAAAAAGCTACAACAGAAAAAGAATGTTGACAACAGGGGACGTTTACAAGAATTCAGTGAAGTGATAATGCATGTCAAGTATTTTTAAAGATACAAGAAAATATTCATGGTATAATACTGAATAATAAACCTAACATACAATGTAATTTCAAGTAACTAAAAAGTTCTACAAAGCTTGCAGTGCATGATTGCCTGGCTTCATTTCCCCAGTACCCATGTAAAGCTAGATGAAAAAGTGGTACATGTATCTGGAGTTCATTTGCAGTAACAGAAGGCCTGGGCATGCACATTCCCATCCTTCACTGTTTGCATATTTTTTAAAGTATTTTATTTTTATTTATTTATTTTGACAGAGAGACACAGAAATAGACAGGTAGAGAGCGAGAGCGAGAGAGAGAAAATGGGCATGCCAGGGCCTCCAGCCACTACAAACGAACTCCAGATGCTTGTGCATCTGGCTTACGTGGGTCCTGGGGAGTTGAACCAGGGTCCTTTGGCTTTGCAGGCAAGCGCCTTAATCGCTAAGCCATCTCTCCAGCCCTGTTTGCATATTTTTAAAAAGTTCTACAAAGGAAAAAAATTTAAGGTATTTCCCAAATATTAATAATTTATCTGTAGATGATAATGTCAGCAAATTTTAATTTCTCTTTTACTATATATCCCAATGTTATCTAAGGAGAATAATTTTAAAGTGATGAAAATATATTTAAAGCTGAAGCAAAGATTTTAATGATACCTGACAGTGATAGTATGTCTGTAACTTGGAAGAAGTTTTTCCATGTTCAAAAACCGGGTTATTTCTTCTAGAATTAGTCGCACATCAGGATTTAAGTTATCCACTGTTCTCACTTCATTATTCACACTGACTGCAGGTGTAACAGAGTTGGCTAGGGCATCAATCATTTCTGCACGGTAGTAGTTATCTGAAAACTAAGTCAAGGAACAGGTAAAAGAAGATAAATTAACTCTTCTGATAAAAACATACAAAACATTATCTCAGCTCAGAACATGGCTCAGAAGTACATTTTTCTAGCATTCAAAACACCCCGTGTCAGCCTGGGCTAGAGTGAGACAAGACTCTACCTCAAAAAACCAAAAACATTACCAGCATGAGAAAATAAATAAATAAATAATCTAAAATCATAAACATATCTTCTAGTAAAAATTTAATTCAAAAAGTTTTTAAAATTATCTGAGAGAGAGAAAAAGAGACTAAGTCTGGTGTGCCAGGGCCTCTGCAAAGAACTTCAGGTGCTTGCACCACTTTGCTTATCTAGGTTTATGTGGGTTCAACCTGGGCTGACAGGCTTTGCAAACCAAAATTGATTGAAGTCCCTTTACCCACTACAGCCATCTCCCCAGCCCAATAATACATTAGTTTTTTGAAAAAGTATTTATTATGTGTAAGGCCCTCTTATAGTACGACGTAACCACATCCTCTCAAAGACTACAGTCTAAAGATCCTGCAGTCAACACAAAATGTCAAGGCAGCTTCTAATGCTCTACTTGAAAATATAAGCATGGAAGCCAGGTGTAGTGGCATACGCCTTTAACCCCAATACTTGGGAGGCAGGAGTAGGAGGATCACTGTGAGTTCCAGGCCACCCTGACACTACAAAGTGAATTCCAGGTTAGCCTGGGCTAGAGTAAGACCCTACCTTGAAAAAACAAAAAATATATATATATATTTATATTCTATGCTATATATATATGAGAAATATGTTTCACAATAATGACAAAAAAATTGTGCCAAAATGGCACATCATATCTGGAAGAGTATGAATATGCATCATAAAGGTACAATAAACATCAAGATGGCTGGTTCATCTGTAAAAGTATTTTTTTACCAATAAAATATGATGAAGGGCTGGAGAGATGGCTTGGCGGTTAAGGCGCTTCCATGCCAAGCCTAAGAACACTGGTTCCAATCTCTAGGTCCCACGTTTAGCCAGACACAAAGGCACAATACCGCACTTGCCCACAAGGGGGCACATGCGTCTGGAGTTAGTTCACAGCGGCAGCTGAGAGGCCGCTGGCATGCCCATTCTCTCTCTCTCAAAAAATAAAAAAGGTGATGAACTCAGTAGTTACTGAACATATACACAGCTATATATAAAAAATAGATGTAAGTGTATGATAATCATTTTTGGGAAGGTTTATAGTTGAAAAGAATTGTTCTGCCAGATATGGTAGCACAAGCCTTTAATCCCAGCACTTGGGAGGCAGAGGTGGGAGGATTGCTGTGAGTTCAAGGCCACCTGAGACTACACAGTGAATTCTAGACTAGCCTGGGCCAGAGCAAGACCCTACCATGAAAAACAAAACAAAACAAACAAACAAACAAACAAAACAAAACAAAACAAAACAAAACAAAACAAAACAAAAGAACTGTTCTTAGAAATCACTAAAATGAGAAAAAAAAGTATCCACGATAAAAGTACTTCTAAGAAAAAAACAAAACTACTTCTAATTCACACACACGTGCCCATGCAGATCTTCTGAGTCAATATGCATCAACAAACTTTTTTAATGCTAAAACCCTCTGATACAGGGGATAAACTGGAGTGTTTGTCCAATTTTAGCAATTCTTATAATACCTTATCTCAAAAGAGTAAGTTGGAGAACAAGATAGGAAGATACCTGATGTCGACCTCTGGATTACATATGGCTGCAGAACACATACATGTACCC